>CAJQZJ010001826.1:1554121-1566836 GCA_907164525.1 Lophiomys imhausi | reverse complement strand
CACACACACACACACACACACACACACACACACACACACACACACACGGGTGTACTGGCTGGATGCTCTGAGTCAGCCTTGCTCTTGAGCAGGACATGTCTGTGGTCCATGCAGCTAGCCCCATAAATCCTTGTTTGATGTAATTGAACTGTCTTTGTAAGCTATAGACTCTATGCTCTGATGCTTCTGTACAATAAGCATTTATCAACCCTGGTAAGGGCTGAAGTGTGTCTTCTCAAACATCACATTAAAGTCTTCAGCCTTAGTACTTCTCTATCTGCATTGGAAATGGGACCTGAAAAGAGATGATCTTAAAATGAGGTCATTACAGTGTAATGGGTAACCTCAAAAGAAAAGAGACCTGGCCTAGATAGGCATGTAAGAGGAAGAAGCATTAAGAGAGAGGCCATCATTGATTCTAAGCCAAGGAGAGAAGCTCCAGAAGACACCACCCTGCCCCACCCCTCCCTTGGATATGGACTTCTGGTCACCAGAACTGCATGGGAATTCATCTGTGCTTATTAAATGGCCTAGACAAAGTGTTAATTGCTATTGAGTCTGAGCAAACAGATATCAGCTAGATGCTTCATGGCCTCTTTGGGAATGTACAGCAGAGTTCTTGCTCTCTAGCAATAAGGATAATGGCTGCCAGCAAAGCAATTCACTTTCTATGTATCATACAGACTGTGTGGATTAGCATCCCAGTGTGGTCATGATGTGCAGCAACCTGAGTGCCCTTGGTTTCTCTGTGTGTCTCTTCTGCATGGTCATATCGCTCCGTTGTGTTCAGAGAATCGCTCTCTGTCTCCTATAGGATATTATCATTTGGTTTAGGGACAACTCTAACTCAGTGATCGTATCTCAGTCCTGAACTTCACCTGCGAAGATCCTGTTTTCAAATTGGGTGATATTCTGTGGTTCTGGACTGACCAGAATTCTTGAGAAAGGAAGACAGGGATAGGGTAAACATCATTCAGTGCAACACCAGTAGCTTTGTACATTCTCCATAAATCCTATACAGCAAGTGCAGTTAACACAGGTGAATGTTGAAGCCTTAGGATGTTCATTAATATGCCTGGAGTCTACATCTGGTAGAGCATCAAGCCAGGGTCTTGGTTGGTGTCTGATAAACCATGAAGCCAGAGTCTGAGCTGGCATCTGGTGGGCCATCAAGACAGGGTCTGAGCTAGCACCAAGTAGTCTGTCAAGCCATAGTCTGTGCATCTTGCTCCAGAGTATCTAGACTAGTTGTTTGTCTTTTTACTTTTAAAATGTCTTTTAATAAGAACTGTGATTTGGCTGAATGTATCCTAAAGCCCTAGTTAAATCTTTGGTCCCCAGCCTGCGGCACTGAGTGGGTAGTAGACTCTGAGACATATGGCCTAATGGAACAAATCTTGGTGAAAGGGGTGTTGGGACCAGGTCCCTTTCTACCTTGCCTTGTTGAACCACTAACTTCGACAATGATGTTTTTCTTCCCCACAGGTCCAAAAGCAATGGAACCAACTAATTATCTTCAAAACTGAGGTCTGAGATGTATACCCATTTCCCATTTCAGTTGATTATCTCTGTTGTAACAGAAAACTAACACAAAGGCTGGAAGTTAATTTCAATAAAGGTAATTATAATTTTTTAACTTTTAAAAGTGATATGCTTTTAGCATTTTAAAAATCCAATGAGAGCCCAGCACTCGGGAGGCAGAGGCAAGAGGATCTATGTGAGTTCGAGACCAGCCTGATCTACAAGGTGAGTCCAGGACAGCCAGGGATCTGTTACACAGAGAAACCCTGTCTCGAAAAACAAAAAAACAAAACAAAAAAAAAATTCTATGAGAGAAGTTTTTGTTTCAATTATATTTTCCTGTACTTTATTGTAGAAGTCTTATTTGTATAGCTTTATCTATAGATCTGTGATCTGGAATTAATGTTGGTGTTGGTGAGAAGTAAAGTTTGAGTGGGTGAGTAACCTCCTAGTCCACAACTAAGTAATCTAAGCCATGTTCCATAACATAATAATATTAATAAGAAGAGCACAACAGCATAAAGTCAGTGTACTGTAGTTACAAATGACATAAAGTTCACTGTGGCATTTAATAAATAAAGAGGATGCTTATGTAATTGGAGAACAGAAGATTAACCAGCTCACAGATGATTCCTAAATTATTAGGACCAGAATGTAGCAGAGTTAGATTGCCATCTGTCACCATACTTTAGAGGAGAGGTGAACCTGCAGGTGTGGCTAGACCTGGGGACCTGAAGGATGTGGCCAACACTGGGCCTCCCTCTTCCATCTCAGATCTTTCTTCTCAGCATATCAGATGAGGTTTCCCCTCATAGAGGGAAGACAGTGTGTCTTTTAGGTTTCCAATCTCATCCTTGCAATGACCTTAATCCGTCCATGTTTTGATGGATTACATTTCATTGGTTAAAAAATATATAACTTTCTAAAATGCCTCCTTGTGGACACAGCTGGCTTTCGGCTTGCAGCCAGTGCTGCAGCTGTTTTGGGGAACCTTGGACTTTGGGCTTTTCAGTCTCCAGTTTAGACTCCCAAACCTCCCAGTTCTGCCCTCTTCCTTCCATTCACAGACTGCTGGCAGTCTGGAGTCAGACCTCACCTACTTTTGCTTCCATCTTTTAGTAGTGATCCAACTTTGAGAGAGATGCTTGAGCTCTTGGAGAATCAGTCTCCTTATCTGGAAAAGGGTAAAATAACATGCTGCCTGTTTGGACTGTTGAGAGGACAGAGACAGTGTATGTAAAATTAAGCAAAACAGTAGATGAGGCCAAAATAAATGTCTACGATTATTATTATTATTATTATTGAGACATGGAAAATGGTGTTCCATGTGAGAAATAAATGTTCATCTTTGAGCTGTGATACTGTTTGGAATTACAATGTAACCTCTACAGACAGGAAGGTTTGAGGTAGAGGTTGCTGCAGGGATCCAGGTGCGGTCTTCCTGCTGTGTCTGCCAGGGGGACACTATACAACATAGGTACTATTGGGTAATCTGAGAAATGATGCCAGATGGGCACAAAAAGCAGCTTGCTGCCTCCAAACCCAGGCCTCTCTGGTGAAAAGTAGAATGAGATTACAGTTCAAAGTCAAGGTCTGACTGAGGCCTTGTTCAGCCTTCTTCCCTCACTGGCAGGCACACAACTTGTCAATGAAAACAGTTGACCAGACTTATCATTCAGGTACACACAAACAGAAATTTTGGTGAATGTCTAAAATCTGCAGTGCAGATGCGGAAAGAGCAAACAGGAAAAAAAGAAGACATGGTTGTGTTGGCAGGATCGGCAGGATCGACGGTGGGCCTGGTGCAGTGGGGTTAGTCAGAGTTCTGTGGTTGTGACAAAGTTCCCTGAGGGATCTTTCAAGAGGAAAGGGTTACTTTAGTTATGGTTCCAGTAGATGGACGGTTGCTTGACTGTGTCGCAGTGGGTCTGAGGGAGTCAACACACTGTGGCAGGAAATATGAGGCAGAACTAGATCGCTTCCTCATGGCAATCCAAGCAGAGAGAGGGGCGTGGGGCTGGGGTTCCCATAGTCTCCCTGGAAAGCATGCTCTAAGTGTATGTTCCCAGCGTTCCCAACAGTTGGACAACAAAGACAGGAGGGTCAAGAGTTCAAGGTTATCCTAGCTACGTGTGAATTTGAGACCTGTTGGAACCTGGGACTTTGTCTCAATCAAATGAAACAAGAACAAAGAGCAAAACCGAACAAAAGAGCGTGCCCCGAATGACCTCACTTCTGCTCACTAGGCCTCACCTCCTATAAGTTCCAGCTCATTAGCACGAGCTTGAGGAACAAGTCCTCAACATAGGCGCTCCGAGGGAAACATCACACCCAAACTTCAATAAACACTCTCTGGGATAGGAGCTGGAAGAACCCTTTCTAGGGTCTCCTTGGGAAAGGTGAAGGAGAGGTGGGGAAAGGGATCCTTCTGTAAACCTTTTCATTCAAAGCAGCTTTATGATCTTCTGAAGTCAAACTCAAATTAACACAGTGTTACTAAGTCGAGATTCTCCTGCTGGTCTCCTATAATGAATAAATACCTTTCATTTGTAATTAGCAGCACCCAGCTGCAGAAGGGCAATTAGCAAGCTAAGGGAATGAAAACAGGAGGTCCTCTTAAGAAGGCAAAACATCAAGGCTTCCTAGGCTTAGTGGGGTTTGTCTTATGTGCTCCTGAAATAGCAGGAGCTCATTCTTTGGCTCTTTTGTGATCTTGCATATGCCAGTGTGTGGGATATCAAGGTTTCTATGAGGCAGGGACATTGTCAGGAAGGACAAGGCCACAGGGAACCTGGGACAATAGCTATACCTTCCTTACTCTATGTGAAAGCTTTGTAGGCCCACGGTCTTAGGAACCCAGGTAAAGATGCTTATTGATGCAATGCTAATTTTTGCTTCATTAACCTTCTGTGATTTGTCCTGTCACGGTTTTTGCAGAATGGGGTGTAGTAAGACGAAAGCTTCGATGTCCAGAAGTCCTTAGAGGCTTGCATTTGGATTGGTTTGAGGAGCTGGCTTCCCTGGGAGTGCAGAGATAAAGGCTAGCTGAGACTTAGTTTGGCCTCTTTTCCAAGGAAAGGGAGCAGGGAACTTGGGATGTTGGCAGGATCTCTTATCTGTGGGGCAGACAGGACCAGACTCAGCAGCTCCTGGTATCACCGGCTGACAGGCCATTAATCAGCTGCCAAAGTTGGCCCTTTAAGTCATTCTCAGTCATCTTGGAAGATGGTTTCTGCAAACAGTATAGTTTTCAGAAGCAGAAGATTTTTATTTTTTTTTTAAGAATACACGTTTAGTATAAGGTAAAGAAGATCCCATAATCCCCTTTTTGGCCCCTCAGTATTGAGGCTCATCCTTTCTCTATAGCATGGAGAGAAGCATCCAGGTTTGGTCGGTGTTATCAGTGCTGAGTCACTGTAAAGGCATCTGGACCAGATGGCTGCTATGGCGAACTATGGTGTGACCAGTGAGGTGAGGGGGATTTTGTCACTAAGCAAGGACTTTAGGCTCTGTAGCTTGACCCTTGGAAAGAATAGACACTGTGTGGATGGCAGACTGGAGCTCTGAGCCACTCCAATCCTTAGGATCTTTGTAGATATGGGCAGCCAGCTCAGCTCAGGAGCCACGGCTACTTCCTTTCTAAACTTAAGAATAACAAGTCTCAAAGGGAACTCCAAGAGAGCTGGACTTTCCCTGAAACACAGCAAACAGATAGCCAGGCCTAGTATACTTTGGAATCAAATGAACCTGACTTCAAAGCTTGATTACTCTCATCAATAGGAAGACCTTCAGCAATTTTTCTCACTTTGCCGAAAGTCAGTTTCTTCTTGGGTTAATTGGGGAAGCCATCCCGTGTTTCACGGTGCTGTTGGGGGATAATGGAAGCTGCATTCAGGAACACCAGTAGGCATACCATGAACTTCCCTTCTCCTGTATTCTGATTTTACTGTTTTCCCCTTGCAAAGTAGTAGCTTAGACCAAAGGACGTGGCTTTGAGTTTTAGTAACATTCTTTTTTTTTTTTTTTTTTTGACAGGGTCAGTGTCTTAGTTAGGGTTACTATTGTTGTGATGAAACACTATGACCAAGAGCAAGTTGGGGAGGAAAAGATTTATTTGACTTTTATTTACACATCCATGTCCCATCATGGAAGAAAGTCAGGACAGGAGCTCAAACAGGGCAGGAATCTGGAGGCAGGAACTGATGCAGAGGCCATGGAGTTATGCTGGTTACTGGATTGCTCAACATGACTGGCTCAATCTACTTTCTTATAGAAGTCAGGACCAGCAGCCCAGGGACAACACCACTCACAATGGTCTGGGCCCTCCCACATCAATAACCAATTAAAGCATTTTCTTTTCTTTTTTTTTTTAATAAAGATAATTTTGTAATTATATTTATATACAGGAAACTTAGTGTACATTTAACCCAATTCTTTGGCTTTTGTCTTTTCCAGCAATGCAAGCCACAGATTCAGTGGCGGTGGATCTCATCATATCAGTCATTGTAATTGGTCCGAATAGCTTCTGTCAGCATAGTCAGAGTACCCTTGTCTTCCAAGTTAACCTGTGTGAAGGCAACCTCACCAACAATCCATCGCTACAGTAATGGTTTATGAAGGAAATGACTTTGTTATAAAATCACCTTTCTCTGCCATGCTGTGATCCTTGATCTGCAGTGGAACGTGCTGGAGAATCCCCACCAGCAAGGAAGATGTTACCAGTAGTGCTTGACTTTAGTCTTCTCAACCCCTAGAACTGCGAGGAATGAATTTCTCTGTAAGTTACTCAGTCTGGAGTATTCTATCACAGCAATAGAAATTGGACAGTTTTAGGGAATAAATCCTATGGGTCAGGAGGGTCAAGAACTTAGTCATCTTGTTCCAAGCTTTCGAGGGCAGATTTCAGAGACCCTCAAAGGCTTCAAGGAACAGAAGTGGATGCACAGGTAGTCTTTGTTATGGAACTTCCCATAGATAAATCACAATCAATAGCTTTGAGTCTTTCTCCATCCTGAGACACAGTTCATTTTGTCTAGTTTTGGTCAAATGGGAAGGACAGCTGATTTGATGGATGGTCATACCACAATAGTCACCAGAAACACACATGCACACATGCCTACAACCAATGAAGGTTTATTTCTCACTCATCTTACAGTCTAGATAAAGGACAGGGAGTTATGGAGACTGGCTTTCAAGCCTTGACTCCTCCTACCCACCGCTCTGGTGCTCACCTCTTATTTATGTTTCTTCTACAGCTCCTGTGAGCATCTGAGATTGCACTCTCTGCTTTTCAGACTAATATGTCTTAGGAAATGGCATCCTTAGGAACTGACTCCCCTGGAGTGAAAACTTGGTCCTGGTTTGCAGAGAAAACAAATGCATCATGGGTGCCCCTGTGAGCCTGGATTGATGCTGGCTGGATGTCAAGTCATTAGAAGCAAATTGGCTCTGTTGTGGAAAGATCCATCATGACCCCCACCTTGTCAACCTGCCTCATACTTCAGAGACAACTCCTACACTGCATCTCTGGAAGCACTTGGCACTGCTGTGGGACTTAATTAAAAGAACACCACATGCTGGCTTGCTCCAATGGGGATGGATGGACTGGGCTGGATTGAGGAGAGGACAGGGGATTCCCCTGGCTCTTCATCGAGGATGTTGAATTTCAATGTCACCAGAGCTCAGTGGGTGCTTTCAAAGCACTTAGGATGGAAAGATCTCCAAATCTTATGTGTCTTCATATGTGGTGACTGGATGCAGTCTTTACTAAGGCAGAAGACCCCGAAGGACTTTTGTGCTCTAGTACCAACCCTCGGGGTATTAGAATGAAGACTAGGTTGGGGCATGGAGAGATACATTATCATAGAAGAGATTAATCTGACCTTCAAGTGGGGATGGAATCCCCTTGTTCTCAGTGATGGTGCAAAATGTGTGTGTGTTGGGGGTGGGAGGTTGCCTCTATCTCCAGAGTATCGATGTACAAATGCTGACTGAGGCAAAAAAAGGGGGGGTTATTTATAAGACTGACTGTACTGGCTCTCAGCTGAAACTACTCTTTAGTATCTTTCAGTGAGCTCTAGAAAAATACCAATACTATGGCACATCTCAGCATTTCATACTCATCACAGTAGAATCTCTTCGTGATATGCTTAGGCATAAATGGTTTTAAATCCTCAGAGGAGTCTAAACATAGCTGCATGTGGAAAATCACTATATTGGTCATTTGGGCAAGAACTTTGTGGTATTTGCTCTATCTGGTTCCATAATAAGAATCCAAACATCACCAACAGCATGGCTCACAGAAGGCCATGAGTGTGAGCTCTAGTGCTTGGAAAGGAAGAGCAGCAAGTACTGAAGGGCATCAAAGGCTTGGCAGATCCAAAATGAAGCTCTCTGGTATCATTAGAAGTGAAGAAGACAGCCGGGCGATGGTGGCGCACGCCTTTAATCCCAGCACTTGGGAGGCAGAGGCAGGCGGATCTTTGTGAGTTCGAGGCCAGCCTGGTCTACAAAGCGAGTCCAGGACAGCCAGAGATATTCAGAGAAACCCTGTCTCGAAAAACCAAAAACAAAACAAAACAAAAATAAAAGAAGTGAAGAAGACTTAGAGGCCATCCTTCATCCTGTAGGATGAAGGATGTTGGCTGTCATGGCTTGGACACACATGTCCATTTGTGTCATCCATGATATATACTTGTCACCAGATTGTGAACCCCATTGAAAGAAAGGAATACCTGATGATCCTGGGTGTGCTCTTCCTCTCCTTACTTCTACATCCTGCTCTTCCATTTCCTCCCCTCTTTTTCTTCCCCTTCCTTCACCCTCTCTTGCTAGTCTTCTCCCCCCCACCACCATCTCCCTTCTTCTCCATGCCTGTCTTTTCCTTAGCTTCTATCTCATTTCCTTTGTCTCTCCATTTATCCACACTTCTCCCTTGTCTTCCCAACAAAATTTCTTTTAAAATGTTTGCCCCTTTCTCCTCATTCCTCATCTTAGGATTCAACCCCTGCTTAGCTCATAATACCCACCTCAACCTTAAAGCTAAGACACAATGACCCCCGCCCCCAAGCCTGCTCATGGCTCAAACCTGAGGCTCCTGCCTTGAAGCTTGAGTCTTCTTTTACCAAATTTCTCTTCTCTATCCCTCCGTACTGGCCAGTAAAGCCAGGCTGCATACCATCCACTTTTAGAGCCCATTTAGAGCCCACACAGTACCTATCTGTCTGTTCACTCATGCTTCATCAGCTGCCTGAATGCTCCCTGTCTCTCTTCTCTATCTGTCTAGGAATGCTCCCATCCTTCAAGGTTTCCAAAGCAGCATTAGATTGGTGAAGTCTTCATGGGCCCCTTTGCAGACCCTTGGCACTTCATCTGGATAGTTCCATGGCCTACCACAGCTTGATCTGTGTGATAAGGAGTGGGCTGGCTGGAGACAGGCTGGGTGGCTGTGTTGCCTGGTTTTGATTTCTGCCCCTGCCATTGCTGACTCTTATCTTAGGCAAATCACAAATCATAGAATGTTTATATTTTACTACCCTCCTTTGTGAACTGGAGGTGTTATTTGTACCTGCTGCAAAAGCGCTAGTGAAAAATAAGTCAGTTAACATATTGTGCCCAGCATAATGGCTGCTGTGGTGTGACAGCTGGTGCATGTGTCTAGTCCTGGCAGCTCTCTCCCCCGCCCCCCCCGCAGCATCTTGATGTGATGATATCCACACTGCCAGTGCATCCAGCTCAGCACCAAGTACTTGCTATCCAAGACATGTTTGCTGCTTTGCTCATCAGACAGGATCTTAGTACTGTCAGGATTCTGGGTTCCAAAAATTACCCCTGGGTACCATTCAGACACATTCATGAAAAGCATGATTTCTGAGTCAGACATCTTTGGTTCAAGTTCAGGTTCTGCCTCTCCCAGGCTGTGTAGTGTGTGGGGAAGAAGGATTCCTTGTTTCCTGTTGTTATTTGGAGCTTGAGTGTAGCCCAAAGTGGGCAGTGGAGAAGCATTAAGATGTGGGGCCTAGTGGAAGAAAGTGAAGTCATGTAGGACATGTCCTTGAGAGGGCATTTGAAGCCTGACTCTATGTATAAGTTCTTTACTTCCTGGTCACCTGGAGGTGAGCAGTGCTCACTCATGAGCTTCCACTTTGCCATAAGTCCAAAGGCAGTAGGGCCAAACATTCAGAGGCTGGAATCTTTGAAATTACAAGGCCACTATCTCCACAGCTGGAAACAGGCAGTAGACTACCCACATCAACAGAACAGCTGGGAGGATCAGGTGAGTCAACTCTTGCAAAAGGTTGTTGGAGGAACACTTGGCGCTCGAGAGAGCAGTCAGAAAATATTACACCAGGGATGGCTTTCTCTCCTGCATGTAATAACTGTTGAGCTTAGAGTCTCAAACCCTCCCCCATCTCCCATCCTTCTGTATACATATACTACAGAGGGTGCATGCCAAAGAGAAAGAGAGTCACCCTTGTCCTTCTGCAATGGCAGAGGCAGACAGGGCAGTTAATTACCTGCTGGCAGCAGCCTCCCTTGCAGAGAGCTCCTTTTTCTGAGATGATGGAAGAGTCCCGAGAACAACTGGGCATTGTTATTTAGATGCTACTGTGTAAGTAAATTGTCTTGCTTGTCCCAGAAGCCTCCTCCCACCTGTCGTTTTCCAGGAATCCCAGCGACTCATCTTCTATTTCTCCATGAAGCCAGATGATGATGAAGCTTCGGTGTCCTCCTCCTCCCCCGGGGCCAAGGGTATGGGGCAGAAGTTTGCCGTTCATTCATACATAACTTCAAATCTTTCTTTGTCAGGGCTGGCTGTGGGAGCAATTTGTATTTCTCAGCATTGTCTGCCTAAGGCAAGAGCCAGCTCACTTGTCCTCCCTGGTTTGGAGATAAATAAAAAGGAGGGAGCTGCCATATAGCAGACTGACTGAAGCCAGCGTCTTTGATGAGATGATAGGTAGATAAGAAGCGACTGGAAGTCTGTATCCCAAGGAATAAACCTGTAGGTTGTTTGTGAGGCATTATGCTCCCACTCAGAGTCCCTAAGCCTGGGCAACAGGAGAGGAGGGTGAAACCTTATGTAGGCCTTCCTCAGCACCATATTTTCTCCTCATTTGATTCTCACTATGAAAGTTAGGAAACATACTCCACATTTAAGTAAGGGAAAATGGAAGCACAGAGAGGTTAAGTGACTCAACCATAGTCACACAGCTAAGGAACCACTCACTGATTGGGCATTTTAATCTAAATCCAATCCTCTCTCCCTTTATTTTCTCTCTTTTAAAATTTACTTTCAACCATTTCATGCTCCTGAAACTGACCAAGAGTGTAAGAGTTTGTTACTACTGGCTCCGGAAAACTAGAATATTTTGAGATAGCCCCCCCCCCCCCCCGTTACTATCACCAACTTGTTCTTAGGAAGCATTTATTATAGGGACTGTGCATGGGGTACTCATAATCTCATCCTATGTCACTCTGTGAAGTTGGCAGTATTGAGCCCATTAGACTCAGAGGAAGCTTCAAATGATGACTGAATGGGCTGGGCATTGTTATTTAGATGCTACTGTGTAAGTAAATTGTCTTGCTTGTCCCAGAAGCCTCCTCCCACCTGTCGTTTTCCAAGAATCCCAGTGACTCATCTATTTCTCCATGAAGCCAGACGATGATGAAGCTTTGGTGTCCTCCTCCTCCCCCAGGACCAAGGGTATATGGAACAGAAGTTTGCTGTTCATTCATACATAATGTCCTGTCTGCATGCTGGTGCCAAACCCACAGTGCTTTATCTCCATCAGCTGGGATATTTCAGCAGATGGGATTTTGCCTGTAGGTGTGATGGGCTAAAGGTTGTTATGGTTTGAATCTGTAGTGTCCTCTACAGACTCATGTGTTTGAACACTTGGTCCCTCATTGTTCTGGAAGTTTGTGGAAGCTTTGTGACATGGGACTTGAATGGCAGGAATAGGTCACTAAGGGTGAACTTTGAAAGTTATACTCACTTCTGGCTTTGTTCCAAGCTCTTTTCCTCTTGGGCCACTGCTTATGTGAGTTGTGTTTTCTGGCTTCCCCCATCATGGACTCCACCATGCCTTCTCCTCCATCCTCTGAGACTGTAAGTTGAATGAACCTTCAACTTGTTTCTGTAAGGTATTTTGTAACTGATACAGAGGCACAGGGTTAGGAAGAGTCCTAAAGGATCACACTGATTGGAGGATTTTTTTTCCTTTGTTATCATTTTGTGTCATGTTTGTGGAGTTGTAGGGGTCCACAGAGGTGTCTTTAAGGACAGAATGAGGATGGCAGTATAAACAGAGATCTGGGATCCTTAGTCAAAACAACAAGAGGTAAAACAGGCTCCCTGTGCCCCACAGTTGGAGGGAGCAGTCTACAGTGTATTACGGTGCAGGCATGAGACAGACAGACCTCAAGCATCTATACATTTGTCTACCCACCCACTTATCTGTCTATCTGTCCAGCTTCCTATCTATTTGTTCACCTACCCATCCACTTAAGGCAGGCTATATGATCTGTTTGAGTGTTACTCAATATGCTGGAGTTCCATATAACTCTGTCTCCCTTCACATAGAATTTAATCTATAGTGTTTTTTGCTGTGTTTAAGACAGGGTCTTAGCTAGTTCTAGCTTGCCTTGAACTTACTCTGCAGTGGAAGCTGAATACTTGAACTCTTCATCTTCCTGCCTCCACATCTCAGATGCTGGGATTACAGATGCGAACCACCACAACTGGCTTAGATCTCCTTAATTTTCATTCTAGTACTTTATAAATTCTTCTGGTGCACAGGGAAGTCTCGAGACTGTGTTTGGCAGAGGCCAATAGAGGATGATGAGGCAGCGTCCCTAGTGGTTATGAATGTGGGTTTCTTTGTAGACATACGTTCATGATTTATTATTTTTTTGCTTTACATGGTATTGTAATGCATACTCTTGATCTTGTGCTACATGGCTTTCTGAGTATAGAAAAAGAAATGGATCCTTAGCAAGGGCATCCCCACTGAATCAGGACTAAGACGATGATGGTCACTGCAGTGCAAAGTGGAGTGACAGACTTGGTAGCTTCCCCTTGCTGTATTTATCATATAGTAGTGGCATAACTACCTTAGTATATGTGTGCTCAGTGCATTTGCCATAATGTGTGAATGGATATGTGAGCACACACAGAATCAGTGTGTGTGTG
>CAJQZJ010001826.1:1541009-1554111 GCA_907164525.1 Lophiomys imhausi | reverse complement strand
GTGTGTGTGTGTGTGTGTGTGTGTGTGTGTTTGCATGTGTTTGAGTGATGTATATTAGTATGGGCACCATGTTTGTTGACTGAAAGTGTGTTTATGCTGGAGCTCATTTGTTTACGGCATGAAGAGCTGTCCCCACAGGAGTGAGAACAGTCCTGCTGGTTGTCTCCAGTCTCCATTGTTTTGCTTTTCTATGGTAATGAACTCCTTGCAGGTTTCTCAGA
Source organism: Lophiomys imhausi (assembly GCA_907164525.1). NCBI lineage: Eukaryota > Metazoa > Chordata > Mammalia > Rodentia > Muridae > Lophiomys > Lophiomys imhausi. Next base: position 1,553,890 of record CAJQZJ010001826.1, on the reverse strand, counting down.
ATAATGGCTGTTTTGCTTTCGCTTTTCTTCACATCCTCTGTGATAAGGGATAGCCATAAGTCCAAGTTCTGCTCATTGTGTGGAAGCAGAAGTGATGAGAGTGACTGCAAGGTCTTGTTTTTAAAGGCAAGGTCAAACTGTCCATGTTCCCCACTTATCTCCACCCTCAGTGGCTGGACTGAAGCATGGAGACAAGCCTTGGGCCACAGCCTGAAGAATAATGTCTTATGTGTGGAACAGCTGCAAGACAGAATGACCTAGAACACAGGTACACGGGGACCTCTTTACTGACACCTAACTGCTTATTACAGATTGTTTCATGAGAAAATAATGAACACCTAGCTCAGCCATCTTCTTCTGGGTTTGGGCTATAATGACTACAGCATCTATACTAGGTTGGATTTTAATTGCACGCAGCATATGCATATGTACAGTTTTTTTTGTAGAAAAAGGAAATGTTTCCAATTAGCTACCCATGTGTCATCTGAGTAGAAACATTGTACTGGGAATCTTACCAATTGTGTGGCTTCTTTAGGGATAGAAAATCCTGGGGTTGACATGTTTAAGGTTCAGTTGTAGGATTACTTGAGATACTTAAGTGACTTAAAAAGGGATGTCTTCTCGCTAGAGGTCTGACTACCATTGCAGTGTAAGAGCACATCTACAGAGATCTGCAGATCCAAATCTGTAACCTCTAGGTAGCTGCCTTTTCACTCTCTCTACTGGCCCCTGTCAAATGCATGCACTGGAAGAACATATACCGTAATTAGAATGAAGATTAAGGGGACCGAAAGCTGGTGCTGTGGTACACATCTATAATTCAACCACTTGGGAAGTGGAGGGAGGAGGATGAGGAGCTCAAAGGCATCTTCTATTACAGTGGTGTGAGCCCTGAGAAAATCCTTACCCTCTTGTCTAGCTTTGATCTTGTCCCAGCAGAAACAGGATGTTGGACTATAGTGTCCCTAAGATCCTTCTAGACACAGAGATCTCATTATGGTGGCTTCTGCATTAGTGGAATTTTCTTGACTCCTAATCGTTGACTGTTCTGCATAGAGTCCCAGGAACAGATGCACCTGGAAAGCGTGTATCCTGCTGTCTAATGAAAGCTATGTGGGGCAAGACTTGTGGGAAGGGACTTGTAGGCACATGGATTCTCAGCCAAAGACTGTCTGTAAAACAGCCATGAATTTGTTCCACATTGGTGAAGAAAACTTTACATTTATTTTTCTAAATGAAATTAGGCCAGGCTCCGTGTCCCTGGCCCATCTGACTGTTGAGGTTTATCATTTCTGTCCTATCTGCTGCCTCTTCCACACCCTGGATTGTGTCAAATCCTGGAACTTATTTTGGAACCAGGAAATGGGGTATTCCTCCACTGTTTGTGTTTGGAGATGTTCCCTCCAGTGGCAGAGTCAAGCTATGGCTTAAGAAACCTCAGCCTCCAGCATTGTGGTCTGTGGTGAGCACTCTTAGTGTTCAGGTATCACCAAGAGAGAACTTACTGCCTTTGCTGCACTGTGGGGAGAAAATCACAGGCCTCCTACACTGTAGAGTCTCCTTGTCCATCTTATCATCTGAAAAACTAGTTCACTATCCTGCCAGCACTAGTCTCTCTTTCTCACCAGCCCAAATCAGGAACCCCAGCTTGAGTCCATGATCAGCCTCACTGGCAACTACAGAACTGGGTGAGTGATTCATGCAAGAGAGTTTTTAAAACTAAAAACAACAAAACAACACCACCTGTGTCTATGATCTGTGACCCAAAGATTGACCTTGACCATTAATTCGCACTGTACAAGAGATATAGAAAGATACATGTGATTTAAAGCTTTCTAATAGTCACATTAAAACAGTACAATGAAACTTGTTAATGGATTTTTTTATTTAACTGAATATATTCAGAATGGCAGTGTTTGTTAGAGTCTGAATGTTAAATGTTCCCCATAGACTCATGTATTTGAATATCATCTGTTCTGGGAGGCCATGGGTCAGAAAGCAGGGCCGGTGTAGGTGAGTTACTTGGGAATCAGCCTTTGATATCTCTAGCTAAACTTCGCTTTTGGGCTGAGCTTTATATTTCCCTGTCAGCCACAAAAAGAACAAGCTTCAAGTTCCTTCTACCTTGAACCACTCCATCCCTCACGCCTACCTCAGCATGATGGACTGTGTTTTCAAAACTGTGAATCAAAATAAACGTCTCTTCCCTTAAGATGTTCCCGTTAAGTATTTGATCATATGGAAGGAGAGCAACAAATATAACATTAGCAGTGACATGCTTCATATCTAACTTTGGTACCAATTAATGTGTATTAGATGTTCTATACAGATGAACTATGCATCATTAACATGATAGCCACACAGGGTTGGTAGTTACCATATTGGGCAGTAAATGTAACAATAATAAAGGAAAACCAAAAATGTGACTAGGGGTAAAGTGTTTGGCTTGCAAGCACAAGAACCTGTATTTAATATCCAGAATCTACTTAAGAAGTCTAGGCATGGTGGTCATGTGCTTGCAACTCAAGTGCTGAGGAGGTAGAGACAGGAGGACCTTGGAATTCTCAAGCCAAGTAGTTTAACCTGCTCATTGAGTTTCAGGCCAATGAGAGACCCTTTCTTAAAAAAAGATGAATGGCATTCCTGAGGATGACATCCAAGGTTGTCATGAACACACACTCGAATGGACCCTCCACAAGAACAGCTGGACACATATGCATAAAAATGTGATGGTTGTTCTAGGAGTTGGAAGGAAAGAGAAAATTGCCTTTTCATCTTTCTTTGGCCAAAAATAAGACAGAAATGAGTATCTCAATAGATTATCTTGACACATTGGAGTACATGGAAAAACAGTAACACAAAATAGTTCAAGAAAATTAGGAAACTCCTTGGAAAAACACACAGGTATCTCTTGAGACCCACAGGGTGAGAAATGTACCCTACTTTGGGCAGCAAAGCCAAGATGAGAAATTCTGTTTTAGTGTTTGTGCCTTGTTTGGGGAGTTTCTCTCTCCACTTGGTCTCCTATCTTTCCTTCTGTATAGGGCTTCTATTTCTTCCTCAGATTAACTTTTCCTCTGTCTTCAGAGGAGAGGGACTGGTCTAAGCAAGTCCTCACTGCTCCTGACTTCAAGTATTGTACACATCCAGGGCTCAACACTAACCAACCCAACCTCCCAACAAGTGCCAATTTCAAACTTTAAGGGAATAGGCTTAATTGACTCATTCCAGCCAATATCTTAGTGTTGCCTGGCCAGAGTTGGCTCCCATTCAATATCTCCAGTTATTAGTGTAGCCAGTTATATTGGAGGGAGCTGTAGTCTGTCGGATATGATAGGGAGGAAGTTCTTGGAGAAATAGCAAGTGCCCACTAACATCTACTTCATGAGCTAGTAGGAAAAAGGTTGGAGCATTTCAATGGTCACAGTTGCTATTTTTCTACCTGGTAAAAAGTCCAGAAGGAACAGAATTTCAGACTTTTCATTTTCTTTCTTTCTTTCTTTTCTACCTTCCTTCCTTCCTTTATTTCTTTCTTTCTTCATTTTTTTATTTTTAAATTTCACTTTACATCTTGATCACAGTCCCCCACTCCATTCCTCCCAATTCTCCTCCCATAGAGCCCCTCTTCCCATACCCCCACCTCTGACAAGTGGGAGGGACTCCATCCTGGTGCATCAAGTTGCTGCAGGACTAGGCACATCCTCTCTCACTGAGGCCAGGTGAGGCAGTCCAATTAGGGGAATAGGATGCACAGGCAGGTAACAGTCAGGGACAAGCCCTGCTCCATGTTGGGGGACCTGCATGAAGACCAAGCTGCACATTTGGTACATATGTGCAGGGGTCTAGGTCCAGCCCGTGCATGCTCTTTGGTTGGTGGTTCAGTCTTTGTGAACCTGCAAGGGCCAGGTTAGTTGACCCTCTTGGTCTTCTCGTGGAGTTTTTGTCTCCTCCAGGTCCCTCTATCCTTCCCCCAACTCTTCCACAAGACTCTCCGAGTTCCATCTAATGTTGGCTGTGGGTCTCAGCATCTTTTTCAATATGATGCTGGGGGAAGCCTCTCAGAGGACAGCTATGCTAGGCTTCTGTCTGCAAGCATAAGTGACACAAGTCACCCATGTTTATTTGTAGCATCATTTTCAGTGATCAAAATGTAGCAGCAACTTCAGGCCCATCTACTGAAGAGTGAGTAAACAAAACATGGCACTGTGCACATGAGCAAAGCAATTTAATTTAGTGTTTAGTAGGAGACAAATCTGACACCTGTTACGGTCTGGATGAATCTCCAGGACATTGTGTTATGTAAAACATGCCACCCCAAAAGTGCAGCTATGGATGTATGGCTCCTGTTCTGTGAGCAGTGAAACAGAACGGAGAGAATTGAGACAGAATGGAGGTTTCTAGAGCCTAGGAAGAGGGAGGTGGGGACTGTCTAATGGGGGTAGAGCTCCCATGTGAGGTGACAGTAAAGTTTTGGAGATGGATGGTGGGGAAAGATGAATCACCATGAATGTAGGAAATGTACCCTTAAAAATGGCTGAAATGACAAATTTTATGTTATGTGTATTTTTACCATAATTTTAAAAAATGTCACTGTGACTCCTAGGCTGATTCTAAAGAACTGGTCACTACCTATGAGAATGAGAAAGTTCACCTTCATTCCTCCTGGGACTTCCTCCATTCCTACAGAAGAAAGTATTCCTGCATTGCATGGATGGTCATTAAATATTTGTTGTTTGTTAAATTTTATACAGTTGCTTTCTTTTCCTTTCTTTTTTTTTTCTTGGTCTAATTCAAAGATTTATTTCTAAAGCAACAGGAACTGCTGCTGTTTGTGTTTAATAGCTTAGATGTGCCCAGTATGGTTGTTCCTGACAGGAGGAAAATACACTATTATGAATCCTTGTAGGATGCCCCTGCCACAGAACCACCCTGTTTGGTCTTTGTTCTCATATGGTATCGGGGATGGTGTAGAAAGATGGAAACACTGAATTGAAGCAGGGAGAGGGGAGACTTGGGAACCTCATGAAGGCTTGATTTTTGTGCAAGTTTTAGGGAGCATGGAGTAGGGGGAAAGGAAGGCTGGAGAAAGGATTTTTGGGTTTTGCTGTGCAGTATGCAGGTCTTTGCTGCTTGTCATTTTCTTCAGAGAGAGCAGCAAATATGTAAATTGCCTTTCTCATGACTGTTTTATTCAAGTGTCAAAGGGAGGTGTGGTAAGGCAAGGGTGTCAAGACTGTATTTGGGTCACATTTGCATCTCCAGGGTCTAGAGCCCTGTCTGGCCCACGGTTGTGGTAGAGTCAGTTGTGTACAGTGGCAAGTGCAGTCCAAGGCACTGTCCAGATGGTGGCATCCTCACGAGCTTTCCTCTTTCCGGAGACCCCCTGCCCAGCACTGTGTAAAAGGCCCTTTTGGAGTGATTGGCTGAAAAAGGTGAGGAGTTCCCCTCCACGAGGAATACCTGGCAGCAACTATCTCTTCATGCTGTTCTGTTCTGGAGCTCAGCAAGGGAGGTGAAGAAACAAAAGATAGTGGAGTGACAGAAATTATATCAACAATTGCTGTATATTACTTCATTTAGTATGGGGGGGGAGTTAAAATGTTCATAAATGTCCATTTGGCCTAAAAGCAAATAACTGAAGTCATTCAAAGTCAGTCTTGTTAGACCATAAAGCCATTGGCAATATTTCATATAAAGAACTCTATAGAAAAATAAATTATATTTATTGAATTGAACTTCAAATAATAATCTTGCCACCTACTCTTTTTTTCTTGACTCTCTACGACCTATGAATTTTAATGAATTATGAAAAATTCTATGGCAACATAACCACTTAGATACAAAGCTATCTGGTAATAACACAAGCACCTTTATGCCAAAGAAAAACTCATTTTCTGTATAGCCTGATCTCTATTTATTCTCTTGCTACTCTGATTACTAGCCTCCAAACTTATGCTCAAAGTAGCAGCTCTTCCTCTTTCTCCTCCTCTCTTCCTCTCACCTTTATTCTTTCCCTCCCTCCCTCCTTTCCTCCCTCCCTTTCTCCCCCCCTTCCCCCTTTTCTTCTTCTCTTTGACTCCACATCTTTCTAGAAAGCTTCTACTCTGGTCTACAAGGGTGATATTTGTGTGCACCTCTTGGGACAAACCTAGTCAGATTCTACCAGCTTCCAAGTTCTCAATCTTGTCCTTCTGAGAAGTCTACAGAGGCCAGGTGTGGAGATACATGTCCATGCTGTGAGAAGCTAAGGCAGGAGGATTGCAAATCTAAGATCAGCCTAAGGGACTAGGAAAATGGTTCAGCCCATAAATTCCTTGCTATACAAGAATGAAGACCTGAGTTTACACCCCAGCCCACCTGCAAAAAAAAAAAAAAAAAAAAAAAAAAAAAATGTAGAGCACAATACTTGCTCACCTGGTTTCCCAGTGCCAGAGAGGTAGAGACAGGAGCCCTGGTGCTTGCAGGCAGCCAGCATGGCCTAACTGGTGAGTTCCATGTTCAGCAAGAAACTGTCTCAAAAAAATAATGTAGAAAGCAAGTGAAGAAGACAAGTAGTAGCAACTTCTGGACTTCACATGCAGGTGTACACATGTGCACCACCCAAAACATACATAAATACACACACTCACACACACACATTAGTCTGGGTGACATAGGGAGACTCCGTCTCAGAAAATTTCAAACAATTTTTGATACATCACGTTCACTCACCTTTCTGGGGACAGAATATTTTGTTGCATACATATATAATGATCAAACCATAGCTTATTTATCATCTCAGATGCTTATTAATTTTTTTCTATTGGTAACATTTAAAATTCTCTCTTTTAGCTGTTTTGAAACAGGCAATAAATTATTGTTAATTAGAATCATCCTGTGCCATAGAACACTAACATATCACTCCTACTCAATGGTATTTGTGAACTCATGTAGTCAGCCTCTCTCTAGTAACCACTCTTTTGTTCTCTGCTTTTATGAAATCTCCACTTCCATTTTTGAGTGACACATATCAATCAGAACATGTGATATATGTTTGTCTGTCCCTACCAATTTTCTGCAGCATCATATTCTTCATGTTGGTCTACATTGTGTGGTCCCTTGTCTTGGATAATTTTTCTTGTTGCTATGACAACAGGAGAAACTTAAGAGACAAAACTGTATCTTGGCTGATGGTTTCAGAGGGTCACAGTCCATCATAGTGAGAAAGGTAAAACATCAACCCTTGAAGGAAGTCTGCACGGCAGTGGCTGTTCCCATTGCCTGAGCCTGGAAGCAGAGTACTCAGGGCCAGAACAAAGAAATGAAACAGTCTTTGAAGAGTCATCTTCTACCAAACAGGGCATACTTCCTAAAGCCTTCAAAGTCTTCAAATGGCACCACAAACTAGAGAACAAACATGTAAGACAGAAGCCTGGGAGCTAGAGCGATGACTCAGCAGAGAAGAGCACTGGTGGCTCTTCTAGAAGACTGGGGTTGGGCTCCCAGCACCCACATGAAGACTCATAACTATCTGTAACTTCAGTTCCAGGGGATCTGATGCCTTTCTATGGCCTCTACAGGCACTGGGCATGCATATGGTGCTCAGACATACACATTGGCAAAACACCTATACTCATAAAATAAAACAGGAGTCTATTGGAGGACATTTCAGATTCAAGCCACAGTACTATGAATTACAGGATTTCTGTATTTTTGCCTTTGGTGGTTGATCCATAAGTTTTACTGGTCCATGCCTGAGCTTCCTTCATACAGAAAAGACACAGATGTGTAATTTGAAGAACTGGAAGAACGAACCATAAAATAATACATTCTCAGAATCCCACATATTGTTTAAATCTTGCTCTCCTAAACCCCATTTGTCCAATTTAAGCTTTTTTTTTTTTTTTGGTTTTTCAAGATAGGGTTTCTCTGTGTATCTCTGACTGTCCTGGACTCACTTTGTAGACCAGGCTAGCCTTGAACTCACAGAGATCTGTCTGCCTCTTCTTCCCAAGTGCTGGGATTAAAGGCTTGTGCCACCATGCCCAACAATTACAGACTGCTGTGAACTGCCATGTGGGTGCTTTGGAAGAGCAGCCAGTGCTCTTAACTGCTGAGCCATCTCTCCAGCCCCTAATTTAAGTCTCTCGATGGTCCAACTCTTAACATTGCTTCTTCTAGCGGGTTCTCTGAGTCTCTCCAGACTGTTCGGTTTCTGTGTTGTTTTCCATGGGCTTGTAGTGACTATTTGTCTATTTATTGAAATGTTGAATGCCTAGAATCTTTCGATCTCCTTGTGTTTGGAAATTCCCTTCATTGGTTCATTTGTTCAATGATACATACTGAGAGCCTGCTTTGTTTCAGACATAACAGTGAACAAACCCCATGCAATTTTGTTCCCTCCATAGTTTGTATTTGAAAGGAGACAGTCAAGCACATGAATAAATAGACATATATAATGGGAAAAGTAGCTCATGGAGAATAAAAGATGCTCTCAGAGTATTATTTGTTTTAACTATTCTTTGACAGTTTCATACATGCACACACTATATCGTGTTCTACTTATTCCCAGCATCCCCCCCCACTTCTCCTTAACCCCAGCATGTGTCCTTCTTGTTTTCATGTCCTCTCCCTCATTCATTTTTTCCAATCCACTGAGTGTAACTAGCACTGCCTGCTAAAATATTAACTGATCCTGATGGCTTGATGTTGGCAGGTAACCAAGCTGCCAATAGTTTATGAGTGCAATGGCCAAGTCATGTCCAGAAGACAGCATGTCATGGCACTCCACCCCTTTCTCCAGCTCTTATATCCTTTCTGCCCCTTCGTCCCCAGTGTTCCCTGGGCCTTAGGGCTGAACACTCAACAGTCACTTATTCTCAGCATCTTGACCAGGTGTGAGCTTGGCGATGACCTGCCCACTCAAGGGGAAGCTTCTCTCCTCAAAGTTCATAGCGGTGCTCGCCTATGGTTATTAATATAAGTATTTAGAAGGCAATTTGATAGTATGTCAATTTAGGTAAACAACAGTAGTAGTTGACCCCCACCCAGTGTCTCTGACCTCTGAGCTTCAGACCAGGTTTACAGTGTTAGGGTGAGCTCTCCCTTGGGGACTCAAATCTAATCAGTTACCCACATAATCTTCACGCCACTATTGCATCAGTGTGCACATCTTTCTTGGCAGGTCAGTATTACAGCTTTGAAGGTTTTGCTACTGGGTAAAAGCATAGCTTGAGCAGCTTATCCCAGCCCTACGAAAGCTAGCTAGCAGGTCAGTTGCAGCTTGATTTCCCTGCATCCCACAACCAGCATGTGTTGTATCTTCAGCACCATCTAGTTATGATGGGCAGCCAAGAGCAATGGCAAGAGACTGTACTGTCTTAGAGGTCTCTGGGAACAGGCATGAGGAGGTATCCCATGGCTGCACTGGAATTTTTATTTAATAGCTTCTGGAGGAAGCACTGTCCATTCATGAGGGAACCATTGTCAAAACTTCTTTTTAAAGTATGTATTTCTAATTAGCTTACAAAGTAGTCATTTCCGTAAGGGTTTTCCATGTACCCTTAGCTTTAGCTAACCCACCCCCACCTCCTCCTCTTCCCTGTCCCTCGGCCCCATCCCCAGTTAAGTTGTAGAATTCTCCTTCTCTCTACTTTGGTATCACATGTGTTTTATTCTTCTCTCACCCCTTACGGTCTTTTACCTGCTCCTCTCTCACAGGTCCTTCCTAGCTCTCTGACCTCTGCAGACATTTCAGAGTAACCACATAAATCACAAGGTTCAACATTAGCATCTCCATATGAAAGAGAAATTGAAATGGTTGTTTTTCTGGGCCTGGGTCACCTCATTTTGTGCAATATTTTCCGGTTAGACTCATTTCCTGCAGATTTCACAATTTCATTTTTCTTTATTGCTCAATAAAATTCCATTGTGCATATGTGCTATATTTTCTTTTTTAAATAATCTATTTTTTATTTCTTCAAGTTACATCTCAATCACAACCTCCTCCCTACTCCCCACTCCAGTCATATCCTTCCACCCTTCTCCCCCTCAACCCCCCCATCTTCTACCCTTTCTTTTTTTTTTTTTTAGTTTAAGGTGTTTCTTTTTCCCCCCAACAGCTCTCCCTTTCAGTCCAACAAATGGTTCTTTCTCTTATAACTATAAATACAATACAAAACAACAGAAATAAATAGGCCACAATTATGAGAGTTATATGGCTTAGCATACATTCCCAATGTCCAGTCCATATGTATTTGGCACCTGACTTTAACATTCTACTATCTAACCATCTCCATGAGTTTAAAGTTCTTTATCTAACTCAGCTTTCATACTAACTTGCCTCACAATTTTAAAAACATCTTCTTAGATCCAGAACACCCTCTTGATTCCTAAACAACTCAAAATGTAACTATGAGACTCTAGCTATCTATTCTTCAACCACCTCAGAGACCTGAGAGGGATAAATATATCTGATTATATAGGAAGTACAGGGCCTGCAGCTTCCAAAACTAAGAAATGACATACCAGTGGCTGCCTGGACAGTTCCCATTTTCTCTCCATCCATTACAGAGTCAATCTTCAGCCGTTTGGCCCTGTTTCTCTGACAGACATTGATTGTAGAGCAGGAATTATGAAGGACTTATCTACCCTGTTAAGACAGAGCTAGGCTGTCGACTTACCTGCTTCCAAGTTTTGTCCTTTTTGGACAGCAGTCTGTCTACAGTTGAAGCAAGGGGTTTTTCTTGCCAAGAGAAAGGCTTACCACCAATTCAATCATCTCCCACTGGAGATTCTTTGATGCTCATCTTCTACTTGGAGTAGAATAGGGGGTGCTGTCAGGAGCTGACATATCTCGATATCAAAAAATCTTAAGTTAAGAAAACATCTTTGAATGCCATATTCTACAGATCTCTTGAGGTTTTTGAAGATGCTCTATCTATCTCTTATATTTAGATAAGCAAATGTTGCTTGTCTCTTAGCAACTTGATTTCTGAGTAGCTTCGAAAATAACTGTGATAGATTGTCATAGTAACTAACAAAATGACATGCTTGCATGACTATTAGTTTCCATTTCTAAATTATCCTAAAGTTTATGACGGTTGGTAACAAGAGGCCAAAACTTTACATTTCATTTTTAAGCATTACTAGGTACAATACCTTTAAGAAGCATTACCCTTAATTTTGTATCAGTATACAAAGATCAATACCAATGTGGCCAAATATAATCTTAATTTTGTATCAATATACAAAGATTAATACCTATGTAGCCCAATACAATCTTAATTTTGCATCAATATACAAAGGTCAATACCATTGTGGCCAAATATAATCTTAATTTTGTATCAATATACAAAGATCAATACCGATGTAGTTCCAATACAATCTTAATTTTGCATTAATATACAATGATCAATACCAATTTAGCCAAATATAATATTAATTTTGTATCAATATACTAAGGTATAAGGCCATATTCAATAATCTGTCCTTTTTTCTTGATCTTTCCTATACTATGTTTATGTCCCATTTTTTTCTCAAGTTTGTTCACTCCTACATAGTAGAGAAAGAAGGATACAGAGAAGAAAAAGAGAGAAGTCCCTGGGTCTAACCTCCAAACCCCATTTAACAAGACTATTTAACAGCTTGTAGTCTCTTCCCCTAAATAATAAAATTTTCTATTATCCATCAAATAACCAAGGGGGGGGGGAACACCCTCCCCACCTTCTGGGGATGGGACGTTGTTCTCTTAAAATGACTTCCTGCTGATTTGGGACGTAGTAAACCTGTTTGGGGCCCAAATAAGAATGGAAAAATGGTTAAAATGTTAATAGAATCATTTGATATTCAGTCCTTTTGTGCTCAGCTATTTAGATGTCCTAATAAGTTCGTAGACAGAAGCTGATCTTCAGGGCTTTACTGAAGTTCTCGCTGGAGCAGTCTGTGGAGCTGAACCATCTTAGCAATTTTGAGTTGTTGTGGTTGTAGACTTTTGAGGAAACAGCTATTGAGGAAGTCTGCAAGGTTGGATCATCTGGGCCACTTGTCTTCTTTGGTGTCTGATCTGTTTTCTGCTGAGGTTTCTGTTGTCCAGTTGTCCCTGGATTCCTTGAATGGATGCTTTAAATCTCCTGAAAGATAAGAACAGAGCCCTGCCCTAATCCTGACTCTGGGACAATTACCTTTGGGGGAGGGGTCAGGTAATATTTTTCCTGGAGCAAATTTGGTTTTTTGACAATATATAAAGTATTACCTTTCAATCTGGATTAAAGAAGAAATTATTTTGATATTGGAGCTAAACAAACCTTTAGTGTATATATTTTGAGATCTCAAAGGACAATTGTTTGAATTTCAGCATGCCTTTTGTAAGTAGCCTTTAAACTTAAATCCTTCCAAATCCTATGTGCCTGTCTCTGCATTCTAAGTTTTGGGATCAAAGACATGTGGTTCCCAACTGATGGGATTAAAGATGTGCTCCACCACCCCTGAATCGAAGTTTTTCTCTATTTAGAGCTTATTTTGTATCAGGCTGACCTTGAGCTCTGAGATCTGCCTGTTTCTGTCTCTAGTGTGTTGGGATTAAGGGTGTATTCTTCTCGAATGATGGGATTAAAAGTGTGCACCATCACCACCCTGTTCCTTGTAACTCTAGAATTTATATGACAACTAACTCTATAGTGATCCTCCTGTCTCTGCTGGAGGTAAAGGCATGGGCTAACACCATGCATTATTTTACCTTAGCTCTAAGTTTTTTCAACTCTTGGAGGTTTGTAAAACCAGGTTGAACAACTGTCACCTTTGATTTATTTACAGTGTTTTAAACCTGTTACCTGCTTTTTAATGCCAAACCATGGAAGTAGCCTATACCTCTACAAAAAAAAAAAAAAAAAAAAAAAAAAAAA
>CAJQZJ010001826.1:1519789-1540609 GCA_907164525.1 Lophiomys imhausi | reverse complement strand
ACAGAAATAAATAGGCCACAATTATGAGAGTTATATGGCTTAGCATACATTCCCAATGTCCAGTCCATATGTATTTGGCACCTGACTTTAACATTCTACTATCTAACCATCTCCATGAGTTTAAAGTTCTTTATCTAACTCAGCTTTCATACTAACTTGCCTCACAATTTTAAAAACATCTTCTTAGATCCAGAACACCCTCTTGATTCCTAAACAACTCAAAATGTAACTATGAGACTCTAGCTATCTATTCTTCAACCACCTCAGAGACCTGAGAGGGATAAATATATCTGATTATATAGGAAGTACAGGGCCTGCAGCTTCCAAAACTAAGAAATGACATACCAGTGGCTGCCTGGACAGTTCCCATTTTCTCTCCATCCATTACAGAGTCAATCTTCAGCCGTTTGGCCCTGTTTCTCTGACAGACATTGATTGTAGAGCAGGAATTATGAAGGACTTATCTACCCTGTTAAGACAGAGCTAGGCTGTCGACTTACCTGCTTCCAAGTTTTGTCCTTTTTGGACAGCAGTCTGTCTACAGTTGAAGCAAGGGGTTTTTCTTGCCAAGAGAAAGGCTTACCACCAATTCAATCATCTCCCACTGGAGATTCTTTGATGCTCATCTTCTACTTGGAGTAGAATAGGGGGTGCTGTCAGGAGCTGACATATCTCGATATCAAAAAATCTTAAGTTAAGAAAACATCTTTGAATGCCATATTCTACAGATCTCTTGAGGTTTTTGAAGATGCTCTATCTATCTCTTATATTTAGATAAGCAAATGTTGCTTGTCTCTTAGCAACTTGATTTCTGAGTAGCTTCGAAAATAACTGTGATAGATTGTCATAGTAACTAACAAAATGACATGCTTGCATGACTATTAGTTTCCATTTCTAAATTATCCTAAAGTTTATGACGGTTGGTAACAAGAGGCCAAAACTTTACATTTCATTTTTAAGCATTACTAGGTACAATACCTTTAAGAAGCATTACCCTTAATTTTGTATCAGTATACAAAGATCAATACCAATGTGGCCAAATATAATCTTAATTTTGTATCAATATACAAAGATTAATACCTATGTAGCCCAATACAATCTTAATTTTGCATCAATATACAAAGGTCAATACCATTGTGGCCAAATATAATCTTAATTTTGTATCAATATACAAAGATCAATACCGATGTAGTTCCAATACAATCTTAATTTTGCATTAATATACAATGATCAATACCAATTTAGCCAAATATAATATTAATTTTGTATCAATATACTAAGGTATAAGGCCATATTCAATAATCTGTCCTTTTTTCTTGATCTTTCCTATACTATGTTTATGTCCCATTTTTTTCTCAAGTTTGTTCACTCCTACATAGTAGAGAAAGAAGGATACAGAGAAGAAAAAGAGAGAAGTCCCTGGGTCTAACCTCCAAACCCCATTTAACAAGACTATTTAACAGCTTGTAGTCTCTTCCCCTAAATAATAAAATTTTCTATTATCCATCAAATAACCAAGGGGGGGGGGAACACCCTCCCCACCTTCTGGGGATGGGACGTTGTTCTCTTAAAATGACTTCCTGCTGATTTGGGACGTAGTAAACCTGTTTGGGGCCCAAATAAGAATGGAAAAATGGTTAAAATGTTAATAGAATCATTTGATATTCAGTCCTTTTGTGCTCAGCTATTTAGATGTCCTAATAAGTTCGTAGACAGAAGCTGATCTTCAGGGCTTTACTGAAGTTCTCGCTGGAGCAGTCTGTGGAGCTGAACCATCTTAGCAATTTTGAGTTGTTGTGGTTGTAGACTTTTGAGGAAACAGCTATTGAGGAAGTCTGCAAGGTTGGATCATCTGGGCCACTTGTCTTCTTTGGTGTCTGATCTGTTTTCTGCTGAGGTTTCTGTTGTCCAGTTGTCCCTGGATTCCTTGAATGGATGCTTTAAATCTCCTGAAAGATAAGAACAGAGCCCTGCCCTAATCCTGACTCTGGGACAATTACCTTTGGGGGAGGGGTCAGGTAATATTTTTCCTGGAGCAAATTTGGTTTTTTGACAATATATAAAGTATTACCTTTCAATCTGGATTAAAGAAGAAATTATTTTGATATTGGAGCTAAACAAACCTTTAGTGTATATATTTTGAGATCTCAAAGGACAATTGTTTGAATTTCAGCATGCCTTTTGTAAGTAGCCTTTAAACTTAAATCCTTCCAAATCCTATGTGCCTGTCTCTGCATTCTAAGTTTTGGGATCAAAGACATGTGGTTCCCAACTGATGGGATTAAAGATGTGCTCCACCACCCCTGAATCGAAGTTTTTCTCTATTTAGAGCTTATTTTGTATCAGGCTGACCTTGAGCTCTGAGATCTGCCTGTTTCTGTCTCTAGTGTGTTGGGATTAAGGGTGTATTCTTCTCGAATGATGGGATTAAAAGTGTGCACCATCACCACCCTGTTCCTTGTAACTCTAGAATTTATATGACAACTAACTCTATAGTGATCCTCCTGTCTCTGCTGGAGGTAAAGGCATGGGCTAACACCATGCATTATTTTACCTTAGCTCTAAGTTTTTTCAACTCTTGGAGGTTTGTAAAACCAGGTTGAACAACTGTCACCTTTGATTTATTTACAGTGTTTTAAACCTGTTACCTGCTTTTTAATGCCAAACCATGGAAGTAGCCTATACCTCTACAAAAAAAAAAAAAAAAAAAAAAAAAAAAACTTTTAAACTGCTATCAAGTTTGTGTAATCTCTGTAGCCACCTGCAGTCTAACATTCTAATCTGAAATTAAAGCCATTTTCCTTTCATGCCAGTAAGGCAATTATACCTTTGGTAAATTATAGTTTGAAATTTTTATATTGTATTTTTATTATATTTTTAAGCTTATTAACTCTTTTCTTAAAAAAGTATTATTTACTTCTAGAACATAGTTTCCTCCCTCCTCCCCTCCTGGCCCCTCCCTTCCTCTCTCCTTCCCTCCCTCTCTCCTTCCCTCCCTCCCTCCCTCCTTGTTCCTCTACTTGGTACTCTCCTTCTCCTAAGATGAGGTGGGCCCTCACATATCATACTCCCTCAGATCTTGCATCATGTGAGGGCCAAGAGCTTCCACTTGTACTGAGCTTGATAAGGCACACCATCTAGGGTGTGGTGTTCCACTAACCTGCAGCAGAGTCCATGACTCACTCACTGGTGGATAGAATTTTTCCTAGGATAGATATGCTAGGTTTCTATCTATTTGGGTGTGTGGGTTGTAGGATAGTTATCCTGTAATGTATGGTTAATATCCATTTATAAGTGAATACATACCATGTTTATCTTTCTGGGACTGCGTCAGCTCACGTAAGATGAGCTTTTCTAGTTCCATCCATTTTGTTTCGAATTGCATGATTTCGTCATTTCTGATAGCTGTGTAGTATTCCATTGTGTAAATATACCATAGTTTTTTTTTTTAATCCATTCTTCAGTTGAAGGACATCTGGGTGGTTTCCAGTTTCTTGCTATTACAAATAAAGCTTCTATGAAAATTGTTGTGGCAATGTCCTTGTGGTTTCATTTAGAATCTTTTGGATATATGCCCAAGATGGGTATGGCTGGGTTTTGAGGTAGATTTATTCCCAATTTTCTAAGATATCTCCAGATTGATTTCCAAAGTGGTTGCACAAGTTTGCAGTCCCACCAACAATGGGGGAGTGTTCCCCTTTCTCCACATCCTCGACAGCATGTGCTATCATTTGAGTTTTTGATCTTAGCCATTCTGACAGGTGTGAGATGGAACCTCAGAGTTGTTTTAAGTTGCATTTCCCTGATGACCAAAGAGGTTGAACATTTCCTCAAATGCCTCTCGGCCTTTAGAGATTCCTCTTCTGTGAATTCTCGGTTTAGCTCTCTACCCCATTTATTGATGGGGTTATTTGATTTTTTGGTGTTTAATTTCTTCAGTTCTTTATATATTTTGGATATTAGCCCCATTTATTGATTGTTTGTTTTAGTGCCTGAGCTGTTGGTGTTCTATTCAGGAAGTTGGTACCAGTGCCAATGAGTTCAAGGCTTTTCCCCACTTTCTCTTCTATTAATGTTAGTGTGTCTGGATTTATGTTGAGGTCATTGATCCACTTAGACTTAAGTTTTGTACAGGGTGATAAGAATGGATCTATTTGCATTCTTCTACATGTTGACATCCAGTTAGACCAGTACTATTTATTGAAGATGCTTTCTTTTTTCCATTGTATGTTTTTGGCTTCTTTATCAAAAATTAAGTGACCATAGGTGTGTGGGTTTATTTCTGGGTCTTCAATTCGATTTCATTGGTCAACTGGTCTGTTTCTATACCAGTACCATGCTGTTTTTATTACTATTTCCCTGTAGTACTGCTTGAAATCCGGAATGTGATACCTCCAGATGTTCTGTTATTGTGCATGATTGATTTAGCTATTCTGGGTCTTTTGTTATTCCATATGAAGTTGAGAATTGTTTTTTCCAGATCTGTAAAAAATTGAGTTGGTATTTGGATAGGAATTGCATTGAATCTGTATATTGCTTTGGTAAGATTGCTATTTTTATTATGTTGATCCTACCTATCCATGAACAAAGGAGATCTTTCCATCTTCTGATATCTTCTTCAATTTCTTTCTTCAGGAACTTGAAGTTCTTATCATACAGGTCTTTCACTTGCTTGGTTAGAGTTACCCCCAGGTATTTTATATTATTTGTGGCTATTGTGAAGGGTGTTGATTCCCTTATTTCTTTCTCAGCCCATTTATCTTTTGTGTAAAGAAGGGCTACTGATTTTTTTTGAATTGATTTTGTATCCAGCCACCTTGCTGAAGGAGTTTATCAGCTGTAGAAGTTCTCTGGTGGAATTTTTGGGGTCACTTATGTATACTATCATATCATCTGCAAATAGGGATACTTTGACTTCTTCCTTTCCAATTTGTATCCCCTTGATCTCTTTTAGTTGTCTTATTGCTCTAGCTAAAACTTCAAGCACTATGTTGAAGAGATATGGAGAGAGTAGGCAGCCTTGCCTTGTCCCTGATTTTAGAGGAAATGCTTTAAGTTTCTCTCCATTTAGTTTGATGTTGGCTATTGGCTTGCTGTAAATTGCCTTTATTATGTTTAAATATGGTCCTTGTATGCCTGAACACTCTAAGCCTTTTAACATGAAAGGGTGCTGTATTTTGTCAAAAGCTTTTTCAGCGTCCAATGAGATGATCGTGTGGTTCTTTTCTTTTAGCTTATGTGGTGGATTACATTGATGGATTTTCTGATGTTGAACCACCCCTGCATCCCTGAGATGAAGCCTACTTGATCATGGTGTATGATACTTTTGATGTGATCTTGGATCCGGTTCGCAAGTATTTTATTAAGTATCTTTGCATCCATGTTCACAAGGGAAATTGGTCTGAAATTTTTTTTCTCCGTTGGGTCTTTGTGAGGTTTAGGTATCAGGGTGACTGTGACCTCATAGAATATGTTTGGCAGTATTCCTTCTGTTTCTATATTGTGGAAGAGTTTGAAGAATATTGGTGTTAGATCTTCTTTGAATGTCTGGTAGAATTCTGTGCTGAAACCATCTGGGCCTGGGCTTTTTTTGGTTGGAAGACATCTAATGACTTCTTCTAGTTCCTTAAGGGTTATAGGACTGTTTAATTTGTTTACCTGTTCTTGATTTAACCTTGGTAGGTGGAATCTATCAAGAAAATCGTCCATTTCATTTAGATTTTCCAATTTTGTGGAGTGCAAGTTTTTGAAGTAGGACCTAACGATTCTTTGGATTTCCTCAATGTCTGTTGTTATTTCCCCCTTTCATTTCTGATTTTGTCGATTTGGGTATTTTCCCTCTGCCTTTTAGTTAGTTTAGCTAAGGGCTTGTCTATTTTGTTGATTTTCTCAAAGAACCAACTCTTGGTTTTGTCGATTCTTTGTATTGTTCTTTTTGTTTCTAAGTTGTTGATTTCAGTCCCAAGTTTGATAATTTCCTCTCATCTGCTCCGCTTGGGTGTGTTTGCTTCTTTTTGTTCTAGCTCTTTCAGATGTGCTTTTAGGTGGCTAGTACAGGAACTCTCCAGTTTCTATTTGAAGGCACTTAGTGCTATCGACTTTCCTCTTAGCACTGCTTTCAATGTGTCCCATAAGTTTGGGTACATTGTGCCTTCATTTTCATTGAGTTTTAAGAAGACTTTAATTTCTTTTTTTATTTCTTCCCTGACCCAGAGGTCATTGAGGAGAGAGTTGTTCAGTTTCCATGTTTTTGCAGGCTCTCTGTTGTTTTTGTTATTGTTGAAGCCTAACTTTATTCCATGATGGTCTGATAAGGTACAAGGAGTAATTTCAATTTTCCTGAATCTGTTGAGGCTTGCTTTGTGACCGACTATATGGTTGATTTTGGAGAAGGTTCCGTGAGGTGCCAAGAAGAAAGTGTATTCTTTTGTTTTGGGGTGAAATGTTCTGTAGATATCAATTAAGTTCATTTGATTCATGGCATCTGTGAAGTTCATTATTTCTTTGTTTGGTTTCTGCATCGTTGATCTGTCCAGTGGTGAGAGTGGTGTGTTGAAGTCTCCCACTATTAAGGTGTGAGGTTCAATGTGGGATTTGAGCTTCAGTAGTGTTTCTTTAATGAATGTGGGTGGTCTTACATTTGGGGCACAGATGTTTAGTATTGAAATTTCATCTTGGTGGATTTTTCCTTTGATAAGTATATAGTGTCCTTCCCCATCTCTTTTGATTGATGTTGGTTGAAAGTCCTATTTGTTGCATACTAGAATTGCTACTCCAGCATTTTTCTTGGGTCCATTTGCTTGGTATATCTTTTTCCAGCCCTTTACTTGGAGATAATATCTATCTTCTTTGCTGAGGTGTGTTTCTTGTAAGCAGCAGAATGTGGGATTCTGTTTTCGCATCCATTCTGCTAGCCTGTGCCTTTTTATTGGGGAATTTAGTCCATTGATGTTTAGAGATATTAATGACCAGTGATTGTTACTTCCTGCCATCTTGATGTTGGTGGAAATAGTGTGTGAGTGAACTTCTTTTCTTTTGGTTTTGCTACAGGCATGCTATTTGCTTCCTGTGCTTTCTTATGTGTAGTTAACCTCTTTTGGTTGAAGTTTTCCTTCCAACATCTTCTGTAGAACTGGATTTGTGTACAGATATTGTTTGAATTTAGCTTTGTCATGGAATATCTTGTTTTCTCCATCTATGTTGATTGTCAATTTTGCAGGGAATAGTAGGCTGGCCTGGCATTTGTGGTTTTTTAGGGTCTGCAAGATGTCTGTCCAGGCCCTTCTCACTTTTAGAGTCTCTGAAGAAAAGTCAGGTGTGATTATGATAGGTTTGCCATTATATGTTACTTGACCCTTTTCCCCAGCAGCTTTAAAATTCTTTCTTTGTTCTGTACATTTAGTGTTTTGATTATTATGTGGCAGGAAGATTTTCTTTTCTGGTCTAAGCTATTTGGAGTTCTGTAAGCTTCTTGTACACTTATAGGCATCTCTTTTTTTAGATTTGGGAAATTCTCTTCAATGATTTTGTTGAAGATATTTTCTGGTCCATGGAGGTGGGACTCTTCTCTTTCTTCTAGTCCTATTATTCTGAGATTTCGTCTTTTCATTGTGTCCTTGATTTCCTGAAGGTTTTTTGTCAGGACTTTTTTAGATTTGACATTTTCTTTGACAGATGTATCAATTTCTTCAATTTTATCCTCTGAACCTGAAATTCTTTCTTCCATCTTTTGTATTCTGTTGGTGATGCTAGTGTCTGTAGTTCCAATTCTTTTCTTAAGGTTTTCCAGTTCTATGGATGTCTCGGTTTGGATTTTCTTCATTGCTTCAACTTCCCTTTTCAGGTCTTCCATTCCTTTAAGCACTTTATTCATTTCCATCACCTCCTTTGCAGTACTTTGTTGTTGCTCTCTGAGGTATTTGATTTCCTCCCTTAGGCCTTCTATTATTAATATAAGCATAGAATTAAGGTCATTTTCCTTTGTTTCTATTGTGTTCCGCTGTCCAGAGTTGTCTGTAGCATTATTGCTAGGATCTGGAGACATCCTATTGTTTTGGGTTTTTTTTTTTTTACTATGTTCTTGCACTGACCTTTTGTCATCCAATTGACCCAGTTGTGGTCTATTTGTGTCTTTTGTCAGCTGACCTTGGTGCTCAGGAAAACTCCCTGCCCTGGGGGTTGACTGATCCTGAGATCCTGGTGTTTACCTCCAGGTGGCGGGCAGGTTCCTGTAATAGATTGACTGGCTCTCGGAGAGGAGGGTGGCTGCTGCTCTCCTTAACTGCTTGTGACCCAATTGGACCAATATAGAGGGGATTGGAGTGGGGAGAGGGCTAGCCTCTGAGGACCTGGGAGTTTGCAGGTCTCCTCAGAAAGGCAGGTAGAACTGTGGTTGGGACTGTGTTCTTCTCTCACTGACCCAGTCGTTCTGGCTCCCCAGCTAGGCTGACTGTGCAAGCAGGGAGCTCCACCCACAATGGGTGCCGGCCTCAGTGTGCCTGTTGCTGACTGCCTCAGGTGCTTGGGTGCTAGGGTGAGTGACCCACCCGCCCCAGTATTTGTGGAGAACACACAGTCGCGGGCTCTGTTTGCAGGCAGTCTTGGCTCCTAATTGCTTTGCTGTGACTGGGTTAGGTCTCTGCCTCTGCTACAGTGCACACTGTGCTGCCATGTTGGAAACTCCAGAAAAAAAAAATCTCACTTACCTTTGTTCTTGTGGTGGGGCGGCTGTTTTTCCCTCTTGGGTGTACAGGTCCGTGTGCAGGCTGGATATCAGGCAGACAGGCGGGGGCCCGCTAGTCTGAGGCTGGAGCTGTGGGCTGGATCCCCTCCTGGGCTAGATCTCCTCTAGCCGGAGCTCCTCTCCAGACTGGTGACGGAGCTGGCTGATCTCAGGGTGGTGTTCCTAGGAACTGTGTGGGCTGTTTTACCTGGTGACTGGTCTCAATGTTCGCTGTGGGAATTCAGACACCGTCTGTTTTTCACTGTTGGCTAGGGGACCTCACATTCATTCCACAGTGACTAATCTCATTCACCTACTACTCAGATGCACTGCTCTATGGTTGGCGCCATCTTGTATCTCCCACTATATTTTCATTATCCACTTATCAGCTGATGGACACCTAGGCTAATTCCATCTCCTATTGTGAATAGAGCAGCAGTGAACTTGGATGTGCAAGTAGCTCTCTGATAGGATTTGGAGTCCTTTGGGTATATGCCCCAGAGTGGTATAGCTGGATCATATTGGTAGCCCTGTTTTTAGCTTTGTGAGAAACCTTCCTACTGATTTCCATATTGGCTGCACTAACTTATAATTCCACCAACAGTGGATAAGCACTCTCCTTTCCTCAAATCCTTACCAGCATTTGTAACATTCCTTTTCTTGATGATGGTCATTTGGACTGGGCAGAGACGGAATCTCAAAGTAGTGTTAATACATATTTTCCTGATGGCTAATGATATTGAGTACTTCAAATATAATTATTACTTAGTTAAGTTTCTTATTTTTAGAAGTCTCTGTTCAATTCTATGGCCCATTTTATGATTTGGTTGTTTCTTTTCTATCTTTTCTTTTTTAAAACAAAATTAAGCATTAATCCTACAGGACCACTGGAAGGATATACAAATTGACTGGAGTTTGATATTAAGAGGTAGGAGTGTCATTCCATGATTCATGAATGTAAGATTTTAATTTTTTCTATTATTTTTAATTATGCTATTTTTCTTTTATTAAAATAGATTTTTGCATACAATATATTCTGATTATATGTCCCACAACTTCTCCAAGATCTTCTCTCACCTCCCTTTCCATCAGCATCCACATCCTTTCTGTCTCTCCATAGAAAGCAAAGGGATATCTAAAGAATAATTAAAATAAGATAAAACAAAAACAAACAAGTTGGAATAGGGAAAAAAAATAGAAGAAAAGGAGCCAAAGAAAGAACACAAGAAACACATATAGGCACAGGAACACGTGTTCACATATACAGGAATCCCATTAAAACCCAAAACTGTAAGCCATAATATATACACAAGAGATCTGTAAGGTTTAAAAAAGAATGTCCTGGAAAAAATGAAGTACTCAATATCATTATGAGAAGAACCCCAAAAGATGTCATTGAGTTTGTTTTGTGTTTATTATTTAGTAGCTTGTGCATGGGACCTTCCTCTAAGAGTGGTTTGTATCCTCAGTGAGACTTCATTGGAAAACCTAATTTTTCATTTTTTGAGTAGTTATAAATTGCAGATAGCTTCTGGGTTAGGGATAGGGGCTTGTATCCACTTCCTTCCTTAGTGCTGGGACTCCATCTGGTGCAGACCCATGCAGGCCCTGTGCATGCTGCCTCAGTCTTTCTGAGTTCACATGTGCATCAGTCGTGCTGGGTTTAGGTGGCCTTGTTTCCTTGATGTACTCCACCCACTCTGGTTCTTACATTCTTTTTTTTTTTTAATCAGATTGATTTAAGAATTTCCAATAATGACAACTCTTATAAAAAAGCATCCAAGCACAGAACACAGGACTGCAGCAAATGGCATTCTTAGGTGTAGCTAACAGACATGTGAGCTTCCACCCTTCTTTGAGACACCAGAACACCTGAGCTCACTGGTGAACTTTGCTTCCTGCAAAGCACTCTACAAGCTCAGTCTGTGCTCACGGCCCATCAGCTTCAGCTCATGCTCCCATACCTCCAGATTTAGAGCTTGCGGAGAGACTTGGTAGTTCAAAATGGGTATTTTTTAATTTGGAGAGATGTGTCACTCAATCCTGGGGCAAGTATACAGAGGGCAATGATTGCAAATAATGTATGAATGTTTTTGAATCAAAGGACATCCTCATCTGTTGGAACACTTTGAATTTGTTCTTAGACAACCCACTTTAGTTGAATGTGCTCAGTGAAATACTTGTACTTCTGTGAGTGTTGTATGGTGTTTATTCTCCTTGCTTCTTACATTCTTTCTGCCTCCTCTTCTACAGAGTTTCCTGAGCCCTGAGGGGAGGGATTTGATGGAGACATCTTATTTAGAGCTGAATCTTCCAAGGTCTCTCACTCTCTTCACTACCTGGTTGTGAGACTCTGTATTTGTTCCTTTCTGCTACAGGATGAAGCTTCTCTAATGATGGATGAGTGAGCTATAATTATAGCAGACTGTCATTAGGAGTCATTTCATTGCAATGTCTCTTTAGAAGAACAGTACTATTTGGCTTTCCCCTAGGTCCCTGGCCTATGTAGTCTTAGGTTCTTAGCCACCTGAGTGGTGTCAGGGATGGGTTCCATCTCATGGAATGGGCCTTAAATCCAATCAGATATTGGTTGTTCACAAAAACTTTGTGCCACTATTGTACCTGTTCATCCCGAGACAGGTTGTCATTGTAGATTGAAGGATTTGTAGCTGGGTTGGTGTTTACTATTCTCCTTTGGTAGCAATCAAAATACCTTCCAGTACCTTGAACACTAGTCAATAGAAGGTAAAGATAGGCACCAATTTGATTTATCCATGTTCAATGAGTTATGTAGTGATTGTCTTCAACAACAGGACTTTGCTGTCAGTTTATGGAGAGCAACCAATAATAAGTAGCCTTGGCAACAGCCTGGCTTGTTTGGGGTTCACCTAGGGGCCCTTTGGCCAATAATTTGATTAGATGTAACTCATTTCTGATACTGAAGTTTCATTTGGTGATGAGAGATGTCTAGTTGGGACTTTGTATCCCCCATTATTTGAAGATTTTATTCAGATTGCCTTCATATATGCATATCATTCAAGAAGTTTCTACTGTATTATGTTTACATGCAGTCCTTCAAATGACCCTTAATCTTAGCTGCCTCACCCTGTACTCCCTCCCTCATCCTCTCTTCCCTGCCCTACCCATTTGATCTACTCATTCCAGCTCCCTCCCCCTTGTTTTGTCCTTCTATAACTACCTATTCTATTTCCCCACCCTAGGAAGATCCATCCCTGCCCCCCCCAGTCCCTTATTCTATATCTAACATCTGTGGTTATGTGGACTGTATCTTCCTTACCAAAGACATAACAGCTAACATTCACATATAAGTGAATACATGCTGTAATTGTATTTCTGGGTCTTTGTTACCTAACTCGGGATTTTTTTTTTCTAGCTCTATCCATTTACCTGCAAATTTCTCTTTTTCCAGTTCCAAAGTCTTTATTAATTATTGTTTTTGAAAAGATGATCCATTCATTCAGTGGAATGAAGAGCTGTGTCCGGGGATCCATCAGTAATGCTAGAAAGGACCATGGTTTATCCACCTCTACTCATAGACCCAGGCATGGGCACAAGACTTGTAGTCAATCAGTTCTTCAGGCTTAAACCATAGACTGATCTTCTCCCTAGAACTTTCCAGTGAATCACTGCCATGAATGATGTTTCTGCCAACTTGAATTCAGAAATCCCCTTGGATGATACTTGGCTTAGAATCAGTTAGACTGGTGTTTCCCAACATCACTCAGCCTGTGTTCAACACATTGAGTCCTCTCAGATCATGGCCACCATGGGCCCTGAGTTCATGTACTTCATGAATCCTGGGAAGAGATGAGGTCCTTCAGGTCAATGTAGTGATGCTTTAAGTATTCTTCAGAAACCTGAAGGAATTTCATAGTCACAAGGCAGAACAACTTTGCTCAAAGCA
Source organism: Lophiomys imhausi (assembly GCA_907164525.1). Classification (NCBI taxonomy): domain Eukaryota; kingdom Metazoa; phylum Chordata; class Mammalia; order Rodentia; family Muridae; genus Lophiomys; species Lophiomys imhausi. The sequence goes on along the minus strand of CAJQZJ010001826.1, from coordinate 1,527,962 downwards.
CTTGATAATCTCACCAGGCCACACTGCGCAACATCTGGCTTGATAACAATGAAGGTATGCTCTAAGTTGGCCATGGTCGTGTCTGCGATAAGCTATGACAGCCTTACTTTACCTGTGAATTTCATGATTTATTTTAGCAGCTGAGTAATATTCCATTGTGTAAATATGCCACATTTTCTTTATCCATTCATCTATTGAAGGACATCAAAGCTATTTCCAATCTCTGCCTGTTATGAATAGAGCAGTAAAATGAACTTGGTTGAGTAAGTGTCTCTGTAGTAGGATGACGTAGCATCTTTGGGGTATAAGCCAAGAGTGGTATGGCTGGATCTTGAGGTAGAGCTATTCCCAGATTCCCAAGGAACTGCCATGCCACACTGATTTTCATAGGGGCTGCACATGTCTGAACTTCCATCAGCAATGGAAGTGTTCCCCTTACTCCACATCCTTGTCAGCATGGGCAGTCACTTCTTTTATTGGTCTTAGCCATTCTGACAGGTGTAAGATGAAATCTCAAAATAGTTCTGATTTGATTTCCTTGATGACTAAGGATCTTGAACATCTCTTTAGCTATTTCTCAGCCATTTGAGTTTCCTCTTTTGAGAATTCTCTGTTTAGATCTGTACTCTGACCCCTTTTTAATTGGGTTATTTGTTTACTTGATACCTAGTTTTTAAAAATATATTTTGGATATTAGTTAGTCTTCCATCAGATGTGCAGTTAGTTCAAATTATTTCCCATTCTGTAGCCTGCCATTTTGTTCAAATGATGGTTTGCTTTGCTGTGCAGAAGCTTTTCTGTTTCATGGAATTCATTTATTAATTGTTGATTTAGTGACTGTGTTAATGGTGTTCTGTTCAGAAGGAAATCTTTTTCACTGCTAATGAGTGCCAAGGATATTTCTGACTTTTTCTTCTATCAGGTTTAGTGTATCTGTTCTTGTGTTGAGGCTTTTGATCCATTTGGAGTTGAGGATTTTTTGCAGGGTTATAAGTATGGATCTATTTTGATTCTTCTCCATGCAGCCACCCAGTTGGACCAGCACCATTTGTTGAAGATGCTATCTTTTTTCCAGTTTGTATTTTTGTCTTCTTTATCAAAAACCAAGTATCCATTGGTGTGTGGATTTATGTCTAGGTTTTCAATTCCATTTCATTGATCAACATGTCTGTTTTTGTGGTGATACCAAATGCTGTTTTTGTTACTGTAGATCTGTGGTACAACACGAAGTTCTCTGATTATTCAGGATTCTTTCAGTCATCATAGAATTTTTATGCTTCCATATGAAATTGAAAATTGTCCTTTCAAGATCTATGAAAAACTGTGTTGGAATTTTGGTGGGAATTGCTGGAATCTGTAGATTGCTTTTGGTAGTATGGCCATTTTTATTATACCAATTCTACTGATCCATGAACTTGGGAGATCTTCCTGTCTTCTTACATCTTCTTCAGTTTCATTGACTTACAGGGTTTTTTTTTTTTTTCATACAAGTCTTTCATTTGCATAGTTAGTTTCCTCAAGATGTGTTTTTAGACTATTATGAAGGTATTGTTTCCCTGATTTCTTTTTTAGTTCATTTGTCATTTATATACAAGAAGGCTACTGATTTTTGTCTTCTAATTTTGAATCCTGCTACTTTCCTGAATGTGTTATCAGCTGTAGGAATTTCTTCATGAAACTTTTAGGGTAACTTCTCTATGCAATCATATCATCTTCAAGTAAAGATTGTTTGACTTTTGTCTTTCCTATTTGTATCCCCTTGATCTTCTTCAGTTGTCCTATTGCTCTAGATAAGACTTCAAGTACTGTATTGAATAGGTGTGGAGAGAGTGGACAACCTTGTCTTGTTCCTGATTTTAGTGGAAAGGCTTTATCCTTCCCTCAATTTAAGTTGATATTGGATAAGGGCTGGCTGCAAATTGCCTCAATTATTTTGAAGTATGTCCCTTATATCCCTAATCTCTCCACGACTTTTATCATGAAGGGGTGTTGGATTTTATCAAAGGCCTTTCCTGCATCTGAAAAGATCATGTGATTTTTTGTCTTTCAATCTTTTTATATAGTGGATTACATTTTTTTCATTTACATATGATGAACCATCAGTGCATCTCTGGAATGAAACATACTTGATCATGGTATATCTTTTTGATGTGTTGTTCTTAAAGTCAGTTTGCAAGTATTTTGTTGAGAAATTTTACATGTATGTTTATAAGGGAAATTGCCCTGTAATTCTTTTTCTTTGTTGGGTCTTTAAGTGGTTTAGGTATCAGGGTAATTGTGGCCTTGTAAAACAAATCAGGCAATGTTCCTTCTGCTTCTATTTTGTGAAATAATTTGAGGAGTATTTGCATTAACTCTTCTTTGAAAGTCTGGTAGAATTTTGTGCTAAAACCATCTGGCCCTGGGGTTTTTTGTTTGTTTGTTTATTTTTGGGTTCTTTTGGGGGGGTGGAAAGGCTTAATGATAGCTTCTATTACACTGGGGGCTATAGGTACATTGAAATTGATTACCTGGTCTTTATAGTGGAAATTAATTTTCTTTAGTGAATTAGTAAGGGCTTTTAGAGTATAGATTGGCTTGGCACATGGCAGCATATGGTCCTGTGCAAACAGGTGTAATTGATAATGCCCAGGAATTAGAGAGAAAGAGCTTTTGGACACCACCTTTCTTCAAAGTAGGTGGAGCCCAAATTGGATTGAGGCAACGTGAAGCCTGTGGACAGTACGAGTGAAGGTATGTGATTATAAAGCCACAGAAGCTCTGGGGGCCACCAGTTATTTAGGATATCTTTTTCTAGTCTTTTACCCTGAAGTAGTGTCTACCCTTGATGTTAAGGTGTGTTTCTTGGAAACAGTAGAAGGATGGATCCTGTTTTCAAATCCAGTGTGTTAGTCTGTGTCTTTTTATTAGGAAATTGAGACCATTGATGTTGAGAATTACCACTGAGCAGTGTTTGTTGATTCCTGTTATTTTGTTGTTGTTATTGTGGTGGTGGTGGTGGTGGTGGTGTGTCTGTGTCCCTTCTTTTGATTTTATGGTCTGAGATTATTTATTCCTTATGTTGGGTGTGGTTGACCTTTTCAGATTGAAGTTTTCCTTCTAGTACCTTCTGTAGAGTTGGGTTTGTAGATAGATACTACTTAAATTTAGTTTTATCACAGAATGCCTTTCTTTATCCATCTATTGTACTTGAAAATTTTGCTTGGTATAGTATTCTAGGCTAGTATCTGTGGTCTTTTATAGTTTTTAAGAACATCTGTTCAGGCCATTCTTGCTTTTAGAATCTCCAGTGAAATGCCAGGTGCTACTCTAATTGGTCTACTTTTATATGTTACTTGCTTTTTTCATTTGCATGTTTTAATATTTTTTTCTTTGCTTTGTACATTTAGTTTTTTGATTATATGTGTTGTAAGGAATTCCTGTTCTAGTCCAGTCTATTTGGTGTTTGGTATGCTTCTTGTACCTTGAGAGGCTCCTCCTTCTTTAGATTAGAGAAATTTTCTTTTATGATTTTGTTGAAAGCATTTGCTGTGCCTTTGACATGGGTTTCTTCTCTTTCCTCTATTACTATTATTCTCATATTTAGTCCCTACAGAGTGTCCCAGATTTCTTGGATGCTTTGTGCCACAACTTTTTTAGATTTAAGATTTTCTTTGATCAAGGTACCAATCTCTTCTATCTTGTCTTCAAATGCCTGAGATTCTCTCTTCCATCTCTTGTATTGTGGCTGGTGAGGCTTGCCTTTGAGGTTCTTGCTTGAGTTCCTAAAATTTTCATTTTCTGTTCTCCCTTGGTTTGGGTTTACTTTACTGGTACTACTTATACTTTCTTGTCTTGAATGATTTTCTTTATTCATTGCAATGTTTGTTTGTGTTTTTATAAATTTCAACAATGAGTTTATTCCTATCCACTTTAAGGACCTTAAGCATAATCATAGATAATTTGAAATCTTTGTCTTGTGCTTCGGCTATATTGAGTTTCTCAGGCCCTACTGTGGTCAGGTTGCTAGGCTGTAGTGGAGGCATCGTGTTTTGGTTGTTATTGAATATGTTTTTTGTGCTGGCATCTAGGCATCTGGATTTGGGATGACTGTAATTCTAGGTGCTGATATCTGGTCTTGTTTTTACTCGATGGTGTTCTGTTCTATGGTTTCTGTTGTTTTTTGTGGTTCTTAGGAAAATGCAGTGTGGCTGTGTGTTGCCTAGTAGGAAGTGTTTCTTCCTACTCCTCTCAGGTGTGGCTACTGGGGTTTTGGATAGAATGTATGTCTTAGTTAGGGCTTCTGTTATTTCAATAAAACATCATGATCGAAAGCAACTTGAGTAGAAAAGGTTTATCTGGCTTACACTTCCACATCACTGTTCATTATTTGAGGAATTCAAGACAGGAACTCAAACAAGGAAGGAGCCTGAAGGCAGGATCTGATACAGAGGTGATGGAGGAGTGAATTCCTACCTGATTCCCTGACCAGCATGGCTGGTGGACTCCTACTCAGGGAGTGCCTCTGAGTGTTGGTGGCTGAGACAAACAGATAGCTGTAGGAGAAGATCTAAATGATGCCCTGAGCATGGAGGCAGAGAGGAAGGAGAGCTCTCAACATGCTGTCTGCTACAAAGCTGGGGAAATAGACTGGGAGATTGAAATTGGACAACAGGATGGAGAGTTTCTATTACCTCAGTTTATTTTCTTGATGTTCACTTTCTCAAGTTCTTTCTATATCCCAGATTCTAACCTTCTATCAGATATGTAGCTGGTGAAGATTCTCTCCCATTCTGTGAGTCTCCTCTCCACTTGATTGCCAGTTTCCTATGCTGTACAAAAGCTTTTTTAACTTTACAAGATCCTATTTATAATTATCAATCTTATTTCCTGCTTGATGGAAGTCCTATTCTGAGAGTCCTGAGCCTGTAACTTGGCATGTACTTCTGCCTTTTCCTCTAGCAATTTCAGTTTTGGGTCTTATGTTGTACTTATGTTGGGTCTTATGTAGGACTTTCTGAGTGCTGAGATTACAGATGTGTGCCACTGTGCCAAGCTCCTCCCATTTAAAAAAAATGGAGACAACTTTATTTCTTATCTAAATACCCCAAATAGAGTGTCCAACGTAATGCAGAGTAGAAGAGTTAGGAGCAGACATTCTTGTCCTGATCATGATCTGTGTGGGAAATCATTGAGTCTTTCTCTGTCAAGTATGAATTTAGCTATGATATCCTTAATGAACTTCAGGAAGTTCCCTTCTACTTCAAGCTTATTGAATGTTTTATTATAAGGGTGTTGAATTTTTCTTCATGGCCTCTTCAGCTGGCTGTATTTTATTTCTGTTTTACTAATATATGTTTTACTAATAAAAGGCATATTTCATTTTTGACCTTCATGTACTAAACCAATCCAGTATTCCTGGGATAAGTTTCACTTGGTAATGCTGTAAAATCCTTTTTATATATTGCTGGGTTGTTTAGTAGTATTTGTATTTGAAGATTTCTGTCTGTATATTGTTTGTTTATAAAGTCATCCCACTTTATCCAGTATTTCTCAATGTGACATATAGGTATCGGGTCTGGATTGTCGTAGGAATTTTGGGGGTGATATAAATTAACATCTATTCACCCCAGTTAGGGGACTAGTGATTGGACAAAGAAATAGGCCCACAAAGATCTAACTTAGTGCATCAGTGAGTTTATTTGGGTCACTTACAAGAGCATTGGTAAGGGCATTGGCAGGGGTGGTCCAAAGGCAGCTAAACCCATTCTAGGAAAATAATCCATGAAAGTTCATCTCAAGTGCTCTGTTTAACTTGCAGGTCACTCTGCTTGTCAGAGAATCTTTCTGTCAAGCAATTATCACTGTGTAACTTGGTCTTGTGACTCTTGTAAACTTAACAGCTTCCTGAGGCTTGTGTGCTTCTTCTGCCTTGTGAGTCTTGTGAATGTCCCTCCTCTTGCCCAGGAGGAATGTTTCAGTCCAGAAGAAATAGGTACACAATACCCATCATTGTGAATTGATGTGCAAATTAGACCTTTGGACTGTCCATGGTGCACTTCTTGACACTTTGACAACCCAAAATGATCTCCACATTCCCAGGTAACTCCTATGAGGAGTACCATTTCTGGTAGAAAGCATAAAAATGACAGGGAACAGCATTGCTCTCCTGAGTGATATAAGCTGCTCACTCAAACACTCTTGTTTAATTATCAATTGTGTTTATTAATAAGTATAAACTGTAAGATTAGGCCGGCAGAGTAGCAAGCAACTTGGCAGAGCAGCGGGAGGCCTGGCAAGATATCAGTCGACGGGCCTGGCCTGCCTTAACCGGTGGCCTGATTTATCCTGGGGAAAGAGCCCTGGGACCAAGGCTGGTCTACACCACCTGTAACCTAAACTCTGTTAAGTAATATAAGTTGTTATGTTAGGCCTGTAGAATTACCAGCGGCTTGGCGGGAGATTCACCAGAGTTGGGAGTCCGAGGGCCCTGGCTTGCTTGGATTGATGGCATATAAGCTGCCGCAGTCCTTTCCCCAATAATTAAATACAACAAGACCTTTCAATGTTTCAACACTTAACCCTTAGCTGAGCAGATTCTCAATTAGCTACTCTAAGTTAACCAGGACCACCTAATCCCATGTTCCTGTGATTACTTTCCAGCATCCTCAAACACATCTATCTGCTTCCATGTCTCCTGGTGGAATGAACAAATCCTCTGTGTAAAATGCAGGGTTCCTATTCTAATCTCAGGAAGTCCCACCTTCCTGAATATATATATTATATATATACTGTATCTTGGTCATGCTCTCCCAGAAAGCATGGGCAATCTACCAGTGTCCACATTCCCAAAGAAAAATTGATTCCTTCTCCTGAATCCATTTCCAATAGTTCCTCAGCTGGTGGTAGAGACACATGAGCTCCTCCTCCTTCTGTGTTGGAATCATTGACAGTCTTGGTCTTGATCTGTGTGGTCTTGGGCAGGTAACCATAGCTACTGTGAGTTCACATGTGCAGCAGTCATGTAATGTCCGGAAGACAGCATTTTACTCTCTTCTCCATCTTTGGGTTCTTACATTCTTTCTGTCCCCCTTCTCTTGATGGTCTCTAAGCTTTGTAAGGGTTGATACAGACATCCCTTTAAGGGCTGAACACTCAATAATCTCTTATTCTCTGCATCTTCATCAATTATGGATCTCTGTAGTGACTGCAACAAATAAGACTTCTCTGACCAGGAATGATGATGATTTATTTATTTACTTCATTTTGTAGTTTTTGAGACAGGTTCTCACTATGTAGCCCTATCTGGCCTGGAATTCATGATCCTCTTGCCTCAACCTCCCAAGTGCTGAGATTACAGACATGGAAAACCAACTCAGAATGATTGTAAAAATTTAAAGAGAAGTTTTATTTAAGGGCAGAAATAAAATATGTACAGCAAAGAAACAAACTCCAACAACTAGCTTCATAGAAACCTCATTTTCCTCACAGCAAAAAATCAAATGTTTGTTATTAGACAAAGATCTCATGGTTAGTCTTAGAATCATTAAAAATTTAACAAATCTGAAACAATATGCATTTATTTGATTTCAGCATATTCTGGGGAGCTGAAGAAAAACGTAATTGTAGTAATTATTTACTTTCAGACTAGTGGCCATGATGAAACCACTCCTTTTGGTTTATGGGAAGCATATGACTTTTGGTTACATAACATTTCTGTGTGTCAGCTACTACACCAACCCACTGTCTGCACTTCTTAGCTCATCTTCTGGCAGTGCTGCCATTCCCCTTTTACAGGTGAGGAAGCTGAGGGTCCAGGGTGGTTGCATCTCTTATTCATGGCCATACCACCAGGAAGAGGTAGTCGATCTTCAAAACAAGGCTCCAAGACTTGAACCTTGTTTGGAAGGAAAGGTCTATTTTGGCTCACAGTGATCTTTTAATCACAAACCTCTTTGCAGGTCACATTTAAGAAGGTATCTATCAGAGCAACACTCAAGATGGTCCAGCTACAAGGAAAATTCAAATAATGAATGAAATGTGGTTGGGAAATAGCTGGCTGCTATCTAACCAAAGAGTCAGGCTGGAGACTGGAAACTAGGAGAGCTGCGAGCAGGGCAGAGCAAGGGAAGATCAGTCAGAACAGGGTGTGTGTGTGTGTGTGTGTGTGTGTGTGTGTGTGTGTGTGTGTGTG
>CAJQZJ010001826.1:1506584-1519779 GCA_907164525.1 Lophiomys imhausi | reverse complement strand
TGTGTGTGTGTGTGTGTGTGTGTGTGTGTGTGTGTGTGTGTGTGTGTATGTGTGTTCATGATCTGCCTGTGCTTACTCTCTCTGGCATCCCCTGCTGGCTGAACTAGATGCAGAAATGGGTTGCATAATGGGAGGTATCTTGATATATTAATAACTTTTCATGGTGCTGTGACTATATATCTGACAATTACAACCTCAAGAAAGAAGGGATGAGTTCCCAGTTTGAGGCAATGCAGTCCCTCATGGTGGGCTGGTACCAGGAGCTGCAGTGACTGGTCACTTGAAGTGACTGGTCACATTACATCTGCAGTCTTCAAGAAGCAGGGTCGAATGGGGGTACACAGCTCTCACTGAAATCTAGTCAGGCTGACAGTGACAGTTAGCCACATTCAGAGCCAATGGAGGATTTCCTGTCTCCAGTGTGACTGCTCTAAGGGCATGGTCTGTTGTGGACAGTTCTAGATGGAAAGTCCTATAAAAATGAGAATCAGCATTCAGCATCTCCTGAAAGCCACTAAACCCTCGTTTCTTTGAATCTTCCTGTAGAACCACCCTGAAATTACCATCCCATCTCAGGCCAGTCAATTTGCTGTTGGCTTTTGATACAGATGAGGGCTGCTCAGTTCTGTTCACTGATGGTTGCAGGCCGTTCCCAGATGGGTTGTGTTGGGTGTCTCTGTCCTTATATTGTTCCTAGTTATGTTGTTTTAGCAAGATAGGCTTCTGTTCACAGGTACAGAATCTCCACTTTCTGAATTAATAACTTTGTCTTTGTGCTCCCCTCATGCCAAACACCCTTCCTCCAGGGTATTCTTTTCCTCCCATATTCATTCCCAATCTTGACCCTGCTCTATAATAGTAGTCTCCATATTCATTAGGATCTTTGGTGTCTTGAAGACTCCAAAGTCTAAGGTTCTACAAGGAGACAAAAACTCTCTCCTTTTGCTCTGAGCTGAGTGGTATCTATAGAGGGTTTTTCTAAGGCAGGGCCAGCAGCCTGGGCTGCAAGCATGTTTTTCCCATGTGTAGTTAGATTAGAGCACCTCCTCCCCTGTGCTCCTGTAACTGATCATTTCCTAGAGTATCTGAGATGGCACTCATATTACCCGAAGAGTTAATTTATTTCCTGATCACCACCCTGCCATGAACAAATCCTTCGGCTCTGCATGGAAAGTTAATATTCCTTCTATTATGATGAGTCTACATTTGTTTCTTGTGAGTTAATACCCTGGCAGCCTTATGTTCTCATTGGCCCTGTTCTTGCCCAGAGTTAAGTCACAAATCCACTTAACTTGGTGTGTAATGCTCATTTCAAGTCCAATTAGTGCTAGGAAGCTAGCTGGCATCTTTTTGTTTTGTTATATATTGGCCCAGAAATGGTGAGGTGGGCATATTCTACCTACCTTGAGCATAAAGAGGCTAAGAAATCTTGGAAGACAGAAAATAATTAAGCTCACCCCCAAAAAAAGATCAGAGTGACAGAGATGGACTACGTTCTAGGTCCCAAGCAGTATTCTGGTTTCTGTTTCCAGAACTGATTTGTACTTGAGTGCAGATGGCAGAAAGGCCAGTAATCACAAATGAACAATACCCTCTTTTATCATAGTACTATGACCCATGTTTTTTTTAGTATGGCAAATGGATGTTCAGATGAGAACTGAAATTCCCAGAATTCCTTGCAGCTCTGTGTGACCCTGAAAGTATTTTCTGGCCCATAGGATGTAGGTCGAATTGAAGTATATGATTTCAGAGTTGAGTCCTTAAGTAAAGGAGTGTTTCCTTCACACATAGATTATTTTTTTGTTACCTTAGGGACATCTTAGGAGAGGATTTGGCTCATGGCTTCAGAGCCATGTATGAGGCAAAACATCACGGGGCAGTAAGATGTGGCAGTCAAGGGCAGGTCATCACACAGAATGGCTAGAACAAGATATGGCATCCAAGGAGACCAGGGGCCAACTTCTTCCAACTAGATCAAATCTCCTGCTTTTACCACCTCCCAATAATGTCACCTATTATGGATCCATCAATAGATTAACCTATTCACTAGGTCAGAGCCTCACGGGATTGTCTCTGGAGACCCTCACAGAAATAGCTAGAGGTGTATTTTACTAATCTCCTGGGCATCTACTTAGCCAAGCAAGTTGACAAGATTAGCATCTGTAGTCCCCTCCCTACTTTCCTCCTTCTGCTGGCAGGTGTTAGTGAGCATTGTTAGGCCATTCAGGTCAGATAAAACACAGGCATGTCAGGGCAAAGACACGGAAGGATCCTGGGTCAAAAAAAACCCAATCAACCAACCAAACAAACAAACAAAAAAACAGAAAGACTCACTTCACTAGTCCTGCCCTGATTATAAACGGGTGTGACATAAAAGAATAATTAACTTAGATATGCCACTAGTTAACTAGTACTGTTATGCCACTATTATACTGGGACACTGTTCTGCCAAAGCGACCTTTGTCTACCCTGATTTCATTGGCGGCTTTTGGAGTCAGAGGCTGGCTACTATCTCTTTGTCTCTTCCTGATAATTCTTCAACTCAATCCAAAGATGGTTCACCTTTCCTCCCTCAGTAATTCGCTGCAATGGCCTCAGCTGTGCTGTCCTGGGTAAAGGCCTATGTGAATGGCGAAAATGAGGATAATGCCCAGAGATCACAGAAACAAAAGCTAGGGACCCCACATATCAGTTGGGCTCCTGGTTCCTGCTCTTTGCAATTTCCTCTTGTTGTCCACTAAACTGCTCTCTTGGGGACTTGCCACATTGAGTTCAATGTCTTCCTCCAGTCCAAGAGTTACCAGTTCTTTTTCTTTTTTCTTTTTTACCTTTATCAAATCATATCAACTACAACACAGTTTAAGAAAAGTTTTACTAATGTGTTAATATTTCAGCAAAGTTATTGCAACAAGTTTAAAAGGCAGACAGACTAGTATAGGCTTTAAAGGAACAAATAAGGTTTATACAATTAAATTATTACACAGATCTATGGGGTTTGCTGAATAAACTACAAGATCCAGAAAGCAAAGTAAATCTGAAAGCTTAAATCCATTAGTAGCACCTACAATGTCTCTAAAAGTTAAATTTTTAACTACTTCATTTACTCCTTATGTTTCTTAATTGTCTCTCAAATACAGTACTCTCAAACTCCTAAAAGAAAGGACATAAGAATTTCCAATACTAAGATATCCAATACAGAGATAAAGAAAGTTTGTTTTTACCTTGCAAGTTATTTATGTGCAAGCCAAAATTTACTGGATTCAAACAAAAGATTTCTGTGCCCTGAATACTGGATGTGAGGAGGCGATGAATCAGAGTTCATGAGTAGATTACAAATTAGCAATATACAGTATTATTCCTTTTAATTTTTTCTCCTATGTTATATTTGTAACAAAACTAGAGTTAAATGTTTAGGACACTTGCTTACTGCACACTTGGGGCAGAGCAGGGACAGGCATATCTGATGGCTGAGCATCGACTTACTGTGCTTACTCATTTGTGTAATGAACGAGCAACACGCAACATCTCCCCAACATTTCGAGGTAATGCACATTAACATAAATGCTTTCAAAGAAACAACTTGAATCTCATTAAATACTGCTTTAACAATAGCTGCAATACTAAAACAAGTAACATATATTATTTTCTCAAGGAGCTTCAGCTTCTGAAATCGAACAGCAGAAATCAATCTTAAGATGGAAGCACATTAAGACTGGCAGCTTTTGGAGATCTGGACGGTGCATTAGCTGAGACACAGGCGAAACACACCTTCAAAGCCCATTACTCATTTGGGGAAAGAGCTGAGCTAAGACATGACTTGTGGAATTATAAAGCCACCTGGGAAACTGCCCAAGGAATGAGGAGAACCAGTGATACTGTTCTCAGGTAGGAAACTGTCTTGGGTTGGCCAACTGTCTATATTTTAAATGGCTTTGAATTTTAAAAACTGAAGTGCTTCCTTGTATTTTCTTGGAAACAAATCAAAAGATTACAAAGTCCTACACAATTGGGAGACACAAAGTGGATGCTGAGTGACAAGTGGTCACTCCAGGTGTGGCACCGTGGCTCTGGCAGCAGATACAAGAGAATCATGCTCTGGAGAGGAGGTAAGGACACTCTGCCATTGGCCAGTGGATAGACGAAGGTCCCAGCTGGAGGTGGAATTTTTAAGTCTATGGTTTATCTTCCACTTCTCATGCCCCTGTCTTCATAGATGGTGATTTTGATAACTCAGAGTCCTCTCTCAATGGGGTCTTTTAGGAGGAAGCCTTGGGGAGCATATATCTTCCCATTCTGTTCTTGAATGTACTTGGAGACTTTCTTCAGGACCTCCTCATAATGAGTTTCCATGCATAAGAAGATGGTATATTCTGTTAAACAAGCCAAACAGCCTTCAAGATACGCTTGAAGGCCCCCAAGCTTCTCTGCTTCTGCGCAAAGGTTATTTAGAGTTCAAACTGTTTCTTCAAATTGCTGTCTATCAATCCTATTCTCCAGCTCCGAGGGGAACTTAGTCTGGACTGGCAGCGTGCGCCACTGCTGTAGTAGTCTCGCTGAATGAACATGTTCCCGGACACTGGCGCCTGCTGCGGCCTCATGGAGAGGGCAGGACCTATGGCTGTGCGGGTTCTGGGAAGACATGGTTCAGATTGCCCGCCTGAAGTCGGCTCTCCGGCCTGCCAGTCCTTCATAGCAACCCACTGCCCAAAGATGACCATGGCCTCCCCCTCCCTGTTCCCCTTCACTCATGGCTGTAGTTGAGGGCCTCCAGCTACTCAAGCCCAGGAGCCACGCCCCCCGCCACACACACACATCCTGGTTTGGCCCTGCAAACACTGTTACCAGTTCTTACTAGCTCCGATCACTATCACAAATCCCCTATGCTTTAATCTCCACCAGATATTTGCTGTATTTCATTTTTATTACTAGCTGCTAGTGATTGGTAGAGTATTAAAAAACAAAACAAAACAAAAAACAAGAACAGTGGTGTTTGTTTGCTTTTCAGCGCTGGAGATTGAATGCTGAGTGTACTGAACACTGAATGAATGGCCAAGCTTCATCCTCCACCCTCTAAACACTCTTGTTTTCAGAGAGGGTTTCTGGAGTTACACTAGCAAGCGTTTGAACTTGTGAACCACCTACCTTAACTTCTCAAGTAGCAGAGATTATAGACTTCTACCACAGTCCTGTCCCCAGCAGTGTTTTTAATCAGATGGGAAATGGGTTCCTTTTTCCTTTTAGGATGCTGAGTCATGGTGACTAGGATGCAAAGCCCAATCCCCAGAAGCTGATATGGACAAGGATGCTGATGTAAGTCTGTGCTCTTCATCCTTAACATTTTCAGAGGAAACATGACCTTCCATACCCCAGAGTTCATATACACTCAGACTCCCACACCCCAGGGTTCCTATACACTCAGACTCCCACACCCCAGGGTTCCTATACACTCAGACTCCCACACCCCAGGGTTCCTATATACTCAGACGCCCACACCCCAGTAAAACTGCAACTTAGTTATCAATTGTATTTATTAATAAGTATAAACTATAAGATTAGGCCACTGGAGCAGCTAGCAGGCTTTTGGGAGGCCAGCAGGCCTGGCCTCACCTTAACTGGCAGTCTGACTTGTCCTGGGGGAAAAGCCCTGGACAAAGGGTAGCCTTCACCACCTGCAACCTAAACTTTATTAACTAATATCTTCATTAATAACTATGTTATTATATTAGGCTGGCAGAGCAGCCTGCGGCCTGGTGGGAGATCAGCAGGCCTGATTTGCCTTAGACTCCTGTATGCCTGGAGGGACAGCCTGGTGGTATGGTTTGGCAGCAAAGCTGGAGGGGTAGCTGCTGGAAACTTATTAATAACAATAAACTATTATATTAGACCAGAGGAATTGCCAGTGTTCTGGAGGCACAGCTGCAGGGGCTTGACAGGAGGCCTGGATTGCTTTGACTGGAGGCCCATAGGCTGCCACGACCCTTTCCCCTGTAATTAAATACACCAAGACCTTTCAATGTTTCAACACTTAGCCCTTAGCTGGGCAGACTCTCAACTACCTAATCTAAGTTAACCTGGACCATCTAATCACAAACAGCCATGTGACCTGTTATTACCTTCCAGACCTCTCAAACATGTCTGTCTGCTTCCATATCTCCTGGCAGAAAGAGGGATTCCTCTGTGTAAAATGAAAGGTTCCTGTTTCTGTCTCAGGAACTCCTACCTTCCTATACTCTTTCTGCCTAACTAATTGGCCATCAATGACTTTTATTAACCAATCAAGAGAATCCCTCAGAAGGTGCTGTAACCAGATGTCAGCATTGAAATCAGCCCTTCAGAATCAATGTACTAGACAAACTTCCTCCAACACCCCAGGGTTCCTATACACTCAGACCCCCCACTCTTCAGGGTTCCTAGTAGACTCCCACTCTCCAGGACTCCTAAATATTCAAAATGCATCTGCTGTCCTGGTCCAGCAGTATTAGAAAGACCCTGATGTTGGATGGGAGGCTTGGAGGTGAGGTGCATTTCAAAGGAAGTCTCAACATGGGACTCAGTTCAGCCAAGATTACTGATGCAGAAAGGTCAAGGAAGTGACTCACTAGACATTACATGACTCTTAAATTTATTTATTTGTTTGTTTGTTTGTTTGTTTATTATGTGTTTGGGTGTTTTGCTTGCCTGTATGTTTGTGTATCATGTGGCTACCTGGTATCCACAGAGGCCAGAGTAGGGCATCAAATCACTTGGAACTGGAGTTAAAGACACTTGTAAGTTGCCATGTGAGTGTGGGAACTGAACCCAGGTTATCTGAAAAGCAGCTATGATCTTAACTGTTGAGACATCTATCCACCCCCATTTAATTTTTTTTTTTTTATTAATCACAAGACTTTTAAAGGAGGTCAAAAACTTGAAACAAGATGAGTTCAGCCTCAGCTTCATCAAGTGTCAGTGGCTTTAACAAAGACATCTATGAAGAATTGCAGTATTGGTGTCTCAAAAATAGTGGTTATACTTAATTTTTTCAAATATTATAATTATTGCCAGCCAATTCAGTGGGCTTATGATCCTATCCACAGCTCCAGGAGGCAGGAAAGCAGGGCCATTCCAACTCCATGTCATGAGTGTGAGTCCTGGATGCAGTCTTAAGCCATGAGAAGAGATAAAGAGAGGGGATCAAGGGTAATTCCACTTTGAGTTGTGAGCAAGGCTTGGTGAAGAAACCACCAAAATGACCACTCCATGGCTGGGGAGAAGTTTTTATTGTAGATAAGAGAGAGAGAAAGGGAGAGAGATGTGAGAAAGAGAGAGAGAGAGAGAGAGAGAGAGAGAGCAGCCAGAGGCATCTGGAAGTATCCAGAGACTGGTGATTGCCAGAACTATCTCTCAGGAGCAGAGATAATAGCAGAAGGGGGATAGCAGAGAGAAGCAGGGGAAGGGTGGGGAGACCTTGCCTTTATAAGAGAGCCACTGCAGAGGAGAGTGGGCTGTAATCTGGAACAGCCTGTGAGCTAGCATAGCTGGGAAGAGCTGGGGAAGTAAAAAGGGCCAGGGGACTAGCATGAGTTTTGATTTTCACATGTTGCCAGGAACAGAGGGAGCCTGGAGGTCATCTTTGGCCTTTGATATGTAACCACAGTATATGCCAAAGGAACTGGGTCTTTATGGCTAGCAGAAACACAATCACAGGTTAATGAGGAATGCTAACTGTAGGGTTTGTTCTACCAATAATTCTTCTATAGTCCATCTTTAGCTGAGCCTAGACTATCATTTTGGACCAAGAGAGTGAGTGAGTCTGCTTTTATTTTGGGGGTGGGGGGGAGTGGAGTTGAGGGTAACCTTTAAACCTGAGAGTAGACTCTGCCTAGGTTAAGACCATTTATGTCTTGTATAGAAGCCAACATCCTGGTTTTAGTACCAAGACACCCTTTCCCCAAGGAGACCCCAGCACTACCTCCATTGGGAAGACACCTTCAACCTGAAAGCTCTGAGATACTTGGGATGTCTATAGATTCTTTGAAGCTTCCCTGTCCCCTGAGTTCACCCTATGGTTTTCTCTGTAGCTAAGTCCAGGGCACAGCTCTCATTAATGCCAGAAAGACCCCCAGCTGTGTTTGGAGTCTCCCTGGCAGCGGAGGCAACATCTCAGATGAGCTAGAGAATCTGCCCAGTTGTCACGTCTTGTCTCTGCTGAAACTGGCCCATGTGGCCTCTAGGACAAAGACCAAGATTCTTATCTAAGTAACAATAACTCCTTCTGTGTGGGAACAGTGGTCCTCTGGTGAATTTAAGCCCTTCACAAGAGGTTCATAACATTTGATTTGTATTTATATAGCAACATAAGTCTGTTCCTTCCCAGGGCATGTCTGAGACATGAAAGGCAGCTTATGGTAGGTCACTCTGTGAGATAAAGATGACAGGTGAAATGTTTCGATGAGAAAGAACTGATGAGAAAGAACTGTGGGAGGGAAGAAAGAGAAATGGCTCATGGAGGCAGACACTTGAAGGGAAAGCAGAGTGCTCAATGGAGGGAAGTTGCAGCATTTCAAACTGTAAGCCACATTGTTTATTCCTTCTTCCTTATCCCTCCTACTGATTTCCAACCCTCAGGAAACTTTCCACATCTGCTGAACAGGGAATGGAGTAGATTTATTTTGGGGTATGTTGAAGTGTTTACTTTTTATCTCCTCCTGGACTAGGACCTGTCTGAGAAGCTGCCTGTGGGAGACATCATACACCTGGCTTTGATTGCAATGTTTTGTCACAATGTAGAAAACAGGTCTATTACAAGAGGAATCCTATTCTCTGGGTACCAGCAGCACTTGAAGGAAGCAGCCTTGGGTGGGTGCTCTGCCAAGGAGAAGGTTTTGTCTGCTATCTTCCCATCTATTGGATGGTATGAGGCCGGTACCCAGTAGGAACCTAGTCATGGCTGACCTATGAATATCTCTATCTGACGCCCATGTTTCTTTTCCCACATTGCTGTGTGCATCTACTGATTTCAGTTTTTGGAATGTCATGTGAGTTTTTCAGCACCTGACATATGTGAGGGGGTATAGTAAAGAATCTTCAGACATGGTCTCTCTATTGTGTGGTTAAGGAGAAGGTTTCTATTGTAGATGGAGATAAAGAACAGCCAGAGGCATCTGGAAGAGTCCAGAATAGAGAAAGAAGTAGACTGAACATGGCCATCAGACTGAACATGGCCAGGGCTATCAGTGAGAGTGGGAAGCGCAGCAGGAGGCCAAGAATAAAGAGAGCATGAGAATAGCAGTAGCCCAGAACAGTGAGAATAGCTGGGTTATAAGGAGAGTGAGGAGCTGGTGGGAGAGAAGGGCCAGGAGATTGGTGTGGAACCTTTGAAATGTATAACAAGTACTTGTGAGTAGGAACTGAAGGAGCCTGGAGGCCAGCATGGACCTTGATATGCTGATAGGCACCACAGGTATATGTCAGTAGAGAAGCATTTGTCCCTTTTGCCATGGATAAGAGAAATGACTCCTTTTGCCAGACCTTAACAGACTTCACAAGTTCCCAAGGAAGGCTGGCTTTTATCTAACCACCAGAAACCCTCCTCTAGTCCAGTTTGAGCTTAATTTCTGGATTTGAACTGCCTTTTAGAACTTGGTGAATTGAAATTTCCTTTGGACCTGACAATCCAGCCTTTTCCTGCCAAAGGATAACTACTCCAACATTGGGAGGGGGTAGTCTTTGGTGCTCTAGGAAGACTGGAATGCAGGTCCAAGGTCAGGAAGGAAGCAATGACAAGGGATACTCTTAGAAGCATGTGGTTCTATCACCCAGCCTAAAGAGCAATCACATTGGCTGGACAGGTTTGCACTGGCTTTCAGAGAGCCCAGGGCTCACTTGTTGGGCAGAACCACCTGGGGCTGGTGTAATGCTGGCCATTTCGGAGTGCTTTACAGGGCACAGAGGATTCCAGGATGGTTGCTGTCAACTGAGAGGAAATATGCTGGGGCAGATACAGATGAGGGACAGAAGGTAAAGTTAAGGAAGGCACTTAGGGGAAAATCTTTCTCTTGAGGGTATACTTAAAACTTCCTGATCTGTTGGGGAAATGGTGGTGGTTGGAGAAATGGAAAGGGGTCTCACGACTGGGGGAAGCAAAGAGCCCATCGTCAGGGATAGATAGTGGGTTGTGAGGTTTCAGACCTAGCACAGAGGCCGAGTTGCCTATTTAACATACCAAAGCAAATCTGCTCTGCAGGTTCTCCCAGCATCTCTCAGCCCTACCATGGCTGCAAACCCCACCCTCTACACTGAACTCTCTAGCTCTTCACTATATAATCCAGATATTCTGGTTCTCTCCTCTTTTTTTTTCTCTCTCTCTCTGCATGGGCAAGCTCTCTCTCCCTCTCCCTCCCCCCCTCTCTCTCTCCCCCTCCCTCCCTCCCTCCCCCTCTCTTTCTCCCCCTCCCTCCCTCCCCCTCTCTTTCTCCCCCTCCCTCCCTTCCTCCCCCTCTCTCTTTCTCCCCCTCCCTCCCTCCCTCCCCCTTTGTCTTTCTCTTCCCCCTCCCTTCTGTCTCCCCAAATGCATGGCAATGCCTCTGACCTCCTCCTGTGAGATCACTGAACCCACCTGAGAGCTGCCCCATTAAACCTGCCTCTATGTACTTTAACTTGGCTTGAATTGGCTCATTTTGCCAGTGGAAAATACCTATCAATAGGCAGAAAGCTTAAACTATTCATTGACAGGAGTGCTTCTCATACAAGGGATCCCAGAGTCCATTTGACCAGTGACAGGTGGGTCCAAGTCATGACTCCCTGAAGTTTACAGGAATGTTTTTTAAGTTAACAAAAACAGATGAAAATCTTAGGTATATTAGCATGATCACTATCTGTAATCTGCCCTGAAATCCTCATTGTAGAAATAGTAGTTAACAAACATTTGTAAAGTTATCAACACGATAGAAGCATGTCTGGATGTATATGGATTGGACAGAGGTGGTTTTTTGTACAATGGGAAGCACTTTTAAACCTACATTTGGAAAGCAACCAAAGGAAATTTAAAAATTTGAGCCTGTGACTTTGATAATAGCAGTCAGTTTTGACAAAGGCTACATTACTAGCTTGTCAGAACTCCCATTGATTAATATGTTAAAACTCTGAACTTTAAAATCTTAACATTAGATATCATCTTTAAGTCTCGTTTTTTCATATACGTTAAACCAGATCCTTAAACCTTTACAACGTGCATAAACTTTTTTTTCTTTCATCTGGAAACATCCAATCATTTGCCATGAGATATAGGTTCTACATTACTGAGAACAATCATTGAAAAGCAAGTATTTTTAAGTAAAAGAATAAAAAGCAAATTTTAGTTAATAATACAGCATGATAGCTTGAATTTGTTTGTCATTAAAATCTGTTTTGTGGGTTTATCTTTCTCAGCATGAAGCCTGTCAGCAAGGTAAACCTGTCTGTGAGTCTGTCTTTCTCAACAGGACACCTAGTAGTTCCAGGAAAAGCAAGCTCTGATTTTTACATATGAAATGGACTGGCCAGGCGGCTGTGGCCTTGGGAGAGCAGCTGGCTAAGAACTGCTTGCTGCTACTGAACGGAAAAGCACGGGCTCCCCATCAACACCGTCACAGAGATCTGGGAAGGACAAATTTCATCAGGGAATATAAACCAAATGGTCTCTGTATCAATTAAAATGACACCTACCCACTGCATGGAGAGTGATGGTGGGATCCCTTCTAGTGCTATCAATGTTCTGTTTGGGGGCACAGGGCAGCATCAGCCTTCAGCCACCAAACCCAGAGGTCTGAGAGCTTTTCCTGTGAAGGAGAAATTGGGAAAACTGACCTTCCTGGCTGAGGCAGAGTAGGACAGTCAACCCAACAGTGCCCACAGTCTGGGCAGGGCTCTGGTGTCGGACGAGGCAGGGGCAGTTCGTTGTCCAGGGGTCAGTGCTGCCACCCTGGAAGCAAGCCCCAGGTGGAAACCATTGCTGCCTGCTGTCTTTGGAGACAGCTGTGGTTGTTGCTCCCAGAGGCTGGTATTTTTGTCTATCAGGGGAAGCCTTTAATTTTTTTTTATTAAACATCTTTAATGTCATATTAAGCAGATCTCTCTGAGGGGCTTGAGGGCCATCATCTACTCTATTAAATATACCTTATTTTAAACAAACTTTTAGTTACATGCTTCAGGCTTAACCTTGACAACATATACAGAAGCTTTGTGATTGGTTATTATATCTGGTGTATCTATCTCCGCCGATGAGCCAATTCCAGTTGAACTAAAAGTAAAAAGGCAGGTTTATTTGGGAACCGGGGCTCCTAGGCGAGTTCATCAGCCTCAGGGGATGAGACCAGAGGAAGTCGCACCCGGACTATGGGGGTAGGAGTTTTATGAATTGTAGGCGAAAGAGAATGACTTCCTGGGCTGGACTGAACCTTATTGAGGACTCAGGGTGCCAGTGGGAATGCAAGGAATCGGGAACTGGGCTTCTTGGCGCCTTTCCCATTCAAAGACCTTCTGACTCGGCAAAGCTGTGGGGTGGGGTGGGATTTTACCTGGCCATGTAGTGGGTGCAGAGGCAGCCAGAAATTCCAACTGAATGGTGTGTCCCTGTAAATAAATTATATTTGTACTCAGCATGATTACAAGCACAGTTCTGAGCACATTAAATAATTTGATCATTTATAAGATGGTTGGTCATTAACTTGAATGTCTTAACTATCCTTAACAGTTTACAACTTAGTAGGTTTTATACCATTAGGTTTTTACAGTTTTATACCTGTTAAGTTTGAGTCTTCAAAATTTGTACTGCAGATTTAATTGAAGATCCTTTAGCATCAAAATAAAACTTTAAACCATAAATACAGTCCACAGAGTGACTGGGAACCTTATCTTCCCAGTTCTTTCATAGTATACCTTTACAAAACATCAGTGTTTTGTATGACTTAGTTTATTCAAATAGCTACAATTTAACAAAGTTAGCAATAGCAAAGAAGCTAGACACATATCTTTAGTAGGTTTTTTCCACTGAAATAAGCCACTTCAAGCTGGATTAAAAGTTAAAAACGCAGGTTTATTGTGGGCAGCGCTTGGGTAGGTTCACTGGTCCCAAGGAACACAGCCAGGAAAAATGCCATGCGGACAGGGAGAGAGAGTGATGGAGAAGAAAGGAAGGAAGGAAGGAAGGAAGGAAGGAAGGAAGGAAGGAAGGAAG
>CAJQZJ010001826.1:1493748-1504453 GCA_907164525.1 Lophiomys imhausi | reverse complement strand
GAGAGAGAGAGAGAGAGAGAGAGAGAGAGAGAGAGAGAGGCCTAGTCCAGAGCAGAGAGAAAAGCAAGCAGACTGAACATGGCCAGCAGATTCGATATGGCCAGGGCTATATGAGAGGGAGGGGAGAGTAGCAGAGAAGAGAGAATAGAGAGAACACAGTGGAACTGAAAAGAGCTGTAAGGAGGGAAGACCAGGGGAAGACTGGGGTGAAGCCTTTGAAATGTGTAACAGATACTTTGAGTAAGAACTGAGGGTTTCTGGAGGCCAGCATAGACCCTGATATGCTGATGGCAACCACAGGCATATGTCAGGAGAAAGCCATTTGTCCCTTTTGCCAGATGTAAGGGAAATGACTCCTTTTGGTAGACTAGAATCAGCTTCATGAGTTCCAGAGGAAGGCTGGCTTTTATTTAACCACCAGAAATCCTACTATAGTCCAGCTTGAGCTCATTTCTGGATGTTTGACTGCCTTTGGGAGTGTGGGAAATTGGAGTTTTCTTTAAACCTATCGGGAATATTCCCTACTTTACAACTCATTCATTCATATGTTCATTCATCAAATACAGTTTCCTGCTCTGTGCCAAGCACTGTGCTAAGAACACCATCAAACCTAATATTATTTAACAGTGGGTAGAGAAAACATCATGTCTGCCTACCTGCCTCCCTGTCTGTTTATATATCCATCTACATACCTATCTGCATGCCTATCTATGTATCTACATGTATATTATCTATATGTTTCCCTGTCAATCGCAAACTCACTCACTCACTCACTCATCAATCTATCTCTACAGGAACAAAATGCAGACCAAGTCAAACACAACAAAGGATAAACACAAAGCTCTATAAAGATGGGCTTGGTTAAGATTTCTTCCAGATAAAGGAAGTGATACTTGCTCTGAACCCTGTAAGCCCAGTTATTAACTGAAAGATGAACGAGGCCATGTTGGAGTAGTTGAGAGTAGGGGAGCGGCAATATCTGTATATAGACCTAAAGAAGTCATTAGGAGCCAGAATCAGGAGGCAGGATCTCACAAGCCACATTAAATGCTTTGGTCTTTATCCTGGAAGATGTAGGGAGCTGCTGGAGAGGTCTAAGTGAGGTGGAGATATCTGACATGATCAAATTTGCTTGACAAAAAGCTCATTCTGGCTACTGAACTCCTTTGAGCTCCCTGCCACTTGTCCCTGCCCCAGCAGCCTCCCAGCCCAGTTTGGGGCCAAGCAATTACTTTGTCATGGTGAGGACAGCCACAGTAGGTGACTGAAATCTCAGCCATGCACTTAGTGACTTTTGGCTGCTGTTCATAATGAACTCTCAGCTTCCTTAGGGGGGCTGAGTAGATTTGCAGAGAAAGAGGAGGGGCAGGGGCTGCCAGGGGTGGATATAGGGCTAGGGCCTGGTGCTCTGGTTTCACATCTGTCTCTCCCTGTTGACGCCTGCTGCAGGGGTGATGTATTAGAATTCAATAAAACTCGCTAGTCTTTTCCTAGAGAAGAAAGGCTGGCATGTGGAGAAGCAGGCTCTTCATCATCGACGAAGGGGGACACCATTCACATGAATTGCTGTATTAACCAGCGGGGAGAAGCAGATTCCAGCCCTTGCTCAGAATGTTTAACCTCTGAATTTGGGTCTGATGGGAACAAGACCTGCGAACTCCAGACGAATGGGCAGAGCTGGGTATTGCAATCTCTGTCCCCAGGAGCTGAAGGGGAAACCTTTACCTTTGTTCCCTGTTTAAGATGTTGGCTCCAGGGATTGGGGTAACAATCAAATTGGGCAAAATAAAAGGTGAGTACTCAAAGGAGTGTAAATCAATACAACATAAAAATTCACACATCCAACAGTGCTATTGACAACATCCAACATACAGAGTCAGTCTGGATGCCCATCAATGGGTGAATGGGGACAGAAAACACGGTACATATACACAATAGAGTTTTATTCAACCCCAAAGAAGAATGAGATTATGTCATTTGCAGGAAAATGGATCGAACTGGAGTGAATCATGTTAAGCAAAATAACCCAGACATGACAACAAGTATTCCATGTTTCTCTCTTATGTGCAATACAGGTGTAAATATGTACATGTTTACATATGACAGCAAAGTAGAAGGGGCACTATGTGGGTGAAGGAAAGGGTCTAAGGGAAGAGAGAGGGCAGAACAAGAGGGGATGGTGGGGAAGAAAAGTCAAATGTTGCATGTTTTCTCTCATGTACACGCCACATACAAATGGCATGAAATACAAAAGGGGACTATTGGTGAAGAGAAGAAGGGACCAGCAGGGCTACGGTGGCAGCTGGAGGAGGCTAATGGGTGAGGGGCAAATATGAGCAAATTTACTGATATATGTTTATGAAAATGTCCTAAGGGATTTTTTTTTTTTTTGGTAACATAGCCAGAATATTTAACTAAGGGCATGATGGCTTTGGAGTGGCAATATAGTGCTCCATCTTACATGTTCTCCTGATCAGCAATGTCCTCAGTGACAGTGGCCTCTGATAGAAAGATTACCTTGCATGGAAGTTCTGAAAGAGCCACAGTATATTTGGCCCAACCAGAAGTACCCTTCCAAAGAGGAAGCTACCTCTGTTAGGACAACATTTCTTGGTGTTCAGAGATGAAGGCTATCTATTGAATCTCACAGGGGATTTCCAGGATGGCTCTGGGGTGGTTGACCAGCAAGAGGGTAAGGGAATAAGTTACAAATGGTATTAGAATTATTATTTCTGTTAATAGTAAATTCAGACATCCGTAAGTGGGAGCCAGTGTACGTGTCAGGACTGCTCTGTAGATGACAAAATGTATATCATGAATTTTAGTGAAATGGCACAAACAAGGGACTTAATGTCTCCATTTACATATGGGAAAGCTGAGGTACTGAGCGCAACAGAGTACTACCTGCAGGATTTTAGGTCGATGTTTGTCTGACTCCCAGAACTATGTTTGTAGCCACCATGGAACTGTGTTCCCTACACCTACTCTGTTCAGTAAAGGCTTCTGAAAAATGTCCCTAAGAGAGATGAACCTGCCACACTGGGTGGCTTTATTCAATCCAGAACATTCCTGAGCCAAGTCCTCCCACAGGACTCCTTAGTTGGACTTAAAATCTCCTAGGGACTGATACTCATCTCTGTACAGACTCTTAAGACCAAAGAACAGCTCATGCAACTCAAGGTCCAGTGACTTGAATGGCAAGAATTACTTGGACTGATTTTCTTAGGATGACTGACACTGGCCAAAGAATTCCTCAACTTGACCAAATAAATCGAAGAACTTGGCAATTAGATGTTCTCGGTTCACAGAATCTTAAAGTTGTGTGGTGGTTCCAGTTTGCAGTTGAAAAAATTGAGACACATTAAAGGGGATGTATAACTGAGGTCTCACACAGGAAGGTTGTGGAAAGAGACCTCTAGACTGACTATGGTCCTTTGGAAGCTAAAAGGCTAGCACCTGCCCATGCGCGAGAAAAGGAAGTACACATGTTGTTCTCCCACACTTTGTCAAACGAGTTTAGTTAACTTTTTTCATTCCTTACTCTGCCCACCTTCCCAGAGCTTTAGAGAAAAAGCTCTTGGAAAAAAAAAAAAAACAGTCTTATTCTGATGTTTTATTAATGGAGACTGCTGGTGTTTCAACCATTTTAATTAGGGCTGAATTTTACTGTATTCAGACCCCAGAGAGCATCAAGGGAAAGGAGCCACTGAGCAAACCTGAGGATCAAATGAAAAGATTAATTAAATATCAACATGTAGGCAGCTTGAGGCTGGGGGACCTGCAGCCTCACCCCCTCCCACAACACACACATAGATTTGAAGCCCAGGAGGATCAAGGCAGCACATGGAGTTGAGTGGGTTGATACTTAGGGAAGCTTTCAATTTGATGCCAGCTACTAGCTCTTGCTTCATCCAAAGATTTTAGGAGTAGTACTCTTGCTTGGGACATTGTGTCCCCACTTCTCCTTCAAGATACAAGTTCTGCCTATGTTCTCCTGTTGGTCCACTGATGTTTGAGTCCTGACCTGTGTGTGCTGGGTACTGGCTTGGTACTGAATGCTTTCCAGAAGAGAATTAGCTCAGTCACCATGGCAGTGCTCTAAGAAAGACATTATTACACCTGCATTTATAGGCAAGGAAACTGAGGCTGAGGGAAGAGGCAATTTGCTGAAGTCTCACATCTGCTACATGATAGAGTTGGAGTTCATCCCAGGATTCGGTTCAGCCCATGACTCTGACCACTGGAATTCTTTACCTCTAAGGTTTGGTGCTGACTCCTGTGTTGTGATCACAGAGCCCCAGGGTCAGCTTCATGTCTTCAAGAGTTAACCTCCAGTGGGGCCTCACTTTACTGGGTAGCAGCCCTTCTTCACCCTGGACCTATAAACTCCAGAGACCATCCTGCTGTTCTGTGAGGCAGTCATTGACATTGCTCTATAGTTCAGATGCTTGCTCTATGACCACAGGGAGGTGACTTAATTTCTCCATGCCCCCCTTCCTCAGTTTTCTTCCTTCCTTTTCAGGAGTGAACTCACGATCTTACATATGCGAGGTAATTTCTGTACCACTGAGCAGCACTTCCAGCCCCCATTTCTTTATAAGATTGGGATGACAACACTATGGAGGTGGCTCAGTGGTGAAGAGCACTGGCTGCTCTTCCAGAAGTTCCTAGTGCACTTCCTAGCACCCAGGTCAGGTGACTCAGAATTTTCCATAACTCTAGCTTCAGATCAGACACCTTTGGTTTACAGGGGCACCCATACTCACACACTCATATCTACAACCCCACCTACAGACACATACACTTACACGTTATAACAGAATATTTTTATTTAAAACATTTATATTTATTAGTACTTAACAAATATCTATAAAATACCTGTGTCCTATAACCTAATACATAAGATCTAAAGCCTAAAACCTATAAACACTTAATATTTAAGAATATTTACTCAACCCCACATTAATTTTTTGAAAGAATATTAAAATTCTCTAATGAAGTTTCATTAGGCCATCTTGGTTAAAGTACAGCTCTGGCAATTACGGCAGAATTATCTTCAGCTTGGTTCAGCTCCCTCCGGGCCTACCTTTGAAGGTTTGTGCGATCCGTTCCACAGTCCCATCCATCCATGTGTTATTCGCGGGTCAGGATTTAAAGTCTATAATAGCAATTTCCTGGTGTCCACCAGTCTCAACTTTCTTTTCCGCCCAAGCTCACTTCAGGCTTCACTCATTCGTTAGCATACCTTATGCAGTTTTGATTCTGCTGCTGACTGCTATCAGTTCTGGGGCTTAGAGTTCCTTTCTTTGCTAGGGCTATTTTATCATGGCCTAAGGGTATAAGGCCTACATTGCTTTGTATCTAGCATATTCATTCCTTTTCTCCACATATAGCAAGAGAGAGTCATGTGAAACCCCCAAGTTTATAGAGGGGTTTGTCTCATCATCTTCTGAAATGTCCCATGGATTTTCAAACTCTCTAGATAAAACTTGCAATTCCTGAGACTTCTGTGGCTTTGTAGCCATGCCTCCACCAGGCACTCTTCATAGGCCTCTGTCAAATCTAGACTCCACCCATTTTGTAAGGCTGTTAGAAGCTGAAACCAATGGCTAGCCATAAACCCTGTTTTTAATCCACATGCTGCCATGCCAGGTGCCCACAGTAGCAGGTTGATTTTCCTGCCCTTGAAGAATCCTACCCTAATTCTAATCTATTATAACATGTAACTAAAATAGTAACAAATTCTTTAAAATTGAGATAGTGATAATAACCACAAACAAGTCAACATGTGAAAATCCTGAGACAGCAGCTGCCAGGGGAAAGTGCTTCCTGTGGCAGGGTATTCTCAGCCTTGTCCAGTATCCGGCCAGAAATGTACACTTCTCCACCAGAAGATCTGGGTAGAAAAAGGTGGCCTTGTGGGTAATATGGGAGAGGCAGTGGAAGCTCAGTGTCTCTCGGTGGGTTTGGAGGCAGCCAATGGGATGACAGGCAGCAATGATCAAGCCATGAGCCTGGCTAGCCAGCCTTCAGCAACAAAGCAGGAACATGGGCCCCAAGCAGGTCTAGCTAGTTCTGCAGCATCCAGGCAGCAGCTTGGGCCCTGTGTAAGCCTGGTCTGCCAGGCAGAGGCAGTGGATTCTTCATGGGAGGAAGGGTGCTTCCTTCCCAAGCTCAAAATAAGCAGCCAAGTCTCAGACAGTCATGGTGGAGGCTTGGAGAAAGAGTTTATTTTGTGAATAAGGGACATTATAAAACTTTGGGCAGTGGGAAGGGGTTTTGGAGGTGAACGTGTTTGATTCATTGGGTATGGTTCTATCAGAAGAAAGGAAATGTAATACCTAATCATTCTATGGGCAGTGGGGATTGGGAAAAACTCCAGGTAGGCTAGAGGCATAGACAAATGTCATTCGATGAAAACCAATGCACTGACAGACCTCATTAACATGGGGAAGTACTTTCAGAAATCTCCAGGTGTTTTCTGGGCAGGTTTCTTATTGTGGGGAGGGTTGGGCCACAAGACACTTCTTTAAAGGATCTGGTTTCCTCTGATCAAATGGAAGAGGGAGATTCTGCTGAAAAAAAAAGGAGTCTGTCATTTTAGCATTGAGCTCACAGAATTTCCAGTGACACTAGACTTCTATCTTATCAGCAGAAATTCCCAATAACTTCTCAAAGGTTTGACTGGCACTCTGATAGTTTGTAGTACTACAAATTAGTCTATTGCTATAATCTCTTTCCTGAAAGACTTGAGATTCTTTCAGTCCCTTAAACTTGTTTTGCTTTCTTTCTCTCAGAACTCAAGCTTGAGCTTGAAATGAACTTGGTCTTTTTGATTCCATCTTGATGAGCTCTGCCCCTTTGGTATTCCTAATTTTGGGTAATATTTTTTTCTGGTCCAGCCCAGGTCAAGCACCCTTAGGTACCAAACATGTGATGTGCCCTTCATCCAAGGTTGCCCCTCTACATTGAGGTCTTTCTACATCCTTAGAAGCGTCTAGTTTTTGTTTTCCCAAGAGCAATGTTAATAAAACATGAAACAAGCGCCATTTCAAACACCAGTGGTAACTTCAACCACCAGGTGAGTTTGCTGAGGACTTTCAAATTCCCTGCAGTTAAGGCTTAAAGAAAAAAAAAGAATGTTTGTGTTGGGGGGGTTTATCTTAACACATGATTGCCATTTTAATTACTTTAAGCTGGCATGGAATTATGTGTATTAAGCATATTTTAATAGTCATTGTTAGTGGCTAATTTTAAAATTTTAAAGAAAATTTTAAATTTTGTGTTCATGTTTTTATTTTATTTTTGAGATAGTGTCTCACTGTTTGTCCCAGGCTGTCTTCAAATTCAAACTTACAAATCTTTTGTCTCAATTTTCGGAGTGGTGGGATTATAGGTAAGTGCCAACATGTTTGGCATGTATAGTTTTAAGTCAATGCATAGTGAATGATGTACATGCTTGTGGATATATATGATTCTTCAGCATACCTATATAATGCATTGTAATTATCTCAGGGTAACTGGCATGACTGTCACCTTATGTACATGCCATTTCTTTGTGATGAGGATGTTAAAAGTCTTCTCATGGCTACTTTAAGATTTTCAACTCATTGCCAACCATCATCACCCCACAGTAATAGAGAACACTGATTGGCACTTATCCCCCAGTCTAGCTCCGATGCCCACTACCCGTCGCTTCATCCCCCCACCCTTTCAGAACTGGTTTAAGAATGTTAACATGATGCTAAATGGAAGTTCCATACACAGGGCCATCCTGGCCAACTGTATTTAGGAAGGGGTGTGCAGACCTTCATTTTGGCAAATGATATCACCTACAAACTTTACACTTAATTGTCAGACAATTTAATCATACCACTATGGGGTGGGAAGGAGCTGAGTTCAGTCCCCCCAAAACCATGTAAAGACATAGTCACACATATCTGAAATCTGAGTGCTCCTACAGTGAGATGGAAGAAAGAAGAGAAGAGAATCTCCAGAAACGTGTAGGCCAGTTCTCCTGTCATACACTGTGACAGACAGTGAGTGATTCTGTCTCACACAAAGTCAAAGCAGGCACTAATACTCAGGGTTGTCCTCTGACCTCCACACATGTGCACATGCCTGCATGTACACACACACATGAACACACACCAACACAAACACACACACATGCACACACACATATACAAAGAGAGAGAGAGAGAATAGATTTCATATTATTTAAGTAAGTTTACAATTGTTGGACCACATTCACAGATGCTCTTGGCTACAAGTTGGACACTCCACTGCTCTGGCATCCACTCATTTTTTATCTGTCTCTGTGGAGTTAAGAGCATTTAAATCACAGAAACCAACAGAAGCTTGCTAATACAAAAGGAAGCATTTATGGAATGAGACAGCTGGGCTTGGTGGTCAGTTTCATGGAGATAAAATGCTTGGGTTTATTAAATCCCAGTCTTCTGCTGATTGCCATGCAGCTTCATGCCTATGATGTACCTCTCTACATCTCAAACTACACACACATAAGATACAAAAAAAGGGTTATAGAAATCTCTTTCATGTAGACCGCTTGTAAGGATTAAATGCACTATTGTGTGTAGGGAATTGAGACTGCTATCTGGCTGTAGTTGAGTGTAGCCAGTTGTTGCTGGCCTTCAGACCAGAAGATCAGCCCTGTGGCTTATAGGGTAACCTTTTTGAGTACATGAACTGTTATTGTCTTGTTTCCTGGAGAACTCCAGAATCTAGTAAGATGCCATGCATTCAGTAGGTGCAAAATAGATGCACAATGGGGAACTGAATGGGAGTTTGTAGGTGAGGGGAGCTGGGTTAACATCCCATCACCATGATAAGTATCTGGAAAGTCATGGTAAAGGGGAAGGCTGTGTAGTGGCTCATAAGTACAGAGGTCTCAGTCCACAGTCACTTGGCTCCATGTTTTCTGGGGCAGTAATTAGAAAGAATGACATGATGGGATCCTGCGGTACAGCAAAGCTGCTCACCTTGCAGAATTCAGGAAGGAAAGAAAAAGGAGGGACTAGGGACAAGGCATCTTCAAGGACACGTCCTTGGTCATCTACTTCCTCCCAACAGGCTCTACTTCCTAATTTTCATCACTTTCCAATCCCACCCAGTTCTGAAGCATCAATTCTGATCCACTCCATGATCCATTCACTAGGCCAGAGCCCTCATGATCCAGTTGCCTCCCAAAACCCCAGTTCTGAACACGGCACTGAGGACAGGCCTACAACATGTAAGTGTGTGTCTCCCTACTGGGAGATAATTCAGACTCAACCCATAACAGGAGATCGGTTGAGCATTGTAAACCCAATGTAACCAAGAGTCATGGATATTTGATAAATCTTATTAACATCATTAGCCGTCAGAGAAATACAAATAAAATCACATGAAGATTTTGTCTCACCCCAGCCATCAAGAGAACAAACACTAGCGAGATAGGTAAAGGGGGCCCTTAGACACTGCTTATGGGGGATATAAGCCATTCCAGCCACATGCTAATCAGCATAGAGTAAAATATGTCTATCACACGACCTGACTATCCTACTCCTGAGAATTTTCCCAAGGGACTCCTGTTTTGGATAGTTTTATGTCAACTTGACATAAGCTAAAATTATCTGAGAGAAGGGAACCTCAATTATGAGAATCCCTCCATAATACTGGGCTGTATACAAGCCTGTGAAGCATTTTCTAAGTAATGATTGATGGGGGAGGGCCCAGCCCATTGTGGGTGGGGCCATTCCGGGGCTGGTGATCCTCAGTTCTATGAGAAAGCAGTGAGCAAGTCAGTAAGCAGCACCCCTCCATGGCCTCAGAATCAGCTCCTGCCTCCAGGTTCCTGCCCTATGTAAATTCATGCTCTCACTGCTTTTGATGATGAACTGTTATATAGAACTATGAGGGAAATAAACGCTTTCTTCCCCAAATTTTATCATAGTGTTTTATCACAGCAATAGAAACCCTAACTAAGACAACTTTTACATTTATGTATTACAGAGACACTTGTGCACTCATGTTTACTGTAGCACCATTCAGAATAGCTAAGCGATGGAACCAGCAGAGGGATAGATAAGGAAAATATGGTGTATACACACAGTGGAATTAGTTTTCAGCTACAAAGAACAAAGTTATACCATTTTTGGAAAAATGGATGAAACTGAAGATAAACACATTAGTGAATTTAGCCAGTCTCAGCATATCTTCTCTCATTTGTCTGTTCTGGATTTTATATACACACATGAAGTCATCTACATGTAGAGGCCATGAAAATAAAATTGAAACCATCAGAAGTTCAAAGGGGATTAATGGGAGACATGAAGGAGGAAAGAAAGAACAGGAGGGGAGCAGGACATGCGGGACATGCCCAAAGTACGTTATATATGTGCATGAACATGCTCCTATGTAAGTCAGTATAATTAAATTAAAAGCTAAAAGAATGGAGGTTAGACCCAGGGACTTCTCTCTTTTTCTTTTCTGTATCCTCCTTTCTCTCCTATATAGGAGTGAACAGACTTGAGAAAAATGGGACATAGACATAGTATAGGAAAGATCAAGAAAAAAGGACAGATTATTGAATATAGCCTTATACCTTTGTATACTGATACAAAATTAATATTATATTTAGCTAAATTGGTATTGATCATTGTATATTAATGCAAAATTAAGATTGTATAGGGCTACATCGGTA
>CAJQZJ010001826.1:1465710-1492922 GCA_907164525.1 Lophiomys imhausi | reverse complement strand
AGATCCACCTCTAATAAAATTATGATAAACTGAGCCTGACAGTGGTGAATCCAATGCTCAATATTTGTCCAGCATTTAGCTCATGCCTGGCACCTCTAAAAACCTTAGGTAAATTGAGTCCTTTACTTTTATTTATGACTCAACCTGTGAGACAAACTCCACCAAGCCCAACACAAAACCAGCATGAAAAGCTCACTGTTTTCTTTTAACAGAGTGAAATGTCAACAAGTGCAAATGAACCCAGTGATAATTGGGTCCATCTGGGGGATGTTGGGCAGGGTCAGGTGAGGACAGCTGTGGAATGATGATGAAACATCTGCATCCTCAGGCTCATCTGCATGTTAATTAAGGCCACACTGCTGTGGCCTTCTGCTCCACAGGGTCCTTTCCTTGCCTCTTTGCAACTCCCTCCAGCTTATCTAGGAGGGAGAGCAAGGAGAAAGAATGCTCACACTCCTGTGAACTCAGTCCTCCAGGTTGGGTGCTCCTCTCTTCATCTTAGAGGCAGTGCTTGCTCAAATTTGGCTTAATTGGATGCAGGGTAGGGTGGTAGGAACAGGTGTCAAGGAGCTATGGCCTGAATCAAATTCCAGATTAATTAAAAGGTGTCCAAATGGGTTGAATATTTCATGTTCTGAGGGATACAGCTGAGATCCTTTTGGAACAGAAATCAAATATGAAGATGCAGTGGGGGTGGGGGTGGGCTGGAAAGGGAGGAGGGAGGGAAGAAGAAAGAACATGGGAAAAAAGGCAGAGGAATGGAGAGGAGGAAGGAAGGAAGAGAGGGATGGAAGAAAAAAGGAAGAAGGGGAAAGAAGGAAGAAAAACAGGAGGGAAGAAGGTAGGAAAGAGAGGGAAGAGGAAAAGAAGGAAGGAAGAAGCAATGGAGGGAGGGAATGAGGGAAGAAGAGAGAGAGAGCGAGAGGAGGAGGAGGCAGGGAAGGAGGAAGAGGAAGGAAGGAGGAGAGAAAGGGAGAGAAGCAGGGGAAAGTAGAGAAAGGAAAGGGGAGGGAGGGAAAAATAAGAATGAATGCATGAGTTCCCTGAAATTCTTCCAGCTTGCCCCTTCATCATCAGACGTTACCAGAGGACCATGTATTTCTCATGGCTTCATTTCAGCTCCTCCTTTTTGTTATCCTGTGAGGCTAGCACTCTCTCCTGCACTCTAGAGCCTGGAGCTTAGGAAAAACCATCCTTTCTCTTTCCCTCTCTACTTTCTGAGTCCCAGAAGCAAGTTTCTGTGTTCCAATATCACTGCAGCATAAGCAGGGAGCCCAGATTTAAAGGCCGTGTGCCCTTCGAGCTTGCAGGCTCACAAAAGCTTGGGCCATGGTTTTGCAGAAAGGCATGTTTCCTGTTACATTTCTTTGTCATATAATTAGGTTGGGAAAAGCAAAACGACTGTATACTAGCCAGGCCTCTTACTATAGATCTACAGTCTGAGCTTTTTGTGGGGCCAGGGCAGGAGGATCACAAGTTCAAAGCCTGCCTGGACTACAGAGTGAGTGTGGGTTAATCCAGGAAGTCTGGGTGAGACCTATCTCAAAATATAAAAATAAAAATAAGAGGCCTGGAAAGGGACGGAGTGATAGAGCACTTGCCTGGCATATATGAGGCTGCAGGTTCAATGCCCAGCACAGCAAAGCAAGAACAAGCAAGCCAATTAAAAACTTCATGGAGACAGGAAAGGCAGATGACCTGTGAGCCTTTCTTGGGTCTCTCTCCTGCTTAGCAATGCTGCCTTAACCTCTGTGCCCACCCTGTCCAGTGTGCAGGGCTCTCCCCTCCTCTGTATCTGTGATTTTGTCCTGTCTGGCCTCATTTTTTGTCTCGTTATTTACCCTCTGCCCACTCTTTTCCATTTCTTCTTTCTTCATCCTCCCATCTCTCTGCCTACCTACTCAGCTCACTTATCTTTCTCTCCTCTCTGCACAGTTCTCTCTTCTTTCTCTCCTCTCCTGCTGTTGTTCTTTCGCTGGTTTTGTCTGCTCTTTGTGAACTTCAATTGTCTTCCCTACTTTCTCTGCCCTTATCCTACCTCTTACTTCCTTCTCCCCATCCTACTTCTTCCTTCTTTCTCTTATTCTTATCCATTGTGGATGTTTCGTTGATACTGTCACTCAAAGCAAGCGAATATTCATCTCCAAATCCTGTATCAAAGATGCCAAGGTATCCCTGGGAGACACACCCAACTGGTTCATGCCTGCAACTTAATAAAATGTGTGCTTTCCAATTAGCCTCTGTCTTCAAGTAGCCTTGAGTGGGGTCACCGCCAGAAGCACTGGTCAATGTGACAGAACCACAAAATAGGAGGGAGTCAGAGTGACACAGAATGTCAGGGGATGGGTGGCTAAACAGGGTGGTACAACAAAGGGGTGGCATAGGCTGTTGTCCACCCTAGAGGGTGACCCTTAGCTGACCCATACGTCCATATGAGCTCAGCCATTCGCCCTCAGAGGGACTGTGTCCTCATTTCTCCCTCCTCTCTGGGCTCATTGTTATATTATCAGTATGGTCAAACTGTGATCTGGACCTCTCTGTTCCCTCCCTATTTCACTTTTGGCGATTTGTCAAATAACATGCAAGATAGAGGGAGCCTTCTGGCTCTAATTATTTTGCCAACTCCTTGTTCTGCATATCAATTTCCCTTCTCTGCACCATTCATATTCTATATGTCTGGCGGACAGGGAGGATGCCAGGGGGGATCACATGGCTTCGCACAGGAGATTAGTTCCAACTTCGGAAGAGAGCCTATCTTATTTTGCTTGATAATCTCTTATTTATGGGTTTGTTCTTTTCTCAATATTAATGAGACTTCTTATCACTATCTTGCTGTGACAGCTTTATCAACATCTCAGCAACTGCCTTTCCATCCTGTAAGAGAGCCGTGATCAAATGGAACTGGCATAAATAACAGGAAAAATCCATTGGCTGGGAATGTCTGTGAATGTGTCCCGGATCAGGCGGAAGCCACTTCTTGAGGTAGGTGGAGAGAGCTTGAAGCTCTTGAGGCCAACACCAGACTGTGATGCCCACTGCAGGCAAGCTGGGATTCTTTCAGCTCTTTGGGCCTCTGTGGGTTCAGATTGTCTACACAGTGGCAGACACTGTAAGAGGGTCTCTGTGTTTTGCTCATGTCCTAGTAATTTGGATTAATGATTGGATTTTTCTCAACAAGAGAAGAAGGTAAAAACTTCAAAAAGAGCTGTGACATCAGGCTGGACTGCGGGCAGTGGTGAGTGGCATGGTTTTCACGTGTGAAGCTGAAGCCATAGATTTAATCTCCAGCATGGCAAAAGCAGGCAAGCAAACAGAATAATCAAAGAGCTGTATCCTTCCCCAAAGAGAGTCACCACTCAGTGTCCACAGAGAACTTGTCCCAGGAGCCCTAGGGTACCAGAGTCAGAGATTCTCATGTCTTGTATATGAAATTGTGTAGTTTTTCTTAGAGCCTATGCATGTCTTTACACAGTGAGATTTTTAGAGTGCTCGTCACACCCATCTCTTCATACACTGTGTGAATAGTGACTATGTGGAGTCTAGGGAACAATGGCATGAAGTCTTGGCAGCATACATGCATTTTTTTTTTCTTGAATGTTTTTGGTAAAGATGGGTTGATTGACTGCTGTGTCCTTTCATGGATCCAGAGGTTGACTTAACTGGGGCAGTGAGGGAATGAAGAAATGGTAGCCATATGAACACAGAACAGTTGGGATCAGGTGACCTCAGCTCTTGCATGGAAAAGTCACAGCACCTTGGAAGCTCAATGTGTTTATTATTGTGACCAGGCAAGACAGTGCAGAGATTCCTCCATCTTGTATTCTTGCTGAGGCCATTTCAGGTTTAACTATACTTTGGTCCCCTTGATGGAAAATCCCATGAAAAATTATCCAATTTTATTCTAAGAACCCAAGATCAAGATGCCCAGCTAAGTAGCTTCTTGTGCAGACCCCCCTCCAGCTAACCACCTATCTTAACTTCTGTAAATTACTTACTTATACTTAGCAGTCCCCCCCACCCCAATATACACACTGGCTGCCAAGTGAGATGACAGGAGATTTTTTCTGTTGTCAAAATCCCCATGCTCTGGACTTTGGGGCTACACTCTGATCTGGAATACCGGTTATAGTCACAGCCAGCAGGAATACAGACTTTTAATAAAAATCAATAAAGATGTCTGAGTGGTCATTTCTGGTGGGATCCCCATCACATTATATACAGTTGAACAAGGAGTCAAGGTTATTGTTTGCAGTTGAACAAGAAGGGGCATTATTACAGACATGTCAATAAGGCACATGGTTTATGGTATACAGCTGAATCAAGAAGGCAGGTTTAGCCGGGCGGTGGTGGCGCACGCCTTTAATCCCAGCACTTGGGAGGCAGAGGCAGGCGGATCTTTGTGAGTTCGAGGCCAGCCTGGTCTACAAAGCGAGTCCAGGACAGCCAGAGATATTCAGAGAAACCCTGTCTCGAAAAACCAAAAAAAAAAAAAAAAAAAAAAAGAAGGCAGGTTTTCCCATCGTCCCACCCCCACCCCTGCTGCAGGTCTTCCTGTGCTGGTGATTAGGCAGTGCAGCTCAGTGACAGGTTTGGCATTGCAGCCCTCCCACCCCATGCCACCAAAATGCCCAAGAGTCCATAGGGATGTAGTAGCAAAGATGGAGCCCAAGCGCTGCTCTGTGAGGCTGTTGGTCAAGCCTGCCCCTGCCCAGGTAGACAGGAGCCTGAAAAAGGTCACGGGAAAGGATAAATCATCAGACAAAAATGTGCAGACAAAAGGGAAGAGGGGAATGAAGGGCAAACAGGCTGAAGTGGCTGACCAACAGACTGCAGCTCTGCCTACAGAAAATGGCAAGATGCAAAATCAAAGTTCAGCCTCTGATGTAGAAAAGAAGACAAGCCCTACTAACCATCCATCATATCTGTCAGTGGTTCCTGCCTCTCTTCCTGTGCAATCCAGAGGAATATTTTTATCAACTATTTTGTAAATGTGAGGTTTTTAGTAGCTCCAGCAACATTTTTAAAGGTGGAGGGAGTCCAACCTCATCCCATTTTAAAAAGTGTAAATAATTTTTAAGAAGTAAATCAATTGCTGGTTGTTTATTTTTATTTTTTTATTTTTTGGTACAATCAGAAAATACCAGTATACTGAACCAAGAGAGGCTGTGACTATCTCAGAGTCATCCTAACATTCCATAGAGGGGACTAGATGTATATCTTAGAATACAAAGCATTGGAGTCTCAGTCATGCATTTGTTTCTGGAGTATTTTCATTTATGTCTGATTTCATGTTTCTAGTAGAACTATTTCCAAAAATACCACTCCTTGGTCCTTGCCTTGTCATAACTGTAAAGTCTCTGGTCATGGGAGTCCATTTTCCTAACAATTGTGATAATGTATTGGGAAAGATGGAAATTTTGAATATGTTCTGTATGTGGCATGAAACTGTGAGTCAGTGGAATTGAGGATGACGAGCATTTGATTGTTATGTGAGGTCTTAAGGAAAACTTGCCAAGTTTGGGGCTAGACTGCCACTAGAATAAGTTCAAAGAGAGACAACATGTGGCTCTTCATTTGGGTACATGAACACAAAATGTGACACCTCAGAGTCTGGGTACATGTATTAAGAATTGAAATGTCGCCGGGCGGTGGTGGCACACGCCTTTAATCCCAGCACTTGGGAGGCAGAGGCAGGCGGATCTTTGTGAGTTCGAGGCCAGCCTGGTCTACAAAGCGAGTCCAGGACAGCTAGAGATATTCAGAGAAACTCTGTCTCGAAAAACCAAAAAAAAAAAAAAGAATTGAAATGTCTGTACTATGTTTCTCAACCAAAAAAGTCCGGGTTGTGAAAGGGAGAGAAAAGAGGAAAGGAAGAAGGCAAGTTTAACTAATCTTGGTAGGAGCAGTCTCTTGGGGAGCAGCTGTCTTTAGGTCCTAAAATTTGTGAGTGGACATTTTCGGCACACAATATAAAAATTTGCACTGTGACCAGAAGGGAAGGCTTTCCTATTTCCCTGAGGCTAGCTTGGGGAAGACTTTGCCACTTCCCATGGATCCAAGCATTGGGGGTCCTTGCCATGTCCAGCTCATGTCAACACATCTACTCAGGTTCACACTTTCATGCAGGGCTTCCTCTGCTCCCCACAGTACATGGATGTCAGCCATCAGGCATCACCACCACCTATCCCAGGGATCATATCCTCCCCCTGCCCATGTGCTACACCCCCTTATAAAAGGCCAGTTCCACCTCTCCCCACTCTTTTCTTCCCTCCACCCTCACCCAGAAGCAGCTTCTGAATACACCCTCCCCAATAAGCCTCCCACATGAGATCTGTCATATGGTGTGACTTTATGTTGCCCATCACTTAGATCATAAGATTTGTTGCCAAGACTCAGTAGGCTCTCCTGGCACTTGTGCTTCCCTTTGTGGGTTCACGCTGCATGCCAAGACCCTATTTCCAGCTCACCTGCAACAGGCTCACTTTCCCCCTAACTGATCATGGGGCTGCTACATTCAACACCAATGATTCTGAATCTAAGGGACCACTGAGTGTCCAATACCCATCTGGTATTCTTGGAGGTGGAGGTACCCCCACCTAGGATCTTTAAGACTATGGTTGACCTTCTTTACTGACCCTCACCACTGATCTTTTTCCTTGGGTGAGACTTCATTTTTCTACCAGCACAGTTTCCTTCCCCCCACCTCTCTCTCTCTCTCTCTCTCTCTCTCTCTCTCTTATAAATCCTAGTACTAAGTGGACCTTGTTTGTTTAGACTTTTTGCTGTGGTTCCTGCCCAGTGCTGTGATGACACACTGGTCATAGTCAGCTTATGCCTTCTCATTTTAGTCCTCCCTGTGTCCTTAGCACTCCTCAGCCTCACCCATTTGACTGTTCCTCCAGGCTCCCCCCACCCCGGATTTTGGAGAACCCCAGACCCCTACCTCTAGGACCCAACATAAGGGCTTCTAAACTTTTATGCCTTTACAGCTGAACTTGCCCCCAAAACCCTTTAGATAACCAATCCAAATGGCCACCTAATGACACCATAGATCCCAATATTATACAGGATCTTTACAACTACTGCCAGCGATCAGGTAAATGGAAGGAGGTCCCCTACATCCAAGCTTTCTCTTATCTTCCTTCCAAACCTTCCTTCTGTTCTTCCTGTTCCCCCACTCAGTTCCTTTGAGCTATGAAGTCTCAACCAGAGGAAACTTTCACTACCCTTGATCCTGCTAATGAGCCCCCCCCTACCTTACCACCCCAACTCACAGCTCCCTCTCCTCCTGTTTCTTCAGCCTCCTCTTCTCCTTCTCCAGCAACAGGCCACTCTAACCATCCTACTTTGGCACCCACTTTCACCCCACCAGCAGCCTTTCATCCTCCCAATAGTCACTCCCACTCTGTAATGGGATACCCCTCCATCTCTCCGTACCTGGCCTAACCAAGCCTCAGTTCTCCTTTTGTGGGAGGTCGCTGGGGTGATGGCCCAGTCAAGCTACATGTCCCCTTTTCATTGAGTGAACTCTTTCAAATAGGAAAAAAAAAGACAAACCTGGGGTCCTATACCTCTAACTCCTTTACTTTCATTAAAGAATTCCAATATATTACTCAATCCTATAGTCTTCCATGGCATATATATGAACTAACAACTTAACTCCCTGAGGAGTGCAGGCCAGTTTGGGAACAAGCCAGAGACATGCACATGAAGTACACCAAACTAACACGCAGCACACCTGGCCAGAGCTGAAGTAGTGAAGTAGTCCCTGACCAGAGATCTCCAATGGAACTACAATACCCCCTGTGGCATTCTAGCTAGTGATCAGTTTACAGCTTGCCTCTAGCTGGTCTCCACAAGGCTGCCCTTAAACCAGTAAACTATGAGAAACTCTAAGAAGTCTTCCAGGACAAATGTGAACACCCATCTCAATTCTTACAATTTTGTGTAAGAAAAAAAAAATCTCAATGCCTTACAAAGGCCCTCTTACAGTATACCATTCTAGACCCTGAAAACCCAGAAGGTAAACAATTCCTCATGACCTATTTCTTTTCTCAGAGTTTCCCCCAAATTAGAACCAAGCTTAAGCACTTGGAGAAAGGACCCCTAACTCCACAGGCAGAAGTCTTAGCACTACGTTTAAGGTATACCATAGGAGAGATGAAAAAGCCCTCAAGCAAAAATACCAAATGCTGGTCGAGTCTGTTCAGCCAGCTTTGGTGACTGCTCAGGCTCCATTGCCTACTAAGGCTTGAGTACTACCAGGTCCCTGCTTCAAATGTGGTCAGGAGGGTCACTGGATCTGGCCTGCCCTAACCCCTGCAAGCCACCCCACCATGTCCAAAGTGCTACCAAGAAGGACATTGGGCTGTTGACTGCCCGTGTCCCTCATGGGACAGAGACATCAGTCCCCTCCAGCTGACCTCCTAGGCCTGGCCATGGATGACTGAAGGGGCCCCCGGCTCCCTTGGCCCAACCACTGTCACCTCTGACAGGGATCCTTAGGTAGTCATTATGGTATCAGGCCGACTCATCTCCTTCCTCTTGGACACCAGAGCCAATTAGTCCTGATGGAGTTTTGGGGACATACCTCTCCTTCTCATTTTCCTATTGTGTGTGTGGGGGGGTGGGGTGGGGAAGAGACAGCCTTAGCAACTTCACCAGACCAGCACTCAATTACATTTTCAGGGGTGTTCCTATCACGCATTCTTTTCTGGTGGTGCCATCTTGTCCTGTCCCCTTATTGGGAAGGGAATCTTCTAGTCAAAGTGGGAGCATCTAATTTCTTTGCTCCCCCCATTCGCCTGACTCCAAGTTGGCCAGCAGTGAGCTTTCCTCCTTCCCCTAGCCAACCCAACCTACTGGTTCCTATGTGTCACTTCCTTTGCCAGCCTCCCAGGTGGACCCCTAAGTCTGGGATGTCTTAAAGCCCTCTGTTGCTAAACACCATTCCCCTGTTGTCATGTAATTACAGGATCCTACCTGGTACATCACCCAGTCTCAGTACCCACTCTCTCTCTCTCTGGGGCCACAGGGGACTTAAGCCTATTATTTCTGAACTTCTAAGACAAACTGACTCCCTGGCTGCAGTGTTGAAAAGGTGACCTGTGCCTCTTCTTTCAAGAGGAATGCTGTTTCTATGTTAGTCAGTTGGGAATAGTAAAAACAAAATCCCACACCTCCAAACAGACTTCCAAAAACATTAGCAACTACTCAATGCCTCCAACCCCTGGGCCTTTGAAAACCCCATATGCTATCGTCCTTCTTGACCCCTCTTCTTCTCCTCATTTTCCTGCTTTTACTAACTGCACCCTGCTTTATCAATTTCTTCTCTGCATTTCTCCAATGACAAGTTCAAAAAATTTCTAATCAAACAGTTACTATTACAGAACTACCAACCACTAGCCACAGAACCTGAGGCTTGAGGATCAATAGAGCCCCAACATCCCCAGACAGCAGGAAGTAGTCTCAAGAGTATTACACCTTCATTCCTGCCTTACCATCACCCCTTTCTAGTTTCTCCTCTTTTATAATAAACAAAAGGGAGGAATGTTAGCAATCAGACATCTCCACGCCTGCTCCAGAGACCCAGAGACAGCAGGGTATATCATCATCAGCTGCCAAGATGTGACACATTCACACTGTCACCAGGAGTCACATATCCTCCCCTTGGGCATGCGCTACAGCCCCTCATAAAAGTCCAGTCCCCCTTCTCTCAGATCTTGTCTTCCCTCCACCCTCACCTAGACATAGCCTATGTACATCCTCTCCCCAGTAAACCTCCCACATGAGATCTGTCGTATGGTGTGACTTTATAGTGTCCATTGCTTAGATCATAACAATGGGTGCAGATCCTAAAGATATAGAGATCATATCTGCAAATACTTTGTTGGTAGTAGCCCATTATCCTTTGATATGCAGTGACAAAGATTTTGTTTCTTTAATCTCAGAAATGGACAGAATTTAGGAGTTTACTTGTATACAGTAACCTTTTTAAGCTTTCCTGTGATCATTCACTGTGTTTCCCAATTGAAGGTAAGACATTCAAGCTTCAGAAGGCTATGAACTTTATAGCAGTTGGGTCCCTGGGTGGGGAGCAAGTTTGGGCTACTGGGAAGGGCTGAAAAAGCCATCCCTACACAAGTCTGTGGACTGTTCATTTGGGTCGACAAAACTGTAGCCCGTGAAACACATATAGCCCATGAACTGCTCTTGTCCTTGGATTTTTATTGTAATACAACACTGGAGCTGGGGAGATCACTCAGCCAATAAAGGCACTTTCTGGACACTGTGTGAGAAAGGCTTCAGATTCCCAGAACCCAAGTAAAAGCTGGGCAGGCATGATGGCTGCCTATCACCCCAACAC
Organism: Lophiomys imhausi; assembly: GCA_907164525.1. Lineage (NCBI taxonomy): Eukaryota > Metazoa > Chordata > Mammalia > Rodentia > Muridae > Lophiomys > Lophiomys imhausi. The sequence continues at coordinate 1,482,556 of CAJQZJ010001826.1, read as the reverse complement.
CGGGAAGACAGAAACAGGGGGTCCCTAGTGCTAGATGGGTAACTAGACTAGCCAGAATTGGCAAGCTTTGGATCCAAAAAACAAAGTAGAGAGTAACCAAGGAAGACATTCAGTGATGACTTTGGGCCTCTATAAGCACACCCAGTATGTTCAAACATGCATACATGTAACTGAACTTTTAAAAATTATCAAATATTTATTTTTTGATAACTATTCACTTATGAAAATTATAAACACTTAACTACTCATTCTACAAATTCCTACAACCCCTTTAACCTAACCACTAAACCTATTGATAATTATTAAAACTATTTTCCTACCCTTTCAGAAGGATACAGTCTTTGGGGCAGGTCCTCAGTCATCAGGAACACAGTCTCTGTGGTAGACCCTTTAATGCATTTTGCAGTCTTTTTTCTGGAATATATCAGATGTAGATCCGTCAGGGTAAATTGGCTATGGCAGTTTCACCTTAAATAAGGCTTGAGGCTTTTTTCTTTCTGGGAGACCTCAGCCGTCTGTAGGCCAACTTTTTCCTTCCCATCAGCAACTCTGCCACTCTGCCTCAGTCCTTAAAGCCAGCCACAGTTTCCGTCTAGGCCATTGTTCGGACAGGTCAAACCCCTCTAGGCAAAAGCTGAGCCACAGGGTTTAGTCCTTGGCCTTTTGGTGTCTTGCTGAGCCTTTCTTTGCTTACCAGCTTCTTTCTGCCTCAGGGAGATCTGGCCATCAGTTCACCAGCACTTTCTCCATCAGGACTTGCTAGCATGGGAGCTCTCAAGTATCTGGCCCTCTTGGCTCCATCCATTTGTACTTCAATAGAATCTCTCCTTGTTCCTCCTGTTTCAGCTTACTTTGGGTTCCATCGACTTAGCAGCTGAAAACAATGCCAGGCCAAATACTTTGTTTCTAGTGCATTAAGTCTTTCCTGTTTTTCCTGGCTTCAACCTTGTTTTTCAGTCCATTAAGTCTCCTGTTTGTTTCCTGTTTTTAGTCCACAAGTTGATAAGCTAATTGGTCACAGCCAAGTTGATCTTCATGCCCCGAATTAAGAGACTGTATCAGAAACCCCTAGATATTTACTAACTCCCTACACATAGACACAGGTAAAGACATCACACCACATACATATACACACATATGGGAAAAAAGAGACAGAATCATTCACAAAACCTGAAAATTTATCTTTTTACAGGGTAGATATGTGACCTCCAATACAGAGGAGAATTTAACTCCTCACCCCTGCCAGGCACTCAACATGGAAGCTTTGGAGGCCGAATTTGAATTTGACTCTAGGTGATCATTTTTCCCCACCATGAGGGCAGCCTGGAAAATTTACAAGTAGGAATAGTTTTCCCACAAGTACATACACATGGAACTCAAGGTTAGGAATAATGATGGCTGGAACAGTATTGTTTCTTCCACGAAAACTTCACAACAGTGTAAAAATCCATCTCCAAGAAACAGCTACCCAAAGGCAGGTGCAGGTATGGTCTTGCAGAGACCAATTGCAATTGTGGAAATGGATGAGAAAGTTCTGTGTGAAAAGTTGCTCTAGCAAGCCACAGAGGTCTCCATCCATGACTGGCATGCTCAGGCTCTCTTGTATTTTGTTATTCCAAAATACTGCTTGCTGCATGACTCATTGCTATTTTATGTGGCAATAAGAAAAGTAGGACCACAGCACCATTGTTTTGGTTGTCAGATACATCCTTATTTCACAGTATAATTTGAAAACAATAAAAACAATGAAAAAAATGGGAGATATCTCCAAGGGTGGTGCTCCTTACCACTAGGGCTGGGATTGAGGTTGATTTCTGGCCATGTGTGGTAGAGGGCAAGTATCATCTCCTGCAAGTTGTCCTCTAGACTATACATTCATGCCATGGCACACACTCACATGTACCACATAGGTGGTGCACAAATGAATAAATAAATAAATGTAAGAAAACTTTAAATGGTAGAAACAAAGTGGACCCTGGGATAAACCATAGTCTGCAACACACACATACACACATACACATGCACATACACACACACATACACATACACACGTCATAGTTTGTTTGAATATCATCTTAGAATATATCTATTTGAGAAAATGCACAGGAGAAAGTTCTTGGTGAATGGAGAAATTTGGGGCAGAAAATAAGTGGAGTTGGGTTTGGCACGATAGAGGAAATTTAACTTTTCAAAGTTTATGCTCCTGAATTGTTTAAAAGTTTTACCATGAACATGTATTGCCTACATAACTCTAGCACGTATTTATATGAAATAAAATCACTGATTTGGACACCTGCTTAATAGAAAAGACCTACAAAGTCTCTTTGGCACATCTGCTACATTAAAGGTGTATTATAAATGGAAATATCACTGCTACTCACAAAATATTTCTGTTTGCAGGTCAATATTTGATCAGTGTTTCATCTTCCTCACAGAAAATTCCTCCTTCAGCTAGAGGCGGGTGAATTCTACCACTGCTGTGGTTTGGGGCCTGAATACCTCACCAAAGAACCCTCTGGTAGTGTGATGCTTTGGGGAGGTATTGGAGGCTATGTGTGTTGGGGGCAGTCTGAGAAACCACCTGCATGCCAGTGGTTTTGCCTTGCCATGCATTCCCACCATAATGCATTGCCTCCCTGCAGACTCAGGTCAGTGGGGCTGACTCATCATGGACTGGAAGTTAGAAAACTGTGAGCCAAAGTAAAACTTCTCACTTTTAAAAATTATTATTATTATTTTAATATTCTTACATTTATTTATTTCTTCAAGTTACATCTCAATCATAGTCCCTTCCTTCCTCCCCATCCTGGTCCCACCCTCCTAATCTTTTCCCCCTCACCCTTCTATCTGCTTTTTTTTTTTTTAATTTAAGGTGTATCTTCCCCCTCCTCAACAGATCCTCCTTTTGGTCCAATAAAAGGCTCTTTTTCTCATAACAACAAATACAATGCAAAACAATAAGAGTAATTAGGCCACAATTATGAAAATTATAAGGTATAACATACATTCCCAATGTTCAGTCCATACATATTTGGCAATTGATACTAATATTCTATTATCTATCTATCTCAATGAGTTTAAAGTTCTATACCTAACTCATTTTCCATCCTAACTTGTATTAACAAGTTAAAAACATCTTCTTAGACCTAGAACATCCTTTTAATTCCTAAACAACTTAAGATGTAACTGTGAAACTATAACTATCTAGTCTTCAACCACATCAGAGACCTGAGAAGGATAAATATATCTGAATATACAGGAAGTGTAGGGCCAGCAGTTTCCAAAACTAAGAAAAGACAGGCAACTGGATGCCTGGACAGTCCCCAATTTCTCTCAATACATTAGAAAAATCTATATTCAGCCTTTTGGCCCAGTATCTCTAACAGACAGTAATTGTAAATTAGGGGGATTAGTTACAAGTTGTTAAATGGCCTTGTTAAATAGGCTTTGGAGGTTACACCCAGGGATTTCTCTCTTTTTCTTTTGTCTATTCTTCTTTCTTTCCTATGTGGGGGGGTGGGGGGAGGGAAGACTTTTAAAAAATGGGATATAGACATAATATAGGAATGATAAAGAAAAAGGGATAAATTATTGAATATGCTCTTATATCTTTGTATATTGATACAAAATTAAGATTATATTTGGCTACATTGGTATTGTTTTTTTTGTATATGGAATTGAAGAAGCAGATCTACCTGGGAAGCAAAAAACTGTTAGAGGGTACAGGACCAGAGGGAAGGGAACAGGAGGGAAGAAGGTGGGGAGGGGGAGTGTAACCGAACTTTTAAGTTATTATTTATTTAACTCTTATTTATTTATTAAATTCACTTATAACAAACACCAACAATTTCTTAACTATTAATCCTATAAATTCCTACAACCCCTTTAACCTATCCACTAAACCTATTGATAATCATAACAACTACTTTCATACCCTTTTAGAATGATACAGTCTCTGGGGCAGGTCCTCAGTCGTCAGGAAACCAGTCTCGGGGGTAGACTCTTTAACGCACTTAGCAGTCCTTTTTCTGGAATAGCTCAGACGCAGGTTCGTCAGGGTAAATTGGCTATCGAAGTCTCACTTTAAATAAGGCTTGAGGCTTTCTTCTCTCTGGGAGACCTCAGCCGTCTGTAGGCCAACTTATTTCCTTCGTATCAGCAACTCTGCCGTTCTGCCTCAGTCTTTAAAGCTGGCCACAGTTCCGTTCAGGCCACTGTTCGGACAGGTCAAACCCCTCTAGGCAAAAGCTGAGCCACAGGGTTTAGTCCTTGGCCTTTTGCTGTCTTGCCGAGGCTTTCTCTGCTCACCAGCTTCCTTCTGCCTCAGGGAGATCTGGCCATTGGTCTACCAGAACTTTCTCCAGCAGGACTCTCGGAGCTCTCTCATATCGGGGGCCCTTAGCACGCAGCTCTCTGGGCTCATCCACTTGTCCTTAAATAGGATCACTCCTTGTTCCACCTGCTTCCGCTTAATTTGGGCTCTGCCCACTTAGCAGTTGAAAGCAATGCCAGGTCATAAAGTCTTTCCTTGTTTCACCTGGCTTCAACCTTGTTTTTCAGTCCAAAGAGACTCCCCTCATTTCACCTGACTTCTTCCATAAGCTGATAAGCTAATTGCTCACAGCAGTTGATCTTCATGCCCCGAATTAAGAGACTGTATCAGAAACTTAGGTATTCACTAAATCTAACTTATATTAACCTATCAGCCCCTTCAGGGGAGAGAGACATAGAGGGGGAGGAGAAGGGAGAAAGGGAGGAGGGAGTGAGAAAGAGACAGAGGGAAGGGGGAGGAAGAGGAGAGGAGTGGAGGAGAGACAGGCCCACACACAGAAGGAGAATGATTAGAAAACATTACTAAGTTTGGCTACTGCTAAGTGTGGCTGTCCTCTAGGAAAGTCATGCAAACTGCATCTTGAGTCTAGTGCTGGGTTTTTCATGTATGGGTACCAGTTCAAGCTGTGCAGTTTGACCTGAGCACAGAAATTTGGGGAGATGAGAAATAATATATAGTACAGGTGTAGGGAGAAATTGGTACACAGTTAGATCATGCCTAATTCTGATGAAACCCAAACAGTGCTGAGTCAGATGGTACATGCATGTGTGTGTGTGTGTGTGTGTGTGTGTGTGTGTGTGTGTGTTAATGAGTATATGTGGAGGTCAGAGAACAATCTTGGGTGTCATTTCTCAGGACTCATCCACCTTATTTTATTTTGGGCACAGTGTCTCTCACTGGCCTGGAACTGGCCAAGCAGGTTAGACTGGTGAGCAAACCCCAAGGATCTGCTTCTCTCCCCTTCTCCAGAGCCAGGGTCACAAGTGCACACCACCATGTGTGGCTCTTATTTTATTTATTTTTTCAGTGGATTATGGGGTTGAACTCAAACCCTTAAGTTTCAAAAAAAAAAAAAAAACCCAAAAAACAAAACTTTACTCACTTTGTTATGTTTCCAGTCCCTGATCCCACTTTTGCAAACAAAACAATGCCCTGAGGGAAATACTATTATGTCCACTTTATAACAGAATCCCCTTTAAGGTCATGGGAGGGGTTGGTGGCTGGACATGACTATACTATTTTAGCTGCTTCTGAGCCCACGATTCCTATTCATCACTGTTATTCCCTGCTATAGTGCTGTATTTACCAACCATTCCGCCCTGAACTTGTCTCTATTCCCAGGAAGTCTGAGCCTCTGTTGCCTCTTCTTCACTGGGGCATGTTTTCTAAAACTGACAGATTTCCGTGATCACAGGACGTGGATCCACCCCACAGTTCTCCCACTGAGTTTTTCCTTTCCCTAGTTTCTCACACATCCAGAAGTAAGTCTCATCAGCATTGCTCTTCCTTATTTGGCTGTTGGCCAAATGGCACAAAGAATCCAAGATCAGAGGTGAAGCACATGGCGTGTAATATGCAACAAATACCCCATTATTAAAGCCATTGTGAGTTGAATTTTTACTGGCAGTTTAAAGCATCCTTAATAATATATGAGAGGAAGTGACAGCTAATGTTGAGGTCTGAAGCTGAACCAGCAGCAGATATTAAAATAGACACAGATGGTAAGGAAATGTGATTCAAGCAACAAGGGCAATGTAGAAAAGTAAGAGAATAAAAATGGTGTATGAAGTGTTTGGAGGTCTCAGACTCTTTCAGTGTGGCCAGAATCAAGACTTTAAAACGTGCTTTGTAAGAGACTCTGTGTGATGCTGGCCATCCACAGAAGGGAGGTTAGTACCCTTGAGAAACCATCATTAAAAGAGACTTTATGTAATTAGATAATGGCTGGAGTTGCTTCGTCTTTGAAGAATTAAATAGCCCATGGCTCATATCTCCAACTGCAGCTCATGCTATTGGATTAGACTTTCCTAAATCCTACAGCTTATGTTTGTATCTCCAGCTAGAATTTCCATTAGTGCGAGAGCATTTATCTTCTGCTTTCTGGTCTGTGCTTTTCTTGCTTCTTGCATTTATCCAAAACTGCAACAAAGCTGTTATTCCTTGCTTCTCCAAAATGCCCATCAATTGAGGGAGCTTCACAAAAGTCAGCTTCCTCTCAGTGTTTTTGCTCAAATACGCTCATAAATGGAGTTCAATTATAACACAGCCAATGGTTTAAGATAAACTGCTAGATAGTCTTATTCTGAGGTTCTTTTGTTAGACTTGCTGGGATGTGGAGGAGGGAACATCTCATTTGCCAATGTGACTCTCGAAGTTTCTGTCCAACAGCTTTGCTAGTATCTTCAGCTCTGAGACTCTCTACATGCCCTTGTTTCTTTTCCTAATCAGCTGTTTCCAAATTTCTCTTGTGCTCTTACACAGAGATGCTCAGTTTTCCACCAGGTTCCTAAACTGGCAAAACTCTGGGAACCATCCTTCCACAACCCGAATTGTTCTTCGAGACAGTTTTGCTGGCCACGTGCAGCCCTCTATGAAGCTCAGTCCCAGCCAGAGATTTTATCTGGGAGTAGAAAGAAAGATCTGGGCTGTTTCTCAGAGGGGATAATGGACCAGAGCAAAGTGTAGAAAGTGAAATAACCAGAGAGATGGAGAGTTAACATTCCTCCTAAACCGACACTGAGGCATGGGGTGTCAGGTATCCTCCCCTGTCCAACTCCTCACATGGAATATATCTTGTGATATGCTAAATCTTGTGAATCAGAGGAGGCAAGGGACCTCATTGAACTAATCAGCAAGGCCACCAGTTCCGAGATCACCAGCCATGATCTCTAATAGGAACGCAAAGAAAGGGGCCTTTAAGCTCTGGCTCTTCTCTTCAGAGTGGACATAAAATGAGAGGAGATGACCATACTCTGAACTTCTAGCCAGGCTTCCTACTATGTAGATGTTAAAAGTGCAGGCCTGGCAGCCAGGTTGCTGCATCCCAAATATTGGTTCACTCCATCCTAGGCCAGTTACTTGATCCTCATTGTCTATTCACTCATCTGTAAAGTTTGGGTAATGACAACGCCTTCTGAACACTCATTAAGTCATGTCTATGTCATCTGCTTGGAACCATGCTTGGCACCAACCAAATCCAAACCAAATCCTCATTAAACATTATCTCCTAACATGAATCTTAGCTCAGCTGATTGACAATAATGTGAACCATACAAATTAGCTACAGTCCAAGCAGATTTTCACTATGGCAAATGATCTGATGCTACTAGCAGTGACGCTAATGGTTACAGCTTACAGCTAGCCTGACTTATACATCTGTCATATAGCTATGAAAAGAGGGCACACACATTGTAGTGGGATCAAAGGCTGCTTTGTGGTGCTGTTGTGTGCCTGCTGGGGAATGCTCTCATACTTTCCTGTGATTGTTGCTGACTAATTGCTTGTGTTCACTTCCATGCATTATTGTGCACCTGATCTAGGCTGTACCCTGTTGTGTCTTTGTGTGGTTATGCAGATATACATGCACATGTGTGTATAAGCATGAGGAGGCTGGACTTTGACATCAGGTGTCTTTCCTGACTCAATCTCCAGCTTTATATTTCTAGAGCTGGGGTCTCTCTCTGAGCCTGAAGCTCACCAGTTTTTCTAGGCTGAATGGTTGGCTAATGAGCTTCAGGGATCCACCTGTCTCTATCACCCCTACTCCTCAGGGTGGGGTTATAGGTAATCCGTTTTTTTTTTAATGTTTGTTTATTACTTCAGGTTACATCTCCATCACAGTACCCTCTTTCCATCCCTCCCATTCCTGCCCTCCCACCCTCCACCTCCTATCCCTTCCATCCCACTCCTCTGGAGTGGAGTGTCCCTACATAACAGCCCCCTGCCCCAGTTCAGCAGTCATATGAGGGCCAAGAGCCTCCTCATACACTGAGGGCCCACAGGGCAGCACCACTAGGACAAAGTGTCTCATTGATAGGAAACAAAGTCTATGTTCCTGTTCCCTTTGGTGTATCGGCTGTAGTATAGTTATCCTGTGTTACATGGCTAAAATCTTATTATAAGTGAATAGATGCCATGTGCATCCTTCTGAGTCTGCATTAGCTCACTCAGAATGAGCTTCTCTAGTTCCATCCATTTGGCAGCAAATTGCATGATTTCATTGTTTCTGATGGCTGAGTAGTATTCCATTGTGTAGATGTACTACAGGTTTTTTTGTTTTTGTTTTTGTTTTTATCCATTCCTTGGTTGAGGGACATCTGGGTTGTTTCCAGTTTCTAGCTATTACAAATAAGGCTGCTATGAACATAGATGAGGAAGCTTCCTTATGATTCCGTGAGGAGACATTTGGGTGTATACCCAGAAGTGGTATGGCTGGGTCTTGAGGCAGAGCTATTCCAAGTTTTTTAAGATATCACCAGACTGATTTCCATAGTGGTTGTACAAGTCTGCACTCCCACCAGCAATGGAGGAGTGTTCCCCTTTCTCCACACCTTCGCCAGCATGTGTTGTAATATGAGCTTTTGATCTTAGCCATTCTGACAGATGTGAGATGGAATCTCAGAGTTGTCTTGAGCTGTATTTCTCTGATGATTAAGGATGCTGAGCATTTCTTCAAGTGTCTCTCAGCCATTAGGAATTTCTCCTTTGTGAATTCTCTGTTTAGCTCTGTTCCCCATTTTTTGATTGGATTATTGGTTTCTTGGCATTTAATTTCTTGAGTTCTTTGTAAATTTTGGATATTAGCCCTCTGTCAGATGTGGGGTTGGTGAAGATTTTTTCCCAATCTGTAGGCTGCCGTTTTGATTGAATGACAGTGTCTTTTGCCTTACAGAAGCTTTTCAGTTTCATGAGGTCCCATTTATTAATTGTTGGTCTTAGATCCTGAGCTGTTGGTGTTCTGTTTAGGAAGTTGTCACCTGTGCTGATGAGTTTGAGGGTTTTCCCCACTTTTGAATTGACTTATTATCAGGGGGCTTTTGTATGACTCATTTCTTCCATGTGGAAGACTGTCTCTGGCCCTCTGCCTTCCAGGTTCAAACTGGCCTATCAAGACTCAGAACAAGTGCAACTACTTTATGAAGTTAGCCATTACTCCACTAACAGAAGATATATTAGTCAGCCTTCCATCACTATAACAAATATCTTCGATCACCAACTTTTATAAAACATAAAGGTGTCACTTGTTCATAGTGTTGGAAGCTTCAGGCTACAGTCTTGTTGCTTTGGGGACCTGTGTTGAGACCTCACACCATAGTGGGGAGTGTGGGGCAGAGCAATGGTCAGTGCATAGCTGAAGAGTGAAGGAGGAAGGGGAAGGCACTGGCTTCCTATTATCCTCCCTATTGGAGGTGGTGGCACACCTCCAATGACCTGTAAGGCACTGTGCTGTGAAATAACTCACAGTTAAGGTCAAAGGGCTATTTGCTCACTTGTTCTCAAACAGGATATTTACTGAGGCCCTACTGTGTGTCAAGGACTATACTGCTAGGAAGGGGAGATAGCAGTGAGTGAGACAAACAAAATCCCCACTCCTGTGGTTATGTCAGAAGGTGGCTCCAACATAACAGATGCTACCATGTGCAGTGAATGTGACAGGGAAGCTGAGGGTGTGACAGGTCAGAAGTTGCCAATTTGGTATCCTTGAATTAGGACATTTATACTGACATTATACTGGGAAGAGTATGGAGCTTCAATACTCAGTTATGCAGAAGTGAAGGCACACGCTCTTTCTGGCCCTACTGATGTGGGGGCTCTTGTTTTAGTAGCCCAGCACCCTTTCTCTTTGGATCCCTATCTTTGCTAGGACCGAGGATCATTCCTTTGGTGGCTTACATATCAAATGTCCCACATAGGATCATGTGTTTGAACACACAGTCCCCAGATGGCAGTGCTGCTTGGGAGCGCTAAGCATCTTTTAGGAGCACACCTCTGGAATGATATTTTATGGCCTGTTCTCACTTTCTGTTCCTAACTGCTGATGGCGTGTGACAAGTTGGTCTCATGCTCCCACTGCCACCACACTTTCCCCACTATAATGGACTCAATCCCTCTGGACTGTGATCTCAAATAAACCCTTTATCTCATTAGCTGTTTTCTTTGGGGCATTTTATCATAACAACACAAACCAAGCTACTACATTCCCCTTCCCTTCAAATCCAGGGCTGGGAGATAACGTGGTTTTCCCTGTGACTCTGGTTTGCCTGTTTCTATCCCCCTTCTCTGGACTGCCAACACTTCCACACCTCTCTTCTTCAGCTAGACATTTTATAACAGTCCACGTCTCTGAAATCACCTCTACAGGGTGCTAAAGAAAACTGGCTCTTAAAACAGCCATATTGGCGTTATGCAATTTTCCTTCTCTTCCCACATGTCACACTCAACCAAATCATCAATTTCCCATTCAAAGACAAGTGCTCCCAGAGGCATTTGGTGCTGAAGTGTAGTAGGATTGAAGTTTGCACATAGCTGTTGGGGGACATAGTTCAGATTTTAGTTTTTAAAATCTGTACAGTTTACATTAAAATCCCTGTTTCTGACTTAAAAAAAAAGAGAGATGGAAACACCGTTCTTGCATCTCTACATGGCAACCTTAGCTTTTAGCTAAGTGGTAGAAGGGACTCACAGATGGATCATACAGACTACAGTTTACCACAGACCCTCCTCCTCAACACAGCCTGCTCCAGTCACTCATCATGCCTCCTTGATATCTGAAGGCACTCAAGCTAGCACTGAGTTTGAAATTGAATTTAAAGTGGATCTGGCACATGGTAGATGCTAAGTTAGGAGTACCATTATTAATAGCAATAATGGCAGCAATTATTCAATGAGTAGAGTCCCAAGGCTGGATTAAAAAGGTACTTTTCCTGGATAGCACTGAGTGTGAGTAGTTACACACAAGCAAATATCCAAAGCACTTTGTTTCCTTCTTCCTAATTGGCCCTCTTGTGTGAGGATGTTTCCCAGCAAATTGCACAAAAATCTTTCCCCATCACAGAAATAGTGCATGTTGTTGCAGCTAAGAGATTATTATTTACCACTACTGTATAATTAGGCATAATTTCAATAATTATGTGAACACAGACTACTGAATAAATATTCCCTAGGAAAACATGAATTCCTAAAACAAGAATCAAAGTAGATGGTGATGTCTGCAGAGTCCTAGAGGGCATTTGCCAGTCCTAAGCAGTCCAGGCAGACAGGCACAGAAAGGACGATTAGGACCATGAACCAGCAAAGCATTTAGGACTTCCCAGTCAAGCTGATGAGTTTTCTATGCTTGTCTTTTACAATGTGGGTTCACACCAGTAATGGGGGATAACAAATTAGCTGACTGGAAATGATGTTCTATTAAGTTTATGGGTGTCCTTCCAATCTAGGGATATCCCTCTCCTCCAACTCCCCCACACCCTTCTACTCCCATCTCATTCTGCAATGCTGGCTCATGTGTAGTAGGCAGTGTTTACATTTTATTTTTCTCACTCTAGTTTATTTATCTAGTTAATTGTACTTAATACCTCTATCTCCCTTCCAACCCTCCAACACTAGGTAGGAGAGAAAGAAGGTTAGAAGGTAATAAGTCATAGGTCTCTTTTAACTTCTTCCTGCTGATTAGGGTCATCAGGTTCTTTGGAGCAATACCAATCTCATTAGTCAGGATATCTAGCAGTCCAGCAAACCAGCAAGAACAAACACAGCAGCAGAACAAACCAGAAACAGCTTAGGGGAGCAGTGGCAGGGAAAACAGCAACCTCTTCCTTCTTCAGAGCATCCCTCCTAACCTTCTGCAGCTCTGGCATTTATATCCCCTTCCAGTGTCCTCAGAATTAAACTTTCTGCAGTTGGCTAAACCACGCCCCTGCTAGAGTAGGAGAGACAATTATAGTTAATAACTGTGGACAAACTGAAGCAGCCCCATATCTCACACTTGTGATCAAAACAAAAACATAGTCATATCATAACTGGGTTTTTTAAGGAACAAAAACACTTTCCACACTCATGCCAGTAATCACAGTGCTTAGGAGGTGGACGCAGGAGGACTAAGGTTAGTCTCAACTACACATACATAGTTCCAGGCCAGCCTTGGCTACAGGAGACCATGACTTATAACAACAACAATAACAACAGCAACAACAACACCCCTGAAAATAAAGCAAAATGTAGCCCTGAGCAGTGGGCCAGGGTTGTGGGATCTGTCCCTGGTGCTGACAATGAGTAGAACAGCCATGGACAGAAACCTTGGCCTTTACAAACTCCTCCCCCTCGCTCCTCAGAGAGCAGACTTGACCTGCCATTCCACAGGTTCTGGTTGATGGTTGTCATCCTGCCAGTCAGGAGCACCTGTGCTGCATAATCTCCAATAGTCAATCCAGACATGGCTTCCTCTCCTGGAACGGGCAAGAGGTGGATAAACAATCTAAACAAGAATACAGAAAGAAGTGGCAATAGAGTGATGGTAGAGAACCTCATCCACCACAGAACTCAACCTGTGGGCACTTCACAAGTGTTCTGTTCCAATCTCTTTTCTTATTCACATCCTGACAACAACTTACATGCTCCCTCCCTATCCAACTAGTTCCATTTTTTCCCACTTTCTTTTTGAGACAAGGCCTTGCTATGTAGGCCAGAATGGTCTCAGATGCATGACCCTCCTGCCTCAATCCCCCAAGTACTGTGATTACAGGCATATGTTCCATGACCAGTTTCTCTCTAGTTTGTCTTGGATTCTGAAGTTAGAAATCTCAATTTGACTCTCATGCTGCTATTGTTATGTGTCCTTGAGGAGTTTGTGAAATATCTCTGGGCCTTAGTTTTCTCATCTGTGAAGTGGGGACAGAATCCTTCCTCTTTGGGAAATGGTAGGGAATGCTAGAAAAATGAAACATGGTGCCAAAAGCAGCTAAATAATATTTTCCGTGTACAAATCACTCACAATATGATTATTTGTAAATGGATAAACGATCAGTCCTTACTCAAGCCTTCCCTTTCTAGGAATCATTTCCATCACTCCTACCCAACACTCACATGCAATGCCTTTGATTTTTAAGCCTAATCTGGGTGTTGTTAATTTATTTTGTCTGCTAATGATTTGCTTCACCAAACCTACCTGAGATTCTTTATAACCTTGGTAAGTGTTCCCATCTACCTAACACCCTGCTGAGTCCTGGCTAGGCACTGGGTTGATTTATGTTTATTGATTGGCAGCATGTGCATGAATTGTCTCCCTTTGTTCTGATGCTAAACCATCTCCTGGAGACACAGAGCAGGGGAGATGTGTATTGTGGTGTTAGGATTGCATTAGAACATGCTTCCCACCCCTGCCCAGTTATATAGTATTATTGCTATTCAAGTGTGGAGGGCTATAAAAACCAGCGTCCTCAAAGCTACCAACTGCAGTGGGTCAACCCCTCCTTTATTGCACTAAGGAGAAACAATGGATAATTGCAGGGCTTTCTTCAGTTCCATTTGTGTGTGTGAGAAGCCTTACCCTGGTAGTAATTACAGAGAGGAAGGAAATGGAATAAGTAGCAAAAGAAGAATTAGTTGTACTGACCTAATTAAACCCCTGCAGAAAGGATTTCCCTCTTACCTGGAAGATGGTCTCAGATAACCTTGAAGCCATTGTATCAACCACTTCACTTTTCATTTCAAGGGGAGTGGACAGCAGAAAGATCATTCTGAAAAGGCAACTTTTCCAATGTCTTTCAGAAATTAAATGACCTTGATTTCTTGACCAGTTCCTCCCAGTGGAAGTAAATAGCATTGAACCTTATTAATTAGCAAGGGGAAACTAATCAGACTGGAGGGAAGTGCTCCCTCAAATGTCCTCTGGCAAAAGAACTTTGGGAAGCCTTTGGGAGCAGAATCGTGGGGGGGTCTCTGGGTCTCCAGTCCAAGCTGGCTGAAATATTTTCACATTATTTACACTTGTGTGTGTTGACACACAAGCGTGAACACACACACACCACTGAAGAAAGGCATCCTTTCTTGCCGGCTGGTACCTATCCTTCATCTCATCATGTATCTGGTCCAAAATACCACAAAGCATTACTGTGAGGGGGACATTCCAGACTCAAACACTAACAATGGTCTGGTAAGGTCAGGGTCATATTTGTGGCTTTGCAAGTTTTCTCTGTGCATTGTGTGAAAGATGGAAAGAAGGGGGTAAAAAATAATATAAATAAGGAGAGTTAGAAAGTGCAAATAGCAAGACAGAAGATGTGGAATGAGTCACCCCTGCTGGCTTAGAAGGTGACCGGAGTGTGATACACACTCTTGTCTGAGGCATTTCATGGACTTCTCCCAATAGTCATAAGAGACAGATAGTATTCTGTTGTTTATACTCTCTAGATGTGGAGACTGACCCACTAACTATTTACGAAACTTGATAGACACATGAGCCATGCCTGTGATCCCAATGCCAAGAAGGTGGAGTCAGGAGGATTCCTGGGGCTCTCTGGCAGAGCCAGCACTGCTCCAGGTTCAGCGAGAGACCCTGTCTTGAGTATAAGTTGGAGAACAATTGAGGAAGACACCCAACATTAACCTCTGGCCTCAGCACACACGCACGCACGCACGCACGCACGCACGCATGCACGCACGCACACTAAAAGTTTAAGAAACTTGCTACAATTACATAACTGTAAGAGCCAAAGCTTGATTTAAGCTTGACTCTGTGGCTCTGACGTGCATTGCGTAGTCCTGATCTACTGTTAATGCAAAGACAATTAGTTGTCCATGTGGACTTGGGAAGAAGGACCACTTACAAGATTGGCATGGCAAAAGACAAGATGACCTGACTGTTGCAGGGGACTGAGGACACTAGGAAACTGGTCTTTCAGGGGATACAAAATGCTAAATCCACAGTGTGTATGAGTCTCTACAGTGTAAGTTATTGTCACCACAGCCAAATTTGAGCTACAAATGTGATCCTATCCAATAAGACTCAGAAGGTGATGGTGTAAAGTGAAGGAGAAAAGCCATGAACCTTTTAGAAGTTTCAACCTTCTTGGCCACAGGTGGTTTCTGGTTATCATCTGGATCTTAAATCTATCCTTACGGGGTTCTCAGTGGGCAAAGTGTTTGGTGCACAGACATATGAACATTAGCATCCTCAGCACTCATGTAAAAGCTGGGGTTCATGATCCATTCCTGTAACCCCAGTACTGTGATGCAGGGACAGAGACAAATGCAGCCTGGGGGTTCACTGGTCAGTCTTTCTAGGCAAAATGGAAAGCTCAAGGTTCTGGTCTGCGCATGCGCGTGCACACACACATTCACACACACTCACATATACATACATACACAAACACACACATGCACACACATTCACACACAAACACACATACATACATACACACACATATACATACATATATACACACACACATACATACATACACACATGCATGTGTATGTGTGCACACACACACACACATTTCCAGAGCTCATGCCTAATGCCACAGCGTTTGGACGTTAGGCCTCTTTGAGGTGATTGAGTAGTGAAGGATTTGACCTCAGCAATGTGTCCTCATGGATGCATTAATGATTTCAGGGAAGGGGCTTTGTTATAAATGCAAGCTCACTCTCATTGCATCCTGTCTGTCAAGAAGTAAGCAAATGTTCCGCCCCTTCTTTTCACCATGTGCCCTTTATTTTAGGCTCAAAAACAACAGAACCACATGAGCATGGTCTCTAGGTTTACCAGAGTGGAAAGACCACTAACATAACCCACTACTCAAAGAAGTTTCTAGTTTTCCTTAAATAAAACCCAATTTTAAGAAAACTTTAAAAACCGCTTCTAGGAAATGCCTATTGCTACACAATTCCAGAGGTGCTTCCAAGGTTTTAGATCCAAAGGTTTAACATCGAAATCCTTCACTATATGAGAAACAAAGGCCCAGTGGGCGTGGAAGCCAGGGAGAAGCGCATGCTTGTTTGTTAGCTGATGCAGGCTAGGCTGGCATAGCAGTTCACATCTTTCTCACTCTTACCAGGAATTAGCAGGCTAGCCCAGTCATAATGGTGATGCAGCAGAAACACAAGCTTGTAAAGGGACACATTTGTGGTGCTATGCATGTGCTCATGTATGTCTATCTTCATGTTTCTGGGCGTTTGTGTGTGTTTGGATGTGTATGCATATATGTGGGGTCGGGGTGGTATTGTTGAGATTGACATTGGGTATCTTCCTCACTCCTTCTTCTGTTTGTTTGTTTGTTTGTGTATTTGAGATAAAATCCCACCCTTCCACCCTCCTCCCCCTCAACCCCCCCATCCTCTTCCCTTCTTTTTTTTTTTAGTTTAAGGTATTTATTTTTCCCCCCAACAGCTCTCCCTTTCAGTCCAAAAAATGGTTCTTTTTCTTATAACTATAAATACAATACAAAACAACAGAAATAAATAGGCCACAATTATAAGAGTTATATGGCTTAGCATACATTCCCAATGTCCAGTCCA
>CAJQZJ010001826.1:1414459-1465610 GCA_907164525.1 Lophiomys imhausi | reverse complement strand
ACCCTCTTGATTCCTAAACAACTCAAAATTTAACTATGAGACTCTAGCTATCTATTCTTCAACCACCTCAGAGACCTGAGAGGGATAAATATATCTGATCATATAGGAAGTGCAGGGCCTGCAGCTTCCAAAACTAAAAAATGACATACCAGTGGCTGCCTGGACAGTTCCCATTTTCTCTCCATACATTACAGCATCAATCTTCAGCCATTTGGCCCCATTTCTCTGACAGACATTGGTTGTAGAGCAGGAATTATGAAGGACTTACCTACCCTGTCTTGGCAGAGCTAGGCTGTCGACTTATCTGCTTCCAAGTTTTGTCCTTTTTGGACAGAAGTCTGTCTACAGTTGAAGCAAGTGGTTTTTCTTGCCAAGAGAATGGCTTACCACCAATTCAATCATCTCCTACTGGAGATTCTTCAATGCTCATCTTCTACTTGGAGTAATATAGGGGGTGCTGTCAGGAGCTGACATGTCTCGATATCAAAAAATCTTAAGTTAAGAAAACATCTTTGAATGCCATATTCTGCAGATCTCTTGAGGTTTTTGAAGATGCCCTATCTATCTCTTATATTTAGATAAGCAAATATTGCTTGTCTCTTAGCAACTTGATTTCTGAGTAGCTTAGAAAATAACTGTGATAGACTGTCATAGTAACTAACAAAATGACACGTTTTCATGACTATTAGTTTCTGTTTCTTAATTATCCTAAACAGTTTATGTAGGGTGGGATTGGAGGGGGGAGTAGGGAGGGGATTGTGACTGAGATGTAACTTGAAGAAATAAAAAATAAATTATTAAAAAAAAAATCTTTCACCAAAACTGGAGCTTACTGATTGGCTATCTGGCTGGTCAGTGTACCCTAGGTAGGTGTCTTGCTAACTCTACCTCCCCCACAGTTGGAACACTTTTTATGTGGGTGTTGGGGGAATCCCAAGACCCCATTCCAGGCTTCTTATTCCCCAGGCTCCTAAAGCTGATACCCTGTTACCTCTACTTCCTTCTACTAGGTGAGAAAAGTCACATGTTCAAATTCAAAGTCAAGTGTGGGGAATGGACATTCTGGCCATTCACTGTTGGAAGGGCCCAATTGCCCCCACATTCGGAGAAAGAGCATTGAATCTGCCTTCCTTGGCCCATTTTGAGAGACTGAGTGACTTTCTGCTCACTCAGTGTTTCAGGCAAGCAACCAAACCCCTTGGAAAGGTGCTGCACAGGCAACTTTGCCTCATACGTCTTAAAATTAGTGCCTATTTTTCCCCCAAATAGGCCTTATTTATATCATGCCCAACAACAACAAAAAATGGAAGATAATTAGGTATACACACAGCAATCAAGCATATTGGCTTGGTTGGAATCATTGAACTTAATTACTTTTACTTGTTATTCCTGGGGGCTATAATATCACTATTAAATGCTGGTGGGATCTGCACTAGGTTTGATTTAGCTGAAACAAGGATTTGGTAATTTACAGCCTCTCAGAGATGTTCATCAAAGTGAGGAATGTGCTGAGTGCCTCTTCTTGCTCATCCTGGGACCTGCTGGGACATACCTTTGCAGAGAGGTGGGACTGTGACCCTATGCAACCTATCTCTGAGCTCAGAAGAATTCTGTCCTTCATGATTCCCGGCATTCCTGTGCAACGCATGCTCTTCCATAGACAAGCTGCATTAACAATCATCTTACAACAGAGGAAATTGAGGTCCCAAGATGGTGCAAAGCTTGTAAAGACACAGGTCACCCACCCACAGAACAAATGTAGGAGTACTGCTCACTGGGGGTTTCTGAGTCCAGGGTGGGCCTTCTGCTGCCTTAAGAGCTCCCTAAATCTGTTGGGTTCCCCCTCTCTGTTTTTCTTTAAAAACCTTATAAATTTCTTAATCTCAGTTTCCTTTTGTGTGCATTTATGCACGTCTTTCTGTGTAGAGGTGCACATATGGGGAGGCCAGAGGTGGTTATGTTCTGATTTTGAGTTTTGGAAACTGGCCATCTTCTTATTTTTTAGACAGGGTCTCACTATTCTGGACCTCACCAAGTGGTCTAGACTGGCTGTCCACCAAGTCCCAGGAACCCTCCTCTTCCCTTCCTCAGTTCCAGGATTAGAAGCACATACCACCACACTGTGTTGTTTTTAAATGGTTCTGAGGATCAAATTCAGGTTCTCAAGCTTGCAGGATAAGCATTTTGTTGACTAAGCTCTCTTTCCTACCCAAACCTCAATTTCTAATAAAAGCTGAGATTTATGTATGCTAGCCACATCCCTGTCACTGCAACACAAGTTTTAAATACTTGATATCAGATGATCTTCCCACTAACCATATATACTAGTTTGCATAGCCACAATGGCCTATGTGCTAAAGGTTTGATATGCAGCTTGGCCCTATTTAGAAGTGGTGGAACCTTCAAGGGGTAGGAACCAGTGGAAGGCTTTAGGTAGTTGAGGCTGTGTCCTTGAAGGAGATTGTGGGACATTAGTCTTGTTCTTTTCTTTCAGTTTCTAACTGCTATGAAATTAAGACCTATCTTCTATCACCAATCCCCTCATCATAATGTGTCACCACAGGCCCAAAGCAATGATGTCAATCAGTCCAAACTATGAGCCCAAATAAACCTTACTTCTTTATAAGCTGATGGTTCAAGTATTTTGTCACAGTAAAGAATAGCTGACTAACACGCTATTCAAATATTGTGCTCATTACGTGTCCTAATGGTCATTACTATTTGTAGTGATGTGCCCTTACATTACTATTTGTAGTGATGTGCCCATTACAGCATGTATATCAGTTATGAGGGTCAGAGTGAATCAGAATGGTTTCACTAATAGTCACGATAAGTGAGGCTGAGGCTGCCATGGCTTTGCAGCATCATTAGGAATCCAAACTCCTCCCACTTCAGCTCAATCGTCCTTAGGGCATTTTGCTGTTGTTTTTATCGTGGTTCAGTTTGGTTGTCCTTCATGGTCACCAAATAGTCACTCCACCTCTAGGCACTGTGTTTGTCTTCAAGATGGGAAAAATGAGAAGGGTAGAGAGCAGGACACTACGTGAGGGCCCTGCTTTATTTGTGCTAGGTACACTACGAAAGCGTCACTGAACAAGATGGCCCTGTGGCCACTTTCAACTCAGGGGATCCTGGGGAAGATCTTGTTTTATTTACACATATGTATGCCATGAACAAAAACCAGGTTCCTGCGAGTAGGTCAGGAGCAGAGCAGGAAAGTCCAGCCAAGCGTGCTCCAGCATCCTGCGAGGATGTGTGCGCAGGCTTTGAAGAGTCAGTGCAGCGCGAGGCTTTTCTTCTCCACAAGCTTCACTTTCCTCTGCTCTGTCCCTAATCCTCACATAACCTAGTTTTTAAAGTTAGCATGCAAGGCAGTGGGTTTCCTTACAGTGTTTCCATACACACTTCATTCTCATTTCTCTCCTGCCGCTGTCCTCCCACAGCCCCTTGGCCCCTTAGAGCTGCTCCTCCTTTCAGTCCGTCCTTCACAGCCTTTGGAGGAAGTTCGTCCACTCCTTTTCTCAGATTCTCTGAAACTCCATTCTCATGGCTATATTTCTCAGCTTCAGAAGTGAGGAGCAGACTCTCCCTACACTATTCCTGAAACAGAAATAAGATCAATTTAAAACCATGGAGCAGTCAGTGGGGAGGGACTGCCTCAGCCTTGGACAGACTCCAGCAAGACCAAGTCCTCCCTCAACAAACATGGATGCCGCTGGGCTGAGGAGCGCCCTATGGGTGGGGGAGTTTGAGGTGGGGGGATGAGTACTATTTAATTATGCGATTAACTAGGCTCAGAGCCAAACCTCTCAACATGCTCCTAATTAATTGAGCAGATACACCACCTGCTGACCTTCTCTCTTCCACAGACTTCCCAGAATGCACCGGGTGAGGAGGGAGCAGACAGCCTGCTCAGGCTTGGGGAACTGGGGAGTTTCCCATTAAGCCTGTGTGCAGTCAATTAACATGTGAGCCCAGAGACCCTCTGAGCATGCGTAGTAATGGTCAATTAGAGCGCATAGATGAGGGCTGTGAGGAAGAGGGAGCCCTCTCTGTGTATTGATTCTGCATGAGGGTGTGCGGTATGTAGCCAGTGGCAACTTCCAACAGCCATTTCCAGTTCAGATAAATAACGTATTCCAAGGAGGCATGGAGTGGAAAAACCAAGCATAGCTACAGAGTCTGGTACCGCCAGCTCAATGGCATGTGGCTGAGAGGCATTTTTGTAAAACTAATGTTAACAATAGAAATGATGCGCCACACTAATGCCTGATAGCATTTCCTGAGCGGTTACCACCATGAGTCCTAGCTCAGCCTTCCACATCCGTCAATCTCACAGCTCAAAGTAGCGTGAGAAAGTCAACGCCCCAGACCGCACTTCAGCTGAAGAAAATGGAACCTAGAGAGGCTCAGGCAAGTCACACAGCCCAGAAGCAAAGGAGAAAGAACCCGAACACATTTGTGTCTGACTGTAGAGCCTGTGCCTTTAAACACTAATCATTTCATCCTGCACTCCTGTTACCTTAGGAAAACTTGATGATGCTAAAAAGTAGGAAAAAATATCATTATCCTTAATCCCAACATGGAGGGACAGTCTGTTCAAGATATTCTAATCTGTTCCTCCTGCTGTCTTCTTATTTTCTGGCCCCGGGTTTGTTTCCTTTTCATCCATCCCTTTCCTTTTTTCCCCACCTACAGTGCCATTTAAGCCCAGGGTAAACTGCTGACTCATGATGGGCTAGCTACATCTGTAGCTCTCTGTTTAGGAGAGTGATAGAGAGGGAGTCCATTAGTTGGAGGAAGGCAGATTTGCTGGTTTGTGTAGGTATGTGGATCCATTATTGTTTAGGGTTCCAGTGCTGCCATGGCCAAGCTTACACGGAGGAGGCGGAGTGTGATAGTGGGGAGAGGTAGATGTGCAATGGTGCTAGACCCCAGGGGATGGACAGGAAAGCAGGGAGAAAGAGGCAGCTCCCTGATAAAGAGGAAGGTGACAGTATCCCCCCTCACCCCCAAATCACAGCTCCTTGGGTCTAGCCTACACTCCTTACAAGTGGATTCATAAAATGAATCTTTTTTTTTTTTTCCAATTTAGGCTCCCTTGAGTTTCTTTTCCTGGCAACTAAATGACCCCTGACCCAAAACAACTACTGTTGACATTTTGGGGCGTTTCCTTCCATCTGAATGTACAAGCTCAGGAGTGGAAAGCTGAGATTTCCCACAAATTGCACCACAGCAGGGCCATCTTCACTGACTTATGCAAAGCCCCTCTCATTTTATTTATCCTCCCCATTCCTGATCTTGGTTGTCTCCCCACAGACACATCTCAGCGTGAGTCAAAGAAGCTCCTTAAAGTGCTCATACAGGTGGTGGAGAGTAGGGACAGGAAACAGCTGGCTGAAGTAGGTGAGCCACGAGGACCTTGGGGATTTTAGCTGCTACCAGTGCTGAACCTGAATGCATAAAGGAACCAAAGAGAAGGAGAATAAAGTGCTGTCTTTAGAATTGAGTAGACCTGGGTTCAGATCCTAGTGTTTATGCTTTCTAATTGTTTGGCTCCGGCAAGTCTTTTTACATTGTGAGCTTCATTTTCCTTGATTTAACATAAAGGTTCCTGTGTAAATACAAGACAATGGTGTAAAGCAGTGGAGTGTCGGACCCAGTATAGACTCCCTGCCACTATAGTCATTTGCCTTTCCAACCACCAACAGTGCCTATTACAGTGTGTCAGTATGATTTATTTGTGCATCTGTGTCTCTCATTCTGCTGTGTATACTTTAGGGGGAGTTGTGGATAATTCATCGGTTTTGCTCAATAGTTAGAACTTAACTAGACCATAAATACTGATTAGATAAATGAATATTGCTTACTAGAGGTCTGGTTCAAAGTTAATTACATGGGTAATTGATGATGAGCTTGACCCAGGAAGTATGCTTACTTGAGAAACTCCATTTTAGGGGATGGGGAGATGACTTGGTTGTTTCCTGAAGGGCTGAGTTTGAATCTTCAATACCTATGTGAAAGCTGAGCATGGTGTCAGGTATCTAATCCCAACACTGAAAAGATAGAAGCAGGTAGGTTTACTGACCAGCTGGTTTCATGAGCCAGTGATCTGACTGGGTCAGTGAGAGACCCTATCTCTTCCCATATATAAGGTAAAAGATAACCAAGAAAGATAGCTGACCGTGACCTCTACATGCATGTGCACAATACACACGTACACACCCCACACACTACATGCATGTGCACAACACATACACCCTACACACTACATGAATGTGCACAACACATACACACACACACACACACACACACACACACACACACACACACCACACACAAGTAACTTCCATCTCATCTTTCAACTTAGCCTTTCTAGGAGCACTGTATCTTCCCCCTAATCCAAGTCTGAGGCCCATCCTGAAAACACCTAAATGCTGAGTCCTATTGGACTCTCACCTGTCCTTGAGGTTGACATAGAGAAACGACATCAGCTAATAGCAAAACCGGGGAGGGTTTAGATATGAACAATGGTGTAAGCAGTGTTTTATGAGAACACAGATAGAGACAAATATGCTCTGTGAATTTGGCATGGCAAGATTTTAATAAATGTGGCCGTTGGGATGTGAGAAGCTTTGTATATCATGCCCTGTATTTATATCCCTGTCAACCTTCATCGCTTAAGCTGTATATTCATTACAGTCTATTTCTCACAAGGTAGATGCTGTATCATGTCAGGCAAAAATAAGTGAGGTGGGGCAGGTCTGAAACAATGTTAAAACCAGCAGAAAATTTGGGGCAGAGGCATGGAGGGTAGTTTCTGCTTTGGAAAGCCATTCTGCTCTTGACTCAGGAGTGTGGGAACAGCACGGGATGTGGGGGCTGGAAGCCTTCCTGTAGGATCTTAGGAATGTTACCTCTATCATCTCCAAGTTTGTTTCCCTGAAAAACAAGGACCAATTCCATGTGTTGTTATCTTGACTGAATTAGAGGATGTCCAGATGACCATCAGATTATCATGGTGTATGTATTTATGCTGTGAAGGTGTTTCCCAAAGAGACTGGCTTAGTAGAGAAGATTCACCCCTCCCCATTGTGGAACAGGCATCATCTGATTACTGAAAAGCTCAGGAAGGCAAAAGTTCTCTCTGTTCTGGAGCTGGAATATCCATTTCCTGCCCTGGCACTTCAAAGCTCTTGTTTCTCATGGTTTTGGACTGTTACTGAATTTGACCACTGACTTTCCCCATTTTCCAATTTGCAGATGGCGTATCATTGAAAGTGTTGCCTTCCATAATTGCATTAGCCAATCTCATAATAAATTCCTTCTTATGTTACACACACACAAACATGAGCAAGCATGCACATGCATACACACACACCTACACACCTATTTTTAAAACAATTTTATATATGTGGTGTGTATAGTGAGTGTGTGTGTGGGGTGTGTGCACATGCACGCATGCACATTTGTGCATGTGAGTGTGGGTGTATGCATGTGCAGTCTGAGGACAACCTTGGGTATTCAGCCCTTGCTGTTCTGCAACTTCTGGGGAGTTCGGGCCTTGTGTTCGCTTCTCTGCTGGAAGTTCCATGTTCAGTCAGTTTCTGGGCAGAAAAAGGTGGAGGACTCTTCAGGATCTATGCACCACAATGTTCTGGAGAGGCAGGAAAAAGGATTTTTCTCCAACACCCAAGCGTTACAACTTGTAAAATAAGCAAGCAGGAGTTAGGGTAGCCCTAACTCTCTCATGCATGTGGCTAAAGGTTACTAGCCCTTTTAGTCAAACTGCTGGGGTTCAGGGCAGGGCAGTTTCTAGGAACTTGGAGCTCCTAGACCAAGCAAAGGGGCTTAGGGAGTCTGTCTTGGTTAGGGCAGAGCTGGAGGTTACTTCAGGGACAGCCAGCAATGGGCAGTTGCCACAGATGAGTACTCTGATGACTGGCCTGTGCACAGGAGAAACGGCAGGGCAGTGCAGTGGCAGCCAGCGGCTCAGTGCCTCTCTGCTAGCTTTGGAGGAGGCCACTGGGGTGACCAGCTGTGATCATTGAAATGTGAGCCTGGCTATGCAGCTGCAGCAGGAGCGGGGTGAGGTGGGAGGGAGCTGGTGCTTGGAGCGAGCCTGGCTAGCCAGGCAGTGGTGGTAGCAAATCTTTCACAGAAGGAAGAATACTTCCTTCCTAAGCCCAAAACAAACATCTGAGACTCAAATGGTCATGGTGGAAGAATGGAGAAAAAGAGTTTATTTCATGGAGCAGGGGCATTATAAACCTTTGAGCAGTGAGAGGGGTTTTGGAGGTAAATGTGTTTGATTTGCTGGGTATTGTCCTATCAGAAGAAAGAAAATCCAGTACCTAATTATCTCATGGGCAGTTGGAGTGAGGAAGGAACTCCAGATTCACTAGGTGGGTTTCTTATCAGGAAAGAGTTGGGCTACGTGACACTCCTTAGAGGATATGAAGTTTCCTAAGATCAGGTAGAGGAAAGCTTTCTGTTGGAAAAGGGGAGTTCATCATTCGTTAGCAAGCTCAGGGGCTTTCCGGTGATGTCAGACTTTAACCTTAACAGCAGAAATTCCTCACAAGTCCTCATTTTCCTCCTTGTTTAATAGAGTCTCTTGTTCACTGCCCAGTATGCCAGGCTAGCTGACCCCTAAGCTTTTGTAGGTATCTCCTATCTAACCTTGTAGTAGAAGTGCTTGTATCATATACTTGCTTTGCCATGTTCAGCTTTGCATGGGTCCTGACTCAATTCAGGTTGTCACATATGCATGCCAAGCAGCTTGACCACTGAGCCATCTCTCTGGCCCCACATCTGTGTGTATCTTACTTGCTCTATTTTCTCAAGATCTTTAGTAATATGCTCTGAAAAGCTCAGAGAGTCAAGGGATCTCCCAGTCCCCTGAACTACATGATGAACTATTTTGCATGCATTTTCAAAAACATTCCTGAAACCTGATTTGTCCTGCTTAAATAATGTGCTCAGCCTCTAATCAGTCAGGTACAGCTCATAGGTGAAGTATGCACTGGCTCCTCTGACAAGGCCACTTTCAAGCAGTGGGGTGGTGGGGGGAGATTGGCCTGAAAGCAGAAGTTTCCAGGGTAAGAGGAAGATGATTTTTCTGGGACAAACCTCTGGATACCAACTAAAAAGTGGTTTGACTAGTGTCTTCCCTCACCTTGTGTTACCCCCCCTGCCACCACTGCAGGAAAGAGACACTCCTTACTACCCGTGCCCCTAGTTCAGGGGATAGAACTCAGGGCCTTCAGTGTGCTTGGCTAGCACTTGACCACTGAACTCCAACCCTAGCTCTCCTCCCTCTCCACTGACCATGATTTCCCAGGTGTGCTGTTATCTCACTGCCACTTGCCAGTATAGACATGCCTGCCCCACTTCCCAGTTTTCTCTCTGAAGTTCCAGACATTCAAACTCCCTGCAGTTCCTTGGACTCAGCATTACGTCTCATGACCCCAGTCTTTTGTACAAACTACTTTCTAGCCAGACAGGCCTTTATCCTCCATCACCTATTTGATCTTCAAACTAGCCTACAACATGTCCCCTTACTTAAAAGGATCCCCTGACCCTCCTGCCCCATCTTAAATCCCTCTACCAGACTAAGAAACTGCTAAATTTTTCCTTCTTTTTTTCATTGTTCTACCTTTTTTTTTTTTCAGTGTGCGTGGCACTGGGTTGTATAAGAACATTTTTATATAAGTGTATAGTGTACTTTGAGCATATTCTCCATATCCTGATGCTCCTTTCTCACCCCTCCCCTACCCCTTATATCTCCTTTGTCCGCTAGAGTCACTGTCCTAAGTACATATATGATTTTGTGTGTCTATATAAAAGCTGGAAACCACAAACGAGAGAAAACCCATGATATTTGTCTTTCTGAGGATTCCTTAATATTCTTATTTCCAGTTGTGTCCATTTTCCTGTGAGTGATACAACTTTGCTTTTCTTTATGGCTGAAAAATTCTGTTGTGCATGCAGTATGCACACACACACACACACACACACACACACACACACACACACACACAGCTACTGGGCATATCTTATCTGGTGCATTTGTATTGCTGTATATGGTTTCCAGCACTGGGTTAGATCATTGATGTGTTTTCTCCCCTAGGACCTTGCATAATATCTCTTGGTATTATGAAAGCCAGCCAACAGTGAAGAGTTTCTGGTTAATTTGAAATTGGTTTCTCTGTATCCTGCGGCTAAAGGGGGTATCTTCAGTTATAGAGTCTTCCATGTAGTTAAGATGGGTATATGCCAAGGATGATGTCAACATACTATGTTCTTTTGAAGGCTTCTGAAGCCTCCCTGAGCAGTACGTTGTAGGGAGGTATTCCATGCCTAGTACTTTAATTTTCATGTAATAATCCATGTAGCCTGGGGTCTATACTTTCTACTCATGCAGGATTACTGCGTTGAAAAACCTTTTTTAAGTTGTATTTTGAAATTAATATTTAAAATCCCATCGTCTACATATAGGACAGTTTGACTTCACTTCCTGTTGGTATCCACTTTGCTTGCCTCTCTTGTCTTTCTGTTCTAGCTAAGATTTCTAGACCAAAATGGAACAAAAATAGAGAATGGGCACATCCTTATCTCATTTCTGATTTTAATGCAAGCACTTTGAGGTCTTCCCCATTTCATATAATGTTCATACAACTAAATGAAGAAATTGAGAAATTATTAATAGAAAATGTGTTAGAATCCTCAAAGTTTTATTTAAAAAATATCATGTTAACAGTAATCATTTAAAGAAAAAAATTATATATGCAGCAAGTCATGGAAATTATAAGAAAATGTCTTACTTGTTTTCTGTATAACAAAAGTACATTACTTGTACTTGTACAAGACTTGTTACATAGCCATTATTATGCTGAGATACATTCCTTCAGTTCCCGGTTTCTTTGGTTTTTTTGTTTGCTTGTTTTTAATCATAAAAAGATGTTGGGTTTTATCAGAAGTTCTTTCTGTACCTACTGAGATTGTCACATGACTTCTGTCCATGAGTCCATTTATGTGATGTGATGTATTTGTTGATATGTATATGTTGAGCCATTCCTGCATCTCTGCAGGAGCCTTCAAAGGAACACAGTATGTTGACATCATCCTTGGCATATACCCATGTTAACTACAAGGAAGACTCTATAACTTGAAGCCAACTTGACTGTGGTAAATGTTATTTTTGACATTTGCTTGAATTTCCTTTGGAAGTGTTTTGGTGAGATGGGGCGGGGGCGGTGAGACAGGGTTTCTCTGTGTAATAAGCCTTGACTATCCTGGACTCGCTTTGTAGACCAGGCTGGTCTTGAACTCACAGAAATCCACCTGTCTTTGCCTCCAGGGTTCTGGGATTAAAGGCATGTGTCAACATACTTGGCTGCTTTGCAAGTGTTTTATTGAGAATTTTTGCATCTATGTTCATCAGATACATGAGACTAAAATTTTCTTCTTTTGTCATGCCATTATCTAGCTTAGGTATCACAGCAATATTGGCTTAATAAGAAAGAATTTTGTAGCATTTCCTAAATTTCTCTTTTATGGAAAAGTTTGAAATGCCTGGATGTTGGCTTTTTTTAAAATTTTTTTTTTAAGATTTTCAAATGGGTTTCTCTGTTTAACTGCCCTGACAGGTCGGCCTCAAACTCACAGAGATCCGCCTGCCTCTTCCTCCCAAGTGCTGGAATTAAAGGCATGTGCCACCATGCCCAGCCTTGGATGTTGGCTCCTTAAAGCTCTGGTAGATTTCTTTATCTTTTGTGAGTTTTGCTAATGGTTTGTCAATATTGTTTGTCTTTGCAAAGAATCAACTCTGTTCAATTGATTCTTTGTTTCATATTGTTTTTCATTTCCATTTCATTAATTTCTACCCCATCTAGATTATTTCTTTTCATGTACTAATTTGGAATTTGGCTTGTTCTTGTTTTTCCAAGGCCCTGAGGTTCATTCAGTGTTGTCATTTGTTTTAAATCTCTCTAGTGTTTTAATATCATTTGTAACTACAAAGTTCCATCTTAAGTCAGCTTTCCTTGTATTCCATGGGTTTTCATACACAATACTCTCATTTTCTTCCAGGTCTAGGAGTTTTGAAATTTCCTTCTTGATTTCTTGATAACATATTCATAGTTCAATAGTGTGGTACAACGGTCGTTCAGTAGAGTGGTTTGGACTCTCCTTGAGTTTGTTTACATTCTTCAGTTTCTCTTGCTGTTGGTTTCTAGTTTTATTTATTTATTTATTATTTTTTTAATAATTTTTTTAAGATTTATTTATTTTTTACATATACAGTGATCTGCCTGCATGTACCCCTGCAGGCCAGAAGAGGGCACCAGATCTCATTATAGATGGTTGTGAGCCACCATGTGGGTGCTGGGAATTGAACTCAGGACCTCTGGAAGAGCAGTCAGTGCTCTTAACCTCTGAGCCATCTCTCCAGCCCCAGGTTTCTAGTTTTAGTACATTCTGGTCAAATAAACTACAAGAAATTATTTCAATTTTCCTGTATTTTTAAAGTCTTGTTTTATGTCCTGTTAAGGAAAGTTCTACCAGTTGTTGAGAAGAATGTATGTTCAGGAGTGTTTGGATGGAGCGTTCTGTACATCTGTTAAGCCCGTTTACTCTGTGGTGAAATTTAACTCAGATATTTCTCTATTTTTTTAATTTGGATGTCAAGAGTAGTATTATTTGTAATTTTGATTCATATACGAGTTTATTTGCATCTTCTTTGATTTCTTTAAACATTCTTTTAATCACTGATTTGAATTCTTTGCTTGGAATTTCTTCTCATTTATCCTCATGGGAATCTGTTACTTTAGAACTGTGGTTTTCAGGGGAGGAGGTGAGTGCACTGCCCTTTTAAAAAAAATGTTTCTTCTATTCACACATTGAGCTTATTTCACAGATTGGATTTTATTGGCTGTGTTTTTCCTGTTGAAATATTCAAAAAGTTGAAATGGGACTGAGTTGTTGTAGAATTGAAGTGCATCATTCAGTATCTAATCCCTCAATCCCTCAGCAACTAGGTATGGTCCTCTGTGTCACTCTGAGAGTAAAGTATTAACTGCAAAAGCAGCCACAATGCTGGACAGATCCACTCAAGTGTCACAATAGCCAGTTAAAAACAGTTATCAATTTAACTTTAATAACTCTGGAAGGGACCTGGACAGTGTCATGTGTGATAAGACAGTAGTCACTAAGGTTGGGAGTGGAAGGGAAGTGGGTAGTGTTAGGGACAGGGAATACTATTAGACAAACAGAAAATCTATAGTAGGGAAAGTAACTGAAAAGGAAAAACTGGGATGCTGTTAGGGCCCAGAAATTAATAATTACTGAAGCTATGGGAAGTTATAGTCTAGATCTCCTATACATATGAAGCTGATGGACTGCTTGGTCCTCAAGTGGGTCCCCTAACAATTGGAATGGGCTGTCTCTGACTTGGGACTCTACTGCCTCCCTCTGGATCCCATTTCCCTGACAAGAATGCCTTGTCTTGCCTCAAAGAGGAGACACTTAGTCCTGATACGATTTGATGTGCCAGAGTGGGTTGGTACTGGGTTAGTGGGGGGCTGGGGGAAGTGGGTTGGAGGGTAGGACTGGGAGAAGAGGAAGGAGTAGGGTTTCGACTGGGTTGTAAAATAAACGAATAAATAAACTTATGGAAAAAAGAAGTAAAAGATAAGGAGGATGAGGAAGAGAGGGGAGGATGAGGTAGGATTGAAAAGGAAAGTGTGTGGGTTGTGTGCGAGAGATTACACAATTGCATGGGTAGAAACACCCACAAACAACTATAAAACCTAAAACCTAATGGAGACATATGCAAACCACATAAAGCAAAACCAAGAGATCATTATGCAAAAATGGAGATTAAAAATAATAAAAGGTAACAAATAACAATAGCAAAAAGATAAAAGTGCATTGAAACTATACTAGGTTAAAAACATTATCACACCAGCTAGTGCATCTTCCTTGGCAGGATGTTTTGAGTTCTTTTTCTCCCTCAGATGGTTCATGTGGAAAATTGTGCAGTTTTGCAATTCCAGTTCAAATCTGTAGAACCTGAGTTAGAGTCTGCAGTGACCCACTGGGGTTAAATCCAAGCTGCCTTTTGGATTGGGTTCTTGCTTCCTATATTGATGTTTGGAAGGCAATAGCTGTACTCTCCAAGTTGTTGCACCTGCACAGGTCCTCTCTCTCTGGCTTGGCACCAGTGTGGGATGTGGGGGATGGGAGGGAGCTCTTGCTGAAGTCTCCATTGACTGCATTGGGAGTAACAGCAGGGGGGCTGCCTCCACCTCACAGGGTTCTCTCTTCAACCCAGGCCCCCACAGACTGCACCTATCTCTGGCCTCTGCCCCCACAGGTGTATCTGGCCCGAGATACAACCATCCAACCAGGCACTACAGAAACTCTTCTCCGCCTGTTGTTTGCTCGCCTGTTGCTTGTGGAACCAATGTGTGGGGCCAAGAAGGGGGATATAAACTGTTTTCTGGCAGTTCTCAAGTTCTTATTGACCCTGGCCAAATTCCTCCATGCTGGGTCTGAATATTGGCTTCAGGCTTGTCAGTTTGGGGATTTCAGCACCAATAGTATGTCCTGTCTTTGGTTGGTTCAACTCTTTGTTTCTGCAGCATGAGAGAGAGAGAGAGAGAGAGAGAGAGAGAGAGAGAGAGAGAGAGATATGGATTGGTGAGCACTTTCCCAGAGCTTTCCAATGACTTCACCCAGAGCCACTTGTTATGGCTAAGCCCTGATTCATAGCCCCTCCTGTAGGCTTTCAGACATCCCTGTGAAGCTCTCAGTTGGCTTAATAAATTCACCTATAGCTATGATTTTTTATAGAAATAGAAATTTTGGTGTGTCTTCTCATTTTCTGTTTGTGTCACACACAGACAGGCAGACAGAATAAGAACATACATCATTTCCATTAACTACAATTAAATGTCTACTCATCTGTCTCTTCTATTAGGTTATGAGTTGTCTTAGCTTAAGGACTACCTTATGTCTCTATATCTTCAACTCCTAATCTGATACTCAACACAAGAATTCAGTAAAATATTTGATAAATGAAAGAAAGGCCTCCAGAGTTGAGTCCTTCACAGTTCATGGGGCAAAGTTTAGAACTAGAATGCAGAGCTGGGCACTCAAAGATGCAAGGATTATGGCCCTGTAATATTTAGTGGAAAATTTTCAGCAGGAGCTTCTTGGGTTTCTAATTAGGGGAATTATGCTAATGAGCCACCTTGCAAAATCCCTGGTAATCATCCTCCAAACTTACCCCACTGGGTCTCATTTGGATGTGTAGGATCACAGAAACAGTGTGGTAATGAAGACGGTTTCTGGCCTCAATTAGCACGCACTGCCCTCATTGCACCCTGAGGATCTCCTGTCTGCTGCACACAAAGAGCCAGCTCAGCAAACCACAGTCTTGGGGCTTTTCCAGGTCCTCAGTTATCTTCCCCTTTGTACCTTTGCTACAGTCTCACCTCTCATGTTCACTGTGTATTTCGTCTGCTGATCATTTTTATGATACTGAGGTTAATGACAAGTTATTGATTCTTTGACTATATCTCAACAAATATTCATCAAATCATTCCAGCATCTAGGAAGATAGAAATAAAATTCATAGAGGCATCAGATTTGAACTTTCACCTTCAAGGAACTGCCATTTGAAATACTAGCCAGAATTACATGAGGATAGGTATAGGTGTCCTAATTCATTTATTCACTCACTCAATCTGCCTTCCGGTCTGCCTAGGTCCAGTAGAGTGTTCTTGCAGAGCCCTGTCTGCCACACCTGCGTTACTTGTTCTAAAGTGAGCTTTGGACTCTCCCAGGAATTGGGAGAGGGAGTTAGACTCTTTCCAAGTATGGGCCTTTGTTAAGATGTAAAATGCAGCAGCTGCCACACAGTGGCAAGTGAAGGGGAGCTGAGAGGAAGAGGTAATGATGTTCTTAAGGCAGAAATACATCTCCCTTCATGAGGTCTGATCACTACCCATGCTTTAGGAGTGATGCAGGCAGCATGGAATATTTTTCAACATAGTAATGATTTTCTCCTGATACACTCTTCTATTACATATCTGATTTTGAGCTACCCATATGATTATTCAAAACCAAGTCCATATTTTCCTACTTTCTTTCAACTGGGTAACAATGTGATCAAGTTCTGGCCAATGGGCTATAAGCATACAGTTGTGTGTCATTTCTGAACTGAACCCTTAAATAAAACAATGTGGACCTTCTCTACATTTTCCTGTGCCCCTTCATGCTGATAGCCAGGTTGATAAGTAATGACATTGTGTTAGTAATATGAGAGATGTATGCAAGGAACTTGTAGAGGAACAAGTTCAGAAAACTGCCAACCTAAGAATGTTTTCATCATGACCATTGCTGCCAGGGAAAAATAAATAACCTTCTATTTTATTAAGCTTTTGCCTCTCTGGGTCTCTGGTATAGTGGCTGAAATGATATTTAAATGATACAGTAAGTTATATCCTAACTCACTAATATTAGATAATATATAGTGAATTATACTCTAAGTGATATATTGAGTCACTTGAAACCCCCAAAGTCCTGAATAACTGTACTATTTATTGAGCAACTGCCACTTGTCAGGTTCAGTAAGGAAGGAAGCTACCCTAGTCCCTGAGGATGACACCAACCATGAGGGGAACATCGCTAAGTGGCTGCCATACAGCACTGTCCTCTGAGAAAAACATTCACTGTCTTCATTGGATCAGCTGTGTGGAATATCACCAGCAGGCCTGTGGATTGTGAATATTCCCTTATAGGAGAATCAGAGTGTGTCATTAGACTCACCTCTGAACTTGCATCTACTCCTCGCATCCATTTGTATGTAATGGTGTCTCAGCAGGATGCTGGAGAATATGGACTGGGGAGGGCTAAGGGAAAGGGGCTCTATCTGTGTGACTACAGCGAAGTCATCATCCATGTTAGGTGAAGACTTTCTAGTGCAGCTACTTTGGGTTCACCCCACACTTCTGCCATTAATCCTCATCCATGCATGCTTTGTACACAAGTCTAATTAACTGGTTCGCCCAGAACCTGGTAACGAACTCTAATATACCTGAACGTTGGTTTGTGGTCGGGACCTTATAGAGAAGGAGTAAACATGATTGACATCTCCCTTGGGAGGAATTGTCACAATGGTCCAAGTTGTGAGAAACATCTGACAGAAACAGCCAAAGGGATGAGGGCTTTAGCTTGGCTCATAGTTTCAGGGTACACAGTCCAGTGTGGTGAAGGAAACATGTCAGCTGAAGCAGTTCTGATTGTGGTGGCAGCATCCTGGCAGGTTAGGAAAGAGAGCTTGAGCTGAAGGGGAAGCACATATCACCCTCAAGACCCTCTCCAGCAACCCCCTCCTGCTAGCTAACCCATTGTGCCCAAGGTTCCATAACCAGTGCCACCAACTGGGGGTGAAATGTTCAAGTACATGAGTCCACAGGGGCCATTTCTCTGCAAACCACAATGTTGGACGTAGACATGGGAAGTATAATTACATAACATTTATGCTCACATTATTTCATTTCCTAACCCATGGCTGGGATCACTAAGTAATTTCCCTTTCTTTTCTGAGAGCAGACAAATACTTTCAACTCCACCCTGTAGGCATTACTAATTGATTTGACTTGACTGAGAGGTATGACAACTGTGTGGTTTTCTTGACTGGTGAACCATGTGCTGAGCCTTGTACATAGTACTGCGTTATCCTTTGTTTAATGTTCTGTGGCTGCTGTAACAAACTGGGTGGCTTAAAGCATTGGAAATTCAGTCTTTCACTGTACTGGAGGCTAGGAGTCTGAAATCAAGGCGTCAATAGGCTGCCCACCCCTCTGGGGATGTCTGGAAGAATTCATTACTTGGTTCCTTCTGCTGCTGGCATTCCTTGACTTGAGCCTCTCACATTGCCTACATTCCTGCTGCAGGACCTCCTTCTCTGTATCTCACTCCTAAGCCCCCTGTGGCTGTACTTATGGCCCAACTCCCTCATCCAAGACAAACTCTTCTCAGCATCTTTAATTTGATCACA
Organism: Lophiomys imhausi; assembly: GCA_907164525.1. Lineage (NCBI taxonomy): Eukaryota > Metazoa > Chordata > Mammalia > Rodentia > Muridae > Lophiomys > Lophiomys imhausi. The sequence goes on along the minus strand of CAJQZJ010001826.1, from coordinate 1,447,540 downwards.
TTTTTGAAGGTGTGACTTTAAACTATTTATTAATAATTCTAAACACCTTCCAACTAACCAACCCTGGGCACTTTAGAAAGGATATGAAGCCTCAGGTGCAGGTCCTTGAAGGCAACTGGCCAGCAGTCCATACAAATCAGCATGCACAGGGAACACAGCAATCAGTGGCAGCTGCAGCGGTCACCTGGCTCTGGCATTGCAATGGCCGCCACCTCACTTTGGCTTGTGGTAGAGGCCTCCTCCGTCCAGCTGAGACTGTCAAAGCTACCTGGGGCAGATGCCACACTCCCACCTGTTTCTGCTATCTCTTTAGTCTGTCCAGTTCTCACAAATCTCCTCTGGGCAGGACCTGCGCTGCGTGTGGCCTTGGCCTTGGTGCCAAGGCTTCTGTCTATCTAGTTGCACTATGACCTCGTCTGCCTGTCTGGGTTTGCTCAGGGGTGGTGCTGCTTTCTGCAGTGTTTTCTCATCCTCTGCCTTGGCAGCACTTGCCTGGCCCCGCCAAATCAGGTGTTGGGCCTTGGCTTTTCTCCTGGGCTATGCCCAACCTTGGCTCTGCCCGGCCTTGGCCAAAATCTTTCTAGTGTCTATCGAAGTGAGTCAGCAATGAGCACCGTTTCAAAGCAATGCCAAGAAAAAACCCTCCCAAGTTTTCAGGGCTTTCCTTTTTATATGCTTTCTCTAATTATGCATCAGGATGTTTTCTCATTGGCCAACCTTATGCCCTCCTCTTGAGGTACACCTGTTGACCATGACCACGAGTGCTGTCAGGTGTTCTTCACAGGTGCAAGATTTTAGGCTATTTTGTACACCGCTTTTATGAGTCTGTTTTTCAGAAGTCCTTACATGTTCATTCAACATAACTGTGTTTCCAAAGAAATCTAAACCTCCACTACCCATTTTGTTTGCATCTAAGGTAGTATTTTCACATTTGGGGGATTAGGGCATGGACATATGTTTAGGGGAACCACCACGTAACCACCATAACCTTAGGGTACCTAGGTAAATAAGAAACAACCTGGTTGTAATAGCCTTATATACTGATGGGAGATATAAAGTGGCAACTATAACATAATGCAATAAATACTAGCAAATATGGTGGGAGGAAACCCAAAGAGAGACACCTAGTCTTAGTGGATAGAAACCTTAGTGGATAGTGGATACCATTTCCTAACAGAGGTGGTATCTTTGTTATTAGTAGCTTATCACTTAGTTTGTTTGCATACTTTCAAAGTGTGGTCCTCTCTAAGCATCAATAAGTGTTCAACTTCTACCCTCTTGGCTTGAAGATAGTTCTTAGTCTTTTGAGATTCCTGCCACAGAAAAACAGAGGCAGAGTGCATACTCTGAACTCTACAAAAACAATGAATCAGAAGAGGAAGAGGAGATGATTCAGCCTGGAAGAGGAGATGTGGGTGATGGAGCAATGAGAAGGAAGGAAGAAAGGAAGGAAGGAAAATGGAGAGTTGATGGAAGGCTGAGAACAGAAGCCTTGTGCTCTGACTTTGTGTCATTAGTGACGCCCACTAGAAAGGCTACAGCTACCAAGACTTGTGAAAAATAAACCAAAATCTGCTTCAACTGATTTCAGCAGAAAAGGAGAGACTGTTGGCTGTATGTATTGGAGAGGCCCACATTCTCCCTTCAGATCTGTCTGGATTCAGGGCTGCAAATGACTCCAGTTAGATAGAAACCTAATTGCTCTTTTTCTTTTTGGGTTATGAGTTCCTTTGTCTTTCTTCATTCTGGCAGGCCACAGAAACTTCAAGTTGAAATATCAATGGAAGAAAAACATTTCTTCCCAAGCATTTCTTTTTTTTTTTCTTCCCCAGTATTTCAGTCAATAACTTCATGTTCTGAAATGTATGGGCCCAGTGTAATTATGTGCCTGAATCAGAGCCAATTATAGTGGCACTGAGGTGTCTGATCTGTCTGGTATGAGTAGATGACAGATAGAAGTCAACCTCTGCTTATAATCCCTTCTGCCCCCAAACCTTTAGGGAGATGGCAAGCTATGGTTCCTACAAGGACAAAAAAAAAAAAAAAAGGCTACTTAATACCAGGGGAAGGTATTGAACATGCTAAAAATGAGTATCCATCATAAAATCATAATAATTGCTATTATTACTCTGATCCCTGTCAGTGTGTCAGGCTCAACACGGTCCATTTAGTTCTTATAGTAGTACAATAGAGTAGACACTGGAAGTGGGTGTGTGTGTGTCCATTTTATAGATGTGGAAATCAAAACTACATGAAATGAAATTGTTCCCTAACTCACATGGACTCAAATCTGAATCCATCTGGATCCACAGCCTGTTTCTTCTGCTAGACCATAGTCCATCTCTGGCCAGTGACTTGTGTCTCGTACACTTCTGTTTCAATAGCTTCATTAATAAAATGAAAACTGTTATGGTTTGGATCTGACCTGTTCCCCATAGACTATGTGCCGTTTGAGGAAGTTGTAGAACCATTGGGTCAGGAAGAGTGGCTGGCAGTGGTAGGGCCCTAAAAGATGAGCCTTTTAGGTCATAGCCCAGTCACTTCCATTCTTACATTACGTTTTCAGATCTTTCAAAACACAAGAAACTGCAGCCACACACTCCCACTGCTATGTGCCAGGCTCCTCCACCATTCCTCCCCTGCAGTGATAAGACAGGACTCTCTGAAACAGTGAACCAAAATAAACTCCTCCTCCCTTAAGTTGCTTCAGGTAGTATTGGTTCACAGAGAGAAGAAGTCACTAATGTAGAGATCTTTCTCACTGGACTACTGTGAGTGTGAAATAGTATGTAGTCAACAAATGTCAGCTGTCACTATTGGCAGTGGCTGGGCTTCTGAGCATGCCCTCAGGAAGCTATTCAGGGAAAGTAGTGTGATAAACTCTTCCTTGTCCCAGAAACCCCACAAAGGGGTCAGAGATGGCTCCTGCAGGAAGATCCCAGGCCTTCTTGTCCTCTACAGACCTTCCACAGTTAAAGGATTCTATATAAGCCATGGGCTTGCAGGATTCCAAGTATTCTACTCTTACATCCAGAAATGTCCCCTTGTCTAATTTATGGGAGGAGCCTCTTGAATATAAGGACAGCTGAAAGGACTTCGAAGCCTCCAGCTGCCCAGGGCAGTGCTGGTCCCTGGACACACTCCAATTCTTCCTCCTCCATCTTACCCTCTGGGGAGGTGGCTGGCTGTGCAGGAGACTGATGAATTCTCTCTGCATCTGATGAACTGAAGCAGCATATTGATGATGGCCTGTAAATGTGAATTAGAAGGGAACTGCTTTGCACTTCAATAGAATAACAGGTGTTAGTTCTCTAGTGGGGAGCTGATGCTTTACTTCTGTTGGGATGCAAGGGAGGTGAAAGGAGTTGCCTCCTCACCTGTGCCACTGATGATTTCTGAACACCTGCTTTGCATCCACTGTCTGCCTGTCATTTTATTCATGGTACCTTATGATTCCTTTCCATAGACATACCCTTCAGGAAAGATTTTGTTATCTTAAGTGCAACAGTCAGCTTTTTATTACCACAGTAAAATATCTGGCCCCAGCTTGACCCTCTTATAACAGCCTTCTCAGGGCAATTGGAGGGGGAGCCGACTGTGTGATGGTGCAAGGCTTGTAATCCCAACTATTCAGGTAGTGGGAGCAGGAGGAGCAGGAGTGTGAATCTAGCCTGGGATACCCAGTGAGATTTGATCTCAAAATTTAAAATAAAAATAGCCAGTGCTGTAACTTAGTGGTCAAATGTTGCCTGGCATATTTGCAAGTCTCTGGATTTATTCTTCAGTACAAGAAACAGACAACCATATGGAATCTTGTGACAGCAAGCTTCCCAAGGCATATGTCGAATGACCCAAAGATTTCCTGCTAGGTCCCAGCCCCAGAGGCTCTACCAGTTATGAAGAGCATCATCTTGAGGACCAAACCTCCAATCACAATAGGAAATGGGGTCAGAAACAATATCCAACCCCAGCATAAGGTTCTACACAAAGACTGTGGTGTTCCACATCAATACAGCTTCTAAGACCAAGAGTTCAAATGCAGATACATTGAATGCAGTGACTGCACTGGGTTCTTAATATTGCTCCCTTTTAACAGTAGCAAAATTACAGTTAAGAAGTAGAAACAAAAATAATTTTATGGTAGAAACATAAATAATTTTATGAGGAACTGTGTTAGAAGGTTGCAGCAATAGGAAGGTTGAGAACCACTGCCTTATGGCTTGTTCAGCCTGCTTTCTTTTAACATTCAGGACCACCTGCTCATAGGAGGTACTGCCCAGAGACAGCTGGGCCCTCCCACATTAATAATCAGTCGAGACAATACTTCTCCGACAGGCCAATGTGATGGAGGCAATTCCTCAGTTAAGGTTCCTCTTTCCATGGTGTTTGTGTCAAGTTGACACAAACCACAACCTAACCAGCACATGGTCCACCAGATAATCTGGAAAAACCCTCCTCATCTCAAGATGCTTAGTTACACCTGCAAAAATGTTATCATGCCAGGCAATATTAGAGAATTCTGGGGCTTAATTCTTGCTACCTTTGGGAGCCTCCATTCAGCCTTCTTCATTCTCTGAGTCTTATGGAAAGTCTGAGCAGCATGACCTGACTCTTGGTCTGTGGCATCTACAGCTTCTGAACTTCTGTCTGCGGGTGGTTTTAAGGATTTAATGAGGCAATGTGAAGAAGAAGCCTGGTGGGAGAAGAATCACCATAGGGGAAAGTATGAGGAGAGTTGGGCAACTAGGAAGGGAGGTGGGACGAGTCTCAAAGATGCCTATTGTGTACACCAACCTGGGACTAAAGAAACTGTTGCTTTTGAGGTTTGGTCAGAAGATTCCCATGGTCAAGTCCAAACCACATCTGAGTGATGTGCCCTGTTGATGTCCCTTTCTCTCTGGGACTGTTGGAACTCACTGATTATTGTTCATCCAATAAGCCCCAAACCAGCCAAGTCACAAGATGTAACTCAGCCCTTCTCCTGACCCCTTGCCTGGGTGGTGCGATGCTCTGGCCTCCGGGGTCCTCAGTCTTTGACTAAGAGGAAATGACTCCAGCCATAGGTGCTAAGCCATGCAAATGAGCCAGGCACCTTAGAACAGAAAGTCCCTTTTGTCCTCTTAATCTGTTCCACCGTATGCTTTGCAGGCTCTGGACCTGGTGTCCTTAGCAGAGAACAATGTCCTCTCTGATGTGATTATGTGGCTATGTCTCTGATGACTAAGGGCTCCTTGAGGTCAAACATAAACCAAAGGCTTTGGGGTCCGTGACTTCCGGGCCAGATGTTTCCCTCACATTAATGCATAGCATGTCAGCAGAGGGATTGTGTGTCCTGCTTGATGCTTAGTGTTGCCCCTGCAGTCACCCAAGGAGGCTTGTCCTCCACATAGCAGGTGCAACAGTGAGACTTGGGACCACTCCTAGGGTTGGCACTTTGGACTAACTGGACTCATAATGATATTGTGAACCTCAGATTCTCTTTGAGACAAGGAATTTGAGTTGACAGACGGACGGCTCTGTGCTGGCTGGGGTACACAGCTGTTCTGGTAAAAGAATCCGCCTTAGCTCCAGAGAACACCTGCTAGTCTGAATAACATGGAACACCCAATTGCAGATAGTGTAGCAATGTGGTACACAAGTGTGTCCTCCCTTCACCAGTGCATGTGAACTATTCTCTAGGCTGTGGCACAGGCTGTGTGTAGGGGGTGCTGAATCTATAGAATTCATTGTGTCTCGCATTATTAGATATTTTCCTAAACAGCATTAATTCTTATGTATTGAAGTGGGCTGCTTCAGGGCCATGGCAGGTTTTTCAGACCAACTACAACATGGAACATACCAGCAGGTGTCTTGAACAAGCAGGAAAATTAACCAATAGTATTGGTTAATAAGGAAGTACATACAATATGCCAACTGTAGTGTTATGAATATTTATTAATGACTTGCTGGAATAAGAAGATTGCCAACAAATAGCCAAACGGAACATATCAGTGTCAGGATGTGCTTGGGCCCTAACTGTATCCAAAGAGGCACAGAGCAGCCCAAAGTCAAGGAGACGCTGGGCTGGAGATACAGCTTAGTGAGAGAGTACTCAGTGGCATCTATTAGGTACTCGGTTCCATCTCCAATAGAAGGAAAAAGTACAGTGGACACTGGGCATGTTGGTGCATACCTACAATTGGCGCAAACCTACAATCCCAGCAGCGAGTAGGTAGAGACAGGGGTACCAAAAACTCAAGGTCATAGTTAGAGAAAATGACTGGGCAGTAAGAGCGATGGCTAGTCCAGAGGACCAGGGCTCAATTACAAGGACCTGTTTGATGGCTCACAAACTCAACTGTCTGTAACTCCAGACCCAGGGTATCCAACATTCTTTTGTGGCATTGGTACCACCAGGTATGTGTGTGCTGCACAGGCAAACATGGAGGCAAAACACCCATGCACATAAAATAAATGCTTAAACAAACAAACAAACAAAAAACAATCCAAGGACAAGACAAAGCACTGTGAAGACAATAAATAAATAAATATCCCCAAATACCACTTTAGTTCATTTCTTGTTGGCCATTTACTACTGAGCATGGGGCCTGCCCTTAAGGATGGGTGGGGACCTAGTGAGACTCCATTAGGGAAAACTGTTTTATCTTTTGTGAGCTGTTTCAGTTGTAGACAGCTTCTGGTTTATGATTGGCAGTTTGTGTGTATTTCACCTCTCAGAACACACAGAGATCTCACAAATATAAAATCTAAATGTATAAGTAAAAGATCTGTAAGGTCATCATCATCATCATCATCCAAGGTGGCTCTCAATGATGAATTTGAGATAGACTTCAATACATGAGAGCCTAACAACCACCCCTCACAAAAAGTCAGGCAGACATGGCCCCAAATAATAACCATGCTGTTTCTTAGATGAATGATCTTGAGTAAGACTTCTTTTTCTGAGTCTCTCAGTTTTCTGATCTGTGATGAATGTTGCTCACTCACAAGCTTGCTTCGGGGCTTACATGAGATTATGATCTGTGATTTTGAGTTCATTTATTCCAAGTTTCATTTCTTGCTTAGGATTTTTATAAAAGCCACTTATTAGCTACATCTGAGGCAAGCAGGAAGCAGACTCCAGGTAAATGGCAAGTGCATATAGGGAGACACTACATGGGCTCTTTCTTTCCTCACACCACAGGAGAGCAGAGAGGGTTCTTGAGTGTGCTCATGAATTACAGACCAACTGTCCCTAAGCCATGGCACCAGGGATGGTACAGGGATGTACCCCAAGCCTTGCAAAAACTCTACTGCTGTGCATCCCTGGCCTTATGAAGTAGTTTTGGATGAGAGGGCCAGAGATGGAACTGATATGGCAGAGCACTTTCCTTGCATGTGTTGATCTGAGCAACACCCCTAGTGACTATGCTTCTGTTACCCGCTTGCTTGTTTGGGACGGCGTCTGTTGTACTCCATGATATACTGGGTAGGTAGAGCATGCCTTGGCCTTGTGTTAACTCTACTCATTTCATAAGATTATGACTCTTGAGGCCCCTGGATGAGGATGGAAAACGTCATTTGTATTGTGAACTCCCTGTTTTCTTATTCTCCTCTACATCTCAGACTCTAAAGCTGAACTTGGGTGATGCTCTTGGGGACTCTGCATGGTATCTAGGCCCCTGCAGGACTTTCAGAGATGATAACAAGATGAAGGACAATGTGGTGTACTGTGTCAAGAGTGCAGGATTTGTATTTGAATTCATTCAAGTTTGAATCCCACGACCAACTTAGTGAATTTCATCAAGTCCGTCAGGTACTCCACCTAAGAGACATAGAGTATCAGAGGAGTTCATACACTTGTCTAAAGTCACAGATCCAGCAAGTCAAGCAGTTTCACTGAATATCAAGACTGTCTGACACCAAATCCCAGGACTGGCTGATTTCTCTAACAATCACTCTATTCTGCATGGTTTATAGAGTTGTTGTTTTAAAATGCAAGCTATGTTGCTAGGTTCAGTGAGGCCAACAAAGATGACAGCTCATGAAAGTACTTCTACACACACAGCTCCATGCCATTTGGGGATTATTCGAGGAAGTGTATATAACCCCTAAACATATCATGTTGGTCAGAAGATGGGTGTGGTAAGAGGAGAACTTGGGCAAGAGCATATTGAGGCCACTGTAGGGAGAAATGATGAGGTGGGGTGATTGCCTAGGCTTTGGTCTGGCTGGCTGAGCAACTACACCAAAGTCTGTGGGGTGAGGCTCTCCTGGTTCGTCTGGTACATGGTATGGAGACAAGGAGAGTTGTCCTGTGGTGTACAAGTCTGCTAAGGGATGCATTTGAATGCAATGAATTGGCTTATGTAGGAAAAGCTGCTAATTAATGGGTTTGGGTTCTCAGGGATCTAGGTAGCTCTGGGAAATGTACTTCCTGCCTGATTAGCAAGGTCTTAAGATGTTGAAGATCATAAAACACAAAAACATCAAACCAAACAACAAAAACAAAGCTTCACAAATGAAATTAATATCCTCATCCTTGATGAACTTTCTGAGTCACAGAATTCTTACACCTGTGGTGCTTCCAGATGTAAGCACCTGCATGGCTCATGCCCTTTCTTTCTTACTGAGATCAAGACGAGGCCTTGTAGAGTTCTTCCACTGTGCAACCCCAGGCTTACAAAGTAGTTTTAGAAGAAGGGGTCTGGAGATGGAACACAGTGGTAGAGTGCTTGCCTAGCAAACAGGAAGCCCTAGGTTTGGTTCCAGAATAAACTGGCAGAGGTTTTATATGGCTATAATCTTTGCACCAGGAGGAAGAGGCATGAAGATCAGAAGCTTAAGGTCATAGTAGGCTACATTATAATTTCAAGACTAGCCTGGAATGCGTAAGATCTCATAGGGCTTTTTGCTTTGTTTTATTTTGTTTCTCTGTTTTCTGTAGTGCTGGGGATCAAACTCGGTCTCACATACTAGCAAGTGCTGGGCCACTGACCCAACCACATCTACATGTTTTATTCCTGCTTGTGATGCAACCAAATGGCTGTGAAGTACAGTGGTGTGGCTTTGAGCTTGGTCTTAGCCAAAAGGCCAGGAAGTGACATAATGGCATTTTTAATCACTGCCAAATAATCTTCAAATACAGACCAAGTATCCAATAAACACACAAGACAGACAGTTTTGCTATGGATGTCAGCAACAGCCAACAATGAAGCAAAGTTATATTAAAACTCCGATAACAATGAAGATATAGGTTACCTAGGAAAAACTTAACTGAAAATGTGTATAAGCTATGCTGTGCCCAGCTACAAATCTTTCCTGAAGAATATAAAAGATGAATAGGTGGGAACTGCATTTTTAGTTTTAGGTATCCACCCATTTATCCAAAGTTAAATAATGTTACATAATTCTTATTGTAATATTTTCAGTTGTATTTGCTGCCTAGTGAAATACTAAATTTCACTCATAAGAATTTATATTAGAAAATAATCAGAGATTTTCTGAAAAGGAGATTAACAAAAAACTAGAAGAATAAATCTGTCTAAGGTCATATGAAAGCTGGGCATGGCTGCACGTGGCTGTACATGTTTACAATCCTAGTGTGTGGGCAGCAGAAGCAGGAAGAATGAAGTACAAAGCCAACCTTGACAACAGAGAGTGTCTACCAGAGACCTTGACTCAAGAAACAAACAAACAAGCAAAAAAATCACCCTAGACATTTCATATCAGCAAGAAAAACAATTCATACATTTAAAACTGTTAGGTAGATAAACTAGCTTTATGTGACAAATCAAAATGAGATCCCTACCTCACAATTTATAGCAAATTTCATGTTGTTTGAATGTGTATCTAATTTGTAAACAAATGGAAGCCTCTGTAAAACTATACAAATGAAGTTTTATTTCTCTTTGGAAAGTAGAAATGGAAGTCCAAAATCATCCAGGGGAGAACACTGATGGATTTTATTACATAAAATTTAAATCCATACAGCAGAAGGAAACAGCATCAAAGAGTGAGAGAGGCACTGAGCAGTATTTGCAGCGTTGGTTCTTTACTGTTTAAAATGTCACCATCCCTAGGCACATCAATGGAGATGATGGGGAAAACATCTGAATATGCACATTTGCAAAACAGAAAATGAATGTTTAATAAACATTTAAACTTAGTATTAATGGGATATATTGTTGAAACGAGAAAGCAAAGTAATAATTGTTTTTTTGTCTCTCTCTGTCGTCAGATGGATGAAAATTTAGGGTCCTAATACTTAGAACTGGTGATGTTATGAGGACATTGATTTTGTCATTGCTCATGTGAACAGACCGGTTCTGCTCCTTTTGGTGAATTAAGTCAAGGGGTTTTTAAAAGCTTATATCCTTTGTCCCCAGCTGATTTGCATCAAGAAATTTAAACGGAAGAAATTAGAGGAAGATGTCTGTCTGGAGAAGAGACCCAACATTTAAGATCTCAGAATATTTTTATTGCATTTATTAACATGGCATGAGGGAGGGATGAGTTTTATAGTGCACTAACTACCTGCTGGAATCTTTGTACCATGAAGGTCACAGAGATTGAGCTCAAATCATCAGGCTTAGAAATATGTTTTTACCTGCTGAACCATCTCACCAACCCCTTTAAGTTATTTTTTAAGATAATAACAAATTAGTGGCAGTAGCCTAGATGCCTAGTGATAGTGCATTGGTTAACTATCTTTTATACTTATTTACAACAGGATTTTACATGGTGTTAAAATTATCTTACAACTAATACACACATGTACACTCTTTTTAAAAATTATAATGTTTATTTATTACATCAAGTTACATCTCCATCACAGTGCCCTCTTTCCACCCCTCCCGATTTCACCCTCCCACTCTCTCCTACCTCTCCCACCCATCCCACTCCTCTGATGTGGAGTATCCCTACATATCAGCCTCTCTCAGTTCAACAGTCATATGAGGGCTAAGAGCTTCCTCTTGCACTGGGGGCTTACATGGTAGCACCCCTAGGGCAAATTGTCCCATTGATAAGTAACAAAGTCTATGTTCCTGATCTTTTTGGTGTGTGGGTTGTAGGATAGTTATCCTGTACTATATGGCTAAATTCAACTATAAGTGAGTAGATGTCATGTGCATCCTTCTGAGTCTGGGTTAGCTCACTCAGGATAAGCTTCTCTAGTTCCATCCATTTGGCTGTGAATTCCATGATTTCTTTGTTTCTGATAGCTAAATAATATTTCATTGTGTAGATGTACCACAATTTTTTTTATCCATTTGTCAGTTGAGGGACATTTCAAGACAAGAAAGATCTCACAATTCAATTACTGTTAGGTGGCTTGATGGGTTAGAGGACACTGAGGATGGACCCTGCCCTCCTAATCAGCAGCTTGCAAAACAAAAGTTGGAACAACAGGATTGCAATTATTGGCCAGAGGAAACCAACTTGGGTCCTGTTTATAGCCCTGGTGGGAGACTTTACATTCTGCACTGTCCTGAAGATCATAAACAGATAGCTCTATAAACCTGGTTCCTGGATCACAGCTCTTCTAAGATGACCATATAGGAAGCCTTCTGATAAAGTATGAGTGTGTTCCATCATCCATGCCTGAAAGAATCCATCCAAATCAGCCTATTAATAGTCCATATAGAAAAACACTCCTCAAGAAAGCTAGCATTTCCAGAAACTTGCAATTTATATTTATATAAAGTTCATCTGCAGTGTAGATAAAGAAAATGGTTTTCTTGCCACCTGCCCCTAAAGGCATTGCAGATATGGCTGCTGTGTCACATGTGCAAAAGTAGGTGGCAGAGAGGAAAGAGGCTATATCTACATATTCAGTGTTCTGATCTATGAACATCTGAATGAATGGAAGCCTAACATTCCCAGAAAAAAAGCAAGCCAGATACCGACACCACTTTGGTATCACTGGGTAGCCTGTGATGACTACCAATCCAGCACCAGACAAGCACCAGATGGGTTCTCAGGATGGGAAACAAGCCAGAGATTAGAAGAGCCCTGCCTGACCCTGGATGTGTGGGTCACGGGTGAGCCAGCCTTGAGAGAGTAAGTGTGGGAGAGCCAACCCTACCTTCTGTCTCTTTGTGGTGGTGTTGGCAAAGGAGAGATCCCCTCCCCTCCCTGTGTCCTCAACACCATTGGCAGACAGAGATTTGGCCCAATAGGGTCACAACAGCAGGAAAGTTGTTCCTGCCCCTCATATGCTGCAGTACTCGGGAGAGCAAGCCCTGCAATTTGCCTGGACAGTACATTACAGCTGGACCTGGGATGTGGGTGACCTGGCTCCAAGGATGTAGCAGGTGGGAGAGTTAGTCCTGATAGAGTCACAAGTGAAGGAGAGCTAGTCCAACTCTTTACCCACTGCAGTACTTGGGGGATCAGACCTTCTACCTTACCTCAATAGCACTGTACAACTGGCCCTGGGGGTTGCAGGCCCAGAACCAGGTCTTTGAGTTGGCCCACCCCAACATACACACCATGGATGAACTGCTAAAGTGCATGAAGAGGCCAGTTCCACAACCCAAAACTACAGGATCTCCATGACACAGGATAATAACAGCACATCTGAGAGGAGTCACAGTGAGGTTCAAGTATTGACAAAGCAGCAGAAGCCAAAGAGCTCATACCAGACCAAGGAGTTGTTATAATGAACATTTGCAGGCAAAACCATGTGGGCAAAAGGGAATGTTGTGGGACACACTGAGATGCACTACAGCCTCCACAATGAGATTTATTTTTTATGTTGGAGGAGATTGCAAGAGTAGAGGGTGGGTCTAAGGGGAGGTGGAAGATGAGAGGGAATAGGGTGTATGTAGTGAAAGTCACAAAACTAAAAGAAAGAAAGAAACAATAAAAAGAAAATGGTTTTCTTAGCCAGTATTCACTCTGGGTCTTGAGGACAAGCCTTCCTCTCCTCTGTACTACACTCAATGTCTCATCCACAAGGACAAGGCAGCTGGGGCAGGGCTTGAGTGAGAGCCCAATAGCATTATAATTAGAAAAAGAAGGTTTCAAAACAGTCTGTGAAATATAATCCTGATATTGCACATATATTATATATAATGCCTTTTTGTAAGAAAGTCCTAAAAGTTACACACCAACCTACTAGGTTATCTAGATGGTGGGTTAAATGTGGTCTCTGTTTATTCTAAATGCTTTTACATTGTATCCTGAAGTTGCTGCAGACTTGTACTTCTTCTGTCCATAAAAACAATGCAATGTAACATTCCATACAATGCTCTTTACTAGGGAGTGGTTTCTGGTCTTCCCCCTAGGAAGGCACCTTTGGAGGGTTGTGAGGAGGGGCTCAGAGCATGAGTTTGGATTAAAGGATTTAATCCTTGATGCTGCTGAAAATGAAGAGAAAATTGTCCCTGCCGGGAGCTTTCGCTGTTCTGACCTTCACTGTGAAATGAAATTAGAAGGCCACTTGAAAAGAAAATGTTTTCTCTCCAAGTTTGCTATAAATATTTAAAGTGGAAAATATGGATCATGTCAAATGTGGTTGAGGAACACAACACAGAAAGCTGGGTTTATGCTCTCACATAAGTGTGGGAAGGAAGGCAGCTGAGCAGGAAGCTGACCATCAGAAAGATCAGCTGACTTGAGGTGACGTGGACAGATCAATGGTGCTGATGTAGTTGGAGGAATGACAGAGATTGCTGGGCAGCCCATATCTTGTTATGTTCCAGGTTCTGAGCTAATGAGGGTGTGCACACTTTATTATGTTTGAAATGCAGCCAGAAGGAGGACATTCCCACTGGCTACAATCGCATTCTAAGGCCTGTAAGGAGCCATTTGCTCCCCTCAATAAACCAGTGTTCATGGTCTCTTTCCTTCAGACATATCAGAATATCCATGGGCGCTCTTTCTCCTGATTCAGGTAAACACAGAGATGTTAAACAGTTCCCCTTCTACCACAGCCTGCCCAGGTAAATCTGTATATTAAACACTTGCCCAAACACGCAGTCAGACAGGGCCCTAGAACTCTGGATCTGCCCATTTAACTCTCGACTCAGATCCTTTAACCCAACCACTAAGTATCAAAATCCTATGGGAAAAAAATGATAAAAGAATATCTGTCTGGAGAGGAAGAATCCAAGTATTAAACTATTTGTTAAAATAGCAAACATGTAGTAACAGCCTAAATGACCAGTTAGAGGAAGTTGTTGAACTATTTATATTTAAATATAGCAGAAGTTTATGCAGCCATGAAAAATTATGAAATGGAATTGGCATAGTGGCTCGTACCTATAATCCCAGCACATAGGGCTGGGGTCATCCGAGGCTACAAAATATGACCCTGTCTCAAAAAGAAATCTAACAACAAATACTGGTGTAATATAAACATGTAAAAAAAAACCAGAAAGCAGTTCAAAATATAATTATTATTAGGAAAATAAGGATTATGTATAACATATTCCTATTTTAGGAAGAAATAATATAATCTCAGGAAAAAATATCTAGGTTAGACATGGAATTATTTAAAATGGTTTAATGAATTCTGGGATATTAGATGCTAAATAGGCAATAATAACAAGATTGAGCCAACATCACTCACTCCCTCACTCTTCAAACATGTACTGACACAGACTGTGAGTTGGGCACTTAAGCTTCCAGCACACTGAGGGACTGAAGAATGGCCCCTACCCCAGAAGAGGCACAGTCTAGTGAAGGAGACAAATGTGTGACCTGTAGAAATACCAGATGCTCATACACAAAGAGATCCAGCCTGTCACAAGCGCGGGGAAAAGGGGGGCTGAATGTGTTTTGGAGGAAAGGGGTATCAGAAAGGTTTTCCGATTGAAAGGATTTTGATTGGCTCTCACAACATGAATAAGCTCACTACGTTGAAAGTAAAGTTGAGTCCAGTGGCAAGGCTATGGGAAGTACATGTAACAGTTTGACACTTCCGCATCTGCAGTAAGGTTTAAAGACACCAAGAACCCAGAAGGCATTGGCTGAATGAGTGAATGAGCAAAAGAAGATGAGAGCAGAGGAAAAGATGAGCGGAATCAAAACATGGAGGAGCTAGTGGGGAGATGTGGAGATTTGAGAAAGCTTAAGAGCGTGTTTGAAATTATTTTCCTAGTAAATTAGGCTTAACCTTGTTTTATACTTTTGTTAAGTCTTGTTCTAAACAAAACTAGAGATGGAAAATCTGAGGTTAAATTAACTACAGTTTCTAGGTCTCTCCTTGCCCCAGCCTTCTAGGTTATCCAACCAAGGTCTCAAGACTTCCACATCATTTTGGAGGCTCTGGAGTGCAGTCTTGATTCATTAGGATGAGCTAGGTTATGCTGTGGTAACAAATAACTCCAAATCTTTCTTTGTGGTGGTGGTTGTGTGGTTCTGTGATGCTCTGCTTCTTTTATACAGCATCGACCTATGTAACCTAGGTTGGCCTTGAACTTGCAATTCACCTGCTTCAGCCTCACAAGGGCTGTTCTTACAAGTGTGCACCAACAGGCTTGGCTGTCTCTGAAGTTCAGTGCTTCAAATGACAGAATTATCACTCGGATTCCATGACCTTCTTGAGTCACTATCCTCTTGTACAGTTACACGTGGAGGGACACTCTACCATTGGAGGTGGTCATACTTAATCTGTCACTTAGGTGCTTTTAAAGGCTTCCATCTGGAAATGCTGCTGTCCACTCCCACTTGCCTACAGAAAGTCATGTGACTCTATGGAAAAAGAGAAGAGCAATTCTACTTTCTACCCAGGGGGAGAGGAAAAAAAACCTTTGGGTGAATATCATCAGTGACTATCCCAGAAGCAGGAGAGAGTTACACACTTATTGACAGTGTTAATTTAGGAAGGCCACTAAAGCTTTCTGAGCTATTTCTGCATTATCTTTTTTAGTAGGGCATATAAAACACAAACAACTCTAGAGTATTCTCTGCCTCTCTCCTGTTGTCTATTTCTCTCTCCCTCATTCTTCCCTATATCTATCTCTACCTCCCTCTCTAAAATATCAGGGTAGGGTGGGACAAGCCTAGGTACAGAAAGGTCATGCACTCTCATAGAACCCAAGCCAACATCCTGATGAATGTGGAAGCAGGGGACAAAACTCAACCTCAGAGTCCATAAAAAATTTACAGAACTGCAAAGTGCCAAGCAAAAATACAAAAGAGTTCTCTGCACTACGGGAAATTATTGAAGCCATAAAGATCCCAGCTCTTGCAGATGAGGCCATTGGTGAGTGGAGCAGAGCAAATCAATAATGTCATACTCCTTTCCTGGATCAAAATGCTCAAGGAAATCACTGCAAATAAGAGGGGGACAAAGTCTGCCTTAGTCAATCACTGTGCCGGCTGATGCCATGCCAGGGCACAGCCTAATCAGCAGGCCAGGGATGTTAAAAGCCAGGAAAGCATTTAATCAAAACTGGAGCCATCTTAGATTCTGTAGATAATTACTCAGCACCGTGGTCTAAGAGCAGCCTGGAGGAAGGGTCTGGCTAGTTTCATAACTCCAGAGGATTCCAAGGTGGGACAGGGCCCCATGGAAGAATGAGAAGGAAAGGATCACAAAGTAACGGTACAAAAGATGTGTGTTTCTGTGCCATTCTGCGCTGTGGGTAGCATGGTGCAGGGCACAGCCCTTCTTCATTCACATAGTTGTTTATTCATCTATCTTTATTTCAGGGCTGAGTTGGAGGCTGGGCTTGGTGGCTCACACCTCACTCCGGAGGCAGAGGCAGGCGGATCTCTGTGAGTTCAAGGCCAGCCTGGTCTACAGAGTGAGTCCAGGACAGCCAGAGATACACAGAGAAACCTGTCTTGAAAAACAAACAAACAACTAAACAGATCACCTAGTACATACCAGGGCTGAGGTGGAACCCAGAGCTCTATAGCTGAGCTACACTACCAGCCCCTGGGATTTTGATTCAGAGTTTCAACTTAGTCCAAGTTATCCTTGGTTTTGTGGTCCTCCTGCCTCAGCCTCCAGAGTGCTGGCATTCTAAGAATGCACCACCAAACCTGGCAAGAATTTATTAAACATGTACTCTGTGATGGGCATAGTTTTAAAAGGTGACATTCCACCATGGGCTAGAAAGACTGGGTTTCTGTACTTGTGATGCTGACACTGGAGTAGAGAAGACAAATAAGAAAAAGAATGTAATTATGTTGAACAGTGATCATGAGTAAGTCAGTTAATGGAGAGGTACACAGAAGGTTCAGGAAGTTTTCAGCTGCTCAGCCTCTTCTTGGGGGAGGTATTGGAAAGAAGACTAGACAGGAGGACAGCTTTAGGGAAGTACCAAGGCCTGAGACAGAAGCACTGGTATATTAGGTGTGTGTAAGGGCAGACTTGGTATAGAACACACCTAGACACCAAATTCTCAGCACAAAGGAGATTTATTACCCCCGAGGGGCAAGCAGGGCAGGGTACTACCTCTGGATCTGGCAAAGACAGACAGTAAGCAGCAGGTGTTTCTGCAGGAGTGAGTGGGTTTTTAAGGGGAAAAAGAAGAAATCTGTGTTATCATGAGAAGGTAAGTGCTGATTGGAATGGTTAGCCAAATAATGAATTTTGATTGTGGGACATTGGTGTTTTGTCTCAGGAAAGAATCAATAGCCAAGTAAGGGAATGAACCTTGGGGGTTAGCTTTAGGAATGTAGTCTAATGATTTAATAAGGGAAAAGGAAGGGAAAAACTTGCCTGCAATGCTTGGGTCTGTTAGAGAGCTCTTCTTTGAGGATTTACAGAAGGCTAGTGTCAGGACGCAGGAGGAGCAGAGGTGGGAAGTGGACGAGGTAGAGCCTTACAAGCTGCAGAAAGAACTCATAGGCTCTGAGTGAGTAACCAGATGGGCCAAGTAGCTGAACACAGTGAATCACTGTAGCTCATTCTGTATTATCTGGATTTACCAGGACTCGAGCAGCCTCATGATTCTGTGGAGCAGCCTGGTTCTCCCTGGTATGCTGGAATAGTAACAACTGATTCTTTTATGATGAGCGTGTATCAAGTCCTCATATGCTGACTTTATCCTCATGTTTAGCCTGACCACTTCTCTCTTTATTACCATTATTATCCTCTTGTGTTTATACACATTATGTATGTGTAGAAAACTACTAGATATTATGTAATAAATATAAAAAAAATTCTTTTTTTAAAAAAACACATTTTTAAATTTAAAAAATTCTATATAGAGGCCATCAAAATTCAGTGGTTCTCAACCTTCCTAATGCTGTGACCCTTTAATACAATTCCTCATACTGTTGTGATCTCAACCATAAAATTATTTCATAGCTACTTCATAACTGTAATTTTTCTACTATTATGAATTGTAATGTAAATATCTGATATGCAGGATATCTGATATGTGATCCCGTGATAGGATTGTTTGACCCCCCCCAACAGAGTCATGCCCCATGCATTGAGAACCATTGGAGGGATAAAGGCACCTGCTGCCAAGGCTAATGACCTAAGTCCAATCATCAGGACCTACATGGTAGGAGAGAAAATGAATTCCTGCAGTTGTCTTCTTAAATCCATGCATGGGTGCGTGCACATGCGCGCACACACCCACATAATGGACCTTTTTGCTACTTTATTGGGTTCTTTTTCCTACCTCCCTACACCACCCCTGTCCCTTCCAACTCCCCAATGCTAGGTAGGACAGAAAGAAGGATAGAGGGAAAGGGGGCATCGATATCACTAGAGTACTTCCTGCAGATTAGGGACGTTGAGTTCCTTGGGGCAAGTTTGATCTTCATCTTCAGGATATCTCCAACCATCAATCAGCAATCCAACAACAGTAGCGGGAGCAAGCAGCAACCTCTGCTTCTTCAGGAGTTCTAGCTGCCCTGCCTCTCTTGGGGTTCTGGCATTTATATATCCTCTGAAGAGTCCACAGAATTCCAAAGGCAAACTATTTTCAGCTGGCAGAATTGTGCCCGTGACAGAGCTTGAGGCAAATCATAGTCACCTTTGGTGGGCAATCTGAAGCAGCCCCATATCCCACATCTGAGAGTAAAACAAAAACACATAACATTTCTGTGTTTTAAAAGAAACCAAAATTCTCACTAGACACACACACTGAATAAATAAATAAATAAATAAATAAATGTAATAAAATTCTATATATTTGTTGCATAGACCATACAGTTTTGGGTATATGTACATACAGGAGAATGACTAAACAACTATTTTATGTACATAATTCTGATTTTATTATTTTTTGTGTGAAAATATACTTTAAGTGTTCGGCATGCCTAGCAACTTTCAAGAATACAACATATTGTTATTAACTGCAGTCATTTTTAATCGAAGAGTAAACTGAGGCTCAGGGTGACCATCAGCTGTTATGGTTTTGGGAAGTGTCTTCAAAGTCCCATGTCTTAATCCACCCAAGGAATGCAGCTATAATACAGGCTTCAAATACTTACTGGTGACTTGAGGCTGGTCTAAAAAGGAGAATACCTCCCCATGACCGGACAGGACCAGGGCATCTCCTTCTCCTAACTGCTTACCTTCATATCTCTCTCAGTATACTTTTCCACCGCCAGGGTTGAGTCTCGTCCTTCCCTCACCGGAAGTAGTGCAGGCATTACTGCACTGTGGAGTCGGGGCCAAAGTGCTTACTAACTAGCTGCCTGACAGAGTAGAGACAGCCTCCCAGCATCTCATTTAAGGTTCATTATTATAACCTTCATATCCTGCTCAGGACTGACCACCCTCCAGGAGGTTCTGCTAAGAGAATCCCCCTTGCTTGAGAGAAGTCACAGCTGTACCCATGGGATATCATCGTCTCTGCCACACAGGCAGGACAACCCAAGTATTTGGAGCTGTTTCATATTAAGTTATAACTGAGGCAGAGACCTCTGGTTTAGATGAAGCTATCTCTCACTCTGACAATTTAATTTTCAACTTGTTTCTTGTTCTTATCATGGGTTCAAAAGTCTTGGAATCTGGTCTCATTTAGGATTCTTTGTATTGTGGTAGCAGGTGTGGCTAGTAGGGTCCAAATAAATACCCCTTTTCCTCTCCTTATAATGTGAAAATATCTGATTTCTGAGTTCATGACTTTTGGACTAAAGATTACATTTCCCAGCCTTCCTTGCAGCTAGGCACAATGAGTAAGTTCTGGCTCCTGGGATGTGCACAGCTATGCTGCCATCTATAACTTTCTTAAGGGAAAGTAGCATTCCTTGTCTTCATTCCTTTCCCAGCTGGCTGCAATATCACAATACAGTATTTTTTTTTACAAGAGATATGACTCAAGATGGCAGAGCAAATGAGATAGAAGAACCTGGTATTTAAAACGCCATGAAGCCTCATGTCACCTGTTACTGCCACACTGTTAAGTGGGAGAAAATTAAAATTTGGTTAACCACTGTTATTTTAGCAACTACCTTGGGTTCCAAATCACATGTTTTAACATCACATAAGTTGCAGTGAACATAGTAGGGTATTCATGAAGTTTGTCACTATTCTACATTTTAAGAGTTTTCCAGTTAACAGTGGAGATGCAACTGAAGGCACTTAAGGAGTGTTCTACAGAGAAAATCTTTAAAGGAGGTGCCTTAATGGAGATGGGGCAATATTGGATTAAGATAGATTTTTACAGAAAAGATACACACAAAAGCCAGTAATACATTTGGTAAATTGGTGTGGATGCAAAAGATATATTTTATGATACAATGGGGATTTAAATGTGATGTTTAGTTCCAGCAAGGAAAAACAAAAAAACAAAAAACATTGATTCTCTTGAAGGGGAATGGGACTGGGAGATGGGAATGGTATACATTCTGGGACTTTTAAAATTGATGAAAGCCAGCTTTCTTTGTGCTATATCCACAGCCCATTCTCGGCCCTGTTTGCCACAAGTGATTGTAGCTATGAGTGGTATTTTGCTGACCCCAGCTTCTGCTCCTCAGTATAGATGGAGATCATGTTGAGACCTTACTTTTTCTTATAGACCATTGCCTTCAAGAAAGAAAAGAAGAGAGGTAAGGAAGGGACTGAGGCTCTCAGATTTTTCTAATCAGCCAAGCACAGCAACCACATTCTGGGTAAAGAGAAGGCAGGCACAAAGGCCCTGTGGTATTAGCATTGGAAGGTGTCTGAGAAACTGAAAGAAAGTGGGTGGCATGCCTACCTTAACCTAAAATGAGGAAGGTACTTTGCCTTAATCCCAGATGAAGTTTCTTCTGCAGCAAAGAAGCATTCCCACCCCAGAACCTCCTGGAAGATGGTTAGTCCTGGGTAGGAGAGGAAGATTATAAAGCTAGACCTTAAACATGACAGTGGGAAGTTGTCTCTACTGTCTCAAGTAGTAACCTGTGTGGCCCCAGTCTCCACAGTGAAGCAATACTAGAGTTACTCTTGGTGAGGGAAGGGTAGCACTCAGGAGGCCTGGCCACAGAGAAGCTGGCTGACAGAGACACAAAACTAAGCAGCTAGATAAAGCAGGGGGCACACTGGTTCTGACTACTCTCATTTTAAACCAGCCCAGTTGCCAGTGAAAATGCAAGTTACACTCTAGTTTCCATTCTCACAGGAACTTGGTGGAAGGAGAGCCTTGAAAACCACTGAGATGTCCCTCACCCCAAACTAAAGCTTTCCATCTAAGGGGCCATTGTATGGGGCAGAACCTAAGCCTTGCAATCCAGCCACTGCCTCCTAAGCAAAACCTTATACCCAGAATCCCTTTTCAGTGAGTAAGTGCATGGATTTGGGGATTCAGGAAGACTTGTATTTGCACTCTGCTCTTTTCTTGCCAGGTCTGTGAATATAAGCGAATTGAGCTGCTGAAGGGTGGGTTTCCTACATTTGTATGTAGGATTCATATCATCTCCAAGCCACCACTGGAATGCTGTTTATCAGCCCCTGCTTTGTTTTAGAAGAATGATGCCTTGAAATGAATTGATCAGCTCATTGAAGATGAATATGCACACTTGATGGAGGATGTGCTGTCAGCCACACAGCAAAATTCTTTATTGATCTGCCCTGGGAGAACCCCAGTGGAAAAGGGGTACTGGATTTAGCAGAGAAAATTATTTCCAGCTTGATTCTATTGCTAACTTAATATTTGATGTTGACAATGTCTTTTCCCTTCTTCTGCTGGCCTAGCGGATGCTGGGCATTGATAGCACAACCTGGCCAGGGTCCTGGAGCAGATCAGCAGAGGCCCAAGAGGACCAGAATCTTGATCTGAAAGAGTTTTGGCTTTTTCCAACATTCTACAAACGCCAGCTGAGCTCTCCTTCAACCTGGGGCACAGCAGGCAGCATGTGCCATGAGGACAGAGATAGGAAAACTAGGTCCCCATGCTCAGAGTGTACAAGTGACTCAGTGAGGCAACGCAGCAAAGTCACTTACAGATGATCCACACATCTCTTGCTCATCCCTATCCCACCTGTGAAGGGACTTGATAGTTTCCCAGAAGCTCTGTGATTCTCAGAGCTATAGCCTCACCCCAAGCCTCCTGCTGCTCCTCCCCGCTGGTTCCTGTTCTCTACCCTGGAGCCTCTGTACATACTGTTTCTTTATACAGGACCCTCTGCCTCCTAATCTGACATATTGGTTCATTTCTGGTCTGTTTGGGAATTTACTCCTGATGTCTCCACCCCCATAAAGCCTTCTCTGATGCTCCAGAACCAGATTAGAGTCTGGTTTGGGTGCTCCCATACTCTGGCATATTCTTAGTTCAGCCCTTACTGCAAAGAATGGCAGCCACCTGGTTCCTGCATGTCTGAATCCTTACTGAAGATTTGTTCAAGTTGGGCTTGCTCACTGCATGAAGAGTTTGGCTTTGTCTTGTTCCTTCCAACCCCCAACACTCTGTGGGAGAGATGGAGGGTTAAAAGGGAAATGGCTTGTAGGTCTGTTTGTGCTACTTCATGCCAATTAAGGATGTCAGGTTCTTTGGGGTAAATACCAATCTTAGTCCAGACCAGCAGGAAGAACCCACAGCAGATTGAGCGAGCACCGAGCAGCAACCTCTATTTCCCTTGGGCTCTCTTTCTTCTTTATAACCCCTCTTCTCCTCTGGGTTCTGTCTTTTTATCCTTCTCTCAAGTCCTCAGAGTTAAACTTGCTCAGCTGGCTAAGTCACGCCCCTGCTAGCTCATGAGGCAGTTAATAGTTTACACCTGTGGTCTTAACTGAAGCAGCCTCACACCTGGGATTAAACAATAACATTCTCATAACTGTTTGGCTTTTTTTTTTTAAATCAAAACTCTTACCACAAGTAATGGGCAGGAATTGATGAGAAGGCCAGAAATAACGATGGTCCTCTGTCTGAGGGAGTACACATGTGCTTAAGTGTATGTGTAGGTGTATTTCAGTAAATGTACAAGAATTTCAGGGATGGATAGCAGGAAATGAGAAAAATGAAGGATGAAGTTTTCTTTTGATGCACCTACCCTCCACACCAATCTCCATTTGATCATAGTCACTGAGAGGTTCAGATTCCCCACAAGAAGGCTGAGTCATAGTATACAGATGGCCCCACACCTACAAGCTCCTACCCTCATTTCCTGAGAAGTCTCCTGTGCACCCACCTTCCAAAAGTTGTGTGTCCAGGCATCCTCAGGGCTTGGTCCTTTAGAAGAGGAGTTGGCAAACTCCTCTGAAAAGGACCAGAAAACTTTCCCCCCCCGGTTTTGAAGCCATTACATTTTGGTAGTGACTACAAATGCTGTCTTTGTAATGAGAATGCTGCTAGAGATGAGGTACAGACAATAGGTGTGTCTGGGTTCCAATAAAACTTTATTGGCAGCACAAATATCATCACCTTTTCCATTATCCCTGGTCTTATAGTAATGAGCTCATTCAGATGAGGATTCTCAATAGCTGCAGGACTAGGTTTGGGCATCAGAAACCCTGATATATGTGTGGTGGGGACTCTCTTGTTCCCAGCCCACTTCTCCTTTTTGTTCATCTTGATGCCTCAGCTCATAGGATGGTTCTAGCTGCATCCAGGGTGGGAATTCCCTGCTCAGTTAACCCTTTCTGGAGACAGCCTTACAGCCACAGCTACATATGTGCTTCTCGGTGACTTTAACTCCCATCAAGTTGACAATGGAGACTGTCAGTTGAGGCCTCCTGAGCATGAGCTTCCAGTCTCTAAAACTGAGCTAATAGAATCTCTTTTCCTTATGCATTAGCCAGCATCAGGAATTCTGCCAAGAGAGCACACAGTAAAGATACAGTCCTTGTTCCAGAGTGATATTGCCAGGACCCCTTCCCCCGTGGCAGGCCTTCCTCTATGCTCAGAACCTCAGCCATGAAGCCCTGGTTCTCCTCTCTGCTCCCAACTCCCATCAGTGAATTCCCACAAGGGGTCATCCAGAAGGTGCAAGTCTCCCAGCCCATCACACCCGCAAGGAAGCCTCACTTACCGTTTTCTCAGTCAAAACCTCTATTACACCAAGCACATTCTAAAATGTCTACCCTCCTGGCTGATCATTTTCTCAGTGTCCTTTTTCTTTGCAGAGAGGTGAGAGTCCATCACAGGGATTGGTTATTTACTCCAATTGCTGAGAAGCTCTGCATGCAGTCTGAGTTGTTTACTTGTTTCTTCAAATTGGGTATTGTTAAGTTAGGAACATCAGGGATTGACTTGTGAAGCCAATATTGTACTCCCACACTGACTGCTACTGATTTCTTGCTGCAAAAGAACTCTAAGGACAGAGCTGTAGTATGCACTTTATTTTCTCACAGTGGATGAGGAAGTGTGCCTGAGAGAGTCCATCCCTCAGATTCCCACCTGGAGGTCAACCCCTCAATAAGTGAAGGCTTTGCAATCAGAGCAAAGTGGAGCATTGGGAGCAAACAGGATGTTTTCCTTAAATGATGCCCAAGACAATGCAGGGGCTGAGCTTCATTAATATAAACAAGATTTGAAATCTGAAGTCAGGATTTCTCAGGATGAACTTGGCAGGATCTGAGATGTTGGGGTCAGGTGTCCATGTTTCAGAACCACCTCTGTTGGAGATGGTGACACAACAAGAGGACCCTTGGCAAAAGCTAGGAAGCCCTCTCCTACTCTGTGAATGAGTTCACTGGCTGCCAGCCCCTCACCTTTGGTCGTCACCTTTCGGTCAGTAAAAACTGTGTCCCTTCTTGCATCATGTGGCTACAATCAATTTCATCAACCACTCCTCATTCAAACCATTGTTCAAGATGAAACTTCTTCAGAGTCATTGGGTGGAAAGTTAGACTCAGCTGATAGTTTGAAGGCTGGGAGATTTCACTGTCTTCCCACAGACAATAAATCACACAGCCTCAAACGGATTTCAAATTCAGCTATGGTGAATTAATTGGTCACGCACTTAGGACTTGGAGATAAGCTTGTTGCTCAGAGTTTTATCCACATTTTCCTATACAAGTTTGGAGCATTTTCTTACGTCATTGGGAAACTCCAAAAATAAGGATGTAAAAATCTTTCATATACTTATCATATGACTTAGCAATTTCACTCCTAGGTATCTGCTCCAAAGATCTCAGAACCTATGTTCCCACCAAACCGTATGTATGAAAACATGCTAAGTAGTCCCAGTTGGAGACAATACAAATATCTATTAACTTATTAATGGACAGATGAGATGTGGTATATACATATAATGGAATACTATTCAGCAAGGAAAAAGAACAATGGCTGTTAAAGCATGTGATGACATGGATGTATCTACAAAGAGCATGACAGACTTGTGGTGGTAAGAGCTGGACAGAAAAGACAATGTGATGGATAATCAAATTTAAATTAAAACTTTTAAATGCAAAGTTATTGTCAGGAATCTGATCAGAAGTCACTGGGCACTAGTGCATATAGCAGGATGCACAGCAACTCAGAGAAAATGTCAGCAGGGAGAAAGGTTGGACTTGACAGAATTTTTAAACTGGATCATGGTGATGGTGGTACAACTATAAAAGTTTACTAAGACTTATAGAAGGGTAT
Source organism: Lophiomys imhausi (assembly GCA_907164525.1). Lineage (NCBI taxonomy): Eukaryota > Metazoa > Chordata > Mammalia > Rodentia > Muridae > Lophiomys > Lophiomys imhausi. The sequence goes on along the minus strand of CAJQZJ010001826.1, from coordinate 1,421,630 downwards.
GGTTATATATTTTATGGCATGTTAATTATACTTCAGCAAGGAAATGTGGGACCTAAAACTGATCCCCTTGATTTCCCTCCCTTCCCTTCCCCTACCCTTTCCTTCCCTTCTGTCCTCTTGCCTCCCTCTTTCAAATGTCCTCCAAAGTGTTTGGTGAACCACCTAGTCATTCCTAACCCTATACTAGGTGTTGTAGTTCTTCATTTGCTGCCCAGAAAAAGTTTCTATTTGTCTGTTTATCTATTCTGGGTGGGTCATGTGTCCCCAGCATGCATATGGAACAGTATTTGAGTGGAGTTGGGAATCATCAATGGTCTGGTAGAGGAGGAGACCGAGGGTCTGGTTAATGTAGAGTTCTATGACGAAGCCTTGTTTTATGTTCCTGAAGAGTGGCAAGTAACAAGAGTCACAGTAACAAGAGGAAAGCCAGAGGCAGGGGCATGTCTCTAGGGCCTCCTTCACCTAGTGAGGAGTTTGGGTTCTAATTAGGAATGGAGAGAGGACTGTAACAAGTGCTGAGGGTATGAGTGTTGCTCTGCGACTTGAGTTCAAATGCCCACTCCCTTGTTAAAAGCTGGGCATGGTCACACATACAGCTGTAACTCCAGTGCTATGAGAACATGGACACGGGAGGACTGGAGGATCTCTGTAGCGAGGCTGCTCCGGACAAGCTGTGCACAAAGCCTCTCACACATCTCCAGTCAGAGTTCAGATGGCATTTTCCCAAAAGCCCTTTCAAACCCAATCCCCTGTCACTTGCTCTTGGATGTCCCTTTGTGCCCCCCCCCCAACAAATACACATTAAGCTGCAAGCTTAAGCATGATAGAAACTCATGTATTTTTGCTTCAAGAATTTTTTTTTGGACTCAATAATAGGTTTGGCATGAAGTGTGAACTCAACCATTTGTCTGATCTGTCAAGCAATTGATGAATTAGTCAGTTCATTAATTCACTCATTAAAGGCCATGTTTTCCACTGAGGAGTCCACAGGGTGAGAAGAGGGACTTGGAACCAAGGCTGCAGTCCAGAACTCCCAAACCCAAGTAAAAGTGATTCTGAGGCCTTTCTTCTGCCTCAGCAGCATGTAACCAGGTGGTGTTCTGTGCCCTAATACATCTGTTGGCTTTAATCTAACTGTCATGTTTCCTATTGCTCATTGGCACAGTAATTCAACTTTCTTTTTCCTCCTAAAACATCTTCTGGTAAATAGGAAGATACACCATTCTTATTCTGTGCCATTGCCCCTTCCTGCTGCACTCTTCGATTTGATCCTTGGAAGACTTTAAATTGGGGGGAGGGGCGTTGGTGTTCTTACATATGCATCCACATCAGAGGCCTGTCTGGAATGTTCTTCCACCTCTTTGTTGGTCAGGGGTCTCTCACTGGCCTGGAGCTTTCTCAGTAGGCTGGGGTAGCTGGCCAGTGAGCCCCAGGATCTGTCTGCCTCCCAGTGCAGAGATTGTTAGTGTATACCATCCATTACACCTGGCTTTTTAATGTGGGCTTTGGGGATCAAACTGAATTCTTTGGGCTTATGTAGGAAGCTGTTCACAGACTGAGTTTTCCTTCCAGTCCTAAGCCTTTAATTCTTTTAGTAGGTTTCATAGCATGCCAAACCAACACACTTGAAAGACTATGGTCTTGGCTGATTCTTTAGATCTCGTCCACCTCACTTGTTTTTGTGCTCCATGTACAACTTGTCCTACTGCTGACAGAGTTCCTCCAATTGCTCCTCCAGTGCCTATGACCTAAAGAGCAATTGAACTTAGGATTGAACAAGATTCCCAAAATTTGAATACATATCATATATAGGGCTTATCAAAAGAGATTGAATTTTTTCCTGATTACCTCATAATGCATAATTTCTAGAAAATTCCCATGTGATGCTGATACTTCAGGTTCAGGGACCCTTCTATGAGGACCACTCTTGTCATTTTGGCTCTGAATGTATATCCAGTGTATCTAATGGGCTAAAAAGAAAACAGATGTTCAAGCCTCCTCCCAACCAACAAAATCAGAATCTCCAGATGGAAGGCTCATGTGTTTCTGATGCTCTAAAGCCCAGAAAGGCTGTGGCTTATCCAGGATTAATGTCTTAGTGTCATTTCCTGTTACTGTGATAAAGTATTCTGACAAAAGTAACTTTAGTGGAGAAAGGGTTTAATTTGGCTTACAATTCCAGATTACAGTCTACTATAGCAAAAAAAGTCAAAGAGCAGAAATTTGAAGCAACTGGTTACCTTAAGTCCATGGTCAGAAAAAGGGGCCAGTAAATGCATACATTCCACTGCTCAATTCCTGTTCTTGCATGTTCAGGATCTCCTGCCTAGGGAATGATGCCACCCACAGAAAACAGATGTTCCCAATCAGTTAACATAATTAAGAAAATCCCTCACACATGTTCTCAGATGCCCTTTTTCCAGGTAGTTTGAGACTGTCCCGTTGATGAATCAAAACTAATCATCACAGCCACATAGCAAGGCCAGTCAGAGATAAGACTAGAATTCCGGCTGTCCAAAATGTGTGTTTTCAATATCTGACATTGGAAGGGTGTCTTCTATACATTATCATATCTGATTTTTAGTGTACAGATGAAGAGATAGACATAGGGAGGTAAAGCCTCTTGCCCAAGAATACAAAGGGAGAACCACCTTCTAGGAATGCCTGTCCTCATCCTCGGGTGCTGCCCTCCCTGGAGACATCACACACCCCTCCTCTCAAGGCTTTGAGATCATTCCAAAAGGGGGTGTGGAAAGCCTGTATAAGCCGGAGACAGTGGCGGACTGCAAGGAAACTGTTTTCTAAACACAACAGGGCAGTTGCACATATGAGCCAACAGTGGTTTTGGCAGCATGCATAAGGTCTGAGCAAGCTCAAGCAAGAGAAAAATCTCAGCATGGAGTGAAGCAGGGGTGGGGGTGGACATGAGGACCTCTGGTAATTAAGAGCTTCGGGAAGAGGGTAAGGTAGTTTTCTTAAAGAGTACAGGGCACAGTACATCTGACCCATCTAAAAATAAATTAGGCAGCACTAATGCACTTGTGTGTTCATTCTGGCTGAAGATAATTCCCTCTGCCCACCTAGAAAAGACCCGGTCTGTAAACTTCCTGCTCTGCTGGGGAATTTTCTCCATACCTCTGCACTCCATGAAGACAGACTTTGTGGGAAGTTGGAAGCAAGTGACTGGTGGGATTTGTCCCATGTTGCTCAGGTGGGAGTGTAGGAGAAAATCTGTGGCCATCGAGTAGAGAATGAAGAGGCTTGTTGTTCTAGGTTGTCTTGCTCATCCACCCATCCCTTCTTTCTTTAGCTGAAATCAGTGGCAAACTACTCACATGGATTTACCCAGAGTGCACGTGTCCCCTTGAACTTGAGTTCTATGAGGAAATGTGTTAATAGAGCCTCTGCAGGGGAGATGAGTAGAGTTGGTTTCAGTGGTCCCCCAGCCTGTTCTCCACCTGTCTTCCTTGCTGAAACTTACATCTATATGTCAAGTTGGCCCCCAAGCCTAGCCCTTCATAGGCATAAACCTATGCTCTGTAACAGTATTTTCAGTGAACATTCTGGTGCCACAGAAACCTGAGATCATTCAAATCTCAGGCCCATTCTTAGCCTTCAGTGTGACCTTGGCAATAAATACAATTGGTTTCTCCAAGACTCAAATGTCCTCATCTGAAAACTAAGGGTGCTGTGTTTTCCAGGATTGTTGAGGAACACACGCTGGATAATGCTGACACAGCCCCTGGCACCCAGTGGGACTCAAGCCTTTCTCTTGTTTCGAGACAATCTGGGCCACACAGTAAGACCCTATCTCAGAAAGTCGAAAGCAAACCAAATCAAAACAAGGTGCACAGACAGACAAATGGAATCCAATAACATGTCAGAGTTGAAACATTCCCTTCCCAATCCTCCAGCCTGCCTGCCTGTCACCTGGGTACGATGCCAACATGTGGTCCTGCCTTGCAGCACTTGCGATATTATAAGCTCAACGAAATGACCATTGAATGGAGATTTGGTTGTTGAGGCAGGGAGGGACTCCATGGGCTCCTCCCTGTGACCCTGTCTACTGAGGCTGATGGAGGGCATCCTAACTATGTTTCAAAATGTTCCCCTCCCACAGCCTTCCACTTCCACGTGGAGGAGTCCTGGAAAGGATTCAGGACCTGCCTTGCCAGCTCTTAGCAGCTCTCTTTGCATGACTAAGAAAAGAGAGATGGCAAAGGTCTCAGGCTGGACCAGTCCTTGGATGGCCACTCCCACAAAATTTCTGTGCCACCTTTACTCAAGCACATTTTGCAGGCAGGACAGATTGTAGGTGGAAGGATTTTTTTGGTTATGTTGGTGTCACAATCCCTCCACTGGTTCAGGCTTTGTATACCCCATTACTAGGACTCTTTTCTAGGGTCACCCTCACAGATTCTTGGGAATTTCCACTGCCCTAGGTTTCTAACTTGTCCCCCAAATGACCCAAAATTCCAGGTGTCTTCCCAGTACTCTCTCCCATTATTCTCCTCATACGTGATCCTTCTTGTTTCCATCCCCATTCACCCACAGTCCACTCAGATGTCTATCCTATTTCCCCTTCACAGGGAGAGTCATGAATCTCCCTCCCACACACCACATATCCCTTGAGCTCTCCTTGTTACTTAGCCTCTCTGGTTCTGTGGCTTGTATCATGATTATCCTTTACTTCATAGTTAAGGAGATGCCTCCCTGACCCACACCCCTGACACTGCCTAGAGGATCAGGAACCAGAGGCCTGATAGCCCAGGGACCTTGGGTAGAACCAAACACTCCAGGCAGATTGAGGTGGGGTGATTCCTGATGATATTCTGCTATCTTCGGAGACAGGAGCCTCGCATAATCATCATCAGAGGTTCCATCCAGCAGATGATGGAAACAGAGGCAGAGACTCACAGCCAGACATCAGACGGAGCTCTCTTCATCCTGCAGAAGATAGAGAGGAAGGACTGTAGGAGACAGAGGAGCCAAAGACACCACAAGAAAACCCACAGAATCAACCAACCTGGGCTCATAGGGGCTCACAGAGAGTGAACTGACAATTAGAGAGCCTGTATGGGTATGACTCAGGGCCTCTGTATTTATGTTATGGTTGTATAGCTTGGTCTTCTCGCAGAGCCCTTAACAGTGGGAGCGGGGGCTGTCACTGATGCTTTTGGGATCCTTTTCCTCCTCCTGAGTTGCCTCATCCAGCCTTAATATGAGAGGAGGTTCCTAATCTCATTGCAGCTTGACATGCCATGTATGGGTGATATCCCGAGGAGGCTTGCCTTTTTCTGAAGGGAAACAGAAGAGGAATGGATGGAGGGGTGGGGGTGGGGGGTCGACTGGGAGAAGAGGAAGGAGGGGAAACTGTGGTTGGGATGTAATGTATGAGAGAATAAATTAAAATGTAAAAATAGAGAGAAGAGAGGTGATGTTTGGCTCCTGTGCAGTCCAACACTAGTGACAGCAGCCAGGAAGCACCCAGCTCTCAGGGTCTAGGGAACTGTTCTCCATCCCATCTCATTCAAGCCAAAGGGCCAGGAGGCAGAAAGAGCCTATCTCAGACCTCCTGACTCTGGAGAGAGGGTGTGTAGGGCCTTAGCGTAGGGCTACAGAGACCCACATTGTCGCTCCAGAGGGTTCTAGGAATAAAGGTCGCCCCTCCCCCCATGATCACACTCCCCACTTCAGGGAGAGAAGAGGGGAGGGAGTTGGCAGTGACTGGGCACTCCATCCAAAGCCAAGCATTGATCTGCCTCTTGATGTTGTCATAGCAACAGCTCTTCCACCGTGGGGAAAGATCAGCGGGGCACCACTGGGCTCTCTTTACCCCTTAGCTACCTGCCACGCCTTGTCCAGGATGCCTTTCCTTCTGCTCCTGACAGTTGTCTGGTTGTCCGGTACTACCACTGGCCCCTTCTCTGCCTTTAGTCCTTTCCTTCTGCTTGACAAGACCCCATTGCTCACTTCTTCCTCGTGCCATTCACCACTCTTCCATGCCATGAGGCCTCAGGCCTGTGTGGCAGCAGCCTTCTGGCTGCCTCCAGGATGCCCACAGAGATTCAGGGGATGGGAGAGGATGGGATCTCCTCCTGAGCCTGGCTACTCAAGTCAGGCTCTTTCCTTTCCTTATAGCAGGTTCACTTATCCCTTGATCTTAGCCCAAAGTCTCCTTGGGAAGAGGACACAATGACACTGAAGCCACTTTGCCTGAATGAAGCTGGAGAGAGAGGAGCTCTGATCCTAAAGTCACATGGGGCCTGGATCCTACTCTCTGAGCCGCCACTTACTAGCTTTGCATTACCCTGCAAGCAAAGATTTCTTGGGACAGATTCTTCTGTTAGAATGGAAAATACAGAAATAGTACATGCTTCACTAGGTTATGGTTCAGGCAAAAATAAGATGCTAATATCAGCTCTCATGAGCTAGGAATTTGTGTCTAGTGTACATAATTCAGTCCTATGATGTTGTCACATGGTTATCTCCAATTACAGGCAAGGAAAGGGTGTTCAGAGAGGGTAATGGCTTGCTGGAGGTAACAAGGTGGTGTTCCTTGGGCATTTTTTTTTTTTTTTTGGTCACAGGAGAACTTCTGGGGTTCTTGGATTTGAGCTCTATAGTTTTTTATCTTAGGACAGTGGAGGTATGTCTGGCACATAGTAGATAAATATATATCATACTGTCTCCTCATAGTAATCTAATTAAAATATTACCATATGTCTAATTTGTTTCAGGGATCAGAATCATAATGATAAATTATACACTATTCTTTGCTCTCGAAAACCATAAACTTTGAATCTCTCTCTCTCCCCCCTCCCTCCTCTTCCTTTTCTCCCTCCTTCCCTCCAAAGTGGAGAGGGAATCAGAAACATCATCAGAGAAGGTGGTGGTAGATGAGCAGGTCTCAGGTAACACATGACACATAGGAGATAGGAGACAGGCATGGAGGCTGGTAATATTATCTTCTCAGTGACACTTAGACCCAGAGGAGTAAATGGTAAGTTCTGTTAGAAAGAACTGAGAATGGACTTCTTCGTTAAAGTATCAAGCCTCTTGCAGTCTTAGAGGGACAGCTGTTGAGAGAAGCATGTCATTAAAGGGAGAGGATAGAAAAGCCAGTGTGTGTGTGTGTGTGTGTGTGTGTGTGTGTGTGTGTGTGTGTGTG
>CAJQZJ010001826.1:1387654-1404632 GCA_907164525.1 Lophiomys imhausi | reverse complement strand
GTGTGTGTGTGTGTGTGTGTGTGTGTGTGTGTGTGTGTGTGTGTGTAAATATACATTCATGCATGAGGATCAGCTGATTCTCCCTGTATGCTATATGTGAGGGTCTGTATATGTGCTAGTAGTACATAAAGAGCCATGCATATGACAATATACATGTTAGCATGTTAGTATTGAATATCAAGACCAGTATGCATACTTCTGCTTGCTAATTTGTTTACCTGTTCACATGTGTCAGTGAACACACATCCAGACATTTTTTATCAGCACATACATCTATGATGGAACATTTATACACACGGAACACATGAAGCTATGCTATTGTGCCTATACTGTATTAACGGAGCAGAGCACAGAGTTAACTAAGAGCGTGTGCTCCAACATTTGCCTGCCTGGGCATAGGGCCTTATCTCAGCATTTAAAACCCATAATCCCCACCACAAAGACTGTTTACTCATCTTTAAGTTGGAGAGAATAATTGTACCTACCTTCAATATTTAATGTGAGGGTAAGTTGCCCATAGTATATGTTTAAAATATTGATCATTGCAAGGTAATTCATGTTAGCAATAAATATGTAAGTGGCTGATCTGGATGACTGAAGTGTGGCTTTTTGTATGTGAAGATATGGCCTTGGACACATGACCTTAACAACCTTAGTGTGCATATTTATTAAACTTTGTACGTCAGTATAGACAGAAACATTGAGGTGGACTGGACCGGAAACCAAGGATGGATGTGGGTGGATGTGTGTGTGTGTGTGTGTGTGTGTGTGTGTGTGTGGTGTTCTTAAGGATGGTCTAACAAAGCCATCTGAAGGAATCATTGTGTCTCACCTATTATCTTATCTAGAACCTGGGCCTGAGATTCAGCCATTATTCAGAACATTTATGTTGACCAAATAAACAAAGCAGATGGGCTAGTTCGAGACTATTGCTCAAATCACATGCTCATTTGAAAAGAAAGAGTAAAAAGTAGGTACAGCTAGTTAGCTAGCTAGTTACATGACACATAGGTAGATAGACAAGTTGATAAGTAGGTGAGATGGTGGGCTAGATAGATGACAGTTATAGATAGGTATCAATGAGCAGATAGACAGCAGACATTTGTGCATCCAAGTTTGGCTCTAGAAGGTTGGAATTCTGTCTACTTATTCTGAGGGAGATATTCAAGTTCTTACTCTCATGAAGCCCCAACATTTTGTTGCTGGTAGCTTTATGTGTTATCTTGGGTTTACCGTGAGGGCCTGATGAAAAGGAAGTCACAGATGGAAAAGCTAAGTCTCCTACCTAACACCTCCAAGAGTCTGTTTCCTTTCACCTCTGACTATTGGGGTTCACATAGAACTATGCTTAACAGGAGAATTGTACTATTTAAAAGATTTAAGAACCTTGTTTCTTTGTTCTGGCCCCAAACTTTCATTGTATTGAACAGAGAAACTGGGTCATGAAGAAGGGAGATGGTTCCTGATGTCCAGACCTCTGCTGTGGGTAAGTTCCTACCATACAACCATCCTGGGAATGTAGTAGACATGGACCTTAGAGCTCACAGTGAAATAGAAGCTGCTATGACAGTGGCCATCAGGATGCTGAAGAAACAGTTCCATTCATTTGAGACCCACTCATAAGATTAGTATCATAGGCTGTCTAGTGGTCCCACTTACCCAGACTCAGTTAATGGGAACTGGGAAACCTCCTGACCCAAACAGAAAATTGGAGTGCCCTAGGGCAATTTGAGTATGGAACAGCAAGATGCTACACCATATCTGCTGTTCCATGAACTAGGAAATGATGTGCAACTGAAATGCAGGAAACACACAAAAATACACAGGTGTCACCAGCTGTGTAGCTTCAGGAAGTGTGACAGCTGGAAAGATGGACAATCTGTGGTGTCTCATGGCTTCTCCAATCTGGCTTGTAGTATGTAAGCAAATAGGACGTACCACTCACCCTCTGTCTTCTTGCTCCACTATCATCACATTACTTAATGTAATCTTTAGAAATCATAATAAGGCTAAAACTTGATATAGCTATAATTATTCATTTCCCTTTTGCCTGAGTTAGTTGGAGTGAGTCTCGATGACTTGGAATCACATCCTGTCTGAACAAGGCAGTGCACTGGAAGATCTCAGGAGACAGACATGCTGAGCCCCCAGGCCCTGACAATGGCATCTGTAACTCTCCCAGAGGCCAGCTTGGAGAGGCATCATGTGTAACTGTGAGGAAAGGAAGCACTCCTCATTGGTCATGTCTTTGTAAAGTGCCTTGTGATAATTCATTAAAAGTCTTCAGGAAGGGACATTACCTATCTTCCAGGCTCTGTTGCCACAACCCCACAACAGGGCCAACACATCATTTTCTGCCTGGTTAGTGTTCCAGAGCAAGCACACCACAATGATAACAGACAAGTGCTGTTCCTCAAGGCAGTGGCAGCTCTGCATCAAAATAAAACAGTTCCTCCAGCATGCCGGCCCCACGTGTAGAGGCATGTGTAGTTCTAGGTACCATTGTAGTGGTGGAGGGCACTGCAAAGTCTCCCTTTTGAGAGTCTTCAACCCCCTCCCCACAATTACAAGTTCTCATGGCGACTGTTTAGACCAGAATGGAAACACATCAGATAGAATGAATGCAAAGGTCAATGTGTTCAATTCATCAGCTGTCAGGACAAGAGATATTTAGAAAGAATCATAGGACTTGCCCTTTCCCACCCACTAACAGGACACCTCTACCCAGGAGTTATAGATATCCATTGCACTTCCATCAATCACTAGGACCAAAGAGGCACCTAGCAGGTTTAGATTCACTTCCTAAGTCTCACTAATGAGTGAGGAAGCTAGCATAGCACAAGCTGGCAGGGACTGAGCATAAGAAAATGAGGAACATAAGAACGCTCTTTCCTTTCTCCAAACCCAGCCTAACTTTGAACCAGAGCTGTCCCCATGATACACAGAGGAATCCAGTTCTACTGAAAGATGAACAAGAGCCATTGCCAGAGGGAAGAACATGAGCATCAAGGCCAGGTGTCCAGCTGGCTTCTTAGAACAGCCAAGCCAGGAAGACAGGCAGGAAGAGCACGGGCCAGGCCAACAGGAACCCTGAAACACAAGAGACATGAATCAAGTGTTGAGCTTTGACACTTAGCAGCCAATGCCAGCTGGCCTCCTTGTCACTTGCTGTGGAAGAACAGGAGGGAAGCATAGCCCTAGATTTGGTTGGGACAACAATTGATTTTTCCATTTTCTTCTGGGCACAAAGAAGGCAGTTTACTCAACCTTCTTTGCAGAGAGGTGGTACCATGTGACTGGATTTTGTCAATGAAATAAGGATGGAAATTTTAATTTCCATTTGTAAGACTAGCAATAAAAGCCTCCAGCAAGATCTGTCATCTGCCAAGTATCCTGGGTCTGACTCACAGAACATAGTGATATTACCAGGAATTACCAGAGGGTAGGAAGAGCCTGGGTTTCTAATGACTTCCTAGATCACAACTATGTCCCCTAGCATGAAGGTATAGAGGATTTAGGGTTGTTGGCTACAGCTGCTAGCACCACTTACAGTGACTAATAATAAGGGGGCAGGAAGATGGGAGATTGGAATGTACCACCTCTGAGGCTAGACTATTTACCTTGGAATCTCAGCTCTGCAACTACCTGGGTAGATCTGGTCAAGACATTACGCTTCTCTGTGCCCAAATTCTCTTATATAGAAAATGTAACTATTAATGGCACCTATTGATATATCAGATTTCATAAGGTTTAAATAAATCAACTCATATCAAGTCTTTACCATGCCATATATGGACTGGAAACTATAGCTCAGTGGCAACCTGCTTTACATGGCAAATGTGTGTTTCTTAGATTCAATCCCCAATGCTGCAATAAAATAAAATATAAAAAATGTGCCCAGAATATGGTAAGCATTATGTAAGTGTTGGTTCTGAAAACTAGACTTTGATATCATCATGTGTGTGTGTTAGTGTATGTGTGTGTGTGTTCTGCACACTATTATATGTTCAGTGATAAGGAGGGGAAATATTGAATGGCAGTTGTCTTGTATAAGCATGTCAACCTCCTTTGACACCACTACCAACTTACAGCATCTCCCCACCCCCAACAATTCAAAGTAACTTGGTGATATCTTAGAGAGTGAGGAGTGGAAAGTGTGATTTTCAGAAACACAAATGTATGACAGGGAGTTTCTACGAGACATAGATGGATGATCGGTTAATCCTGAAGCACCGGAAGTGATTCCGAATGATAGTGAACTGCGAGAACAACAGAGCCCTCTCGTGGCAGCTTGCTCCCGCTCTTCAGATCCATGCCCTCCTTCCCTAGAAGGTGCCAACATCCACCAGAAGAAACACAGCTAGCTCAGCAGGCTGGGAAGTTGCTGCTCTCATCACTGTGCTAACCCGAGGGAGTAACAGCAATGAAGGAGGCTTGAGGGCCCCGACTTCAAGGTGCTTCTGCTCTGCGCTCTGTGGCTCTGTGCACACCATACAGTGAGTCTTACTTTTCTGAATACCATCTGAAGTTACCACTGAGCTGTACTTATTTGGGAAATATTTAGACTGCCACAAAGTTAAAGGTTTGAACATGAAAAGGACATTTTTTCCATGTTCACCAATATTTGCCTTTTGTGGGCTAGAAAATATGTTTCCCATCTTGTCCAGAACACCTTCTTCAGTGTCTCTGGTCTTAAATTCCAAGTCCTTTACCAAAACCCCATTCAGATGTCTGTGCCATGTGGCATTCTCTTGACCTTCTCTGGGATAGTTATTCAGGCACTCCTGCTTGTCACATAGGGTCTTACACCCCTGTCTCATTTATTTAGTCAGCTGTTGTTGCCTCTGCTCATAGGGGTCTGTCTGCCTAATACTTCCTGATCTAGAGACATTTTTTCTCTGGGTCAAATATCATTTCCTCTAACAGTTCTTCTGATCCATGTTCTCTTCCTACTTGGATCACGAAACCATTAAACATTGTTTGGGCACATGGCCATCTAAAACAGAAATTCTACTTCCCAGGTTCTTTTGAAGCTAGGTGTGGCCACATAGCTATATATAAATGGAAGTGTTAGGTGCCACCTGCCAGCATGTTACATAACACTCATTGACTTCCTTTATGTCCCCTGCCCTGAACCCTCACTGTTATCTTGTACCACAAAAATGATGACCTCACCTGAAAGAGCAAACTGTAAGGAGCTTGAATCCTTGATTGATTGCCTGATAGTGGAATTTTTTTTTTTTACACATAAGGTTTCACTTATGTGTTAGAGAAATAAACTTCTAATTTAAGACTTTATTACTTATGCCTATAGCTTCCTAGCACACCACCCATCTTTTATTGCTAATTACATTGGTTTTTTTTTTTTGCTTTTTACTTGTATATATATCCTGGAACGAAAGCTCTCTGAGGTCAGGCACCTGTCCTGTCTTGATCAGCATCATATTATCAGCTCCTAGAACAGTGCCTGGCACGCAGTTGGACTTGGTAAACACTTCCTGTTAAGCAGTAGTCTCCTCTGCTAGATTAGAAAGCCACTCTTGGGTTAGTCTCATCTCACTAGCCACAGTCCCCAGCACAGGGCCACTAGCACATCGAAGGGGATGCAGAGACATCCAGAGGGTTGGAGAACAGAAGGGAAGAGTCTTTGGTGGTGCTGTGAGAAAAAAACACATGTGGAAGCCACAAACCTGCAGTGCTGGGAGTCCCGTTCGAGGGTTCAAGAGTCTGAGCACCTGTGGGCAAGAGCAGAAGGTGAGGGTCTTCTTGGTCATGCTCTGATGGCTGGGGAGCCACAGCTGCCCCAATCCTCCTGCACCTGATCATTATGCCCACAGGCAGTCTCCACCTCGGAGACTTCTGTTATCTGGCAGGCACATGGCTAAGCACATCCCATGCAGCTTCCACCTAATTATCCTAATGGATTTGTGAAGGAAGCATCTCCATCTCCCATTTGCTGGTGGGAAGACAGTATCAGTGATATCAACCCATTGTCAACTGGAAAGGTTTGGGAGTTGCCTAGGAGATGGCAAGATACAGCTTGGGATGTACCTGTGAGGGATTTTCCAGAGAAGATCAACTAAAGGAGTAAAAAACTTCCCTGAAGTTGTGCAGTACCATCCTATGGCCTGGAAGCCTTGATGGGCTAAAAGGGGAAAGATGAAAGCTCCATGGGACTCCCTCTCTCTCCCCCCATTTCCCATCTCCCTTCCCCTTCCTGGTTGCTGTGAATCGTACAGCTTTGTTCTACCTCACCCTTCTTCTGTGACATTCTGCCTGACTAGGGACCCAGAAATATGGAGGCAAGCCACCGTGGACCAAAACCTCTGAAATCATGAGCCCAAATGGATCTTTCCTCCTTTAAGTCAATTCCTCAGCTATCTAGTCACAACAATGAATAGCTGACAAACCCTGTGTGTTTGTTTCCAACGTGGATGCCCATGAACCTCCCTCCTCAAACTGTCCTGTGACACCACACAAGGCTCTAAGCTGAGAACTCAGTGAAGGGGCAGGACCACTCAAGGCAGAACCTTCTTTTTTTTTTTTTTTTTTTTTTGGTTTTTCAAGACAGGGTTTCTCTGAATATCTCTGGCTGTCCTGGACTCGCTTTGTAGACCAGGCTGGCCTCGAACTCACAAAGATCCGCCTGCCTCTGCCTCCCAAGTGCTGGGATTAAAGGCGTGCGCCACCACTGCCCGGCTAAGAACCTTCTTGATGAGACAGCTCAGCTTGTTCATCCCAGAGGTAGAGGTAGGAAAAGTGCTGACCTCCTGAGGCTGCCGTGAGCAGCCAAGCTGATGACATATGTAAAGCTGTTCAGCACAGAGCGTGGGTGAAAATATTATTATTTGACTATAATTAACATTATTGCATCTTAATTTCTTTAAGTTCTTTCTTTTTTTGGTAAGAGGGGTTCATGCCTCCTCCGTTCAGATGGAATTAAAAACCATGACAATACTATACACACTTGTGTAGGATGGATGAAGCATTATGGAGTGGTTGCATAGCTAGCTACCCCTCTATCCTTTCTCAGAGGACCATAGTTAAACTTTGTAAAGCATATTCACCCTAAGGGTCCCTGTGTAAGCTGTGGGGAAAGGCAGTGCAATCAGACCCCTTTGGTTTCATTCTAACTCCTGGCACTCATAAGCAAGTGATCTTAAGTGAATCCATTAATCTCTCTGAGTCTTGAATTCTAACCAATTAAATGGACACAGTCACGGGAGGATTAAGAATACTGATGAATGCAAGAGTTGTGCCTGGTTTCTAATAAATGCCAAGATAGTTCCACTCAGATACATATCCATCAGTGACGGGTGGACTGAGAAAGCAGAAAAATCCAGGGTGGCTGGCATTGGTGACCCCAAACATCTAAAGTTAATTATCAGCCCTTGGCCAACTATCCTTGTACCAGAACTCACCCACTTACCTGTCTTAGTGATGGGTCCTATATCTATAACCCGGGCTAAGTTCATGGCTGGCCCATTACTGCGGAGTTGACTTCTAGAGCAAGGCTGTAGAGACATAAAACTCTTGTTATATCAGAATTTAAATCCCTTGTCCCTGTGTGCATGCTGCCATGGATATGGATGTCTGTGTATCTGTGGAACTAAGCACTTGGATATCCCACCATATGTCTTGGATATCCTTCCATATGATTTGTATATCCTACCATATGGCTTTCTTTTTGATGCTGTGGTTTCTTTCAGTTGTGGGAATTCATCCCTTAACAAATCTGGGTTTGAATCTCATCTCTATCCTCTCTTATATAAATGGGACAATTATCTTTATCTGTCTATTATAATTAAATAGTTCATATCTGGTTTTCTTTAGTTAGTTATTCATACATTCATTTATTCATTTATGCATGTAAGAAGGCCATGAATTGATGTCAAATATCTTTCTCTATTGCCATCCACCTTATCTTTAGACACAAGGTCTCTCAGTGAACCTAGAGCTTGTCATTTTGGTTAGGCTGGTAACCCCCCCAGAATCCTCCTGTCTCTGCACTCCTGGGACTTAGGTTACAGACACATGCTACCATCCTAATTTTCACATGGGTTTTGGGAACCCAAACTCAGGTCCTTGTGCTTTCATAGCAAGCATTTTACCACTCAGAGCCTCCCAGCTCAGCACACCTGGTTTTAAGTGTTAAAATGAACCATAACATATACTTGGAGTAGACTAGGGGGTGCTATCAGGAGCTGACATGTCTCGATATAAAAAAATCTTGAGTTAAGAGAATGTCTTTGAATGCCATATTCTGCAGATCTCTTGAGGTTTTTGAAGACCACCTATCTATTTCCTTGGATAAACAAATGTTGCTAGTCTCTTAGCAACTTGATTTCTGGTTACCTTAGAAAATAACTGTGAGAGACTACCCTAGTACCTAACAAAATGACATGCTTGAATGACTATTAGTTTGCATTTATTAATTATCCTAAACAGTTTATGACAGTTGCTAACAAAGGCCAAAACTTCACATTTCATTTTTAAGCGTTACCTAGGTACAATACCTTAAAAAGAGTTAACCTTAAATTTGTATCAATATACAAATACAAAGATATAAGAGCATATTCATTGAAGAATCTCCAACTGAAGATGGTTGAATTAGTGGCAAGCCTGTAACTTGGCAAGAAAAATCCCTTCCTTCAACTGTAGACAGAATGCTGTCCAAAAATGACAAAACTTGGAAGCAGGTAAGTCAACAGCCTAGCTCTGCCAAGACAGGGTAGGCAAGTCCTTCATAATTCCTGCTTTGCAATCAATGTCTGTCAGAGAAATGGGGTCAAATGGCTGAAGATTGATGCTGTAACATATGGAGAGAAATTGGGAACTGTCCAGGCAACCAGTTGTATGTCATTTCTTAGTTTTGGTAGCTGCTGGCCCTGCACTTCCTGTATAATCAGATATATTTATCCTTCTCAGGTCTCTGATGTGGTTGAAGACTAGATAGCTATAGTCCCATAGTTAAATTTTGAGTTGTTTAGGAATTAAGAGGGTGTTCTAGACCTAAGGAGATGTTTTTAAAATTGTGATGCAAGTTAGGATGGAAGCTGAGCTGGATATAGAACTTTAAACTCATGGAGATGGTTAGATAGTAGAATGTTAAAGTCAGGTGCCAAATACATATGGACTGAACATTGGGAGTGTATGCTAAGCCTTATAATTCTAATTGTGGCCTAATTATTTTTGTTGTTTTGTGTTGTATTTATTGTTATAAGAGAAAGAGCCATTTGTTGGACTGAAAGGGGGATCTGTTGGGGGAAAAATGATATACCTTAAACCTTAAAAAAAAAAAAGGAAGCAGATGGGGGAATGAGGGGGAAGAGGATGGGAGGGCGGTACCAGAGGGGGGAGTAAGGAGGGGATTGTGATTGAGATGTAACTTGAAGAAATTAAAAAAAAAAGAAGCATAACAGCAGCAACATATAGACATGCTGTAAACACCCAAGGAATATAAGTGTTTACATTCAAAACAGCTCCCATTAGGGCTGAAAGCACCGACACCAAATCACAGCTCAGAAGGGGAACATTTCAGTTTTGAATCCCTAGCTCTGTGTGGGGCTGTAGGTTAGGGACTTCTCTGAACCCCAGTTTCTTTATCTGCATAATGAAGCTTCATTTGGTCATCATGAGAGCTCAGGTAGATAAAGATGTGGGAGTTGTAGTTCAGTGACTGACAGAGAGGGGACCGAAAAGGCCTTACCACAGGCTCACATGCATCCCACACCCAAAGGTCTGAGGTCTGGAAGTTTCCAGCATTTGGGAGTTTCTCAGATTTCGTAATATTCACAGTCTTTACAGGTTATTTATTTATAAGCTGAGAATCTGCAACCCAAAATATTCTGAAATCTGAATCCAAAATCTGAGAGCTCCATCTTGGGCTTCAAAATGGATTTGAAATTTTTGAATCAATGATGGTCAACCTGTAATATCATAATCATTCATAATAGATGTTGTGCCAGGGAAAGCTGATCTGCCTTGTGAAGAGAATAGTTGCTCTTAAATAGGCTTGGGAGGATGCTCAAAGTCTGTCCATTTTTCTTCTTTGTCTTCTTCTCTTTCTTATATTCATTGATCTATCCATCTGTCCCTTCCACCTCTTCAAGCCTCCCCATCTATCCATTCAACCAACTTTCTTCCTTCCCTCTTCCCCCATCCTTCCTTCCTTCCTTTCTTTCCTCCCTTCCCCTTGTATGTGTTTATCCAACGTTCTTTACATTCATGCCTCCATCTGTAAACTCAATAAATTTATGTGGAGACCCTACAGGGCACCAGTCCAAAGAGACACTCACTGGTTCACACTGTTCACTAGTGGAGTCACACAGGTAAACCTCACAATGCAGGAAAACTAGGTCGTAATTTCCAGCAAACATGAACATCTGTACTGAGAATCGGCTTTGCGAGGACACCCCATTCTCCTCCACATTGATGGTGGAATCATGTTGATTTGGGCAGCTAGGAAAATGAAAAGGGCAAAGGTGTAACTTCTAACCCAACACAGGAGAATATCAAAGGTTTCTCTGCCCCCAGACCCCTTCCGTCATACTTTTATGACATTTTTTCTAGTTCATCGTTCCTCAATAAGTTTGTATATTTAAGTTTTTGATGCACAGTTTATAGAGTGAGTCAGAATATTCCTGTCCCCATTTTTAGGTAAGTGATCCAGGGCTGGTTAATCACTCTTGTTGTGCCTCCATGGACTGCTCTGTTTGTGTTTTTTTTTTTCACATTATTTTTTTCCCTGCAAATTTCTATATTATTGAGAATTACACACATATATACAATGAGATGTGATCATACCCTCCATTTATCCCCAATACCCCATGTATTCCTTGACCGTAAAGCAGAGATATCATATGATTGGTAAGAGCACTTAATGAGGCAGCTGTGGGCTTTTTCTCATCACAGTGCTTGGCATACAGCTGAGCTCAAAGACAAATATTACCAGGTACCACTAATATGATTTGAATTATGACCTCCTTTCCTTTGCTTTTTATTATTGATTGATATCCAATAATATTCTGTTCTATAGTATTCATAATATCATGTCCACTTTAATCAATGTAAGCATCTATATGATGTACCATTATTACTTAGTTGAACAATATTTTAACAGTAAACTTTATGGAAAAGTTATCGAGAATACTGAAATGGAAAATGATTGGTATTTCTTTACTCCACTCATCCAATTTGTTTTTAATACTTTAGGCTAAAATATCAGGAATAACATTCCAAGATCAAACAGGATGCTCATAATATGTAATGTCAACTTATTTCCAAATGGAGTGAACCAATTTGCACCTCTACCAGCAATGGATGAGATAACATTTTACTCAAAACTTAGTTATGACAAAAGAAAAAAAAAACAAACTAATCTCAGAGTCTCCTGATACCTTTCTCTGATGATGAAGTACTTCAAGGGATCATTCCTGTCTTCTGTGGGAGTGGCATAGCAGTTCCTTAGCAACAGCTTGAACACAGAGGTGTCTCCTCTCTCCAAGATGGCGCCCACATAGAGTACAGACTCCACTGGAAGCACCACTTTGGTCCCTTCGTATGGGTGTGTGTAGCTCTGGTCTTGGAAGAGAGCCATCCTGACAGTGAACTCTCCTGCTCCACCCACATCAATATTCAGGGAACTGAGACAAGGAGAACCACAAGAGTGGAAACATCAGGCTTTGACCAGAGAAGGCAAATAAATCAAGCCCTGGACTAGTATAAAGTTATGGAGAAAAAGAGGCGTCTCTGATCTCTAAATGAACTAGTTGAAAATCCACTGAAACAGAACACTTATTGGCATCTAAGTGCTGTACTTGACAGTCATGACTGTGTCCAGGATTTGCACCCATCCCCCTGTGTGGCAGGTACATCAAGCTCTTACTCCAGAAACCAGCTCTAGTACAGCACCATCAGCAACAGGACTTGAGGTCAGCTCTTACAGGCTCACAATTTTTAGCCTTGCGTCTCTTCCCTCCAACCCCACAATCTTCAGCAGAACACAATTTGAACCAGAAAATGACCTTCAATTTTATATTTAGGAACATGGGCTCTGACACACTCTAGCCTGAAAACTTTTGTACTTTGACATTTTTAACTCTTTTCATCCTGCAATTCTGAGAGCCTAGGAGGCAATGGGGGATGGTACAAGCACCCTGAATTTCTGGCTGGCAGTTTAGTAAAATCCCTTTAAAAGTATAAGACTGTGTAAAACTTCAATCAATAAGCCTCACTCTAGCCAGAGGTGCAGGGAGAAACAGAAACAAACAAAAGCCCTGCCTGGATCCAATCCCACCCGAACTGTTATTTTATTCTGTTTCTGGTGAGGATAGGTGCTGTTTCTTCAAAGGTAGACTGGTCTTAAATTCCAGCCCTGCACTAAAGCCTCCCCGCCCCCTTCTAATCTCTACCCCACAGAGATTATGTCTGGGACCCATATCCACTAACTGGAAGCACCCCATGCTTCTCCTACTTTGCATTGTCTGACTTGCAACTTATTACCAATTAAGCCTATTGATGTGATTAGTTGCCTGCTGCCTTTCTCCTCAAGGTGAATGAATTTGTCTGGAGTTTTTGTTTCTAAGCATATTTTAAGTACTGATCCCTAGTCCAGCATTGCCTCATAATAGAAGTCTTTACTATTTACAAGTGTCTTGATCACTCGGAATGTTTTTAGCTACAATAGAGAAATGAATAATTTAGTGAGTGGAAGCTCCTGAAGCAGGTTGGTAGCACTGTGTGGGCATTGTAGATTGTATGTGCGATCAATGACAGAGCTACATAAAGGTCAAAGATCAAAGGTCAACACCATACCTTACAATGGGCTGGAGTGCAGTTTGGAGGCTGATCTTCATGTCCAGTGGGTAGGTGCACTGGAAGTTGACGTTGACGAAAAAGTCCCTGATTATGAAATCAGTGGCCAAGGAGAGGGTGTTTCTGTAGATGGCATGGGTCCCGTTGCTCTTTGGGATAAAAATTAAGCCACATGTGTTTATTATGCAGATGTGTTTAGCTGTTTGTCGGACTCATATTCGTCTGATTCCACATTCAGTGTTCCCAACCATGGAGCCACCCTGAATCTGTCCTCCAGGGAGTAAGGGGTTCTCTTCTGCCTATAGTGCTAACTCTTATGGGAAGACCAGAATAAACACAGAAAATGAATGATGGACCCTGCTAATGGGCTGACATGCTTGCTCTTCCCTCACCGCCCCTAATTTTGAGCATCGTGATCTGAACTGACATTATGAAGCTCAATTATTATCCACCCAGCCTAAGCTCTTTAACATGGACCAGCATGTAGAAATTCACATAGCCCCCCAACGCCATAAGAGATTTGCCTAAGACCTCACAGCTATGAAGATGCTCCTATTAGCACAAATACTACCCTCTAGTGGCAATGGTGTGAATATCACTTGCCTCCAGAATGTTCCCACAGTCACTGGCCACAACAGGGCTGGTCGTGGACACCCAGTTGTTGGGCTCATTTTGCATGATCCTGCTGCAGTTCCGGTCATTCAGGTAGGCGATGATCTCCTCCTTGAAACCCAGACTTCCCAGCAAACACTTGTCCAACTTCACCTTGATCTCATTGGCTCCACAGTCCAGCTGAGGCTGCAAACTCTGAGTATCTAGAAGGCCCAGGAATGAGGTCAGTGGAGTGTACTGGAGACAATGAGGAGCATCTAAACCCTCTGCTTCCAGCAAATCCTCCATGCCCATCAAATTGCTGAATAGACTAGATGAGGTCTGAGACCCCAATAAAAGTCACACTCAGACTGAGAAAGAGGCCTCTGGTTCAAGACTTCCAAGCATCTCAGGTCCAAGCTTGTCTTAGATGCTCTTGGGAGACCAAAGTGGTCCTGTATTTCCCACTAAACCAAAGTCAGATGCCCGTGCCAGAGCCATTTGCTTATACAGTGTTCCAGTAGCTGACCTGGAAGTTTTGTCTAGCCCTTATCCTCTCTCACCTGTGCAAACCCACTGGCTTCGGAACAAGTAGGCTAAATAAATCTCAAGATCTCCACAATCTCAGTTCCATGGCTCCTGACCCTCTAAGCCTCATTCCTCTTGTCCCGCCTACTCCACCGTAGGAGCTGTTTACCAGAAACATTGTGGTCCTGCCTACAGAGACAGGTCCAGTTGCCATCTTGGAACACACATTCCTCCTCAGGATAACGACAAGTAGGCTCACACTTCTTTGGTGCAGTGGAGGGGTCTAGAGGAAAGAGATGGAGGAGGAGGGTCAGGAAGCAGAGCAGGTCTGAGTCCTCTCAGGCATACCCTCTCATTCCTTCAGAGTCTTTATAAATATAGGAGATGCTTGTCAGAAGAGCCAGGCCCCCAATTTGTATTTCCTGACTCCCAAATCCAGATATTACTAGAGAAAGTAACATCCCTGCGAACTGCCAGACTAAGAACTATTGTAACTACTTTCTATGGATCGGTACATTTGATGCCTGTGGTAGAAATGTGTGACAGGGAGGAATGAGTTTAAGTCCACAGTTGCCAGGGTTATAGGGTCTGGGTTTAAGCCCCAACTCTTCTACAGTCCAATTCTATGATACAGGGACAGCTGGGTGACCTTTCTGTGCTCTTGGACCCTAATATGAATGACTATGTAGACCCTATTTCATGGACTGAGTAGGGGGATTCGGAGCATGGTATGCTTAAAGCAGAGAGAGCCGTAGCAGGTACACTGGGAGCAGCGTGAGCTCAGAACAATAATGGTGTGTTATTTTTACCCTTTTGTTTCAGATCAGAAAACAGGTTCAAACAGGAGTAACATTTGACAAAAGTAAAATTTGGATGAGTCTGAGATCTTGATAGTGTGTGCATGCGTGTGTGCTTGCGTGTGTTATGCATGTGTGGGCATGAACACTGAGGCGTGCACACAGGCCAGAGGAGGACATCAGGTGTCCTGCTCAGTCACTCCTCACCTTACTCCCTTAAGATAAGATCTCTTGTTGAACCTGGGCCCAGCCTCCTATCTCTGGTCCCCACAGTATGGGGGTAACAGGCACGCTTTGCCCCTTTCAGCTTTTTACATGAGTGTGGGGGATTCAAACTCATGCCCCCACAGTTTCACAACAAGCGCTTTTACCTGCTGAGACTTCTAACAAGCCCAATACTATGCAAAATGCATCTATAAGTCAGGCTCTCTCACACTCAAATATAGGTTTCTGGCTTGTGTCCCGAATTACATTTCCTTGTGTATTGCTGACAGGAGCCCAGTGGCGCCTGCTTTGCCAAGTCTTCTCTTGACCTTGCCTGCTGGCTCCACTGAGTCCTGGGCACTAACAGTTACCCTGCCCTGCAGCTGCTGTTTACCTGTGCAGTATCTCAGACTGCATTCAGGGGTACTGTGTAACTTGTACACATGATACTCTCCTGTTTCTTCTGAACAGGCCTTCACCCGGACCTCAGAACTCCAGAAGCAACAGTTTTCACTCCAGTGGGCACAGGCTGTGTGGCTGACAATGCCATCTCCAAGGACAGGGTGAGATCCATTCAGCCACATGGGAGCAGCGGTATGGCACCGGTATACATCCACACAGGTCTCTGGCATCCTCACTCCTCCATCACCCACAAAGCGGTACCAGCCATTCAGGTGATTATCACAGTCACTTGACTGCTCCTTGTTGTCTGTGCTTCTGGAGGGATCATTCAGGATGGTGTAATTCTGGCAAGGATCAAAGCAGATGCCAGCCTCTGGGGTGTCAGGGTCCCCACAGTCCAAATCCAGTCCATAGGAGGTACCGTCTCTGGGGCTTCCATAACCTGGGAAAAACAGAGAATATGTGGTTTTATGGAACAACCCCACAGCCTTCAGGGTTTTTGACCCTTCCCTATTTTGCTTTGAATGTCCTAATGATCCGAATGAGGTACACATTACAGTAATTAACACCAAACTTTGTCATTCAGGAAGCAGAGTGAAGAGCAGCAAGAACGTCCAGGCTACCACCTTGCATAACCCCCACTGTTCCCCTCAGGATTACAAAGAGCTTCTCTGTGGCCACTAACAGGACACTGTGTGTGTTCTGCTTGACCAATGTTTGCTTGTTTGTTTGTTTTCATAAATATAATACAGGCTCCATGAGGAAACCCTTAGACATTAGTAAAGTGAATTAAGCAGAAATAACTATTGGCATGTTGCTTGATGACAAAATATGTCTTAAATAAAAGTTGTCCTAAGTTGGACCCATCTTTACAAGTAATCACAAATTGGTTGTATAGCCCTTGGAATTTTTCCCATGCATGTTCAAACACACACAGGCATACACACACACACACACACACACACACACTTATAAATATATAAATAGTAAGTTTCTTCTAAAGGAATAATATCTATGATAACATAGCATGTAGGGACGATTCTGGTATTATGTTATTTAATATTCATAAAGTAAGTATGCAACCATAAAAGTTTTTGAAGAGCTTCCCAGGCTTCCATTGTCATTTTGGGTAGGAGTGCTTCATTTGGAAGATAAAGCCTTAAAGATTAAATGCGATGGTTGGTGTACGATACCATGCACAAGCACCTAGGCCCAGCCAGCTACCTCTAGAATGGTGAACTAAGCACATCTTCAGACTCACAATCTTGTATGTATCAGTGAGGCTTTTTAAAAAGGAAGGAAAGGCTATTTTTCAGCCTTGCTCATGCATGTGTTTGCTCCAAGGACAGGAATCATGGTCATGTTATTCTTGGATCATTTCCCACACACCTTGTACTTTCCCATGGGAGTGAGCACTCAGTTCTCTTCCCAACCTCACACCACTGGGCTCACATTTGCACCCTTAGATGGAAAGTTTTCTCTACAACTGTCTAGGTTGCTCCCATTTGGAGATCTTAGGAGCTGGGTATAGTGATATATCCTTTTAATCCCAGCATTCTGGAGGCCAAAGCAGAAGAATGAAGAGCTACCCAAACACACACACACACACACACACACACACACACACACACACACACACA
>CAJQZJ010001826.1:1298938-1387644 GCA_907164525.1 Lophiomys imhausi | reverse complement strand
ACACACACACACACACACACACACACACACACACACACACACACACACAGAGAGAGAGAGAGAGAGAGAGAGAGAGAGAAAGAGAGAGAGAGAGATCTTTGGAAGATAGAGATATTGTTAAATCTAGCACCTTCAGTTTTATAGATGAGTGACGTGATAGAGAAGGAGAAATGTGGTTAACAGGGCTGTGCTCTCTAACCACCACCTCCAGGAAAGGGCTACAGAAGCCAAGGTTATTGGCTCCTCTGCCCTTTCAGGCTATGAGAGATTGATGATCCCCTTGATCTCAAAGAGCTATGAGTCTTTGCTTCCAATTCTCTGTTCCTGGAACCAACCCGAGCGGTGGCCTTTTCTCCTCCCTCCTTCTGCTCACTCCCTAGATCTGAAATCTCTGGTGAGCAGACACTCTCACCTTGCTGTATCGTAGATGGAGATACCAGTGTCAGAACAATGCAGGAGGCCACTGCCAGCCACAGCAGGTCACGACCCACCATCCTTTTCATAAAGTAAGGCTTGCAGGTCACTCTGCAGCCTGCAGACTCTCCATGCAACTATGGAAAAGGAAAGGCTCACATCAGGTCATGCCTACAGATCTTTGTGCCCAGCTGTAACATTGAAACTCATATCAGTTCAGACTCTATTTGCTTGAAGGCCCTTGCATAGTTTGTTCCACTTAGGTCTCTGAACCACTCCACAGGAAAGTACTGTTATGGTTCCCATTTTGTGGGTGAAGAAGTTTAGTTTCAAGAGTACATTAATCCAAACAATATTTATATAGCTGCCTCTCTGCAATTATGGACATTACATGGCCAGGTTCTCAGGACACCTGCTGGGATGGTGTACACATGGAGTAGGATAGAAGTAGGGGCTTTCTAAGATGACATCCATAGAAAGCAAGCAAAGGTGGGTCAGAATGTCCTGGAGCAGTACTGGGAAAGTCCCTGCACAGGTGGGAGTAGGCATCCTCTGGAAATTAAAAGCAAGAGTTCTAGTGATTATTGGTATCTATGGATGAGAATGCTGTATATCTTGATTATATGCATCTGGTCCTAATACTCTCTGGAATGTCACAAGTGTAGCGCTATATCAGACTGAATTCTAAGCCCTTTTCTCTCAGAACAGAAGATGGCACACATTGGCTTCCCAGTAAAAAATGGTATGATTAATGAATGAATGAATAAACCAAAAAGAAAGTAAATAATAGATAGGCAAAATATCTGCCAACTTCAGTTGGCATTTACCCTTCTGTGACCTGAAAGTGGGCCCTTGGGTGATTTCTTGCAACCTCCAAAAACATGTAAATTGGGGCTAGAAACTTGTTTCTGATGGATGTCTTGAGTACATTATTAGAGAACAGAGATAGAGGGCCGCCCAGGACTATGGTTTTAGTGATGCCAACCCAAGTAGACACTTGTGACTTCTTAGTAGGAAGGGAAAGGATGTCATATATAAGCTGGCCACAGCCAGCGGGTGACTGGGGCCATGAATGGAGTGGTTTGGGGAACACTTGACAATGGCTAAGGTCCAGAGTCACCCATGGGTTCAAAAAATTTGCAGATGGCCCTAGCAAGTCCAATCAATAAGGAGGGTGAAACTTACCTGCAGCCGAGGAGAAATCTCACAGGGCCTTGGAGCAGGACTTACCTTAAGAGAAGAACCCAGAACCTCCTCTCTCCTCTGCCCAGTGTGGGAACATAACCTCCTGCCTGCCTCCTTTGTACTGACACTCCCCATCCATGTGGCTCCTCATGATTGGTGCTAAGTTCTCAAGCAGTAGGACTCATTGTGCATAGGGAAGATAAGCCATTTACCATATGGGGTAGAGAAAGAAGGGCTTTTGTGCCATCTGCATGGAAAGTCTTCCAGAAGGTGCTGTTTCACATGAATGTTTCTTTGTAAGCATCTGCAATATGTACGTAAGGCTGGCTGCATCAGGCACGGCCAATACCTTGCAGTCATTATTCCTCATATCTAACCCTCCATTAAACCCACAAAGCTGATGTCATGCAGAGCAAACGTTAATGAGAAGGAAGCAAAAATGACCAAAGGTGAGTAGACAGAAACCAAATAGGCTTGTTTGCTCAGTAGATGCCCGGGTAATTCCTGTTCCTAGCTAATTGCATTAGAACACGTCTACTTCATTCATGTGGGGCCAATGCTTGTGAGGGAATGAAGGGGATCTGAGAGCTCCCCATCCTTAGCCCACAGAGTTTACCCAATTTCTGATGAAATATTTGGAAATGGTGAATTGTGGAATGGAAAGAGATATCCAATGCTTTCAGACAAAACCAGCATCAGTATAATCTCTCCTCCAAGTCCTTAAAGTAAGTGGGCTAGCATAGGTATTAGAAGGCATGAAACTGTGGGAAAGGCTTTAAAAATTTGGTTATATTCAGTCCCTTCCCCAACTCATCCAATATCTAACCCTATTGTCCCCTATGGATCCAATTTTGTGTCTATTTTTTTCCTCTGAGGCCGATTTGTACTGTCCAAATATTCTTGGATGTGTGGACTTGGGTGTCTTTGGTTTACCAGGGGCTACACTCTAAAACACAATGGACTTTCCCTCTCCCAACCAATACTACAGAGGCATTTTCTCAGTTGAGGTTCCTCTACCCTGATAACTTACTCTAGCTCATACCAAGTTGACAGAAAACCAAGAACAGAGGACTTCAATCCATCATGGCAGAGAGCATAGTAGAGTTTAGAGTATGGTAGTGGCAGCATGTGGCAGAGGCTGTTCACATTATGAAAGACTAGGAAGTAGAAAACAAGACAGGATGTGAGCTTAGGCCTAAGCTTGAATAGTGTGCCCCAAGTGATCATCTTCTGTCAAATGTATCCCACCTCTTAGAGCCTCCATAGTATCCCAAACAGCACCATCAGTTGGGGAACACATGATGGAATGAGGGGCCTGTGAAGATCTTTCAGATTCAAACTGTAGCACAGAATATTAAATGCACCCAAATGCTCCCCTGAGCTTCAGAGCCAGTCTCCAGGTCCTGCTCTGCTTCTCTCTTGGGTTTAGACACGAGGTCCCTCAAACTCAGTTGCTTCCAATCTGAACTCAGCAGCTCCCTTAACTCCCCTCCTTTTCCTGCGTCCAGCTTAGTCCAGGGCAGCACTGCTCTTCAGTTTTCTAAGCTGGAGACTTGCCTCTTTCCTTTCTTCCTTGGGGCCTCTATTCCAGGAAGCTCCGCACCTCTACTTTCTACGTTTTGTATGCCTCAACTCTATTCCTTCTTCTTCATTTCGACTTCACCAATCCAAATTTAGGTTGCCATCTTGTGAAAGAGTGATTCTAGTGTTGGTTATGTGTCTCTGCGGTTTCATTCTTGTCTCCATCGTTTCTGCTGTTTTTCCTGTAGCCTGTGTTAAACTCTGCTGCACACACTCTATTCCCTGGGGATCTGACCGTTTCTACTTCCTTCTTTTATTCTTCTTCACTGTACCAGCTCTGTCCAGCCAATCCAAGATTTTCTGAACTCTTTCTCATCCCAGAATACTTGCATAATCTTCCCTGGCCTAGATTTCTCCATGTTCACCACCTCTGTCAGGAAGCCTTTCCTAACTCTACATTCTATCTGGCCCTCTGTTCTGCCCTGAGACCTCCCCAGGACAACTCTAATTATGCTCACTTGCCTGGTAACTAATCGGCCCATAAAGTCTATAAGTGGTATGTGAACAGGGATTTTGATCTTCACTGAGAAAGCATCTGTTTAGTAAACAAATGGACAAAAGCAAATGTGTATTCTAAGCCTTCTCTAGTGAGTTGTGCCTTTAATGTTCAGCTGTCCATCAGCCTTGGTTTCAGGATTTTTGGACTTGCTGTTCCAGCTACCTGTCCCCAGCAGGCTGGTTTACTCCTTTACTCTCTCAGCCTCTGCTTGTCAGAGAGACTGTAGCCTGTCATTCTATATGAAACAGCAATCCTGTTACACACTATCATGCCATCCTCACCCTTTTTTCCCTCCCCAGTGGCTGTCACCACTTGTAACATTTCATGGATATTATTTCAAAGTACCTTCTGTACCAAAATGGTCTTGTTTTGGTAACTTGCTATTTCTTCATTATCGTAAGAGTGTCTGACATTTGATTTGTTCCCAGAATATCTAGGGGCTATGTTAAGCTTGCAGATAGATAGCAAGAAAGAAAAAGACAAGAAAAAAAGGAGCAACAGTGTCATTGTGTCGTTTCTCCTCTGCCCCTCACCCAGCCTCTGTCTTTAGCTCCTGCTCTTATTTCCCTTGGCCCAGACCTTCTCTTCAAGGTCTGCTGTTCCTGATTCACAACACAGACCATTATGTATGGAGTCACTCCATCCAAGCTGACCATGAATTAACTGTGGATAGGATAGTACTGGCCCAGCCTGTGGGCCACCTGCAAAGCCCTTATGTAACAGCAAGTGGCTTGCACATTCTGTGTATGTCTGTGTGTGATAAGAGCTGTTAGCATAAGACACCTTGTCCCAGCAGCCCTTGCCATAGACCCACAAGTGTGACTTCCCCTGGGATCTAACATGAGACCTTGGCCTGAAACCGAACTTTTTATTTATTATTTAATTCTTATTTATTTATTAAATTCACTTATAACAAACATTATTAATTTCTTAACTATTAATCCTATAAATTCCTACAACCCCTTTAACCTATCCACTAAACCTATTGATAATCATAACAACTACTTTCATACCCTTTTAGAATGATACAGTCTCTGGGGCAGGTCCTCAGTCGTCAGGAAACCAGTCTCGGGGGTAGACTCTTTAACGCACTTAGCAGTCCTTTTTCTGGAATAGCTCAGACGCAGGTTCGTCAGGGTAAATTGGCTATCGAAGTCTCACTTTAAATAAGGCTTGAGGCTTTCTTCTCTCTGGGAGACCTCAGCCGTCTGTAGGCCAACTTATTTCCTTCGTATCAGCAACTCTGCCGTTCTGCCTCAGTCTTTAAAGCTGGCCACAGTTCCGTTCAGGCCACTGTTCGGACAGGTCAAACCCCTCTAGGCAAAAGCTGAGCCACAGGGTTTAGTCCTTGGCCTTTTGCTGTCTTGCCGAGGCTTTCTCTGCTCACCAGCTTCCTTCTGCCTCAGGGAGATCTGGCCATTGGTCTACCAGAACTTTCTCCAGCAGGACTCTCGGAGCTCTCTCATATCGGGGGCCCTTAGCACGCACGCGCCCCCCCTGGCGTCATCCACTTTCCTTAAATAGGATCACTCCTTGTTCCACCTGCTTCAGCTTAATTTGGGCTCTGCCCACTTAGCAGTTGAAAGCAATGCCAGGTCATAAAGTCTTTCCTTCTTTCACCTGGCTTCAACCTTGTTTTTCAGTCCAAAGAGACTCCCCTCATTTCACCTGACTTCATCCATAAGCTGATAAGCTAATTGCTCACAGCAGTGTTGATCTTCATGCCCCGAATTAAAAGACTGTATCAGAAACCTATATATTCACTAAATCTAACTTATATTAATCTATCAGCCCCTTCATTGGCCTCCCCTGGAAAGTCCCATTGGGAGGCCAGGGGAGCAGCTGTGTCAGAGAAAAGAGTTCCCATCAGTATTGGTGACCTTTGTCCAGCCACTTCTGGGATCACTGGGTGTCCGAGCATAGAAAGTATCTGGTTCCTGTTCATGTATGAAGCCCCACAACAACACTCTACCAATAGAATTGGAGTGGGTGTGCTCTCCTCTACTGCTGAGGCTGGAGAAAAGATCTAGAAAGATTTACAACTTCAGGATTGTCAAGTAAAAGCCCAGGGAACAGGAGTCCTAAGAAGGCACAAGGCACCTGCCATTGCTTCTACATCTCTTCTCTAAGACTTGAGAATCCTAAGGCAGGGGGGCTGGCTCTTCTCATCAGCCAATGTTTCTTACCACATAGTGTAGGACTAGAACATATGGAGTCCTCAAAATCCATTTCTGGAAAACCAGATGTGCCCCGTGAGGGCACCATGGTTGCCTCAGTTGCAAAAAAATCAGCAACCTCCTGTTGCTGTTAAACTCTGAATTTCTGGAGTCCCTCGCAACCTTTGGAAGTGCTCACTGTCTATGTTCACTGTATATACCCAGCACACCTTAGAAACTGGCACAGTAGTAGCTTGGTAAATATTTACTGAATGAAAGGATGGATGTGTATACGGACAGGTGAAGTTCAGACACACAGAGCAGAACATTTAGTGAGCCCAGTTTCTTGGAGTGACTACATAGTCCATAAATATAGGGAAAAGGTCTATTTTATTCCCACCCCATGATGCTCAGCACAACAAACAATGCCTGAGGCAACTGTGTGCTCAGTAACATTTTGAATTTTAATGACTTCAAAAGCTGATGCTTTAAAGTTATTGTTTTGACACATTCGTTAAGGAGACAGGAACTTCATGTACAGGGATGTCACAAGTCCTATTTGGAGAAAGAGCAGCATTGAAAGACACCAATTTGATTTTGATAGTGAGGATTTGATAAAGGAAGAGAGTAAGTGAAAGCTGGATAAGCCCCCTCTGCTGTGGCTGGAAACCAGCCTGCATTTCCCCTCCTGGCCAGCAGGAGGTGAGCTGGGAACCACATCACATTTCTTGTTGTCAGTCACTGAAACATCAGGCTCAAAGTGGCTGAGAGAAACAATGGCAGCCAGAAGCTCAGGAGCCCTAAAAGGTAAACAAATACAGGGATTGGTGTGCTTTTGTGCAAAGTAACATAAAACACTTTTCTACAGACTAGCCAAGAAGGAAGGATACTCTCTCGGAACTATACAGTTAGAAGAAAGTTTCTATTCTGAGTGGGAATGTAGATAAAGTCTCCAATTCATTGGGTTGGTTTGAAAAAGGCAGCTGTGTCTCTCTGAGCACTTGGTGTGCACTCTCTTCCCATGCCTAGAACACTCAACCATCCTAGAGACCCCAGAGGCTAGTCACAGAGGACAAGCCTATGTCACAGGAGCACAGTGACTTTCTAGCTCTGAGCTCAGTGATACAGAATGTACAACAAATACCAGGTCACTGTAGCAGTCATTTAAAACCCAGGTTCCACAAGCCAAGAAAGGCAATGGCTATGTGTATGTGATTCAGTTTTTATCTGGCGTGTCAAATATGGCAACAGGAATAAGAAAAAGGCCACAAAAATGTCACCAGTTCCTGGCTTTTGTACTCTGAGGCTTGAAGGAGAAAAAAAATGGAGGTTCTTGTTTGTCTAGTGTGCTCAATACACTAATAAGCTTGGTTCTTGGCAAATAGTGGCTCTCAACAAATATTTGTAATCTGTGGAGCAGCCTGTGAAGGTGTTAGAGATGAACCTCAGTTTCAGGAAGTCACAAGAAAAGGTCAGAGTGGGTATGAATGTCCTTGGGAAACAGGTTTGTAATAAATATATGTGAATGTCTGAGCAGCAAAATGCATGCATGCAACTGTGGCTGTGTAAGTGATCTGTGTGTGCAGATACAAATGTGTGCGATCAGCATATACATATATGAATATTTGGGATCTGTATCTGCATATATGGGTATTGTGATATGTGTGCAAATATGAGTGTGTATGGTCTGTGTGTTCATATGGAAATGTGTGTGATCCATGGGCAGATGTGAATATGTGTGGTCTTTATGTCCATGAATATATGTGAACATGTAAATGTGTGTGATCTGTGTGTATATGACTATCAGTGGTTTGTGTACAGATTTGTGTGTGATCTGTGTGCAAATATCAGCATGTGTTGTTTATGCATGCATAAGTGAGTATGTGTATGCAGATAGGAATGTGTGTGATTTGTTTGTATGCAGATACGTGTATTTATGCATACATATATAAATGTGTGTGATATCTTTGTGAAGATATGAGTGTTTGTGCAAACATCCCTAGATACTTCATTCTCTCGGGCTGTTGGGTGAAGCCTGTGTTCCCGCACACCACTATGAGACAGTACACGTGTGTGCATATCTACAGACCAATATCCAGACATTTCCAAGACAAATCATCCCTTGGTAGCCCAGACTCTGAAGACTATTAAGCCTCCAGCCCACTCATACTCCCAGATAGAAGCCGTAGAGGAGTGCCATGGAGCAGGTAACTGTACAGAAAGGATCTAAACTTACTCAAGTTGCTGGAAGCAGCCTTGGACACTGAGGCCTGGGTACCTTTAGAAGAAACAGAAGGTTCATGAGAAGTGAGGCATGTGACTTTCAAGAAGAGTAAGACAAATTCTCACTCATTCCACATGTATAGTCAGGGTTGTCTTTCTGAAATCCAGATCTGACTACACTACTCCCCTGCACTGGATCTTTCTAAAGCCCCACACTTATTGTTTTCAGAAGAAAGGCTTAAAAACTATCATCCTGCCCCTAGAGGCATTGCAGATGTGACTGCTATGTCACATATGTATCAGTAGGTAGTAGAGAGGAGAAAGACTATGTGTACATTCAGTGTTCTGACTTATGAACATCTGAATGAATAATAGCCTAACATTCCCTGAAAAGAGCAACCCTGAGTGTGTATGGTCTATGAACCACCAGTTCAGCGCCAGGGGAGTGGACAGGGAGGTAGCCTGTGATGACCACCAGTCCAGCACCAGGCAAGCACCAGATTGGCTCCCATGACAGGAAGCAAGCCAGAGACTAGAAGAACTCTGCCTGGCACCATGGACTCCAGGCAGATGGCCACTTGAGAGAGATAGGCAAGAAGTGACTACAACACAACCACCAGACTAGTACCACAGGCCCTGGATAGGAAGCTAGCCTGAGATGGTGTTCATCTCAGGCCTGTGGGTTCAGACCATGCTGGAGATGACCCATGCCAGGTGACATAAAGCACAAGGCACAAGTGGGGTATAGCACTCCTGAGACCACTCCCGAGACAAGTCCAGACACTCAGATTCTCCGAGTACCACTAAGAGGAGCAAGTAAGTGGTGGAGAAATGGAAGAGAAAGAGAAACAGAAGGATATGGGCACAAAGAAGGGAGGCAGAACTGGAGGCTTGTGGGTAGTGAGGAAAAACCTGATGTCAGAAGTCAGTGATACCATCTCTGACCTGGTGAAGTTCTAGCCTCTGCTGCCAACATGGGCCACATCTAGGTACATGGCCCTTCAGCAGCAGGGGTTTGTTACCACCAAAAGCTGGGTGGACATCCCTGGTCTGGGCTGCCACCAGGGACATGTTGATGTCTGAGAGCTATGTAGAACTGTCCCACCCCTGCCTCCAAACTGGGCATCATGGGAGAACTGTCCCTAGAGGAATTAAAGTAGGAGAGCTGACCCTGCCCCCAGCCAGCTGCAGTCATCAGGAGAGCAGGCCCTGCACTTCGCCTGGGCAGAGCAGTACAGCTGCCCCTGGATGTAGGGGTTGTGGGTGATCCGGCCCTGAGGGAGTAAGTGTGGGAGACTCAGCCCTGCCACCAGAGTCAGATAGGATATCTGGCCCTGATTGGGTCACAAGAGCAAGAGAGATGTCTCTGCCCCTCACATGCTACAACATTCAGGAGAGCAGATCCTACACCTCATCTTGGCAGTACAGTAGAGCTAGCCCTGGATGTGAGGGTTGCAGGTGAACAAGCCCCAAGGGTGTGAACCCAGGAGAGCTGGTCCTGACTCTTGTCCAGTAAGTGGTGGCATTGGCAAGGGAGAGATCCTCTCCACTCTCTTTTGCCCTTTCCACATGTAGCAGGCTGGAAAGTTGGCCCTGATAGGGTCATGAGAGGAGGGCTGGCCCAGCCCCTTACCTGCTGCAGCACTTGGGAAAGCAGGTCCTTTACCTTACCTGGATAGCACAATAGAACTGGCCCTGGATTTGGGGGTTTCAGGCCAGAACCAGGGCTTTGGTTTGGCCCACCCCAACATCTACCCCATGGATGAATTGCTGGAGTGCATAAAGAGGCCAGTTCTATAGACCCAAAACTATGTATCTCCATGACACAGGGAAACAACAGGATATCTGAGAGGAGTCCCAGTGAGGTTCCAGTATTGACAAAGAAGCAGAATCCAGAGGCCTTGTACCAGAACAAAGAATAATAGTAATATTATAAAAACAAACATTTGCAAGCAAAAAAGTATGGGCAAAAGGGAATATTGTGGGATATACTGTAACACACTACAAATTATACAATGAAATTTTTTTTTCTGTTGGGAGAGGTTGCAAGGGTGGGGGGCAGGTCTAAGGGGAGGTGGGAGATAAGTGGAATCAGAGTGCATGATGTGAGGTTCACAAAAACAAGCAAACAAACAAACAAACAAACAAACAAAAAACTACCAAGTTCTACTGAACCTCCAGGACTAACCCTACCCATACTAGTTTATTCTATATCTCTGGACTAACTTCCCTCAGTTTCCCTAACAGACCAGCTTCTCCTTAGTCTTCTCCCATCATAAAGACTGGGTTTGATTCCCTTGTCAGAACAGTTCCAAAGTCTGTGTACATTTTCTTCCTGCACTAAGGCAATTGCAATTTTACATATCTAAATGATGCCATTTCTCCAACTAATTCATAAGTTCCAAGGCAGCAGATCTGTTTTGCTTACCACACAATATTAAACCACATTAAGCACCAACGTATATCTCTGCAATGGGTGAATGAATGAATGAATGAATACTGTGTATTCATTAATGTACTACAACTGGTAATAGAGCAAGGCAGCAGACAGTGCATCTTACCCCCAAAGAATCCACTGTTCCTCACTTTTCAGTTCCCAGTAAGACCCAAGAAGCCAAGTTCCACCACCTTGCCTCTTCCCCATTCAGAGACATGATGGAAGAGTAGATCTCTCACCTTGTCGTGTGATGGGACCCAAGTTCAGGACACGAGTCTGATCTATGAAGTTCCCACTTCGAAATCTAGTACCAGAGCAGGTCTACAGGGGAAGAGCAACACAGAAAATCACTCATGTGTGGAGAGGAAGGCAGAGTGTGATCCTTGCATGGGAAGTGGGCAGCCATATCAGAAAAGCATCCTCCTGCCTCATACAGGAAATAGGAGCTCACATCCCAGACTGATCCCTTATTGTGATTGTGGGAACATCACTTACACTCTCTGAGCTTTTCCAATTGAGAAAGTGAGCTAGTACCTCACTTGGTGATCTCTGTGATGCCTGAATACATTAAAACACCTGAGTTGCACATGATGCTGAAGGCTGAGCTCCTGTTGTTGGGAGATAAGCTTGCAGCTTGCAAATAAGGCCAATTTATCAGTCAAGCCCCCTTGAGATCGCTGCCACCACTTCCTAACTGCCAGGTAAACCAGGTTTCTTGACTGGCTCTGCCCACTCTGTCTTGTAGCTCTGTGCCCTTGTATTAAGACAAGAAACTACCACAAATGCATGTCTTCCTTTACACCTGCAGCCAAATGTCTTGGTGATAGAGACAATCATTCTAGTAGGCTGTTATGGCAGGTGCATGACTCACAGGTTTGCACTGTTCGTTCACAGCATCACACAGGTACACCTCACAGTGCAGGTAGACAAGGTCATAATTTCCTGCAAACCGGAACATCTGAACAGAAAATCGGCCTTGAGGGGACTCGCCATTCTCCATCACCTGAATGGTTGTATCCGCTGTTTGTGGACATCTGAACGGGGAACATTAAAGCATATGATGGGGTTGGTTAAGCCAAGACTCTGATGCTCCACTTCCTGGGCTTAAATACCACATCACTACCTGTTAGCTGTGTGACTTTGGGAAGCCCATTAAACCTCTCTGTGCCTCAGTTTCTCCATATTTATTTGGGAGCAATAATTATGGCCCATGTCAAAAAATAATTGTGAGGATTAGCTTAGTTATTTTTTCAAAGTGCTTAGAACAGAGTGTGGCACACAGTAGGTGCCACCTGTGTCTGGGGCTAAAGAAAAATGATAAAAAATCTTCAACCACAGATTTGAAACAACCTAGAAGTCAGAAACTTCTCGTTGCCAAAGAAATATATTCAAGAATCATTAGCTATTTTACACTGTTGAATATGTGCCTCTGTTATAACAGCAGAAACTAGGGAGTCCTGCTAGCCAACAGAAGAGTTTGTGCCCGTCCGCAACGCATGCCATGACACCCCAAAACAGCTCCACTGAAGCAGGTACCCCCGTCCTACTTCACCTTTGCTCAAAGATAATTTGGAAGAAAGAGAGAATGTCCGTTTAAAGAACTGAGAAAGGATCATTCAGGGGGCATTCACTCTGTTAGATATCCATAAGTCAGACCCAATCATAGCATTCCAAACTCTATTTGACAAAAAAGGAGGAGGAAGAGGAGGAAGAGGAGGAAGAGGAAGAAGATGAAGAAGAAGGAAGAAGGAGGAGGGAGGGAGAAGGAGGAAGAGGAGGAGACTTGAAATTAAACAGTAACCAAAAAGGGAAAGGGAAATCCATATTCAACACAACTCATGACAGCCCCAACACTCAACCCAAGCAGGCATCCCTAGTGGCCCTTCTGGTCATCCTCAGTGTCCTCAACTTGCCTCCTATCAAGTGATGTAGTAACATGGTCTCTATGACTCAATGTTCAGGCCAGCTTCCTCATACACAAACACAGAGATCCAAATACACACCATGTTTCTTCCTGCTTTTCCCAGAACATACATGCCACAGTTTTATACTCAGGAAAATAACTTTAGGGACCCCTGCAGAGCATGTGTTATTTATCCCCATGTGGCATATGAGAAAGTGAATATCCAAGTGTGTGAACTGACTTGCACCTCAGAGCAAGGAAATGGAAACATCAAGGATGGAACTCCCTGTCAAGATCTTGTCAATGTTGTCCAAATTCCCGTCTTTTAACCTTATTTAGATACCACCTTTCTGAGTGTCTGCCTGAGCCTCCCAGCATCTGTGTTGTTGTTTATTTAATCTTTTTCTTTCTTATGATACATTTCTGTGGACATGGCTACGCATGGCGATCACTTTGTATCACTTGTATAAATAGAAGAGATCTTACAAATGAGAACAAGGTAAACATGGGAGCTATCAGATGTTAGTTGGATACTTAACAACAAGAAATTCTAGAACAGACTTCTATTTTATTGCAAAGGGATGTCCTAAGCAGAGGGTGAAAATTAGGTGAGTACCTAACTGAATATTTATCTTCTAGATTGTCAGGCTGACTCTAAGGACCACCTTAGGAAAGGGTAGTCAAGGCTTCACAGGAATGCCTTCCCTGCCTGCATCATGGGCAGCAAAGCCTTTCCTTTCTCCACTTCATTCATCCAAG
Source organism: Lophiomys imhausi (assembly GCA_907164525.1). NCBI lineage: Eukaryota > Metazoa > Chordata > Mammalia > Rodentia > Muridae > Lophiomys > Lophiomys imhausi. The sequence goes on along the minus strand of CAJQZJ010001826.1, from coordinate 1,374,487 downwards.
AGCCTTTTTTTTTTTCACTAACACTCTGCCTGTGTGTTTCACTTTCATTTCATTGCCTGTCTGCCTTCAGATTTAAGCTGTATGAGGGTAGGGAGTTTCATCTTCACTCTTCACCGTGGTATCCACAAAGCCTGGTCATCAGCAAACTTTCCAAATATCTGTTTAATTAAGGCCTTTTAAGGAAGGGACAGGACACCCATGCCCTCAGTTTCAATTGCTCCTTAGCTGACCATGCCCATCCTCGACTCCTCCCAGCCAGTTCCTCACTGCCTGCTGCTCTGAGCCCGCCTTTCCATAAGATCTCTTATGCTTTCTTGGACAGGAATGCCCACTTGGCCCTCTAGTGAATATATGCAACCTTCTTCAAATAACATGTTTTATTGCATAAAATATTTCAAGAATACAGAGAAAACCAGTTAAATTGAAGCACACCTCTTAAAATGTTAAAAAAAAAAACTTTAACGTGTGTTTCATATACTTGCAAAAATATATTTGACCTTACATAATAAGATTTAGGGAGACTTCTAATGAAATAGCACCTAAAAACTAGTGAGTAGCATAGGTAGATGCCTGTGTCCTCAAACCCTTCCATGGTCCGAATGCTAAATTTAAGCTACAGGATCATGGAGATGTGTTTTCTCCCATTAATTCTAAAGGCATTCCCCCAAACCCCATCCATGAGCCCCCAAATAGGACCCACTCCTTTACCTGTCCTGGATAATGAAGTATTTCACAGGGTCTGTGGAGTTGCTGCTGGGCGTGGCATAGCAGTTGGTCATCAGAAGTACAAACCGGGACAAGTCACCTCCGTCCAGCATGGTGCCCACGTACAGAAAGGCCTCAGTGGACAGCATCACAGAAGGGCCTTGGTAGGGCTGTGTGTAGGTAGGGCTCTGGAACAGTGCCATCCTCAGGGTGAACATGCCAGTGCCACCCAAGCTGATGTTCAGAGCACTACAGAGGAAGAAGAGCTGGTAAGAGGATGAGGGTGAGAATACTTACAGGTGGCTACACTTTCTGGTCAGCATTCTTGCGCACTTCTTTGCCATCCTCCTCTGGCATTTTCACTCAGTAGTAGGTCTGGACCCCTCACCACTGCCTGGCAAACTGGGGTGTTGGGAAGAAACCTGCTCTGGCCGAGCAGGTCTGAGGTGGCACTCGGGCTCTATATCTCTAACAAGCACCTGATGATGCTGATGTTACAGATCCATAGACTGCATCTTGAGTCAAATGTCCAGGGCACTGCTGGTGTGCCCATGCTACCGTCCTTCAAAATAGGGCAAATTTTTGAGGGTCCTGCCTGGACTTCGGGAATCTCAGCCTTAACAGGCAAAAACAAATGGCTGTCAGGAGCCCTACAGACTTGAGTTCTGAGGATCCATCATGATGTTAGTTTCAATACCTACATCAGATTGGGTCTTATAAATGGGTTGTTTTTAATCTAAAGACCCACACTGATGGGAATTTCACTGCATGATCTGTCATATCATACGGAGAGGTTGGTGTCCCACAATAAGGTATGTGAGAAATGCCCAGCACTACAGAGGTCCACTTCACAATAGACATCAGGCTCAGACTTCCTCGTGCCCCAGAGAGGTTTGCTCACATACCTATTGCTCTCTGACACCTTGAAGGCAGGCCCAGGACACAGCCACTCCCAAGGCACTGCCTAGCAAAGTAGTACTCCATCCAATAGCCCAAATAAGGAAGTCAGATACATGTCAGCCCAGAACACTTCCCTGAGTCTGCATCTTCTAGATAAGTGGTTCTCAACCTGTGGGTCACGACCCCTTGGGCAACCTCTGTATCCAAAAATATTTACATACTATTGGTAACAGCAGCAAAATTACAGTTATGAAGTAGCAACAAAAATAATTTTAAGGTTGGGGGTTCACCACAACATGAGAAAACGTATTAGAGTTTTGCAGCATGAGGAAGGTTGAGAACCACTGCTTTGAGGCCTCTGTAAGACTAGATGAGATGTTTTGTATAAAGCATTTAACATGATGTCTAGCATACAACAAAGGCTCAGTAAACACTAATGATTACAAGTGTTATCTTTCCCAGCATGAGCATCAGTGTCCTGTGACTCATCACGCTCAAAGAGTCCATTTTATTTTGCAGAGGATTTCTATTTTTCACCAAAATGGGTGGAGCTTCTCTGGTTTGCCTCTCCAGCAACCTTTCCATTCAAACAAGGCACCTCTGAAGAACACGATTTATAAATGTCTCTTTAATCAGACATCTTAAATTCAGAGAAGGATAGAAGCTGAGATATAAATATGAGATGTGATTGCCCAGAGTCCCCTCTAGAAGCAGGGCTACCCAATCCATCTAAAAAGACAGAGACTAGTGTTTTATTCACCTTTGCAGAACATCATTGTCCTAAGAAAGGCAGTGAGAGTATTGTTAAGGCCCCTTGGCAGATGGGGGCAACAGTTAAATGGTGGATCGGAGTTCCCCAAAGCTATCCAGTTAATATATGGCAGAGTCTGGGTTGGAATCTGGGCTCTGGGGTTCCTCACTAGAAGTCTCCACTAAGCAGTCCTGCCTCTCAGACTCCCAAAGCCAGTTCCCATTTGGCAAGGCAGTTGAAGATCTCATGGTGAGGCACTGAGGACCTGAGAGGGCAAGCAGTTGAGGAGCTGAGGGGGTGAGGGGTGAGCAGCTAAGAGGGCGAGGCTGATGAGAGGGTGAGAGGTTGTGGGGTGGAGCCCCCATGATCACTGGAGGCCCTTGGTGGCCGCACCTGACCATAGGCTGTAGGGAGGTCTTCAGGCTGACTTTCATGTCCAGGGGGTAAGAGCATTCAAAGTTGATTCTGATGTTGACATCACGGATGATGATCTCATTTGCCAGGTAGAGGGTGTTGCTGTAGGTGGCATGGGTTTCATTCCTCTGTATTGGGGCAAGAGGAGTAGGAGAAAGAGACATGAGACACTGAGCAGGGTTTGACAGCCAAAGGGTTTGTTTATGTACACCTGAAAGCTGCCCTTCCAGTGTGTATGTCACAGCAGCAGTGACTTTAGGAGCAGATGTCATGTCATTCCATCAATACTTTCAATGTGTTCAAGTGGTGGGGATGAAACCCTACTTCATGGATGAAGAGATGGAGGTTCACGGTTCCCTGAAAACTGAGTATGTCCCTGCAGAGCTTGGGATCCACAAAGCCTGGGCTAGTTTCAAAACTTCTAGTTTCCTCTTCAAAACCGAAAATCATAAGCAGCCTGTCACTGATTTCACCTCACACTATCCCTGGCAAGTGGCAATTTCTTCCATTCCTCCTGTAGTTTTGCTCCCTTCCCATTTTTTCCAGGGACATAGAAGGCAGGAGGAAGCCAGGCACCAGTCATACCAACATTTATGGGCTGATCTCCACAGATGCCCCTGGGGGTGAGGCTCTTCTCAGGATCCCTGGACACAGACAGGATTGCCTCTGGTCCCAGTGTTGGCTTTAGTGGCTGGAGGCCATCACTGACAGCCTAGTCCTACCTTTCTCATCTGTAAAATGTGCAGCCATCCTCATAGATCAACCTCACATCAGACACATGGATTAATTTAATCCTCTCAAAACATTACAGAGAAGTAACTTCCATGCTGAAGCTATTCAGTCATGTCAAACAACTCACCCAAAGCTCACACAAGGGATGGACTTGAGGCTTAAATAGGAATCAAGCACTGCAACCCTGTTGTTACCACTGGCAAGGACTTACCCTCAACACTGTACCACAGGGACCTTCCCGGGCAGGGGTCACCACAGACATCCAGTCTCGTTTACCCCTCTCACTGAATCCTGAGCACTGGCTGTCACTCAGGTACATGAAGACCTTCATAAAGCCCAGACTCTGCAGCTGGCACTTGCTGAGGGATATCTTGATGTCATTGGCCCCACACTCCAGCCTGTGCTCCAGGAGGGAAACATCTGAAATGGTCGAGAACAACAGGATTGGAAGCCTGCAACTCCAGGGCTAGGAATGTCCCCAGGGACCCATTATGCTTGCTGGGCTGGCCAATAGGTGGTGGCACTTCAGACGCCTTGGGCTAATCATAGCCCCCTCTCAGACAAAACTGAATTATGAGCTTCAGTGGGTGGGTCCAACTATAAACCATCCATCTCCGTTCCCTTAAGAGTGGATCGTATACAAATTTGGAGGTAGTTTGGGGTCTTTCACTGGCCCCTTGTTAAACTACATCAAACCCAGATAAGAAGAGAAAAGAGAAAAAGAAAACATTAATTGCAATTTTTTTGTATCCTTGCTATGTGCAAGTGCCAGTCCCCTCAGTGACAGTGACTCTAATGCCATATACTGGTTAGTTTCCCTCTTAGAGAGCAGGCTTAGAGTTTGGAGTAGGCAATGATGGATAGCTAGAATTTTTCCTACTAGTTTAAAGATTTGGGGTCTGGTGTGTGGCTCAGTGGGTCAAAATGTTTGCTTCCAACCTGTACTACCTGAGCTCAGTCCACAGGACCTATATGGTGGAAAACAGAACCAGCTTCCATGAGTTGTCCTCTGATCTCTACCCATGTGCCCCTACACTTGAGGCCCTCCTCACATATACAACACACACACACACACACACACACACACACACACCAATATGTTTACAATTTTTGATGTTTTTAAATTTTTCATTTTAAGTCTGTTACAAGTATTTTACTAAACCACTACCCAACTACAGAAGTGTAATTTCTTTCTTTCCATTGTGTCCCGTTTTACAACTAACTTTGTGAGGTGTTACTTGCACATGCAGTATGACCTCTCTCACCCTGAATTAACCTCAAGGAAGCAAATACTTCCACCAATTTGGAGACAAGTGTGTTCATCATAAAACTCATCATTCAGATAGTACTTGGGTACCAGCAGAATTAGACAGTCAAGCCCCACACATAACCCAAGTCCAGAACAGACCTAGCCATCTTCAATGACACCCATGAGGAAACAGACTGAGAGAGGACCAGTGCCTTGCCCAGAACCCCATAACGGTTACAGAAGGGCTGCAGTCAGTTTCTGATGTGGCAGGTGGCCCAGTAGCTTCTGGTTATCTAGTGTGCATGTCATGGTTTGGAGTCCCAAGAAAGAAAATACTGGGTAGGAAGAGATCCCCGAGTCCCTAGTTACTGGGAACTTTGGAGCCAACTGAGGAAGAGCCCCATACTGCCCAGGCTATTAGTGACCTTTTCTTCTCACTGATTGGTTGTGTGTACTCTGGGTCACAGGCCCACACCAGCATGAGCCTCACCCCCAAGCGCTGGTCATTTTCTCAATAAATCTCCCATGGGGTCTCACCTGTGATGTTGAAGTCCTGTTTACACTGGCAGCGCCATCTGCCATTATCTGATATGCAATCCTCGTCTACCCTGCACTCTTCGCAAGTCCCCTCCACAGAGCTAGGATCTGCAATATTATCAATACATACAGTCAACGGGCTTGTACCTCCAGACCCCTGCAGGCTAAGGATGTAGGTTGTTGCCAGGCTCACCTGTGCAGTAAGCCAGATTGCACTCAGGGGGCGCCGTCAAGTTGTAAACATAGTAACCGCCTGGGCAGGCCTTCACCTGGACCTGTGTGGACCACTGGCAGCAGTGGCCGCTCCAGTGCGCGCAGGCCATGAGGCTCACGATGCCGTCGCGGCTCGAAGGATGCGAGCCATTGAGCCACATGGGCGCCGCTGTGTTGCATTGCAGGACCGGCACACAGGTTTCAGCCATGCGAACGCCACCCTGGCCTATGAACCGATACCAGCCATGCAGGCCTGAGTCACAGGAGTAGCCAGCACCGTACTCTGTGCTGCGCCAGTACTCATCCAGGGTCTCATGCACATTGCAGGGGTCCTCGCACACCAGCGCTCCACCCGGGCCCTGGGGCAAGCAGTCCAGCCCTGGCCCACAGGAGCCTGGGGAGCACTCACAGTGCCGACCATCCCCTCCATAGCCCGCGGGACACACGCACTCGTAGTTGCCCTCTGTGTTGACACAGGTGGCCAGGGTATGACAGTCACTGAGTCCCTGCTCTGTGCACTCATCCACATCAGTGCAGTCCAGCCCAGGCGTCAGGCGGAAGCCATCCTGACAGGCGCACTCGTAGGAGCCGGGTATGTTCACGCAGCTGCTGTTGGTAGAGCAGTTGTGAGTCCATGGGGCGGCACACTCATCCACGTCCTCACACATCAGCCCGTCGCCAATGAAGCCTGTCTGGCAGGAGCATGTTGTGACCACCCCATCCACCATGCAGGTGGCATTGCTGTGGCAATCGGAACACCTTCCTGCGGACAGAAGCGCCTAGCTTCAGAAGCCGGGCAGCTGGGTAGATGCCCCAGCGCAGACTTCCTTGCTTCTTGTTACCTTGTTGACACCTTCGAAACCCACCTAACCAACCACCTGAGTAGATTCCTCTATTTATCTAGTTAAGCAAAGCCTTCCCATTGTGCCTTCTTTTAAAATGACCATACTGTCATATCCAAAGGCATAACACACAACATTCCTGATAATTGTGGAGATTACCACCCCTGCCCAGCCTTTCCACAGTTTGTGCCTTCTCTCTGCCTATGCAGTCTTCACCAAGATTCTGCCCAGTGCCCCTTCTCTCTGAAGACCCCCAGCCCATTTGACAGGACACTCACACTTCGCTTTTAACAGCAAAAAGAAAAGAGCTATTGTTTAGCATTGCTTACTGGAGTGTCTGACAAAATGATGTGCATTTTTCATTCTGTAGCTTACACAATCCTTCCCAATGGCCCCTGAAACCCACTCTTATTTTCTTTATTTACAGAAAAGAACATTGAGATTCAGAAAGAGCAAGCCCTGTGCAAATTGCCAAGCAGGATACATGACCTGGAACGGCCACTGAACATGTGCTTTTAACCACGATCCCACAATTATATTTAGCGTGGTTCCAGAGTACTTCACAATGGAAGGCAATACTACCCCATGGGATGACCTCACACTTAGAGGAGAAGTGCCTATGAGCCACCTTGGGGGGAGTTCAGATCTGCTGTGTAGCTGGGCATGTTTGTGACTTATAGACTTGCTGTGAAATGCAGGAAGGAGTCAGAGATGTTCTAGCCTCTGGCCCCACTGTCAGCATCACTCAAATGTTGTAGTTAATTCAGTCTCAGGCACCTTTCTAGACTTCCTACAGCAGAATCTGCATTTTAACAAAACTTCCAAGTGAGTCCTGTGCACATCACAACTCACAAAATGGGCTTAGAATAGAGATCATGTCAAGTGTGCTAAAAGAGGGATTAAGATTGCTTCTGCAAAGGGAACATTGCTACACACACACACACACACACACACACACACACACACACACACACACACCACTTACTTGCTTCTGATGAGTCACTGGCTTCAGCTACAGTGAACCAAGGGGTTACCACCATTACTGCCAGCATCCAGGCCAAAGAGACCAGCCGCCCCATCCTTTATGCTCTGCCCTCTACCTCTGGAAACACCTGCCCAAAGGCAAGGACAGGTTACATACTTGGAATTTCCCTTGTGTTTCTGATACCTGAAATCCTGAGAACAGATGGGTGAGACACATGCATGATCCAACTCCCTTCCCCAGAGACAGAAGGAATATCTTCACACAATTCATGTAAAGAAATGGCAAAAAAAATAAGGAACTCTAGAGATGATAAACTTCATGCACATCCATAGCTATGATACAAATTGCTATTTTCAAAATGATTATTTGTGATTGCAACAGGTGAAGTAATCCTAGGTGATGCAAATGCTGCCTGAGCCTCTCAGCAGCAAACTAGGGTGGCATGAGGGTTGGGCCCAGGAGCTGAGCTGACACAGAGCCCAGTCCCCGTGTTACCTGTCCCAGGACTGTGAAACCAGGTGATGTGTTCTAGTTTTCTCAGCTATGAAATGAGGACCACCTCTTCCTCTAACAGGTGTCTAGGAAAGGTGAGGCCTAGTTCTAAGAAGTTCCCATGTTCAAAGAACTGATGTGCAAAAGCAAATGCTTTCAGGGCTGGGGAGACAGCTTAGCAGTCACAAGCTGTCACTGCTCTTGTCAGGCGGCGCCCGGCACTGCAGTGGCAGCTCACAACTGCCTCTAACTCCAGTCCTGAGAGATGCTGCGTTCTCTGGCCTCTGGGAGCACCTGCACATAACATTGCACATAAATTTATGCAAGGCACAGACACACACCAAAATAAAAATAATAACTGAATATTTTCAAAAGACAAAATGTTTTCCAGACCTCTGAGTCTGAGATATGATATAACACACACACACAAAGAGAGAGAGAGAGAGAATAAAGGTTTCATAAAACAACTCCTATTCTCTTAATGTCTGTTGCTTGCTGACAAGGTCTATTTAATGAAATGAAAACTCTAATAGAAGCCACATTATCTCACAACCCACTGATGTAGTTTTGAAAGCACTGTAACATTCCCATGGATAATTAAAGTGGTATATGCAAAGGCCCAGCACATAGCACATACTTTGTTCACTGCCATGACCTCAGTACATAGCACACAGTATATGCATCAGGAATATCACTGAATGAAGAAAAACAGCTAGCATGACTATTTCCAAAGCTTTGAATAAAATTCAAAAAAGGAGATTGACTGACATGTCACTGGTCACAAAGCTGATAATCGGTGGAGTGATGAATTGTGGGACCCTGACCCCAGGGTCCAGATGCTAAACTTCCTCTCCCACCTCACTGAAAGAGAATGGGATTAGATGGAGGAGATGCAGATACAGGAGATGAGGCTCCAGATAGCCTTACCTGAGCCCAGGAAGCCTTACTTGAGCTCAGGACGGGACTGCTCCACTCTCAATTGAGTGCCTGTGATCAATATATACACATCTGCTCTTGGCCGGCACTTTCTCCTCCAATTACTCTCTGCTTCTGCTCCTTGAGATTGTTCTGTGGGGGTAGAATTTTTCTTTCCTTTTTGCATAGAGTTCACCTTTTCCAAGCCATGAGACTGTTGTTATTTTTTCCTTAATAGTCAGAGACACAAAATTATTGACATTAGCGGTCACACCTGCACCTGGAAATACAAGGTCTCTGTTTTGCACATTTTGGCAGCAAGACATTCCTTAGTTAGACATTAACCGGCAAAGCAGTGCAAAGGTACTGGGTTTTTTCTTGGTCTTGGGCAAGGATAAGGTGGACCCAAGCCCAGGGGCCAGGAAGAAGACAGCATCAGATACTGTCTTCTTCCTGGCCCCTGGGCTTGGGTCCACCTGGGCTTGGGTCCGCCAGAAAAGGAATGTTTGCTTCAGTCTCGAACACACACCTGTCCTCAAGAACAGTCTCTCCAGACCAGCCCTCCCCACTAGAGTTCAGACAGGAGTGAGAAAGTCTCTGAGAATGGCACCAGGTCCCAAGACCATCTGGACATCCCTCAACTGGACCTCTTTCAGACAAGACTGGAGTCCAAGCAGTGAAGGATTTTTGGGCTGAGGAATAATCTTATTCTTGAACTGGCTAAGTTTGCCTAACTTCGTCTTGTATCCCAGGGAACTGAGCTCTTCTCTTTCATGAGACCACTTCCTTCATGTGTGAAATGAGGTGCCTCTCCCCATGAACAGTGACAGTGGTTAATGGAGACAATGCATGTGGAAATACTTAGTGATATTTGATTCAAGCAAAATCCATGATGGTGCTTTGCTGATATGGAGTCACAGATAGAAGTCATTAGAGGTTGAGCCACAAGCCACACCTCCTGACACAGCCCCATGTAGGTTGCAAGGAAAAATTTGGTAGAATAGATGTCATTGTGTTGAGAAAAACTTAATACATGTACACTTTGACTGAGTAGGCAGCATACCCATGACAACCACATTGCTTTTCTTGGGGCATCTCTTACTCTGTCTCTTCTTCCTTCCTCAAAGTGGCATGTGCTTTTAAAAATATTGATAGACCTTTCCAAACAACATCCAACTGATACTTTTGAAATAAATTTACAGGGACTGAGTAGCCCAGTTGTAAGAGTGCTTGTCTAGCATACCCAAAACCTTAGGCTCAGTCCTTACCAAAGCATAAACTAAGTGTGGTTGTGCACACCTGTAATCCAAGCATTTGAGATTACAGACAAGAAGATCAGAAGTTCAAGGCCATTGTCAGTTACATAGAGAGTTTGAGGCCAACTTGAGCTACATGAGACCCTGCTATAAATAGTAAAATAAAACATATCAATAACAACAACAACAAATATAATTTATAACCTCCATCTAGTGCAAAATAGTTCTGAGTATAACTTCTTTCATTTTGTCCAACTTTCCATCTTCTTTGCCAAAATCAATGAGAAGTATCTTTTTGCTAACTTTTGCATATGTATGTGTGTGTTTTATGAGAAAGAACATTGCCACCTCATTTGTTTATTTTACCACTTATTCTTCTCTTTGTAACTCCAGTTATTGGTGCTCTGTGCCCTTCTTACAAGGCATGTAAGCTCTACTCTTGTAGCCCTCCTAGATTTAAAGATGATAATTTTCTGAGGTTTATGGAGTTGTCTGGCGAAGCTGTAGGCAGGAGAAAGGAGACTTTGGGAGTAGTGTCTATTCCTAAGCTCTAGCACCATGCTTTCTGGTTTCTAAATTTGATGCATTTCCATCTCAATGGCTAACTGGTCCTGGGAGGATAGACTTCCTGGGGCTGGCTAGTCTCTGGTGATGGCAAACCTCTTGCTACAAGTAGCTTTTTTCATCCAACCACTCAGAGCCATATGCCATCTCCTGTTTCCTTGGTGGGGCTGTTATGCAGGTCTATTACTCCCTGCTCTGATCACCCCAGGATACCAGCTAGAAACCAGAAAACTGAATACAGCTGCTATTTCCAGAGCTCACTGAAATTCAAGAAACCAACCACGCCTAATCTTACTTAGCTCACCCCGCCTTTCATACCTGAAGAAACCTCAATAGAGGACTAAGAAAGTAGTTCAATCACTAAAGTGTCTGACACAGAAGCTGAAGGATCTAGGGTCAATCCCAAGCACCCACATAAAAGGCTAGGTATGATAGTGTGTTCTTGTAATCCCAGCACTGAGAGGCATAGACATGCAGAGTCCTGGGACTTGTTGGCCAGGTAGCATAACCTGTTTGATGAATTCCAAGGCAGTGAGAGATCCTGTCTCAAAAGCAAGGTAGACAGATCCTGAAGATTGACAGGCAAGGTTGGTCTCTGGCCTTCACATGCACATGTGCACACATATGCACACTAGCACACTATGTGCATGTGCACACACATAGTAAGAAAGAAAGAGAGAGAGAGAGACAGTGGAAGGAAGGAAGGAAGGAAGGAAGGAAGGAAGGAAGGAGAGATAAGGACACACACACACACACACACACACACACAGACACAGAGAGAGAGAGAGAGAACAAAGACTTGTACACACCTGTCCCTCCTAATCATTCCTTCCAGGCTGCTTTAGAACTTCTGCATATACGTTCTTCTTCCATTCCCCTGACCTCGATGGCATGTCATGTTCCCTTATCTAAAGATCTATGAACATAGCAAACTATCTTGTTGATGGTAGTGTCACCTTGCCATCAGCTTTGCCATATCATCATAATACTAAAACCCATATTTTGATGCAAGAACCATTACTTTTTACTCAGCACAGATGGACCATCCTCAGTGTATCTGCATCAGTCAATTCTTTTCTCATTCTGCTTTCCTCAGTCCTTGTCCCTCTCACCAGTCATGCACACTGAATGACTTCCAGGCATCCTTCATGAATGCTGCTGATTGATCTCTCATCTTTGGTAGACCTGCATCTCTTCTCCTTGGGATGAAGGCCACATCATTCACTTTTCTTGGGAAGATTTCCTTCTCTCTTCTCTATTGCCTCAATATCTTCCCTTCTCTCCTTCATTTATCCCATCCTCCCTACAGAGACACTCCTTTGAGCCCACACTCAACAAGTTATTTTATACTCTATTTGTCATGACCAAATTTCTCAAATAATGTATCTACTCTCTCCACTTTACACAAGTGTACTTTCTAAAGTGCTAACGCCACTGAAATTACTCCACACCATCAAAGACATCCATATTGCCAAATGCAATCTTGCTTCTCGGATAGTGCTCAGTACACACTTGGTTTTAAAGGAGACTTAAATCTCTTGTAATACTCTTCTCTCTTAGTTTGCCAACAGAGGCAGGGCATTTAATTTGAGTGATTATGACAACTGTTGCTTCATAGGGAAGACATTTAATGTGGATGGTTATGACAACTGTTGCTTGCCAAGTGCTTCTCTTAGATCAGACTGTTTTGGATTTTATTTTCTTTTATAAATGGACTGAGAAAGAAATTAGGAAAATAGCACCCTTCACAATTGCCACATATAATATAAAATATTTTGGTGTCACTCTAACAAAGCAAGTGATAGACCTGTATGACAAGAACCTCAAATCTTTGAAGAAAAAAAACTTAAAGATATCAGGAGATGGAAAGATCTCCTGTGCTCTTGGATTGGTAGGATTAACATAGTAAAAATGACCATACTACCAAAAGCAGTCTACAGATTCAATGTAATTCCCATAAAAAATACAACACAATTCTTTACAAACCTTGAAAGAACAATTCTCAACTTCATATGAAAAACAAAAAACCCAGAATAGCTAAAACAATCCTGTACAATAAAAGAACATCTGGAGGTATCACCATCCCTGATTTCAAGTTGTACTACAGAGCAATAGTAATAAAAACATCATGGGATTGGCACAGAAACAGACCGCTTGATCAATGGAATCTAATCGAACATGCAGAAACAAACCCACACAGCTACAGACATTTGATTTTTGACAAAGAAACCAAAACCATACAATGGAAAAAGGAAAGTATCTTCAACAAATGGTGCTGGTCTAACTGGATGTCTTCATGTAGAAGAATGCAAATAGATCCATCTTTTCTCTCCCCCTACTCTCTTTCTTTATGTTCCAGTTTCCCCTATGGCTCTGTCCTTTTTCCCTGTCCTTAACTCCCTTAACCCTATCAGACCTGTTGTGTAGGATCCAACTGGCACACCTGTTGGTAGGTGATGATGTAAGCAATTAAGACCCTGAAGTACCCCTGAAGTTGAGCTAGTGGAAACCCCTGTAGAATTACAGATCTAAATTGCATTCTACAATTAAGACCCTGAAGCACCCCTGAAGTGGGACAAGTGGAAACTCCTGTAGAATTACAGATCTGCACAAAACTCAAATCCAAGTGGATCAAAGACCTCAACATAAAACCTGATACACTAAATCTGATAGAAAAGAGAATGAGGAATAGCTTTGAATGCATTGGTGTAGGAGATGACTTCCTGAACAGAACAACAACAGTTTAGGCACTAAGATCATCAATTAATAAATGAGACCTCATGAAACTGAAAAGCTTCTGTAAGGGAAAGGATACCATCAAAAGGACAAAACGGCAGCCTACAGGATGGGAAAAGATATTCATCAGCCCCACATATGACAGAGGGGTAATATCCAAAATATATAAAGAATTTAAGAAACTAGACATCACAAACCAAATAACTCAATTAAAAATGAGGTACAGATCTTGTTATGATAGGGCAGTGGGGTGGTATACCCTGACAGGCTCATGCTAAGGTGTGCTCCCTGAGGAAATCATACCATGCCACACAACAGGTCTGGTAGGGTTAAGGGAGAGTTAAGGACAGGGAACAAGGGCAGAGCCATAGGGGAAACTGGAACTTAGAGAAGGGGGGGGGGGGGAGAGGGGGGGAGGGCATAGGGGATTGAGGGGAAGTTAGAACATAGAGAGACCGAGAGAGGGGCAGGGGCTTTTATCCCCCCCATACCTGGCACACCTGTTGGCACCCTGAAGGACCCCTGAGGTGGGGCTAGTGGAAACCCCTCTAGAATTACAGATCTAAACACAGAATTCTCAACAGAGGAATCTCTAATGGCCTAAAATCACTTAAGAAATGTCCAACATCTTCAGTCATCAGGGAAATGCAAATCAAGACGACTATGAGATTATATCTTACACTCATCAGAATGGCTAAGATCAAAAACTCAAGCAACAGCTCATGCTGGTGAGGATGTGGCACAAGGGAAACACTCCTCCATTGCTGGTGGGTGTACAGACTTGTACAACCACTTTGGAAATCAACTTGGCAATTTATCAGAAAATTAAGAATAGATCTACCTCAAGACCCAGCTATACCACTCCTGGGCATATACCCAAAAGATGCTCCACCATACCACAAGGACACTTGCTCAACTATGTTCATAGCAGCTTTATTTGTAATAGTGAGAAACTGGAAATAACCTAGATGTCCCTCAACTAAAGAATGGATAAAGAAAATGTGATACATTTACACAATGGATTATTGCTCAGCTGTTAAAAACAGTAACATAATAAAATTTCCAGGAAGATGGATGGAACTTGAAAAGATCATCCTCAGTGAGGTAACCCAGGCCCAGAAAGACAAACATTGTATATACTCACTTATAAGTGGATATTGTTCATAAAGTACAGGATAACCATGCTACATTCCATAGATCTAAAGAAACTATGTAACAAGGAGGACCCAAGGGGTGACACTTGGGTCTCACTGAGAAAGGGAAATAGATTAGACATCAGGGGTAGGTGGAGGAAGGGGATTGGGTAGGGGAGGGGTTAGTAAGGGGTTAGTAAGTTAGTTAGTTAGTTAGTAGATGGATGAGGTGTGAGGAAGATGGAGGAAGAGAGTACTGGGAGAGACAATAGCATTGTGTGTGTGTGTGTGGGGGGGCATCTCTGGGATGAGCCAGAAACCTAGGACAATGGAAACTCCCAGGAATCTATGAGTGTGAGCCCAGCTAGCACTCCTAGCAATGGAGGCTATGGAGCCTGAACTGGCAATTTCCTGTTACAAGACAATGGAAGGATTCGGTCACCAACCCAGTCACACAACCTTAAACCCACAGGTTGTTCTGCTTACAAGATATGCAGGGGTAAGAGATGGAGCAGAATTTGAGATAAAATCCAACCTTGTTGGCTCAGCTTGAGACTCATGTCATGAGAGGGAGCCCATCCCTGACACTAATTAATGGTATTCTGCTATATTTGCAACAGGAACCTAGCACAATTGTCATCAGAGAGGCTTCACCTGGCATCTGGTGGAAACAGGTACAGAGACCCACAGCCAGACATTAACTGGAGCTTGAGAAATCCTGTGGAAGAGGGGGACAAAGGACTGAAGGAGCCAGAGAGGTCAAGGACACCACAAGATAACCTACAGAATCAATTAACCTGGGTCCATATGGTCCCACAGAGACTAAACTGCCAACCAGAGAGCATAAATGGGATGGACCTAAGCCCTCTGTGCAAATGTAACAGTTGTACAGCTAGGTTTTCATGTGGGACTCCTAAAGTGGGAGCAAGGACTGTCTCTGACTGCATTGCCTTCTCTGGATTCCTTCCCCCTAACTGGGCTGCCTTGTCTAGCCTCAACAGATAAGATATGCCTAGTCTTACTGCAACTTGATATGACAAAGCTGGCTGATATCCATGGGAGGCCTCTCCTTTTCTAAAGAGAAGGGGAGGAGGGATGGTGACAAAGAGGGAAGGTGAGAGGGAGGGACTGGGAGGAGAGGAGGAAAGTGAAGCTTCCATAGGGATGTAAAGTAAGTAAATAACTTAATTTTTAAAAAGAGATTTTTCATACAATATATTCTGATTATGATTTCCCTTCCCCTACTTCTTCCAGTTCCTCCCACTTTCTCTCCCATCCAGATCCACTCCCATCTAAGGAATAATAATAAAATAATTAAAAAACAAACAAATCAGAATATGACAAAACAACCAAAGAAGAAGAAAAACCAAAACAAAATAAAACAAAACAAAGAAAAGGCTCAAGAAATGCATATCTATGCAGAGATATGCATATTTGCACTCTCAGGAATCCCATAAAAACCTGAAACCAGAAACCATAATAAATATGCAAAGGACCTGTAAGGTAGGAAAATAACCTTCTTAACATTGAGTTTGTTTTCTGTGGGCCATCTACTGCTGTGTATGGGGCCTAACATTTAGAGTGATTTCTTTCCCTGGTGAGAATCCCTCTGTGAAAAGTAACTTTTTATTTGCAAGTGGTTTTCAATTGGGGGGACACTTCTGGGTTAGGGATCAGGGTGTTCATCCATTTCTCTTTTCAACTCTAGAACCCCATCTGGTGCAACCCCATGCAAGCCCTGTGCATGCTGCCATAGTCTCTGTGAGTTCATATGTGCTCCCTCACTGTTGTGTCTAGGCAGCCTTGATTCTTGGGTGTCCTCTATCCCCTCTGGTTCTTATATTCTTTCTGACTTCTTTTCTGCAGGGTTTTCTGAGTCCTGAGGAGATGGATTTGATGGAGACAACCCTTTAAGGGTTGAGTGTTCCAAGGTCTTTCATTATCTGTATATTGTGTGTATATACATATATAGTCTCTAGTTTGTTCCCATCTGCTGCAGGAAGATGTTTCCCTGATGATAGCAAAGCAAGGCATTTATCTATGAATATGGTAAAATGTCATTAGGAGTTATTTTCTTTTAGCCAAACAGTAGTATTTAGTTCTGTCCTTGGCTCCTGGCCTATATGGTCTCAAGTTCTGGCCCACTCAAGCACTGTTGGGTATAGGATCCATCTCATACAGTGGACCCTAACTCATCAGATAGTGATTGGTTACTCCCACAAACTCTGTGCCACTGTTGCAACAGCATATCTTGCAGGCAGATCACTCTCATAGATTGAAGCATTTGTGGTTGGATTGGTGTCTCCCCTTCTCCTTTGGTGGAATGCGGAGTATCTTCTGGGACCCTGAATGCTTCCATGGACCTCCATAGAGGTGAGGGCTCTATGTAGCACCAGCTCAATGAGTTGTTCAATGAGTTGTGTAGGTGTTGCCTTCAGCAGTGGGATGGGAGCTTACTGTCAGTTTGCAGAGAGACAAAGCCTTTCCAACAACCTGAACTTTTTGGGAGTTTCCATGGGACCCCTTTGGCCAAGAACTCGATTAGATGTAACCCATTCCTGGTACTGGAAACTTCTCTAGGTAACAAGAGATACCCAGACTGTGCTCCTATGTTGTCTCAGTAAAATAGGAGGAATGACTAAAGTTCAGAGAAATTGAGTAACTTCTTTAAGGCTGCACAGCTAGTGAGGGCTAACTGAGAACTGAAGCCGAAATTTTACTCAGATTTATTTCTCAGCCAACTTTATTTCTTGAGGAGTATGTTCCATGCACTGACAAGTGGTTCCATCTTTTTCAGTGGAGTTAAGGGGATGAAGGATTTTGAGAAACTGATCAGACAGAATAGAAGGGGTTCAAGTGACTGGTAGATACAGTTGACAAGTAGCTGAGAAAAGGCTTTCCCAACAGAGGGTTATCTGTGCCCCATCTCCCTGCTGCTTATTCTCTGTGTCTGAGGCTCCAGGTGCACCCGTGGAACATGCACATTGCAGCCTTGTTCTCCACTTCACTGCTTATCCTAGGCTCTGTTCCACGTGACTTAGTCTCAGCAAGTCCCCAAGGACCTATCCTTTGACAGGCAGCCACATGGTTGTAAGGTGAAGGCATGTGAGTCTTGCATCGTGTCCTGAATACTAAAACCTAACCCCACAGGGGCATCTGGCTCCAGTGAGTTCTAGGGCTGCAAGCTGTTCCCTGTTTTATCAGGATGTGAGCAAGTCAGGTATGGGGGGTAGGAGTAGAAATTGCTTCTGGGGGTCTAAAAACACAAATAGCCTTTGCCTTATGTGATGGGTGGATAATACAGAGGTCCATAAGGATCTTCGAGAGCACAGTCCCTAAAATAATACCCCTCGCTTCTTCTCAGAAATCCCATTAGCCCCCGATGGATGAATTAGAAAAACAGTATAAATATGAAGCGATGAATAATGACCCTCAAATATACCCACACCCTAATCCATGGGACACATGAATATTGCCTTGTCAAATGGAAAGGACTGTACAGGTTTGACTAAGTTGAGGAGAGAGAGATGGGGGTGGGTCCTAAAGATTGGATACAACCACACGGTGCTTAGAAGATGAATGTAGAGGAAATGTGAGGATTAAATATTAAGTCAAAGTGATTTAAGGACAAAACACAGCCAAAGGAGAGCAGGCAGCTCCCAGGAGCCCGTAAGGCAAAGGGTTCTTCAAGCCAAAGGAGAGCAGGCAGCTCCCAGGAGCCCATAAGGCAAAGGGTTCTTCAAGACAAAGGAGAGCAGGCAGCTCCCAGGAGCCCATAAGGCAAAGGGTTCTTCAAGACAAAGGAGAGCAGGCAACTCCCAGGAGCCCATAAGGCAAAGGTTTCTTCAAGAATGCACCAACCCTGATGAACCTTGCCTTTCCAATGTGAAAATTGAATGAAAATTTGAATACAATGTGAAAAAAAAAATTGAGACAAGATCTCACTAGGCCATTCAAAATGGGCTTTAAAACATAATTCCCCGGCATCTGCCTCCTGAGCACTGGAATTACTGGTGTTCACCAAGCCTAACCCATGAAATTGATATCTGATTTCTGGCCTCTCAAACTATGTGAGAATAAGTCCATGTTGTTTTAAGCCACTTTGTGTTAGAAGCAATCAATGCAGAGAGCAGCCTGGACCTGGGTTCACCTCTTCCCTTGGGGAGAACCATGAAATCATGTCTCTCAGAGAGAGGGTGCCGCCTGATGATTCCATTTGCTCTGAGGACATTTATTCAGCATCTGCAATATACCACATGGAACACACAGCAGGCACTAAGAAAGTATCTCCCTCTGTATTCATGGGGCTGGTCATGGTGGGAGCAGGAGCAGGCATAGAGCAATTGCTTGATGAAGTAGCAAATGCTTTCAAATATTAGTGTCTTGGAGAGCTTCTTAGAAACGGCAATATTTGAGATCTGAATGATGAAAACACATCTGGGTGGAGATGGTGAGGAGAAAGTATTCTGAAGGCATGCATTTGAGTAGAGGGAAGAAGCCTACCAAGAGAATATGTCGTGTTCAAAGAATACACAAGAAGTGTGAATGATGCACAGGAATTTGGAGAACTGAGAAGAAATAGCTACCCATAAGGCTAGACCTGTCAAGACATTGTAGGAATAAAGAGATTGGAAGCATTCTAAATGTCATAAAGATGCCAGCTACAGGGTTAAAACAGGGTAGATAAAGTAAGCAATGAGAGCTACGGTGTTTGAAGTGATCGCTGCAGTTTTGGGAATATGGGATGTGAGGAGAAAGTGGAGAGCGAACATATAGAATATCAGGAAACAGATCAATTCTGAATCTTCTTCTCTCAAGAAATGGTAGGAGACTCTCAGCAATGCAGAGCAATGGGTGGATCATGTGGAAGGAAGTGAGTAGAGTCATCTAGAAAGAACAGGATGGATCACACGAAAGGAAGCAGCTGGAACCACACAGGAAGTAGGTGGAGTCCATAGAAAGAGGGGAGTGGAGTCACATGGAGGGAAAGTAAGAAAAATCATGAGAATCATCAAGTTTATATACTAGTAATAGAAAAGACCACAGGGTTTATTCTGGCATGGGTACTTGATGGTGGGGTACTTGCTGGCATGTAGATATTTGGAGACAAGCTTGGAGTTGGATATGGTGCCAAATTACACCATAAGCCCATCATTACAACTCATTTACAAGACTTAGTCAAATTCCTGAGGGTGAAACTAGTGGGAGGTGGCACACTCAGTGGCTAAAAAGATGAGCTGTTGAGTGATATAAGAGATATGACTCTTACCAGTTCTCAAACTGAGTGATCCTGATTGGCTCCTCATCAATTTGTGCCTCTGTTTCTTCATCTGCAAATGAGGACAATGAAACTGACCTCTAGTTGTGTTCTAGAAGTAGGTGAAGGCCCGAGAAGTTGCATACACTCATTCAGTGTTGGCATTGTGGCTACCCTTGCAGCCCTGGCTGAAACCAGGCCAAGTGCCACTTAGTATCAATCAGGAAAAAGAGGAAATGAGCAAACAACTTCAAAGACACTTATGGGCTTTATTGTCTAGCCCTTGCCCACCCTACCACTTGGTATATGGCATTGTCAGAATAGATTCTCTCAGATACAGATGTCTGGACCTGGAATTGGGCTCCTTTCTTCCTGGCTTCAGAGAAGCTAAAGTTCTTCTTTGACTTCCAGTTTCCTCTCTGGTTGTGGCCGTTGCTTCAGCTGAGCCACCTCCCCAGCCCTTTCCTTCCTGCTCACTGGCTCTGCCAGCTTGCTGATGTTCCTCGGCTCAGGTGACTCTTTCGCTGGCCTGTCTTGTTTGTTTGTGCCCTCCACTTTGAGCAACAGCTGCTCAGGCAACCTCTCTATGAGATGCGTTTCTGGCTCAGCAAACACTTCCTCCTCTATCACTTCATTTTGTTCAATGGACAATAGCTGGTAAAGAAAATGTGGGAACAAGAGAGGGAACGGGGTGGGGAATAGAGAAAAGAAATATGTATGGCCGTTGTAATAATGACCAGTAAAGCTGTTCTGGGTGAGCCAAGAAAGAATCATCTTTGGCATAGATATCCTCATAGATACATCTCAGGAAAGTGACAAGCAGGTTGTTTTGAAGGCTGCATGTTACCTGCAGTCTGTTTTCTAATGACTGACATTTCTACTTCCTTGTCCATAAGTTCCCTTAAAATAACCAGTGAGCTCACTCAAAGTGGATGGTTGTCCATGCAGCCTCAAAACTGTCTCCAGAGAGAATGAAATAGTGGCTAGAGCTCATCAAAATGGCATTATTTTTATATGGGCCATTAGCTTCCTGGTAATTGTGTGGGGGAGACAAAACCCAGCCTACAGCTGTGCAACTTGCCTCATCTTCTTCCTCAGCCCTAATCTTCACATGGCTTTGCAGGAAGTCACAAAATCCCTTCATGGTGTGCTCTCCTTTATACATGACATCCTAGGAAGACAACAGAGCAGGATTAAGAAGGGAGCCTCTTCCTGTAAGCTGCTCATATAGATTACAAAACTAAATCAGGATCATATTCCTAGCAATCTGGACCTACCAAAAAATGTCTTAACTTCCGTGAGCCCCCTTTTCCATAGCTCTGAAATAAGGACAAAAACTCTCCCATCAAAGGACATGAGGAGTGGGTCAGATATGAACTACAAAGTCATGTTTTGTAGGTCTAACCCCTGGCTGCATTACTTACCTGTGTGGTCTGCTTAGTGAACTTCTATGACTCAGCCTCCTCATATAGTATTAATTCCAGGACCTTCTCTGCAGTGTTGTTGGGTTAAATGAGCTAATAAAGGGCTTGGTTTATAGTAAGTACTGCATGCATTTGCTTTTACAAGTAATCAGTAGCATTGTAACAATAACAAGAAAAATTGCTGTTATTCTAGAAAATACCTACTGCATTGTCAGAATGCTTTCATAATAGTTCCCTTTCCTTTGTGGGTCTTCAAGGGGGTTAGAAAGCTACTTTGTATCCACTGTTTGTTTAAGCTTTTTACCATATAACTTAACATTAATGACTCTTAGCCTCATCCTACTAATCTAACCTCATTTCTCCAGCTTCTGTACACACGCCATTTGCACTGGGATGTCATCACACCCACAGTGCTCTGGTCATCCTGCCCACCTCATCCCTCATGTTACACATGCTACCTATAGAGTTCATAACCCCTCCTTCAGTCTAATTCTCCACCTTTCTCCAGAGTCCCAAGTCTGCATGAAGACTTTAGCCATATCTGTCCTCCAGATTCTGCCCTCCCATTGCATAGACAGATGGACCCATGACATTATGACTGTTTCTCCCACTCAGCCATGGTTCTCTGGAAAAAGGACCTTGTTTGTTTCATGCCTCTTTGATTGATATCCTTCCCCATCTACCAAAGTCCCATAGAGAGTTTATTCCACCACCTCTGGTGATAACTGGACAAGAACTAGATTTCTCAGATGTAAAGAGGATGGTTGATATCTGACACACATTCTTTTATCTGGTAGTTTTCCACTCTAATGTTCTTATAGAGTGGCCCTTTATTCTCTGTAGTATGAACTACTCAACCTCAATACTAGAGGAAGCTGTATCACTCTATCCAATCAAAACATCCACGCCCATTTGACACAGTGATTGGTCAACAATAAGCAATAGACTCAAGCATGTGCATTACAACAAGTCTTCCAACTTGTATAGAATATTCTGGAAAAATCCCCTAAACTTGAGTATGAGAACTTAGTAGGGAACTGGAGCAGAGAATGTGCAGCAGAGTGCTGAGCTGGACAGAAGCTGAGTTCCTGGAGATGATATAACATTTTTAATTTTGTGGTCCCAAGAGTCCCCTCACCTCTTGTGAGTTGGTAGGGAAGAGCCTGAAGAATGGGTACTGCTCTGGATTTGCCAGCTGGATGTCATTTGCTGTGATGTCAATCTTGGCGATGACGATTGTGGAGTGGCTTTGGTACTTTAGGCCCAACTCTTCCATTAGTGGTAATAGCACCCTGCACTTCTCAGACCAGGGCGCATCTGGAAAAGAAGGGTCTTTCTCAGCTCCTGCTGCTGGAACTCAGAAAGCTGATGCCACATAGCAGTGCTGTTGCCTTCTTGGCATGCATCTGCTCAGCAGCCATACTCTTTCATGCACACCTTGACTTATTCTTATATCTCACTATATGATCACGATCAAGTAAATCAGAATAAAAACTAAGTCTAGTCCTGTTTCTCCTGGACACCAACATTTTCCATGCCTTCATGTGTTCTTTTTAAAAAATAAAAATAAAAACAACAAAACAAAAACTTTCCTTTTAACATAGTGTTCCACTCTAGTTGAAGAGAAAACCAAGGAACATACTTATGTTATTGTTGTTATATCTGAAAGAGAATGGTGTGTTTATAGCACAGAAGTTAAGATACTTGCCCAATGTCATCAAGAAAATTAAGCAAAGAGAATAGGATTTGAAGACATGTCACTTGGGCTTGATTGTGCTACAGATATAGCATAGTATAAAGTTACATAATATATTTTGTTACATAACAATATAACAGGCCGTTCAGTCCCTTGGAAGAAAAAATGCCTAAGAAGCTGAACAAGTATGCCCTAAAAGTGTGACAACTACCCTTGTCATGGGACACTGGCTTTACTTGTGGAAAGTTTCTTGAGCTTTGAGTAGCCCAGACAGCTGGCCCTTTGGCAAGAAACCAGAGTAGAGATCCAAAACACAGAAAGCCAGAGCTCACTGGTTTGCCAGAGTCTGAAGTTCATAACTCAGAGTTTTGCTCTGTGGGAGAAATGGTTTCAGAGGACAACAGCACGCTTTTGCAGGCTCATCTATCCATTTACCATCCAAGTGCCTCCTGTGATGAAGCCTCCTGCCTGGAGCACCCAGAGAACCTCTGGAGCCTGATGGGCCCTGGCTAGGAACATGGGGGACTATAATGGCTCAAGCCCCAGGGGTGCCATCCAACAGCTCTGCTTCCAAGAAAATGAGGCTGCTCTTCCCTTTCATCAGAAGCAAATGAGTGTTCTCAGAACTCTGTGTGATAGGGGAGTATAGGAAGGCTGCCCCAGCTCTGCGATGAAAGGGAGCAGATTGCTATGACTCCGCTGAGCAGCTCGCAGAAGCACTGTCAGGGGGCAAGTGTCTACTTCATTGAGGTTGTGAAAGGATGTACGATGCAATCAGCACAGGAAGCCTTCACTTTGGGTCTTAGCACTTACCGTACGACCTTGACTTGTGTCGTGGAGAAGGCTACAGTGCCTTCCTCGTGGCTTTGATGTAACATACCATATGCCAGATTCAAGCTTAGCTCAGTGCACAACCTCACTAAATAGCACCTTTGCCTGTCTGAGGTAGCTTTGGAGTTACCTTCTGCAGTGTCTCATGAAGAGAAGGATCTAGTTGGAGTGAAGGGGGGGGGGTGGCTGGCATATAAACCAGAGATGATGGAAAAGGCCCATAATCCTTAGACAGGAGTGGAAATAACTATGGAGGAAGTAACAGCAGTCATCATTTGTGGAGTGCTAGCATTGTACCATTTAGTATACGAAGTCCTTGTTAGGAAGCATTTGTGCCCCTACCTCACAGAGGCCATTGGATGAATCACACAAGGCCCAAAGCAGGGAAATTCTGGTGATAGCATGAATGTATGTGCTGAACCAGATTGAAAATGTTCAAATGTAGTTTCCAGCACTTACTGAGTGACACTGGGAACGTTTCTCCACTGAGATTCTGATAAGTGATCCACACATGGGAGGCACAACAGTAGTTGCTTGCAAGAGGATATGGTGGGGAATTAAATGACATAGGTATCCAGTGACTAAGCCTGAGTCCTAACATACTGTTACATCCAGCAAAACCATGTTTGCCACCCATATTACTGTTATAAATTGTCATAGGTCTAGATTATGTGGAAAGTATTCATATTTGTGAAAATTTAATTTGGGGCACCAAGTTGCCTGTGGGCTACCGGCATCTTGAGTTAATCATTTTGAGAGTCAGGAGATAAGCCGCAGCATAATTTCAGAGTTTATGAGTTTAGAGATTGCACTGCCCAGTAATTCAGAAACAATATATGAAAAGGGATATGGGGGTCCTTAATTCCTCATTGTCTCTATGGAGATACTTACAGAACATCACAAACACGTCCTTCTCCTTATCAAAGACAACCACATTGAAGTTCTTCCCTACGAGCTTCTTAACTGGCCCTTGGTCCCAATACTGTGGAATCGCCTCACTGGATTTGTGTTTCTAGGAAGCAAATTCAAGAGGTCTAACACTCTCTGCTCCAGAAAAGAACAAGCAGCTGGGGTTTCCCACCCCCCCATTATAGACAATAAAAGGCTTTGTCTTGGAAAGAAAACCTCTTGAAAGGATTTGAAATGCAGAGATAGTCACTAACTCAGTGTGTTAGCTCAGCATTGTCCAGAGCAGACTGGGGTCAGGGCCCTGATGGGGGAGTCAGAGCTCTAGGCTGCAGTGTACCCTCACACATGATTCTTGGGATTCTCAGATGACAGTGGGACTCCTGTCATTAGCATCTCAACTAGACTGGTCCAAAACAATGGCCATCCCCAATTATCATGAGAGTCAAGACACCAAGGCATTTCCCTGCCAGCTTCCCCCAACTCCGTCACTGTTTGCCCTCTTGGTTTTCTTCAGCTCTACTGATCAGTAGTTGGTGCCACCTCAGTCTGGTATGTTCTTGTCACTGCCTGGAAGGCTTTCTCCAAGTTTTACTCTCCTTCTATCCAGTTAACTCAAATTTATCCTTCAAGATGATCTTCAGGGAATTTTTTTTTTATTTCCCAAATCATATTAAGGTCCTGCTACCATAAGTTCTTTGAGATGTTCCCTTGTGTTATTTTAGAGTGTTATCACTTATTTTTCCGTTTCCCTGCCACACTAGATGGTATTCCACAAAGGACTTTTTTCTTCTCTCGTCAAGTGTCTTGCACATAGAAAGAACTCAGTAAAGAATTTTCAAATGAATGACAGAAAGAATGAAATCAGCAGCTGTTTTGGTTTAAAGAAAGTTTTAGAAACGTTAAAATACATTTTCTCTACAACCACTGACTCCTGGGTATCTCGAATCTATACCCTCTTTTTCATTTTCCCTGTGACTACTCTAATTTAGCTAT
The DNA here is from genome assembly GCA_907164525.1 of Lophiomys imhausi. Taxonomy (NCBI): domain Eukaryota; kingdom Metazoa; phylum Chordata; class Mammalia; order Rodentia; family Muridae; genus Lophiomys; species Lophiomys imhausi. Next base: position 1,348,953 of record CAJQZJ010001826.1, on the reverse strand, counting down.
CCCAAACTTCTCGAATCAATTCCCCCTGCAACTCCCCCAAATCCTCCCCAATGCCTTTATTTTTTACAGTTAAGGCTCTATTTTTTAATCGTGGTATATGGGGTTCATATGCTCATGAAGTCCTTGCTATTTGGCTTCTGTCAAACTCTTTAGGATTTTCTTTAGTGGTGCTAACCCTCCTCCACCTCATACTCTCTGGAAATGACTTAAAGGCTCTTTCACTGGAAGCATAAAGGTGGTGGGAGTCTGGACATGGAAGATGAGCAATGATGGAAACAATGAAGAATTAGGAATAAGATCAGACAGAGATCGCTGGTCAGGAGGAGGATGTTTATCTGTGTTCCAGGTGCACAAGAGAACATGGTGGCCTTTGAAGGATGGAAAAACACCCTAGAGGCCAGGGAGAGTGTCAAGCACATTGTGGATGTGATCACAGAAAGTGAGGATATGTCTAACATGAAGACTTCTTTTTCCTTGGTGATATACGGGGAGAGTGCTGAGCTAAGAATGAACGTAGGAATGGGAGTTGAAGAGAAATTGACCTAAAAGTGAAGAGATAAATACCTCAGGGGGATTTATACATTTCTTGGTAGAGGGGGGTTTAGTTGGTGTGGCTACAAGATCAGCCAGCCTCATGGTGAAATTGCTCTGCTCCAACATTTCTACAGAAGCAGAATAAAACTAAAGTGGGCTCAACAGGAGTTGGATTTTTGTTTGGAGGTACGCATGCCTTCTATTCCTTTAGAGTATAGAAGAAGTAGAATATGGAGAAGATGAGGAATTAATCAGAGTTTATAAAAAAGAAAACATCAACAACATGGAATCCAAGTTCATAGAGAATGGTACCAAAGAGACTAAGTAGAATCCAAAGATTAAAGATTGTGGGAGGGGTTAGGCTTTTTAGCAGTGTGGCCAGTGGGGAAGTGAACTAAGAGGAAAAGCCTGAAATGAGGCCTTTGTAGGAACTTCCAGCTCTGGATTATGAGCGTATGAGCAGGTGGCTGAGATGGTGTGGGCATACCAATTCACGGAGAACAGAGACAAGCATGTTGGAGGGTAATGTGTAGGGATGAGGGTAAAGTAGCATGGAGGGAGCCTGCATTGAGGAGTCTGCATCCTCAGAGAAAGGGAGCTAGTCAGAGGATAGCAACAAGGGGTAGTGGTGAGCAGAGTGATGCCAAAAACATAAAAAGCAAAGGATATTGGGTCTTAGAGGATAGAAGGAGAAATGGTTTGAAAGCATTGGGAAGGACACCAGGTTTGCCATTTGATCTCATGGTCATTTGAGTCAGAGACGATCTTCTCCTTGAGAAGGCTGCAGAGGAGGCTGGGTCCCTATGGAAACAGACAGAAGGGAATGGAGGCAGACAGAAGTACGGCCTCCATAGATGTTGAGTTACCTGAAGACTCTCCACATACTCCTGTCACTACCCAAGACACATTTGAAGGATTCTTCATCTACCCCAAGATGTTTTGGTTACTAAAATAAACACAATTACTCAACAGAAGTCCTTATGGTTAACTTCCTGATCCTACCCTTTCAGCCACACGGACTATGTCTCTGCACCCCACACAACTTGAAGGTCTCTGAAACCCTGAGACTAAACCCTGGCTGCTTTTTGCTCCCTCATTCTCCTCTAACCCTAGGTCAAGGGGATCTTCTGAGAAGAGCCTGCAAGAAGGGTGAACTCCTCCAGAGGACAAGTCGGCTCTCTAGAACAGCTGGACTTCACCTAGGAACTTCCTTGATGATTAAAGAGCTGGCAGCATGTCTCAAGCCCGAGAAGAAGGTGCAAGCTGCAGAAGCTGCAGTGGTTTGAGGTGGGAAATGAAGAGACTATGCCACACTGAACATTGGCATGGTCTCTTCCTATTGATGAGCAAAACCAGCAAAACTGCAAGGAGGTTCTGAGGTTCTAGTCAGGACTTACTTGAGAGCAAGCTTACCTTGGCACTTTTGCTGAGGAAGCTGCGGCAGAATTTCTTGAGGCTTGCAAAGGTTATGTCGTCTGTGGGCATTTTGTACCTGGTGTTTGAGGTTATGTTCAGGATTTGAACAGATGGGACATTGACTTTTGAGATCCCAAAGTACTCGAAGATGCGTTCGTTTTTGGGTTCATCCGCATTCACAAGGATGGAAAGAATCTGCCAAATCAAGCAAAACCTCTTTAGCTCTGGACCCCTCAGATCAAGGGAAGGGAACTGCTGAAAAGCTAGGAACTAATAAAACTTAAATAGAAAGGTCTATTCAAGGAGCAGCCCCAGGCAGGCTCATTGCTGCAGCCTCCCCAGCCTAGCTTCTATACTGTGCAGAATCCACACAGCTTCAGGAAGTGACCAAGTCCTGAGCATTCATCCTTGTTCTATGTCTTGGTTTCCTTGTCTGTAATATGGTGATTCTAATCATACTTGTCTGTAAAATGGTGACTCTAATTCTTCTTGTTTTCGAGGACTGATTGTTTTAAGGATGTGTGTTAGAAACTGGAAACAACCCAGATGTCCCTCAACCCAGGAATGGATTAAAAAACTGTGGTACATTTACACAATGGAATACTACTCAGGCATCAGAAACAATGAAATCCTGCAATTTGCAGCCAAATGAATGGAACTAGAGAAGCTCATCCTGAGTGAGCTAACCCAGACTCAGAAAGATGCACATACCATCTATTCACTTATAATCAGATTTTAGCCATATAGTACAGGATAACTATACTACAACCAATGCACCAAAGGGAACAGGAACATAGACTTTGTTTCCTGTCAATGAGACACTTTGCCCTAGTGGTGCTGCCTTGTAGGCCCCCAGTGTATGAGGGGGCTCTTGGCCCTCATATGACTACTGAACTGGGGTGGGGGACTGATATGTAGGGACACTCCACTCCAGACGAGTGGGATGGAAGGGATAGGGGTTAGACAGTGGGAGGGCGGGACTAGGAGGGGTGGAAAGAGGACACTGAGATGGAGATGTAACCTAAAGTAATAAATAAATATTAAAAAAAATATTGAGGAAACAAAATTGAGGACAAATGAAATGAGGGGACATCTTGGGGAAGGGAGATAAATACGATTCAAATACAAATATGAAAGTGCAAAACAATAAAAATTATTTATTTTTTTAAATACTTTATTTTTTTTTTCTTCAAGTTACATCTCAGTCACAAACCCTTCCCTATTCCCCCTTCCTATCCCGCCCTTCCACCCTCTTCCCCCCAGAAGTTTCCCCTTTCAGTCCAACAGATGGTTCCTTCTCTTATAACAGTAAGTATTATACAAAACAACAGATATAAATATGCCACATTTATGAGAGTTAAATGGCCCAGTATACCTTCCCAATGTCCAGTTTATACATATTTGGCCCCTGACTTTAACATTCTACTATCTAACCATCTCCATGAGTTTAAAGGTCTATATCTGACTCAACATTCATACTAACTTGCAACACACTTTTAAGAGTATCTTCTTAGATCTATAACACCCTCTTGATTCCTAAACAACTCAAAATTTAACTATGAGACTCTAGCTGTCTATTCTTCAACCACCTCAGAGACCTGAGAGGGATAAATATATCTGCTTATATAGGAAGTGCAGGGCCTGCAGCTTCCAAAACTAAGAAAGGACATACCAATGACTGCCTGGACAGTTCCCATTTTCTCTCCATACATTCCTGCATCAGTCTTCAGCCTTTGGGTCCTGTTTCTATGACAGACATTTGTTGTAGAGCAGGGATTATGAAGGACTTACCTACCCTGTCTTGGCAGAGTTAGGCTGTCAACTTCCCTGCTACCAAGTTTTGTCCTTTTTGGACAGCAGTCTGTCTGCAGTTGGTGCAAGGGGTTTTTTCATGCCAAGAGATAGGCTTGCCACTAATTCAACCATCTTACAGTGGAGGTTCTTCGATGCTTATCTTCTACTTGTAGTAAATAAAAATTATTTAAAACAAAGAATGTGTGCAAAGGCCTGGATTGGTGAATGACAGGTGGAAGAATGTTTTCCACATGTCAATTCAAAATACTCTGTGAAAGAAACCCATAGTCTGTTTATTCACACATTCACACAACAAATATTCATAGAGTACCAAATACCTATTAAACATTTCCCTGGACATTGGAGACACAGTGCTATATAGGGAAGGTAGATTCTCTGCCCTGTGGAACTTACATTCTAGTGGAAGGAGATGGATAGAACTATATTTAGATAACGACAAGTGAGGATTAGAAAGCACAACAGAGTGATAGAGTAGAGTAACCAAGCAGATGTGGTAAAACATGGGACTTAGTAAAGTTAGGAAGCCAGGAAAAAAAATCTATTTTAGCAAACAGAACAGGGAACAGTGAACAATCAAGTAGAAACACAATGCAAATGAAAGCTCTAGTAGCAAAAAGAGCATAGAGGCTGGAATGTTCTGGAAAGTAAAGACCAGTGAGATGTTAGAACCATGTTGGAAGATATCATGGGCGATGAAATCAGGCGCTATGAAAACGAAAGGGGAAATCAGAAGTCCAGGAAGAAGCTTGGATCTGGTTTGATCAAAATAAAGACAGTATCAAGCCAGAGAGTGTCGTGGTGGAGATTTGCAAATAATAACTCTAGTGGCAGAGAAGAAGCAAGAGTGGATGCAAGGAGCTAAGTTAGAGGCTTCTGCAGCCACCTGCTGTCACATACTTTCAGGTCATTCATCCATCCAAAGATTTGTCCACAAAAGACAATGTGCCAGTCTTCTAGGTGCTACAGAAACTACAAAACAAAAACAAAAACAAAAACAGAACAGACTGTTAAACTATCTTGAACACATACACTAAGTACCAGTTATTTCTATACCCAAGGTGCTATAGTAGGCAGTAAGGTAGACATCGGGTAAGGGTTAGTGAGACAGTATCAGCCAAACTTGTTGTCTGTAGCTCAGTAGTGACATTTGGGATGCTATCTGATTATGACAACAAGAATTTAGACCTTCAGCTCCCAATCTGTTCCAGAACAAATCCAAGCTGCGTTAAAGGATTAAGGCAAAAAATGAGGCAATAGAGTTGAGGGCCAGCAAGATATCTCAGCAGGCAAAGATGCTTGCTGCCATACTTTGAAATTGGGGTTCAGTTTCCAGGACCCACATGGTAGAAAGAGAGAACAGACTCCTGACAGCTGTCTCCTGACCTCCACACACATACTGTGGAATGCATATGCCCATGTATATATATACACATACACACATACTAATGATAACTTTTTAAAAATTAAACATGGTTAAGTATTGACTATTATGGCTTGTGAGATGTCAAAAGATCAGGTCACAGTGAGTCACATTAAATATCTGCAAACAACTGAAAACAACAAAATAGATTAATATTTTCAAGAGGGATCTGTAATTGGAAATACCTTTCTGAAAACTAGTGTGTTAGGTCATAATATACTTGTTAAGTATGTTTATACTACAGTGTCTTTACTCCGTGTTTATGTTTCTTTTGGTTGTGAGCTTAGCCTTTAACGGCTGAGCCATCTCTCCAGCCCTCGTGTTTATGTTTCAACATTACCCTTTCACTTAATTTCAGACTAACTTTAAATGAAAAACATCTTTCATAGTCTAGAGGCCATTAAGTGTATTATACATGGGCAGAGGGTATAGGATATGATTTCTTTCCACCGCTGATGATGATACCAGTAACAAACACCAGAAAATGTACTTTAGCTCATTGTTTTGAGTGTGAATTTTCTACATTGAAGTCAGAGTCTACATAGAACAAAGACAGTAAAGGAACACCTTTAGCATATTTATTAACATGAGTAAAAGACCATAGGCTTGGCTTACCCCAAAGGAAGAATGGAACAGATTTATCTAAAATAAAGTAGTAAACACTATATAGCATTGGTATGTAAAGTGGGAAATATATATACAAATTATGTGCAAATAATTCCTGAGTTAAATTTATAATGAGTAGAAAAAGACAGCTAACCTCAGAGTGTGCTACTCTTATGTGCCATTAAAGAGCCTCCAACAACAATGGGTTAGTCTACAAACCTTGTTCTGGAATTCCTTTGAAATCTGTCTGTAATGCCGGATTATGATGCTGTATGGCTCTGAGTTTTTGGAGATAAAGAGCAACATGTGATTCATGATGTTAAGTTCATAAATCAGATCCTTATTCTGAAATTGCAAGAAAAACATGTCATTCAAAGTGTACACAAGGGTATCTGCTGTCCTCCCAGGACCCCTTTGCCCACTGACCTCATAGTTGATTTCAATCACAAACTCTGTGAGTTGTTGTTTTATGATTTTATTAAGAAAACTTTTGTTTGTATCATCATTTATAAGCTCTTGACGTTTGACAATTTTTCCCTTGAGTCAAAGAAAAAGCATGTTAAAGGGCAGTAGCTTTCATAATATATATAACTAACAAATGTAAATAGCACAATCCACTCCCTATTAAAGCAAAACACTAAAGACATTGATTGACAGGTGTAGTACATAACCCAAGTACTTAGTAAATATGAACACTGAGCAAATCAGTGTGTGGAACGTGGGTATGAGAGAGGGAATGCGACTGAAAGACAGCCCCAGCTGTTGTGCTCTGAAATCCACTAAAATATTTGTACTAAGGCTGAACACCATGCCACACTGCCACCAAACAATGGCTGAAGGCATCAGGGATACGAAGGCAAACCTTGATCAGGGAGATCCAGGACTTCCCTGAGAGAAACCTCTGATCAACTTCCTGTGGTTGAAGCCCCGACTATCAGCCTAGCAGTCTTCCTAACTCCAAAGGGTCACACCTTCATTGCAGTCTGATGGCTCTCTGAGTCCCTCCCCTCTGTGCTTTTTTCCTAACAAATAGTTGGCATATCTAATCCTGCCATGTAACCACTTCCCCAAAAGATCTGGATAAACATGGAGGTAACAGGATTATTTACAACCTGTGAGTAGTCCCTATTCTCTTCATCTACATCAGTCCTAACTTGATATAAGCTTCTCTTGAAATGCTTTGCCCACTGACTTCATTGTCACTCCCCTGCTTTCTTCAAGCCTCCCCGTACTCCCCGATACCAGCCAGCCTGATGTTGTTAGAACACAAATTTGATTCTTGTCCTTGCTTTCTTGCTTCAATGTGTTATAGTTCCAAGTTGTCCTCTGAATGAAATTCCAACTCTTTACTGGTCTTAGCAACAGTCCCATAATACTAATTAGAGAGCTTGAGCTGTGCCAGCCACAGTTCCAAATATGGTGCACATATTAGTTTATTTAGTCTTCATAGTATCTCCAAACAGTTGGAGAGATTGAAAGGCATTAGTATTGCCTTCCCACTTCTTTTTCTTCTTTTCTTTCATTGTTGAATTAATATTTTTCCTGCTTTCCATATGAGAAAATTATGGCACAAAGAAGTAAAATAACCTATCCAGGATTACTAAGTTAGTAATAGATGGAGCCAGGAGTTAGTTATCTAGTTAATTAGTGCTAGGATTGAGCCCTCGGCTTTACATGTACAAAGTATGTACTCTACCATTGAATGATAGCTCAGACTCAGAGCCAGGATTTAAAACTAGGCAGTCTAACCATAGTGTTCGTATTCTTAGTTGCTTAAGTTATAACTTCCTATAGAACATTATATGGGATGAAAAGGTTGTATCTATGTATTTAGTTATGTATATATGTATATGTAACAACTAAAAAAGAACTCATGAATTTGAAAAAGAACAAGGGTACATGAGAGAGGTTGGAGGGAGGAAAGGAAAGGGGTAAATTGTGTAATTATACTTTCAAAACTAAAAATCATTATAATAAAATTAGTAAATAAACAAAATAAACCTCTCTGCTTGTGGTATAATACATACTCTAAGTACTTAATAAATGTATTTAACATTAATACAAAAATTCCTGGAATGTTTTTTCCATAATTGTTATTTGGCTTTTGATTTTGTGATTGATTTATTCTGAAGAACTTTAGATATGTAGACAGTATACATTTAACAGAAGTTTAATAGGGTTTATCCATGTGTTGTGAAGGGACTTCCCAAATTCCATGTATGACAGATATTGGCAAAGGTGGAGAAGCTATAAAGGCAGGGGACCCATTTGTCACAAGTCAACTAGTCCAGTGACACTTAGCTTACAGCTAATAGAGCCAGAGCCTGTCCCCAAATGCAATCACTTTGTGTGAAGTGAAAGGCCCCTTATGATCAATAGGACCAAGACCTACCTTTTTAAACACCAGGACGCTGTCAAGGATCACGTGGAAACGCCCAAAGGTATTTTTTATTTGAATTAATCCAAATGTTAGTTCTGGGAAGTCCTTGATTGTGTCGTAAAACAACTCTGCCACTTCTTCCTTTAAATCCTGTTTGGGAAAGTACGATCCATAATTTTCTGGAGGAGGCAACAGTGCCTGGCTTATTTGAGGGGAAGGTGGAAATAATAGCCCATTTATACTTTTTTTTCTAAGTTCTGGGTTTTTGGTAGGTGGTCTAAGTTCCCTTTTATGGGTGTTTCCCACCTAGAATGTTCCTTTAGCTATGACTGAGCCTCACACAGGAAAATCCTCAGAAATCAATAGAGACAACTGGGCATCTTCACTTTTTCCCGTTATTAAAGTAAAGGTTGTTCTAACCCATGAATTAAGACTGTAAAATTAACTTCTGAATCACTTTCAGAAACTGTTGATTTGTTCCACACACAACTACAAATGTGAACTGGCATCGAGATGCAGATGCACTTTGGGGTTTAAAATTCAACACAGCATGAGAGAATATTTGGGCAAAAAATGCTCTTGGGGGAGCAGAAAGAAAAGAGCTATGTATTCTCATGTATAAATATGATAGCAAAGACTAACATCTATTGAGAGATGAAGTGTTGTCAGCCTAAAGAAACTTAGTTAAGACAAATGAAAAACTCATTTTCTATAAGCAGGCCTACTTGGTAACATAACTATAAAGAATAAAATCAATAGAAAGTGATCATAAGACATTTCATAGTCACGTTTAAATTACTTATGTGCTTTCCCAAGCATCTTCCTAACTGGATCTGGATGAGGATTGTTCCATCCCCACTGTGTACAGTGTTAATAGTTTAGTTCAAATGGAGGCTTGGAAAGAGTTCATGGGTAGAGACTGGCTTAAACTAAGCAGACACCTGTTAGAATCACAGTTAAAAGCATTCTCAAGCCAGAACACAAAGACATTATTTTAGTGTCTATATTCTAAATAGATCCCCCAAAGATCAGTGACACTATTAACGCCAACTAAATATGAATGTCATTCTCCTCTTACTCTCTCCATTTCTTCCCATCCTCTAATTTCTAGCATTTCAACTTGCATGTTCTCTTTCTTTTTTTAAATTAAAAAATTTATAACATTTATTTATTAATTCAAGTTACATCTCAGTCTAAGCCTCCTCCCTTTCTGGTTCTACTCTCCCTCCCTCTACTCCCCCTCCCATCTTATCCTTTTCCTCCAGTGTGGGGAGCCCCCAAATATCAGCCCCCCTAAGTTCATCAGTCATCATGTTCTCTTTCTTCGTTTGAACCTAGGAGCTCCCGGGACACACCAGCAGGACTTCACCAAGGGGTAATATGGAGCGGTGAGCATGTGCCCAATAGGACCTTTCCCTGAGGACTGGCCAGTGGAGCAGAAGCAGCCCAAATGGAACATGTGCAATTTGTATGGGGGATTTTGGCAGGGAAGCAGGCAAGATAGTTTAGAGAGTTGATATGTGCCCAGCTCTAGTGCTTTAAAGCTTATTATATATCCAAAAGTTCTCTGTCTTTTGTTTGTTTGTTTTAGTTTGTTTTTGAGACAAGGTTTCTCTTTGTAACAGTACTGTCCTGGCACTGGCTTTGTAGATCAGGCTAGCCTTGAACACACAGAGATCAGCCTGCATCTGCCTCCCAAGTGCTGGGATTAAAGGTGTGTGTGCCACCACGCCCAGCTTGTTTCTGTGCCTTTTATTTGGGAAATTGTTGGTTAAGGAATAACTGCTGCTGTAATAATTTCCTGACTTAACTAATATGCACAGAATAATAATAATCATCTTACACAGTGGAAGTGACATTGAACAAGGACCCTGTCCTTACCCAAACTCTCCCTACACATAACACTCACTGCCTGCAAATCACCTCCCACCTCTTCACCCCAGTACCTGGAAGAAGCCAACAATGACCAAGGGCCTGGATTTCACAAAATCTGCCACTTCCTCGCTGTTATTGAACAAAGGTGCTTTCTTTCTAATTTGTCTTCTCAACCAAACAACCAAAGCTGTAGATTCAACCACATCTGAAGAGACATAATTAAATGAATCCCATTAGAACTTCCCTGAATTCAATGACTCTTGTCTTCAGTTCTACCCTTTGCAGGCAAAGGCCGTGTCTCCATTTTCTTTTTCTCCTGAAATTTAAGACATGAATATGTGAACAGCAGCTAAAATGTCACTAACTTTTCTCCACAGCCAAGACCCTGTACTAAATATTGTGCTCATATTAAAACTTCACAGCAACCCTAATGAACACATGATTTTGTTCTTCATTCTTCCCAATTTGCAGATGAGGAAAGCAAGGTTCAGCTTGCCAACAGCCAGTTTAGTTTACCAGCCCACCTGGGACTCTAACCTGAGAGGAAGCATTCACAACCTTTTCTAAGATGATAGGAAAACAAATTGGTTTCCTTAAAATATAAGTAAAAACATCACATATTTCGGTAAATTTTGGGAACATCCCATTCTGCATCTATAATTCTAATGCTCTGAGACTCAAATATTCTCTAAGTTTCCAGAATCCCAGCTTCCATTACTCAGCTGCCACATGGAAAGACATATTGGTGTACAGAATGGAAACAGGTCTGTGTACAGACAGGTGTGCCTTTCCTAGGAGCATCGATTTTACAAGACATAAAATGAGGTTAACTCTTGTTTGTATCAATGTCTGGTATAAGTTAGGAGAGAATTTTTAAAATAAGTTTTTAAATAAATCAAGATTTGTTTTGAATAGCTTTGGGATTCAACCAGACCATCAGCTGTAACTCATTAACTCTTTTAACTATTCATTTACTGGACATATATGTATTGACTTCCCCTCTTTGCATTAAGGTGCCTTGCCTAGCCTTGCTGACAGCATTGTGAGTAGAAAAGAACCACAGTACCATGACTTTTGAGGCTCCTGTATCCTGAGGAAGACAATAATCAACTAATTGCAGAAACAAGTGTACAATCATACCCAAAGGAAGTGTTTTGAGCAAAGTTATATGAGCCTGTACCAAAAATACCTGAACTAGAAGCCAAGGTCAAGAAAGGTTTCCTAAGGACAATGACATAGGAGCTGAAATCTGAAAAGTGTCTTGGATGTAAGCAGGAGGCAGCAAGGAAAGGAAAAGCCTCCAAGATACAGCAAAAACCATGACCCATGACAGATTGCTTCATAAGGTGACCAGTCCACCTTGAATTGCAGAGGCAACTGAAAAAGACTCAGTATCGTTTGTATTTTTGTCTCAGTTACTGTTCTGTTGCTATGACAAAACATAAGCAGAAAGAGCTTATTTGGGGTCACAGTTCAAAGCATAGTCCACCACAGCAGGGAAGTCCAGGTGGGATGCAGGGAGCAGTGAGCACTAGTGTTCCTCTCACTTTCTGAAGTTCTCACACTCTAGCACCTGCCTAGGGGAGTTTAACGTCATTTAACACAGGTTAACATAGGTTAACATAGTTAACATGGATCTTCTCACATCAATCAGCCCAGTGAAGATAATCCTCCACAGCCATCTCCAGAGATTCATCTGCCAGGTGATTCTAGATCCAGTCAAGATGACAACACTAACCATCACAATTCCTAAGATAGTGGTTCTTTTTGTTTTTTTTGCTTTTTTCAACATTTATTTATTTCTTCAAGTTGCCTAACAATCACAGTGCCCTCCCTCCTCCGCCTCCTGGTCCTATCCTCCTACACTCTCCCCCCTCTCCCTCCCATCTGTGTTTTTATTCTTAAACATGTATTTGTTTCTTCCAGTTACCTATCAATCACAGTCCCCTCCCTCCTATCTGCTTTTTTTAGTTTAAGGTGTATCTTTCCCCCCAACCGCTCCCCCTTTTAGTTCAATAAAAGGTTCTTTTTCTTATAACAATAAATATCATACAAAACAATAAGAATAATTAGGCCACAATTATGAGAATTATAAGGCTTAGTATACATTCCCAATGTCCAGTCCATATGTATTTGGCAACTGACTTTAACATTTTACTATGCAACCATCTCCATGAGTTTAAAGTTCTGTGTCCAACTCAGCTTCCATCCTAACTTGCATCACAATTTTAAAAACATCTTCTTAGATCCAGAACACCCTCTTAATTCCTAAACAACTCAAAATTTAACTATGAGACTATAGCTATCTAGTCTTCAACCAATCATAGACATGAGAAGGAAGGGCAGGGCCAGAAGCTACAAAAACTAAGAAATTACATACAACTGGCTGCCTGGACAGTTCCCATTTTCCCTCCATACATTACAGCATCAATCTTCAGCCATTTGGCCCCATTTCTCTGACAGACATTGATTGTAGAGCAGGGGTTATGAAGGACTTGCCTACCCTGTCTTGGCAAAGCTAGGCTGTCGACTTACCTGCTTCCAAGTTTTGTCCTCTTTGGACAGCATTCTGTCTACAGTTGAAGGAAGGGATTTCTCTTTCCCAGTGACAAGCTTGCCACTAATGCAGTCGTCTCCAGATGGAGATTCTTCAATACTCATCATCTACTTGGAGTAGAATAGGGGGCGCTGTCCGGAGCTGTTATGTCTCAATATCAAAAAAATCTTGAGTTAAGAGAATGTCTTTGAATGCCGTTTTGCATGTTGTGGTGACCACCAACCATAAAATTATTTTTTTGTTGCTACTTCACAATAGTAATTCTGTTAATGTTTGAATGGTAATGTAAATATCTGATATTTAAGATCTCATATGAGACCCCTGTGAGAGGGTTGTTTGACCCCCAAAGGAGTTGCAACCCACAGGTTAAGAACCACTGTCCTAAGAACATTCAATCTGTGGGGGGAGGGGGAATATAATTAACAATGTTCCATGCAAAAGTAAATGATAACGTACATTTTATGACTTCTCATAAAACAAACATGTGTATGTAACTGTTACCCAGATAAAGAAATGGGGTGCCATCCTGGCCAGCCCTTCAGAGTCATAGTGTGTAGAGAAGTAAGTGTGAATGCTGAGTGCTCCACCTAAGCCTCCCACCCCTCACCTAGGAGTGAATGTGTTCTTAACCTCTAATATATGCATTTGTCACCTGTTCCTTACTTCTTAAAGCTGGAATCCCTGGAATCCTAGGGTATGTTTACCTGGAGCACAACGACTGACTTCCAATAGCATTTCTAAGCACAGAAGATGCCATGCTCAGCTTTGGTAGATACAACTCGTATTGAAGCAAGAGATGAGGCTGCAGGCTTATGACCCTCAGGACTAAAACAGGAGGAGTCAGGCAAGCCTGGACTACTTAGTGACTCCATCTCAAACAAGACCCAAAAGAAAAAAAGCACAAAAAACTAAATAATCAAGAAAGTCTCCAAATGAACTTAACTTTCAGGTGATTGGACCCATGTCTGCAGTCTCAATTTTTCCCTGTGCCAGCCTTTTCCTCGTCCATCTCCTCCCTGGCCCCAGTCATTTTATCTTAGGACCCCCTCCCTTACCCTGGTCATTCTCTGTCTTATCACACCCTCCCCTGCCATGGACATCATCGTATGACTTCTGTTTTCTTCTGTAAGTCTATCACTTTCTGAAACTATTGTTATGATTTGGAGTAAACTTGTTCATTAAGAGCTGCCAGGTACATGCTTGGTACCCCCCCAAAAAATCTCTATAGAATGAGGAAATGAAGGGAATAGACCACCATGAAAACCAGCATGAGAGAAGTTGCTCCCAGGCCTCCTCTTCTGGGACATATGCTTGCAGCTCTGGGCCCTGTGGAACTAGGGTAAGATATGAGCTTGACCGACATCTTATTCCCAAGTGCCTGCAGCCTGTGCACTGCTCTTGTCAGGTACTGTGGCTCCTCTAGCTCCTTGACTCTGTGCCAGAGGACGTAGTGACAACTCAGGTGTGAATGCTTTGGCAATGATTGACTGGGCCAGAGCTCTGGGCTTCATGTTTCCAAGTACAAGCTGTGACTGCATTACTAATAGTGGCCCCAGAGGCTATTTGAGTCTCCTTCCTCCAGGGAGGTAGACACAGCCGAGTCCCCCACCATTAGTCCTTGGATATTAGAGGAGAATGGGACTGGGCTTTGACCCAGCAAGGACTAAATCCCACCTTCCTGCTGAGCAGGGCTTCCTAATAGTCACATTACAGGTGACATGCACAGCAGTGTCTTTTCTTGAACTCCAAAGTACCCTGTCCAGCAGGCATTATTCATTCTGTCTAGAATGAGCAAATGTAAGCCAATGTCTACAGCTTTGCTCAGGTACTCACAGCCACAGCACATTCTATTCTAGGTCCTCAATGGCCTGAGAATTGCTCCGAGTCTCAGACTCCATCTTGGCATCTCATTTCCCCTTTCTCTGCTTGGAATGTAACACTGAAGAAGAGAGATGAGTAAGCTCAGAAATATGTTTTGTCTTTTTTTTTTTTTTGGTATTTTGAGACAGGGTTTCTCTGTGTACCAAGCCCTGGCTGTGCGGGACTCACTTTGTAGACCAGGCTGGCCTTGAACTCACAGAGATACACCTGACTCTGCCTCCCGAGTGCTGGAATTAAAGGTGTGCACCATCACATCCAGTTGTATTGTCTTCTTGTGTATGCCTTCCTGAACTGAACTCTTACAATTTCATTTTGTTTAAACATAGCAACTATTCACCAAACCACAAGGACACAGCCTCATCTATGTTCATAGCAGCCTTATTTGTAATAGTTAGAAACTGGGAACAACCCAGAAGTCCCTCAACCAACGAATGGATTAAAAAATTGTGGTACATGTACACAATGGAATACTACTCAGCTATCAGAAAGAAAGAAATCATGCTATTCACAGCCAAATGGAACTAGAAAAGCTCATCCTGAGTGAGCTAACCCAGACTCAGAAAGATGCACATGGCATCTAGTCACTTATAATTGGATTTTAGCCATGTAGTACAGGATAACTATCCTACAATCAATACACCAAAAGGATCAGGAACATAGACTTTGTTACCTATAAAGGGGCCAATTTGCCCTGGGAGTGCCACCATGTTGGCCCCCAGTACAAGGAAGCTCTTAGCCTGCATACGAGTGTTGAGCTGAGAGGGGCTGATATGTAGGGATACTCAACATCAGAGTAGTGGGAAGGGTGGGAGAGGGAAGAGAGGGCGGGAGGATGGAACTGGGAGAGGTGAAATGAGGGCACTGTGATGGAGATGTAACTTGAAGTAATAAAAATAAATAAATAAAATAAAAAGAACATAATTATTTCAAGCACTGAACTAGGCTTAAAAATTAATAGGAAGATCTAAGATGGATGCATCCATAGCATTGTATCTGAGTAGTAGGTGAATGAGATTAGTCACTGTGCAGTGATGGGGAGGTCCCACAGCCGACTGTGACACACATATGGTGTCTGAATTTCCACAGCAAACATTGATACTGGTCACCATGAGCAACAGCTCACACAGTTCCCCGGAACACCACCCTGAGATCTGTCGGCTTGGTCACCCATCTGGAGAGAAGCACTGGGCCAGAGCAGATCTAGCCCCTGAGCAGATCTAGCCCACGGCTCCAGCCACAGATCAATGGCCCCACCTGTCTGCCTGAGTTCCAGCCTGCATGCAGACCTGTACACCCAACCAGGAAAAACAGCCAGACCTAAAGAGCAAAGAAGGCTTAAGGGAGGAAAGCAATATAGCAGAGAGCAACAACAAAATACTGAAAAAGAGGTGACAGAAATGAATAAAGCCCTTGAAGGAATGGAAGACCTGAAAAGGGAAGTTGAAGCAACAAAGAAAATACAAGCCAAGACATCCATAGAACTGGAAAACCTTAAGAAAAGAATAGGAACTACAGACACTAGCATCACCAACAGAATACAAGAGATGGAAGAAAGAATTTCAGGCATTACCATCACCAACAAAATACAAGAGATGGAAGAAAGAATTTCAGGCACAGAGAATAAAATTGAAGAAATGGACACATCTGTCAAAGAAAATGTAAAATCTAAAAAAGTCCTGACACAAAACCTTCAGGAAATCAAGGACACTATGAAAAGACAAAAATCTCATAATAACAGAAAGAGAAGATTCCCAGCTCCATGGACCAGAAAATATCTTCAACAAAATTATTGAAGAGAATTTCCCAAATCTAAAAAAAAGAGATGCCTATAATTATACAAGAAGCCTACAGAATTCCAAATAGATTAGACCAGAAAAGAAAATCCTCCTACCACATAATAATCAAAACACTAAATGTACAGAACAAAGAAAGAATATTAAAAGCTGCTAGGGAAAAGGGTCAAGTAACATATAATGGCAAACCTATCAGAATCACACCTGACTTTTCATCAGAGACGCTATAAGCCAGAAGGGCCTGGACAGACATCTTGCAGACCCTAAAAAACCACAAATGCCAGGCCAGACTACTCTCTCCACCAAAACTGTCAATCAACATAGATGGAGAAAATAAGATAGTCCATGACAAAGCTAAGTTCAAACAATATCTATGCACAAATCCAGCTCTACAGAAGATGTTAGAAGAAAAAAAATCCAACTCAAAGAGGTTAACTACACACAAGAAAGCACAGGAAGCAAATAATGCACCTGCACCAAAACCAAAAGAAGAAAAGCTCACTCACACACTATTTCCACCAACATCAAGATGGGAAGACGTAATAATAACTGGTTAATATCTCTCAACATCAATGGACTCAATTCCCCAATAAAAAGACACAGGCTAGCAGAATGGATGCAAAAACAGAATCCCACATTCTGCTGCTTACAAGAAACACATCTCAGCAAAAAAGATAGGATTATCTCCAAGTAAAGGGATGGAAAAAGATATACCAAGAAAATGGGCCCAAGAAGCAAGCTAGAGTAGCCTATATATTCCTGTATCCAATAAATTAGACTTTCAACCAACATTAATCAAAGGAAATGGGGAAGGACACTTCATACTCATCAAAGGAAAAAATCTACCAAGATGACATCTCAATACTGAACATTTATGCCCCAAATGTAAGACCACCCACATTTGTTAAAGAAACACCACTAAAGCTCAAATCCCACATCAAACCCCAAACATTAATAATGGGAGACTTCAACACATCACTCTCACCACTGGACAGGTCAACAATGCAGAAGTCAAACAGAGAAATAAAGAACCTCACATACACCATGAATGAAATGGACCTAATTGATATCTACAGAACATTTCACCCCGAAACAAAAGAATACACTTTCTTCTCAGCACCTCATGGAACCTTCTCCAAAAGAGACCATATATTTGGTCACAAAGCAAGCCTCAACAGATATAGGAAAATTGAAATTACACCTTGTAACTTATTAGACCATCATGGAATAAAGCTAGACTTCAACAATAACAAAAACAACAGAAATCCTGCAAACACATGGAAACTGAACAACTCTCTACTCAATAACCTCTGGGTCAGGGAGAAATAAAAATGAAATTAAAGACTTAGACTCAATGAAAATGAAGGCACAACATACCCAGACTTATGCAACACATTGAAAGCAGTGCTAAGAGGAAAGTTTATAACACCAAGTGCCTTCAAAAAGAAATTGGAGAGTTCCCATACTAGAGACCTAAAAGCACACCTGAAAGAACTAGAACAAAACGAAGCAAACACTCCCAAGAGGAGCAGATGAGAGGAAATTATCAAACTCAGTGCTGAAATCAACAATTTAGAAACAAAAAGAACAACAAAAAGAATCGACAAAACCAAGAGTTGGTTCTTTGAGAAAATCAACAAAACAGACAAACAGCCAAACTAACTAAAAGGCAGATGGAAAATACCCAAATCAACAAAATCAGAAATGAAAAGGGGGAAAAAACAACAGACATTGAGGAAATCCAAAGAATCATTAGATCCTACTTCAGTCAACTTGTAGTCAACAAAATTGGAAAACCCAAATGAAATGGACAATTTTCTTGATAGATTCCACCTATCAAGGTTAAATCAAGAACAGGTAAACAAATTAAACAATCCTATAACCCTCAAGGAAATAGAAGAATTCATTAGAAGTCATCCAACCAAAAAGAACCCAGGGCTAGATGGTTTCAACACAGAATTCTACCAGACATTCAAAGAAGAGCTAACACCAATATTCTTCAAACTCTTCCACAACATAGAAACAGAAGGTATACTGTCAAAAACTTTCCATGAGGCCACAGTCACCCTGATACCTAAACCTCACGAAGACCCAATGGAGAAAGAAAATTTCAGATCAATTTCCCTTGTGAACATGCATGCAAAAATACTCAACAAAATACTTGCAAACTGGATCCAAGATCACATCAAAGGTATCATACACCATGATCAACTAGGCTTCATCCCAGGGATGCAAGGGTGGTTCAACATAAGAAAATCCATCAGTGTAATCCACCACATAAACAAGGTGAAAGAAAAAAACCCCACATGATCATCTCATTGTACCCTGAAAAAGCTTTTTATAAAATCCAGCACCCCTTCATGTTAAAAGTCTTGGAGAGATCAGGCATACAAGCACCATACTTAAACACAATAAAGGCAATTTACAACAAGCCAATAGCCAACATCAAACTAAATGGAGAGAAACTTAAAGCATTTCCTCTAAGATCAGGGAAAAGGCAAGGCTGCCCACTCTCTCTGTATCTCTTCAACATAGTACTTGAAGTTTTAGCTAGAACAATAAGACAACTAAATGAGATCAAGGGGATACAAATTGGAAAGGAAGAAGTCAAAGTATCCCTATTTGCAGATGATATGATAGTATACATAAGTGACTCCAAAAATTCCACCAGAGAACTCCTACAGCTGATAAACTCCTTCAGCAAGGTGGCTGGATACAAAATCAATTCAAAAAAAATCAGTAGCCCTTCTTTACACAAAAGATAAATGGGCTGAGAAAGGAATAAGGGAATCAACACCCTTCACAATAGCCACAAATAATATAAAATACCTGGGGGTGACTCTAACCAAGCAAGTGAAAGACCTGTATGACAAGAACTTCAAGTCCTTGAAGAAAGAAATTGAAGAAGATATCAAAAGATGGAAAGATCTCCCTTGCTCATGGATAAGTAGGATCAACATAATAAAAATGGCCATCTTACCAAAAGCAATATACAGGTTCAATGCAATTCCTATTAAAATGCCAACACAATTCTTTACACACCTGGAAAAAACAATACTCAATTTCATATGGAATAACAAAAAAACAAGAATAGCTAAAGCAATCTCATGTGCAATAACAGAATATCTGGAGGTATCACCACCCAGGATTTCAAGCTGTACTACAGGGCAATAGTAATAAAAACAGCATGGTACTGGCATAGAAACAGATCAGTGGATCAGTGGAATGGAATCTAAGACCCAAAAATAAACCCACACACCTACAGTCACTAAATTTTTGACAAAGAAGCCAAAACCATACAATGGGAAAAGGAAAGCATCTTCAATAAATGGTGTTGGTCTAACTGGATGTCAACATGTAGAAGAATGCAAATAGATCCATACTTTTCACCCTGTACAAAACTTAAGTCTAAGTGGATCAAAAACCTCAACATAAATCTGGACACACTAAAATTAATAGAACAGAATGTGGGGGAAACCCTGGAATTAATTGGCATAGGTAACTTCCTGAACAGAACACCAATAGCTCAGGCTCTAAAACAAATAATCAATAAATGGGTTCTTATGAAATTGAAAAGCTTCTGTAAGGCAAAGACACTATCCTTAGAACAAAAAAGCAGCCTACAGACTGGGAAAGGATCTTCACCAACCCAACATCTGACAAGAGGGCTAATATCCAAAATATATAAAGAACACAAGAAATTAAACACCAAAATAAATAAATAAATAAAATAAAATAACTCTATCAAAAAATCGGGTGTAGAGCTAAACAAAAGAGGAATCTCTAAAGGCAGAGAGGCACTCGAAGAAATGTTCAACATTTTTGGTCATCAGGGAAATGCAACTCAAAACAACTCTGAGATTCCATCTCACACCCATCAGAATGGCTAAGGTCAAAAACTCAAATGCTAGCGAGGACGTGGAGAAAGAAGAACACTCCCCCATTGCTGGTGGGAGTACGAACTTCTACAACCACAATTAATCTGGAGATATCTGAGAAAATTGGGAATAGTTCTACCTCAAGACCCAGCCATAACACTCCTGGGCATATATCCAAAAGATTAAACATGAAACTACAAGGATATTGCCTCAACAATGTTCATAGCAGCTTTATTTGTAATAGCCAGAAACTGGAAACAAACCCAATGTCCTTCAACTGAAAAATTGATTAAAAAAAAACTTTGGCACAATTATACAATGGAATACCACACAGCTGTCAGAAATAAGGAAATCATGCAATTCAAAACCAAATGGATAGATCTAGAAAAATTCATCCTAAGTGAGCTGACTCAGTCCCAGAAAGATAAACATGGTATGTACTCTCTTATAAGTGGATATTAACCATACATCACAGGATAACCATCCTACAACCCACAGACCCAAACAGATAAGAACCTAGCATATCTATCCTAGGAAAAACTTCACCCAGCAATGGCAATGAGTCATAAATCTGCTGCAGGTTAGTGGAACACCTTACCCTAGATGGTGTACTATATCAAGCCCAAGTACAAGAGGAAGCTCTTGGCCCTCATGTGACTGAAGAACTGAGGGAGGATGATATGTGAGGGCCCACCTTATCTGAGGAGAAGGAGAGTACCAAGTAGAGGAATAATGAGGGAGGGAGAGAGAGAGGAAGGGAGAGAGGGAGAAAGGGTTAGATGGAGCAGGAGGGGAGGAGGAAGGAAACTATGTTCTAGAAGTAACTTGAAGAAAACAAATTAATTTTTAAAGGGAAAATAAGCTTTAAAATATAATAAAAATAAAATGTAAAAATTTCAAATTATGATTTACCAAAGGTATACTTGCATTACTGGGATGAAAGGAAAAATGGTCTTAATTTCAGATTAGAATGCTAGACTGTAGGTTGCCACATAGCTCACACACACCTGATATCAGCTTAAAAGTTGGGTTTTTTTGTATATATAAAGGATATTTTCATTGTTTAGCATTAAAAAGACAATTAAGAGGTTTAAAATGTTGTAAATAAATTAAGGGTTACAACCAGTTCAACCTGGTTGTCTAAATCTCTAGCAGTTGAAGTAATTTGGAGCTAAGGTAAAATATTTGAGAAGGGTGGTGCTAGCCCATGCCTTTAACTCCAGCAAAGACAGGAGGATCACTATAGAGTTAGTTGTCTTGTAAATTCTACTTACAATGAACAGGGTAGTGATAGTGTACACCCTTAATCCCATCACTTGAGAGGGTACACTCTTAATCCCAACACACTGGAGATAGAAACATGCAGATCTCTGAGTTCAAGGCCAGCCTGACACAAAGCAAGCTTCAAAGAGAGAAAAACTTAGATCCAGGGATGGTAGTGCACATCTTTAATCCCTTCAGTTGGGAGGCACATGCCTTTGATCCCAATACTTAGAATGCAGAGACAGGCACATAGGATTTGGAATGATTTAAGTTTAAAAGCTACTCACAAAAGGCATGCTGAAATTCAAAGTGAATTGTCCTTTGAGGTCTCAAAATACATATACTTAAAGGTTTGTTTAGCTCCAAAACATCAAAATAATTTCTTTTTTAATCTCAATTGAAAGATAATATTTTTATATTGTCAAAAAAACCAATTTGCTCCAGGAAAAAATATTACCTCCCCCCCCAAAAAAAAGTAATGTCCCAGAGTTAGGAATAGGGCAGGGCTCTGTTCTTATCTTTCCAAGAGATTAAAAGCATCCATCTAAAGAATCCAGGGACAACTGGATAACTGAAACCTCAGAAGAAAACAGATCAGACACCCAAAACGACAAGTAGAGCAGATGGTCCAGCCTCACAGACTTCCTCAATAGCTGCTTCCTCAAAAATCTACAACCAAAGCAACTCAAAATTGCTTAGATTGTTCAGCCCCACAGACTGTTCCAGCCAGAACTTCAGTAAAGCCCTGAAGTTCATCTTCTGTCTACAAACTTCTTAGGACATTTCAATAGCTGAGCACAAAAGGACTAAACAACAAATGATTCTATTAATGTACTTAACCATTTTTCCATTTTTATTTGGGCCCCAAACAGGTTTACTACGACCCAAACCAGCAGGAAGTAATTTTAAGAAAGTGACGTCCCATCTCCAGAAGGCGGGGTGGGTGATTTTCCCCTCTTTGGTCATTTAATGGGTTATAGATACTTGCTGTTATTTAGGGGGAGAGATTACAAGTTGTTAAACAGTCTTGCTAAATAGGTTTTTGAGGTTAGACTCAGGGATTTCCCTCTTTTTCTTTTCTATATCCTTCTTTCTCTCCTATGTAGGGATGAAAAGACTTGAGAAAAAGTGGTATATAGACATAATATAGGAATGATAAAGAAAAAGGGACAGATTATTGAATCTGCTCTTATATCTTTGTATATTGATACAAAATTAAGATTATATTTGGCTACATTGGTATTGATCTTTGTATATTGAAAATTAAGGCCGGGCGGTGGTGGCGCACGCCTTTAATCCCAGCACTTGGGAGGCAGAGGCAGGCGGATCTCTGTGAGTTCGAGGCCAGCCTGGTCTACAAAGTGAGTCCAGGACAGCCACAGCTGTTATACAAAGAAACCCTGTCTCGAAAAACCAAAAAAAAAAAAAAAAGAAAATTAAGATTAATTCTTTTTAAGGTATTGTACCTAGGTAATGTTAACAACTGTCATAAACTGTTTAGGATAACTAAGAAATGAAAACTAATAGTCATTCAAGCATGTCATTTTGTTAGGTTCTAGAGTAGTCTATCACACTTATTTTCTTAGTTAATCAGAAATCAAGTTACTAAGAGACTAGCAACATTTGCTTATCCAAATATAAGGAAATAGATAGGTGGTCTTCAAAACTCCCAAGAGATCTGTAGAATATGGCATTCAAAGATGTTCTCTTAACTCAAAATTTTTTTGATATCAAGACATGTCAGCTTCTGACAGCACCCCCTATTCTACTCCAAGTAGATAGTGAGCATCAAAGAATCTCCAATTGGAGATGGTTGAATTAGTGGCAAGCCTGTCACTGGGCAAGAGAAATACCTTGCTTCAATTGCAGACAGAATGCTGTCCAAAAAGGACAAAACTTGGAAGCAGGTAAGTCGACAGCCTAGCTCTGCCAAGACAGAGTAGGCAAGTCCTTCATAATTCCTGCTTTACAATTAATGTCTGTCAGAGAAATGGGGCCAAATGGCTGAAAATTGATGCTTTAATGTATGAAGAGAAATTGGGAACTGTCCAGGCAGTCAGTTGTATGTCATTTCTTAGTTTTGGAAGCTGTTGGTCCTGTACTTCCTATATAATCAGATATATTTATCCTTCTCAGGTCTCAGATGTGGTTGAAGACTAGATAGCTATAGTCCCATAGCTAAATTTTGAGTTGTTTAGGAATTAAGAGGGTGTACTGGATCTAAGAAGATGTTTTTAAAATTGTGATGCAAGTTAGGATGGAAGCTGAGTTGGACATAGAACTTTAAACTCATGGAGATGGTTGCATAGTAAAATGTTAAAGTCAGTTGCCAAATACATATGAACTGGACATTGGGAATGCATGCTAAGCCTTATAATTTTCATAATTGTGGCCTAATTATTTTTGTTGTTCTGGATTATATTTATTGTTATAAGAGAAAGAGCTATTTGTTGGAATGAAAGAGGGAGATGTTAGGGGGAAAAAGATATACCTTAAACCTTAAAAAAAAGGAAGCAGATGGGGGGTGTGAGGGGGAAGAGGGTGGGAGGGTGGTACTAGAGGGGGTAGTAGGGAGGGGATTGTGATTAAGGTGTAACTTGAAGAAATAAAAAAATAATAGTAGTAAACTTCTATTTATTTAATATACAGGACACTGTAGAGCAGAGTTCAAGAAGCTATAACCCATGAACTAAATCTGATCCACTGTTTGATTTTATAAATAAAACTTTATCGGAATACAGCCATTCCTGTCCACATAGTGCATAGCAGAGTGGGTAACTGTGACAGGTTTTCTGCCTCATAAGGCTAAAATATCTATTACACATCCCTTGCCAGAAAAAAATCTTCCCTGGCTTTTCTGAATACTTGCTGGGGTATTGTTTTTGTATATAAAAAACCTCAATATTTCAATTTATTTATTTCTATATGGGGTGTGCAGGTACCATGGAGCATGTGTGAAGGTCAGAGGATAGCTTGTTGGAGTCCAATGTGTTTGCCAGTCTTGGCAGCAGGCACCTTTACCTGCAGAGCCATTTTGCCAGCCCCAACTAGGATGCTGTGTAGAAGTTGTTCCACTTTTCTGGGCACCAGCTGTAGAAGTGATTGCCATGCTGGGCTGTTGAGAAACACAAGCAGCTCCTGGAAGCCAGTTCTGGCTATAAGGATATGTCAGGCACTGTGTCTTGCCAGCATCACTTCATCTTCTCAGCAGCCCAGGCTGGCAGAGTTTTCACATGCTCCATTTTCAGATAAGGGAACTGAGGCAGGACAAGAGGGATTGGCTGTCCCTGAGGCAGGAGATAAGGGCTTGGTTGAAGAGGCTGGAACCCAAGGAGGTTAGATCAGCCTTTGCCCTTGTGGTGCTCTTCGAAAACACTAAATAGCAGATAGCATTCTGTGAGGCAACCTCTTGGTCAGGATGCACAGATACCATGGGAACAGAGCTGAACAGCAGGCTGCACACCCTAAGCAGTCAGGGCAGACTTCCTGGGAGAGGAGACAGAAGCTTCCTGCATTGCAGAGGTGATCTCAGTCACTTGTTGCCACCACCAAGACTCAGGAGTCCTTGAGTACCTTCTCTGCCAACCTCACAGGCAGTGTAGAAGCTGCCACACAACCATCTTATCATCTCTTGATGGAATCAGGTCTCAGTTGCCCTTCAACAGGGAAGGGAAAGCCAGCACCTGAGCCATGCCATGGAGCATGTGTAGACTTACCTACAGTACCCTAGGCTTGCTTCTTTCTTCATGGTCCTCCTTGAAGCCCACACACTGCCAAGGTCCCCTATCTATTGATGGATACCTATTGTTGAGGATCTTTCCTCAGCATCACTAGCAATCAGATTACCATCTCTCTTGCCATATCTCTCCTACCCTCCATTTGGACTGTTGGGCACTGAAGCCCTGCCTGATCTGTTCTAGAAAGTTCTCCCGAAGCTCTTTCCCAGCCAGCCTGCCCAGTGTCTCTCTCACACCCTCTTGTGAGCACACTGATAACAGCACTGTTGGTGTATTCATTGTTCATAGAACGTCTGTCTAACCCTCTGGTCCTACAGCAGTATTCCATTTGGTTTGTTCAAAGCTAAAACCCTACATTGCTCTCCATCTCCTGAGGAGGACCGGGTCCTTTTTTTTTTTGGCTCATTTAACTCCTGGGCTTTTCTTGTTCTCATTGCTTAGAAGAAAGCTTCAGAAATGCCCAAGCCTGTAAAAAGCAGTGCCTGTTTTCTGATTCTTTCACTCAACACATATACCATGACACCAATTCTATTGGCATGGTAAGGGTGGGCTAGGTTCTTTTCTTGTATTAATTTATGAATTAATTATCAAGGGTGTGTGCCACAGCTGGCTTGTGGAGGTCAGAGAACAACCCACAGGCATAGACTGCCTCCTTCTACCATGTGAGTTGCAGGAATTGAACTCAGGTTCAGTCTTGGCAAGAAATGCCTTCACCCACTGAGCCATCTCAGCACTCCCTACTGAGCTCCTTTAGGCTCCACCAGTTTTGTAACATCCATTCATTCTTCCACCCAGAAGTGAGTCAGTTCACCCCCTTGTCAGTCCATAGACTTGCTAGCCCCAGTCTACTCCAGATCTGTCTACACATCCCATATCTATTTACTCTTAAAAATTAGGATCAGCTATGCCACACACTAAGATACATACTGTTCCAGCCATCTTCAATATCATGATAAGCTGTCAATAAGTGGGTATGTGAATAGACTTGTCAGCAAACAAACCAATGAATGTTAGTGTGAGTGAAAGGACTGGATAGACACATTTCACCTTTTGTTCTACCAGCCCCAGTCCCTCGTTTGTTACTGTGTATGTATATGTGTGTGTGGGCACGCTCACTCACACACACGCATGTATTTAGAGGCTCAGAGATCAAACATAGATGTTCCTCAGGCACCATTTTTTTTTTCAAATAGGGCTCCTCACTGGCCTAGAACTTACCAAATAGGCCAGCTGTGATGACTTGCTATCCCCAGTCCCTTGCCCATTTCTACTTCCCCAGCTCTGGGATGGCACCACCAAGTCTGGTGATTTTTTCACAGGAGTTCCGGGGGGGTGAAACCCAGGTCCTTCGCAAGCGTTTTACTGTCCAAGATTTGTCCCAGTCCCTTGCAACCTCCCCTTTGGCCCAGCAGTATTTCCCTGCCACAATCCTCTATAGTGGAAGAGTGAAGTTAGAAAGAACCTCTGGTCTGTAGTGTGAAGCTCGAGCTCCCTCAATGCTGAGAAGTTGCAGTGGGAGCTGTCAAATGCTCATCAAGTCCCATTTCCTTCTAGACTCAGAGCTGAGCCTATTTCTAGGCCTCTTGCATCTGAGTGGGATCATGGAACAGAACTCCAGTCAGCGGATTGCAAACAGGAGTGATTTTGCCGCTCTCCAGCAGTGTCCACTACCTATGGTGAGCTCCTTTATCTGCATACTGAGGAGGAAAGAGCAGATAGATCCAGGGCTCAAAGCAAGATGGCGTGCCACAACTGGAGAGAGCCTGGGTCACCTGAGAGGCCATGTGGCTCACAGTGTCCCACAATCCAGCCTTGAACTGCCACATAGGTTTCCATGAGCACAGAATCATCCTAAACTCCAATCACCATTACCTGTGCAGCTGATGGGCTCTGATCTGCTGCCCTCAAAAAACAACTTCAACTCCGGGGCTTGCTTGATGTCAAACTCCTGCTTAAGTGCTGTCTCCACAGTGATGTCCACTTTGCCAAAGCCCAAGCCATTCTTGCCCTTGCCAAAGATCTCTGCAGCTTTACCCAGCTCCTCAGCTAGCTTTCTGGACTTCTTCAAGGATGAATTGTCTGAAAGAACCAGTATGAAGATAGATATAGCTTCCCTCTCTCCACCCCATTTTCTGGTCTTGTCTGTCTTGGGAGCCCCTGGTGTTTCCATCTAAGGTGTTCACATCTAAGGAGTGGTTGTCAGAAATGTGACAGGATGTGAGACAAATGGGTCATAAAATGGAACGATTTGGGAGATTATCAGAATCAGATGAAATTAACTTAGTAGTCAGTTACAATGTGCTTAGTGTTTTTCTGAGGATTTTACAGCCACCAAGGCTATGGCCTCTGTCAATAGTCTCATGAGGTAGATGTCGTTGTTACTATTATTATCTCTGTTTTATAGATGAGGAAACTGAGGCACAAGATAACCACATACCTGCCCCAGGTCCTGATACCAGGACATACTCAAGCTAGCTGCAGAATCCTGTTTTTTTTTTTAACTTCCACTAGGCATGTAAAAACACTTAAACTAATGTCTGACACATAATAAGGACATAATGCACTTTCATTACTACTGTTATTAATGGTGTAAATTTTTCTTTGGTCAGAAATTAAGGGCAAGTGATGTAGCTAATCTGCTCCACCTGGTGGAGTATCTTGGAACTAAGCAATTCTTGCTCCTCTCCTGCCATCACTGGGAACTCTCAGGCAAAGGCAGGTGAGGTATGAGGAGCAGGTGGGTAGGGTACATTGGATGCTCACTCCCTTCTCTGGATGCTCACTCTCTTCTCTGGATGCTCACTCCCCTCTCTGACCTCACCACCTTGGGAAGGGGTAGCCAAAGGGACCCAGTGCTCTGTTAAAGTATCCAATATTCTGAAATCTGTGGTTGTTCACACAGTTGGGAATTGAGATGAGAGAGGAGCTCTTTACTAAAATCAGGGAACTGACCTTGATCATGGGACGGGCTGTCCTAGCTGGAGTGGAAGGAGATGAAACGGCAAAATTCCTTATGACATTGCCAGACTGCGGGTCCCTACTGCCATGTGTCTGAGACTAGTGTGGAAACAGACTCCTTTTCAAGCCAGAATATTCTATCTTTTCCAAACCTCTTGTCCATCTAGAGCACTTGGAGAGAGTCACCTCCCAGCTGTGGTCAAGGCCACATCTGACAGATATATGTTTCATAAAGCAAGGCCCTGGAAGCTGGGCCTTATGACAGCTGGCACTGGCCCAGCTGCCAGTCGCTGGCTCAGCGATGGAACCTGGGTGTGAGTGACCATTCTCATTAAACTTCCCATTCGTGGATGGATGGGATGCAGAGACTTTGTGCCTCCCTCACAGAGCAATGCTCCTCCCATCTGCTTCGTCCCCAATACGACATTCCTTATCCTCTACCACCAGCAGCAAGCTCCAGCCCCTTTGCTGGCAGCTCTGCTCTGTGGCCTCTCCCAGCTTCCCTGTGGACGTGGCTAGGCTGGGCTCATGGTTGCTGAGTTTGAATGCATATGCTCAGGCAAGAGGAGCATTGGGATGACTGCCAAATGGTGGAGCATTTTAGAGATCCCACACACATCCCAGAGTCCCAGCATGTCTGAAATGTAGGTAAGGGAGACCATGTTGCCACAGCCATAGACCGTCACACTTCTATTGCACCCTGCCTCCTCTTTTCTCTGTAGTACTTTTAGCCATTAGATGCACCAAATACTTTGCTTCTGAAGCTGCTTAACATTTGCCTCTCCTCTCTTGCCTCTGAATTCCAGGAAGGCAGTGTAGATCACCACTCATTCCCCTGTGCTGAGAATACATCTGGGGACATACCAAGCATTCAATAAACACTTAGGAGTAAATAAGTACATCTTCTGAAGACCAATCCATTGGTATAAGAAAGATTGAGCTGCAGTTTTGGTGTAAGACTGGGCTTAAAATTAAGACCAGTTGTGTGACTCTAACCTTGGATGACTTGTTTCATGGTGAGAGGGGGACCATGGTACAGTATTTTCAATGCGGCTGCTTGATAAATGTCCATTAAAGTCACCACTGCCATGGTTGTAACCATGACAGCTGTCATCATCAACACCTTTTCCCCACAAGTCATCATCACCATCAGTGTCTCCATCACTACCATCACCACCTTCCACATCGTTATCATTATCTCTGTCATCATTACCATCCCATCATTACAGCCTCTACCATCATTATCATCATCTCCATCAACACACTGTCTCTATAGTTATCTCTATTCTGTAATAGTCTCTCTCTCTCCCTCTCTCTCTCTCTCTCTCTCTCTCTCTCTCTCTCTCTCTCTCTCCCCCTCTCTCTTATACTGAAACACTCTAACCAAAAACTACTTCAAGAGAAAAACAGTTTATTTGCCTTATACTTCCAGGTCATAATCCATCACTGAAGGAAGTCAACGCAGGAACTCAAACAAGAACCAAATCATAAACCATGGAGAACGCTGCTTATAAGCTTGCCAAGAACCACCTGGCCAAGGAATGGTGCAGACCACTGTAGTTTGAGCCTTCCTACATCAATTGATAATTAATACAATTAATTAATTGATAATTAATTTCATGGACATTCCCATGGATAAAAATGACGTAATCATTTTCTCAACTAAGGCTTCTCCTCTCAGATGACTCTGGGCTACGTCAAGTTGGCAGTCAAGGCTAACCTAGACAATTATCACCATTGTCATTATTATATCTATAATTGTCATCACTGTTATTACTAGCTCCATCATCACCAAATCTTACCATTATCCCAATCCCAATTACTAACTTCATCATGATCACTGTCAGTATCCACTGGAACCCCAACACAGATTCTTGCCACCTTTGTCTTAGGGACAAATGGTAAATGACAACTATTTCTAAGTCTTTTCTTGGTCACTTTCCACCAAAAAATAATCTTTCCTTCTCCAACTCATTCAAGCTAATCGTCACAGAGAAAATGAGGATCCAAGGAAAATATCATTAATTAATTAATTCATTCATTCACTTGACAAGTGTGGAGACCTACCATGTTTCAATAGTGGCAGATCTAGTGATCAAGACATGGGTAAGGTTTGTTCCCCTCTCCCATGTTGTTATGATGTGACAAATGCTACCACAAGGAAGGTTTAAAAGACTGGGAAAGATTCCTACCCAGTCTAAATGAGAATGGAAAAAGTTTCCTCAGAAAAATTTCCTCAGAAGAAGCTTAAATCTCACAGTCCAAGTGCAAAACTGAAGCAAGCCACTACAGAACAAAGTGCATGACAAAAGGCCCAGAGACTTGAGCCAAAATATTCCATTCTGACAAATAGAACTGTGGCCTAAAAACCGGTTTCTCTGAGTGCTTTAGAGAGAACACATTGGACAGAGCGTGGAATCCATAGAGGAGGCCACTTCGAGTCTCAGGTGGGGGATGGTGAGAATGAAGCAGGCAGTGACAGAGGGTAGGGAGAGAGTTGGGGACCACAGAGTTTTGGATGCAGACCTCATAGGGTGTGGAGATTACATTCTAGATAGAGCAAATTTGGGGCTGTCCTTGAGGGTTTTCTGGCTTTGACACTGAGTGCATGGTGGTGTCAACATTGCCTACAGGATGCTAGAGGGAACAAGGGGGTCAGAACCAAGTCCAAAATACTGAAGTTTGAGAAACAGGCAACATTTGAGACTGAGAAAGAAAGGTTCTGCCGAGCCTTGTGAATTCTGGAGTCTTCAGAAAGATGAGAAACTGACCGAGGATTTGAGAGCCAATGAGATCTCCCGAAAACTCTCCTGAATAAAAAGCCCATTTACCTTCGAGGAAAACGTTTACAATCTCTCCCCAAAATGATTTTCCCAAAGGCCACTATACAAGACCTACTAGTTTTCAAAAACTCATTTTGAATTCAGTTGTGTATTGACATGGCCCGTGATGGAAACTTAATGAGTTTTATTCAGTGTCTCTTTTAGATGACCAAAATCTCTGCTGGTGTGAAGGGAGGTATTCAAAAAAGAGATTAAACATACTGTTGAGGGTTCAATTCACTTTTCTTAATCCCGGCTACTCTGGAGAGTTTAAAGAACATGAATGATACACTACATCAGCCAAATTCATTGAGGAGTGCTGCTTACTGGCTTCCTCTCCATGGCTTTGAAGTGTTCATATGGCTGGCTATCAGAGCAATTAAAAAATGTAAAACCAGGAGCTGAAGGTGTATCTTAAAAGTAAAGGGTTCAAGAAAAGAGATTACCTCAGCCTTCTATTATGATATGAAACTATTAATGAGCAGAAATTTGCGTTCTTAAAGGGACAGGCCTTTCCCCAGCTGTGAGACCCTGCAGTATTTTTGTGTTTTCTAAGCATTTGATAATATATGGAACTCCTGTGGTTCCCAAAATCAATCAGACAGGCATCACCCCTCATTGCTAGACCCAGATACTCACGGAAAATCACCATTAGGAAGCGGGTCTCATTCAGTGTCTGCGTCAAACCTTCAGGAGTCAGCACCATTAAGTTATGATCCTCCAGGATGTGTACAGGCCGGGAAATGTTGATGCCGGTGTCTATCCCTGGTGATCCAAGGACCTCAGAGAAGCAAGCAGACACTAGCAGCAGTGGGGTCCAGAGAAGTTCCATGACTGGCCTGAAGGGGGCAGAGAGGAGCCAGATCTCTTTTCAAATCTTCTGGACCTACTTGCTTCCTTACACCTATAGGGAATGTAGAGTTAGCAGGACTTGCAGCACTCCAGAAATGCACACAGCTTGGCAGCAGTCCTACAACAAAAGAGGTTGTCTGGCTGAACTCAACCCCTGGGTACCAACTACCTAAGAGAAGCTGGAACAGCTCCCATTCATCAAGGCCTAAAATCAAACACAGGCCTTTGGAGCCCACTAGTTCTCCCAGCCACTTGGAGAGAATTTTGCAGAGATGAATTCACTTCAGAGTTCCAAAATGAGTTTCTGACTGGTCCCCCCTCCCACTATCTCCTTTACCAATATTGAAGCTACTTCCTGTTTCTCCAACTCTGGCCAGCCCACTTCATTGCAATACATTGAATTTTGTCTTTGAAATGCTCTAAAGAGTAAATGTTCTAAAAGTCAGGCCACAACACACACTTGTGAACAACACCACAATATATATATGGACATATGTGGGTAAAATAAGATTGAGGACAGCCTGGACTACATAGTGAGCATAGTGAGTTCCAGGCCAGCCTGGGCTACATGGTGCTACACTGTCTCAAATAGGCAAATAGAAACAACAGCACAAACTGTCAAGAAAAAAATAAAGATCTGCACCCAGACCTCACTGCGGAGAAAGCTGCTCATTCATGTTGAATACCCACTAATGTTGAAAATGTCCAAATGAACATTTTTTAAGAGATTAAACATACTGTTGAGTGTTCAGTTCACTTTTCTTAATCCCGGCTACTCTGGAGAGTTTAAAGAACATGAATGATACACTACATCAGCCAAATTCATTGAGGAGTGCTGCTTACTGGCTTCCTCTCCATGGCTTTCTCAGTTTTTCTTGTAGAACCCAGGACCTCCAGCCCATGGATGGCACCACCCACAATGGGCTGGGGCCTCCCTCATCAATCACTAATTTAAAAAAATGCCCTACAGACCTGCCTACAGCCCAATCTTATTGAAGCATTTTCTCAAGTGAGGCTCCCTTCTCTCCAGTGTCTCTAGCTTGTGTCAAGTTAAACAAAACTACCCAATATAGAACTCAAATATCTACGTACTTCAAAGGTTCCCAGATTTCTTCACTTCTTGTTGTTGCTTTAACTCTTTACTTGGGACATTTGAACACATACAAACTAAAAAAATGGCATTATGTGTCCTCAAGACACCCATTCCAAAAGTCTGCAGCACCACAAATTATTCCACTTACAGTTTCATAAGCTCTCTAGTGAGTTATTGTTTATTTTTCAGACATTCTACATGTCACCTATAAATATTTCAATATGAATTTCTAAGTGATAAGGGATTTTAATAGTATAGAAGCCACAGTACCATTATCATATTTAATGAAATAATAATAACATCTTTGTATAATCAACTATCTAGGCAGTGTATAAATTTTCCTGATAATCTCATGAATTTTTGTGTGTGTATAGTGTGTGTACATGGTACATGTGCATATGTGTGACTATGTAAGTGTGCAAGCTACCACGGCACCTGTGTGAAGGTCAGAGAGACCTCAGGTGTCATCACTCACTTTCTACCTTACTTAATTAAGGCATGTACTCTAAGGGTCTGATTCCAGAGCCCAGGTCTGCATCATGGAAGATAGACCCTACCAGCTGGTAAGAAAGCTCACCAGCTTAGTCAGTGTTCTATTGCTGTGAAGAGACACCATGGCCCCTGCCACTCTTATGAAGGGAAGCATTTAATTGGGGCTTGCTTACAGCTTCAAAAGTTTAGTCCATTATCATCATGGCAGGGAGCATTGGAGCATGCAGGTGACAAAGTGTTAAAGAAATTGAGAGTTCTATAACCAGATCCACAGGAAGTAAGAAGACATACTCTGGGCCTGGTTTGGGCTTCTGAAATCTCAAACCCCACCCCTAGTGACACACTTCCTCCAAGGCTACACCTTCTCATCTTTTCAAATAGTGGTACATCCTGGTGACTAAGCATTCAAATCTATGAGCCTATAGGAGTAATTTTTATCTAAACCACTGCACTCACCATCAGCCTTCATCATGCCAACCTTGCTCTCTCATTCATTCATTCATTCATTCATTCATTCGATCTTAGTTAGGGTTTCTATTACTGTGAAGAGACACCATGACCACAGCAATTCTTATAAAGGAAAACATTTAATTGGGGCTGGCTGATAGTTTTAGAGGTTTAGTCTATTATCATGGCAGGAAGCATGGCAGCATGCAGGCAGACATGGTACTGAAGAGTTAACTGAGTCATCAAAAATTTGTGTTAGTCTGTCAGGTTCAATGTCCTTCATGACCTGTGACCTTTGTCCCTCCCCAGCTCCACCCTAGGACTTTGCCTCTGCCTACAACTTGTTTATCTTACCTCCTTGGACTCTACTTAGAAACCCCTGCTTAGAGTATTCACCTATAAACCCCAGAGACCACCCCAGGTCATATACCCCTATCAGGTGGGGAGGCTTCTCAAGCCACTTGGCCTCGTTTCCTTTAACACCTTGGCCTCCCAGGCAAAAGGATCTATTTCAAATTTGTTTGCTTGGGTACTTTGTGTTTCGTTTTTGAACTTTCTCTTTAAAGACACAACCACTCTAAGTAGCTGAGGCTGGCCTGGAACTCACTATGTAGCCCACGCTGATTAGATATTCTTGGTGTTCCCACCTCAACTTCTCAAGTGCTGAAATTTCAGATAGTGCACCACTGCATCTGGATCTTTAAAGTTGTTAAATATAAATCAATAGTAGTGTTTATAGCTGCTTCTCCTCCTCCTAGAATCATGACTGGACCTGTTTTGATGCTCAGTGAATAGTGCGTGAATGGATGCTCTCATTTATTTTCACAACAAACTGCATGGCCTATTTTTAGTGGGTTTCCAATTACAACTACACAATAAAGTTTTTCCTGAGGGAGTTTTTGTTTTCTTTTCTTTCTTTCTTTTCTTCTCTTTGTTTTAGCAAAAACTAATGCTTGAGTCCAAATCCAGCTGGTTGATTTAATAGGTCTGGGTAGGGTTTGCTGAGTCTATAAAACCATTGTACTGACCCTAATGTGCTGTCATCTTAAATGTACAATACATTCAACAGAAGGAAGGTCACTGGGGTAGGGCCTGTCAATCAGACTGGTCTTATTTGCCAACCTCATACCTGCAAGGTGCCGGACTACTTTCAGAGCTGTCAGGCCACGTTGAACTAGGGCAGTCAGCTCTGTGGCACTCAGAGAGGATGCAGAAGTCTGAGGAGCAGGCTTAAGTCTCTCCTTGTGATGGGAGCAGGACCTATTTACTGATGGGCATTCCCAAGAAATCCAGGGGCAGAAATGAAGTTCCTGATTAAGCACACAGAGGCCACAGCTGCCTCTGAAACACTGTTCTGAGTTCTGGGGTTCTAGAGGGCCAGACTTGGGGTCTGGAGAAGAATGGGGCATTGTTGAGTAAGAGGGGCCCAGCCCAACAGCCCTGCTGAAAGCATGTACCCATGGACACGAGGGACCAGAGATTCTATGAGGCCAGAAGCCAAACTGACTGTAGGGGGCTAGGTGCCTTATGGATTGGAGTTTGAATCCAAGCCCAGTTCTAACAGTGTGGCCTTAAGCATGTTGTTTACTCTTTCTGAGGCTTGGTTTCCTCTACTGTTCAATGATGTGGTATTCACTGGATATGGAAAGGGGTAAACAAACTGACAGGTATAAAGTGAGCAGCTGAGTAATGGAAAGTAAGAAGCACTCTCATCTCATCATTGCCCATCTCTTAGCCTTCCCTTCCTTTTCCTTCTCTTCCCAAGTACAGGGTATCAAACCCAGGGCTTCGCACATACTTAGCAAGTACTCTACTACTTATTCTACCATGGAGTCACATCCAAGCTGCCTTAGCACCTTCCCTTGACTGTCTTTCAACCACATCAACCTCTTCCTTCCTCAAATACAATGTCCATGTTCCTACCTCAAGGCCTTTGGACTTACATTCTCCTTGGTCAAGAATCTCTACCCAGGAATACTCAAGACCTTGGCTTCTTCAAGTCAAGTGTCACTTGCCCTGTTTAGATCTTTCTCAATCACTTTGTATAAAATGATAACAGCCTCATCCCCATCTTGGTCCTTAATAACTTCCTAAATGGCATGTCATTTCCGTTGCCTAGCTACTAGGCATAAAGTACATATTTGTTAAATAAAGACTGTTTGTATTATTAGTGTGTTTTGGTTATGCCCAGAGTTTTCAGCCTTCAGCTTTCTGCTGCCGCAGCTCTTATCAAATACAGACAGATGTTAAGTATCTCTATATTGAAATCATATCACCTGAAAATATCCCATTTGTCCATATACCTGGTAATGAAGATCATATCTCTAGAAATTGCTGCAAATCTAGGAATGAGCTTATTGCCTAGGGTCCAAGAAAAATTATGTGGCCAAGTTAGATAGGGAGAAAGAAAAGTTGCCTGTTCACATTCTTGCTCAAATGGAAAGGTATCCTGGGACTTGGGAGCCCAGGAACCATGCAGCTCTGAGGTAGGAACAATGTCCCAATGGAAGGGTATCCTGAGACATGGGAGCCCAAGAAGCCACACAGCTCTGAGAGGAAGCCTCCTCAGCAGAGTCATTGCAGCCCTGAGGGAGGAGAATTACAGCTGGGAATGACAGTTACAGCTGCTAGAAAGTAACCATGAGGACCCTTAGGGAAGTTGGGGGTGTGTGTATGGGGGAGGGGATGGCTTCTGGAGCTGGTTGAGCTGGGGTGCTGCAGTGAAACAGCTCTGCTTTGCTTTGCTCCTCTTCTTCAGCGTTGCAGCTCCCAGGGGAGGGCATCCCCAGCTGAGATGAGGAGTTCCAGGGTCTCGGTCCAGTTTCACTTCTTTGCTTCTTCCCTTCTTCGCCTCTTTGTTTCTTGGATTCTTATAATGGGAAAGTCACACAGGGCAGTAAATCTCATAAAAGAGATTTATTGGAAGGGTCAAATCCAGGGTTTGGAGAGACGAATCCAGGGCTGGCCGCCTCTGCTCCCAGGAGAAGACAGCAGGGAACTGAAGTAGACAGGGCTTATATAGGATTTCATAGAGGGTGGAGCTTTCCAGGGCAGAGATTTCCAGAGTGAGGATTGGTGGCACTTCAAGTCCTGAGCCTGGTGGACCTCAGGGATCAGTGAGTTTTCCTGTTCACGGATTGGTGGGATTTTTCTTATAGGGCAGGGTCTGGTCACTTTCCCGCCTCTGGGCTGGGAAAAGCAGTTACATCCATTAGAAAAATGCCTGTTAGGGCCAGTAGGGAAGTCTGGGGGATAGAGCCTGGCTTCTAGAGCTCCTCATGCTGGGGCCTGGCCTCTTTCCTGACTTAAGGTTTTACAAAGTTTACAATGTATGTAAAGTTTGCAAAGGGAGTCCATGGCATGGAAGGCTTTCCCTGCTGCTTTAGTAGCCCTGAATGGTCAACACTGCCCTGTGGAAATGACTTAGATTGACCTGACTAGGAGATGAGACAGGAAGCATGGCACCGTGAATGTTAGACAGCTTGTGTGAGGTTGAGTATTTTCTCTATGAGAATCCCTCATCCACTTCTAGTGTTAAAGGAGATGCTCTGAGATCCTGTGCTGCGGGTTGGGAACTTTATCAGGTTATATTTTTATTAAAAAAAACAAAAACAAAAGGAAAACACATTTTCATTCCTACAATTTCAGAAATCAGTTGGACCTATCACCCAAGGAAAGTCCCATTGCAGTGTGTGGCAGTGGAAATAACACTGAATGAGTCTTTGCTTTTGCTATTCAGGGACTCAACACACCATCATGAACTCTCCCAAATGCAGGACTGTTCTAAGTGCAGGAATATGGAAATGCAGGGGATTCAAGACCTACATTCATGTGGCGTTCATGTTCCAGTGTGAGTGTGAAGGGGAAGAACATTGACTACACATACGCAGCATTAGAAAGTGGCGTGTCCTAAAAAGGGAAAGCAAGCCAGGAATGGTGGTCAGAGGCAGTGTGGCAAAGGACTACTGAAGGAGACAGTTCCAGTCTGAGGGAGCCCTGTGGCATTCCAAGTGAGACCTTGAAGGTAGAAAACCATGTAGAAGGAACAAATGACAGGAAGACACAGGCATGCAGCAGTGCTGTCCCGGAACCAGTTGCAGGGGAGAGGTGGGGACAGAAATTAACCTGCGGGGGCTTCCCAAGCAAGTTGTGGTGACAGCCACCTTAGCTGCATCCCAAGGGCTATGGACCAGAACATTTTTTTTTTTCCTAATGGTCTCAACAAAGTAACCTGCTGTGCAGCCTGACAACTTTGGCCTTGACTCCTGCAGAAATAGGGAAGAGTAGAAAGCCTTTTATCTAGCTTCAACAGCTTTATTTAGATAAAATCCAATTCTTTTTTTTTTCAATAAATTTATGTAATTATGCTGCCTTGGCCCCCATCCAAGAGACATTTCATTAACTCAAAGAATCCTGCTCACATCCTTAGCCCAGCTAACTCCTTCACTTTCTGTCTTTAAGCCAGAGGGGCAGGTGGGAGCTTCTTCACATAGGAAACAGACAGTGTCTGGTTTTATTGTCCTTTCTGTTAAAGCAGAGTAAAGTTCTCGTTCCAATTTTAGGCTGTTAATCTGAATTCCAGGGAGCACATGTAGCAATCCTGAGGAGGCTGACTCCAGGCCAGGGTTTAATCTTGCAGGCACGGTGTGCCTAGGAAACCCTGGCAGTGAACCATTTTTCACTAGGTCACAGACCCTTTGAAAGTTGAAACTGCCTATCCTCTGCTGACTTCTAATCCTGCTCTCTCCAAGCTGTGCTGGGGCTAAAACTCCAGAACCCTGCCTTCATCAGCCTGTGGGAAAACCTCCTTGGGAGACTTTAGGTCTGCCCTGCTGCTGAAGTGGAACACAAATGTCTTTTGTGTGCCTCAGATTTTAAAACAAGGTAACCGAGCAAGAAATCCTTTGCTGGCAAGTGTCACCTACCCACAGATCTTTGGGGACTAAATCAAGGCACAGCATGAAGTGGCCTTAGCAAAGTATGGGGAAAGGCTTGAAGACTGTAGAGGTTAGCCGTCAAAGAGGGACGAGTCAAAGGGAACAGGAGTGGGGCAGAATACCAGAGTGATGTCGGGGATGCTGAGGCCCCAAACCCAGGGTTAGAGGCTGTGACAGAGACTGAACACAGATTTGTCTGCAAAGTGTGACTTGGAAGTAATTTTCCTCTAAGCCTTTAATGAGCATTTGCAACAGAGACATGGGGCTTAATGAGAAGCTTTTTTAACCATATGTTGCTTTACATAATAATGGGTTTCAGTATAGCTTTTCAGACATGTATTAAATGCTTTTCATTATAACCATCTCCTTTGGCACCTTCTGTCCCTTTCCACTCCCACTGATCCCCTTCTTCTCAATATTCCCTCTTTGAGATTTCTGTACTTTTATAACTTCTGGAACCCAGTAAGTTTAATTAGGGTTGCTTACATGGATGGTTAGTTCCAGGAATATGGGCAATTTATTGATGGGAAATAATGTTTATAAAGCTTTTTTTCCCAATATGTTCTGTGCACGATCAGCCGTCAGTGGTTGTGGGAACAGGCTTTTCCTGTTGTTGAAACACATTATTATTGGTTTACTGTTGCCCTGTTCTGGTTTCACTAGAGGAACTTGGCCCAAGGGACTGACACTGGGAGTGTTCCCAGGCCACAGACCTATCTGGGATCCTGTAAACATGTAGACTCACACTCATAGGTGGGAACTCTACATCTGTCACGGCTCTGGGGTGACACACACCACTCATGCTCCAGGGTCCATACCCTGAGCAGCAAAGCCCTGAAACAGCTCTGCCCACTCATACTGCCTACTGGCGACTTCTGTCACTTGACAGACTTTGCTGTGTGTGTTAGTGTAATGTGCATGTTGCGTGTGTAGTCTTGGTACAAAAATACAAATACCTCCTAAGTGATTTCTTCTCACTGGGGAGCTGTGTTGAAGTGATGATGTCATTCACATGCCTGGTTAAGTAAGATAAATTATTTTAATTAATGACTTGTGTTTCTTTTCACTTTTCTGCATCTCAGTGTTGTAAAGCTGTGAGGTGCACATGTGGCTGGTGTTTTATCTCTGCTGGGCAGAACTGGACTGTTTGATATGCCAGCTATATTAATTACCTGACCTGACCATCACACATTGCACAAATTAGCTGAAATGTCACAGTGTGGCCTTTAAATCTATGTATTTTATATCAATTAAAACAGTTAGGCAGGGCATGGTGGTGCACACCTTTAATCCCAGCACTTGGGAAGCAGAGGCAGGTGGATCTCTGTGAGTTCAAGGCCAGCCTGGTCTACAAAGTGAGTCCAAGGCAGCCAGGGATTCACAGAGAAACTCTGCCTTGGAAAAAAAAAGAAAACAGACAAACAAACAAACAAATAACAAAAACAAAACCAACCAAAAAACAAAACAAAACAAAAACCACAAAGAAACAGTTAAAGTGTGTGTTTTGGGGCTGGGGAGATAATGAAGTCAATAAAATCCTTGTCTTGCAAGTATGAGGGCCTAAGTCTATCCCCAGAATCTACATGGAAGAGCTAGAGGCAGGTGGATTCCTGGGGTGCACTGGCCAGCCAGCCTAGACTAACTGGTGAGTTATAAACCAATGAGAAACCTTGTCTCAAAAAAAGTACTGTTCCTAAAGAACAGCCGAGGTTTTCCTCTAACACACAAAATGCTGTTAAAGTTTTTGTTTGTTTGTTTGTTTTTTAGTACAGTAACAAAATTACTGTTATTGCGGCTTCTCCTTGAAAGTCCAAGTTTTAAAAAGTGGGCTCTGAATGCATGCAGACCACATACAGGGAGAGGTAGGAGAGGACTTCTAGTTCAGAGGAGTGTCACAACCAACACCACAGCAGAATGAGGTTGATGATGTGTCCTACAATTAGTATGAGCTATACCACTCTCAGGGCTGATTACAGACTCCTCCTCGACCCAAATTCCAGAATTCTAGACTACAACCTCTCCTCTTTGGTGACAGGCAGGAGG
This sequence comes from Lophiomys imhausi, assembly GCA_907164525.1. NCBI lineage: Eukaryota > Metazoa > Chordata > Mammalia > Rodentia > Muridae > Lophiomys > Lophiomys imhausi. The sequence continues at coordinate 1,308,154 of CAJQZJ010001826.1, read as the reverse complement.
CAGCAGAAGACATGAAGTTATGGCTGAGAGGCGTGGTCTGCCAGGCTCTGAGGAGTTCCTGGAGAGTCTGCAGGATTCACACACAGCCACCACCTCCCCCTGTCCCTGAGGTTGTGGCCACCTGGGAAGCCATCAACCTGGGGAGGCAGCCAGTGCCCGAGTACTTCAACTTTGCCCACGATGTCCTGGACATGTGGAGTCAGCTGGAAAAGGTGAGGCCCACCCTGCCCTGGTGTCCCACGGGGGCGTCTGAAGCCCCTCAGATACTGAAAGGAGACTCAAGACTGTAAGACAAGTGAATTTCAACACTGTGACCTGAGATCTTGCCAAATCCTAAAATTTAAATTTTTAGCACTTACAGCTGAGGGGAGCAAGTTAGACCCAGGTGGTATGAGCCTGGCACACCTTGGCATGGTGCTTGAAGGGTCACCTGTCCCTGAGCCCAAACCACACAAAACAGTTGCAAAGGGGGCTCTGTTTTGATGATATTCTGTCTCTCACTCTCACACGCTTCCCTTCTGAGCAGGAGAAAAAGGGGCTCAAAGTCAAAACTTTGCACCTAGAAGTGAGCAAAAACAAACAAAACAAAATTCTGATTTTATTGTGTCTTATCTGGTTACACTTTCTTCTTCATTTTCCCTTCTATGTGTGTCTCTTATGGATATCTCTCTGTGTTGCATTTGATACTAATGATTTATTGGTAATAAGAGAATATAAATTTTGATTCTGAAAAAATTTTAGCACTATTTTTGTTTGCTTGCTCTAAATAAAAACAAAACCAACCAACCAACCAACCAATCAAACAAAAATCCAACCAACTGAACAAAACAAACAAAAACCGGTCTATGTATCCCTGACTGGCCTGTAACTCATTATGTAGAATAGGTTGGCCTTGAACTCAGAGATCTGCCTGCCTGCCTAATAAGTGTATATTTTTGTTTTTGAGATAGTCTCACTCTGAAACCCTGGCTGGCATGGAACTATAGCCAACTTCTAGCTCAAGTTAGCCTTGACTTCATGGCAAACCTCCTGCCTCATGATTACAGGCCTGATCCACTGTTCCTATCCTGTCTGTATCACTTTTAACCTTGTCGATTCTGCCACCAATATGTACAGGAATACTACACTGGGGCAAACTGTTAAAGACAGAGTGAGAATGAAAGAGACTAGAAAGCAGCCTTTGCAGTCACCAGGTATGCATCACCCACATTCTGAAGTGTGAATTTCAACACACTCAGTTCCCTGAGATCTCTGGACCTTGGCTTCCTCATCTGGAAACTAACAATAATGGCATCTGCTTCCACAAGCTGTAGTGATGAAAGGTGGGTCAGGCCCAGGAAAGTTTAAAAATGCCGCCAGACTCGCTGTTCAGACTAAGGCTCAGTGAACTGCTGTAATAAATACTCCAGCTGTCAAGCTCTCTGCTTAGTTTTGAAAATGCAGATTCTCTGACTTTTTCATTGTTGTACTTGTCACTGTGGCTTTCAAGAAGCTCAGAACTCTCGTGTGTCCCCCTTTTGCCATTTGTATGATCTACTCTTTCTTGCATTTTTGTTTCTGTCATTAGAAGGCCTCTAAGAAGGCCCACAGGACAGGTATTGTGGTAATTACCTTTAATTTGCAACTGGGAAGTTAAGCAGAAGAATCATGAGTTTAAGTCCAGGCTAGGCTATGTAGCAAAAATCCTGTCCCAAAGAAAACAAAAGAAACGCCAAAATAAAACTCCAAATTCAAAAGTTAGATAAAACACTGGCCCATCATGTACAGGGCTCTGAACTTCATCTTCAGCACTGGAAAAGAAAATTAAAGAAGAGAAAGAGGAAGAGAAAATTCCTCCAGAATGGCAAAAAGAAACTTGCTTTTTGCACATAGCTAAGGATGGAGTATTCTGGTTACAAGTCACATACACTTCTCACTTAACACTCACTACTAGAGTAGGCGAAAGTGAGACATTTGGTAGCAACAGTCCTTGTCCCCAGTGGATCCTGGCAGCCTCAGAAGGCTAGGAATGGTGCCAGGGCTTTTTCAAAACTTCGTTTCCAAAAAATTATCATTATTTGGTGTTACTTTTTTCCCCATCTTTTTATTTTCTTTTTGAGATTATAATATAGTTACACATTCTCTCCCTTCTCTTTCCTCCCTCCAAACCTCCCATATATCCCCCTTGTTCTCTTCCAAACTCATGTTCTCTTTTTCATTATTGTTACATGTATATATGTATGTACATATATATTCCTAAATATTACCTGCTTTGTCTGGATGTTACTTGTATGTATGTTTTCAGGTCTGACCATTTGGTAATGGACAACCAATTGACTTGGTGTTATTTTTGCAAGGCTATTTAGATTTGGCCCAACTCAGAACAGTAAGAAACGTCTATTCTCAGGAAGCTATTTGTCAAAAACAACTATAGGTAAATAGTTTAACTTTGTGATTACATGATGTAGATGAAGTGTTAGATGCTCATGTGGCAAATGAAAAATAAACCAGAAGCTAATAGAGTAACCAAAGAGCTAAAGGAAAGAAAGGCTAGGGACTGGGAAATGTAAGTAGGCTTTGAAAACACTCCTGTTCATCTCAGAATCAGTGTGTGATTAGAGCCTCAAGCATCACGGGGTCTTGCATGTGCCTGAAACATATCTGACAAGGTCTTGAGCAGGCTCTCGGGGTTTATGGCCTTGTCCACTTCCAATTTGCTTTCTCTATGCAGTTAGGTGATCTCCAAGTTTCCCAATCCTGCCACCGTGCCTTCCCCACCACCATGGACATCTAGCTCTTTAGAGCTTGTAGCCAAAATAAACTCTTCCTTAAGCTGCCTTTGGTCATGGCATTTTACCAAACCAACAACAAGACAGTTATACAACCTTGTGGAACTACACCAAAAACCAATGAATTTTGTACTTTTATGTGGTAATTTGTAGGTGGTGTGAGTAAAGTTTCAGTTAAACAGGGAGGAAGGCAGGACAATGTAAGTCACCTTACATTTTACATTAAAATGTCTTGCTTATGTCTACCTAACTCAACACTGAGAGAAATATAAGTAACAAATAAAACTGACCACTCTCTGAAGTACAAGGAGGGAGCAAATCTTTTGGTTTGTGTTTGGCTGCTTGGCTTTTAGTTTTATGAAGGAGTGTCTCACGTAGGCAAGGCTACCCCTAAACTCACCATGTCGTCAAAGATGATCTAGAATTCCTGATCCTCTTGCTTCCAGCTCCTAAGTCCTGAGGTTACAGGCATGCTACACAGTACCTGCCTTATGCAGTGCTGGGGCCTGAAGGCCAAGCTTTGTTCATGTTAAACAAGCACTCTATCAACTAAGGAATATCCTTAGCACATCATTTTGATTTTTGAACTCTGTGAACACATAACTACTATAAAAATATGTGTTTCTTAGAAAAAAATGAGCAAAAGACACTCAACAATGGCTTTGATTTTTTTTTCTTGACTGTACCCACTGTCCAGGCAGGGCACCGGCCCCCAAATCCTGCATTCTGGTGGGTGAATGGCTCAGGAGCAGAAGTCAAGTGGACGTTTGAAGAGCTGGGGAAGCAGTCCAGGAAGGCAGCCAATGTCTTAGAGGGTGTGTGTGGCCTGCAACCCGGAGACAGAATGATGCTGGTGCTTCCACGACTCCCAGACTGGTGGCTGATCAGTGTGGCTTGTATGAGAACAGGTCAGTGATCAAGGTTAGGGTTCCTTGTTAGGACTGATACGGCCCATCAGAACTATGCAGTCCCCCAATATTTGGAAGATGCAACAAAGAGAGCCTCATATGGGGTTCACTTTTCCTTTGCCCAGCAGTCACAAATCCGATTGTATGCAGAGGTCAGGCAATGATATGATAATTAAAAATCAACTGCTTAGTAAGAACAGTTGAAGTGTAAGGAGCTGCTTCGGTTTTGTAAGTACCTATTATGTGTTGGGAACTGTGTTAAGAGATTTTTCATGATAAAAACTTTGGTCAGAGTATTATTTATTTTTGTTACCAAATGTCTCACTTTCGCCTATTCTACAGCTTTTACTGATACTCAGATAAAGTAACTTACAGCCACATTTCACATTATCATGTGAAGTGGAGCCTCCACTCTACCACTGCAGAAGATAGCAAAACTGATGTAAATACATACCTGCAACCTTACATTTTCCTCATAGGCACATGTCATGTTATAGTGATTGACTTTCTCTGATTGACAGTTCTGGCTGTCGATCATCTTACTGGGCATCAAACTTGAACACAGTCCATAAAGCCTAACAGATGACTTCTGTGGGATGTGATAACAGAGGGGTGGGATGAAGAAGCACATCAGGGCTGGCAGACAGCTTACAAAGACCTCAGTTTGATCCCCAGAACTCACATTAAAAAGAAAAACAGCCAACTGTGATGGCACATATTTATGATCCCACCTTTGGGGAGGCAGAGACAGGTGGATCTCTGGGGCTCAGTAACTAGCCAGCTTGGTCCACTAGGCAAGTTCCAGGTCAGCGAAAGACCCTGCCTCAAAATCAAGGTACATGGTGATAGAAGAGTGACACCTGAGGTTGTCTTCTGACCTCCTTCACACACACATGCATATAAAGCACACCCCACATACATAGATACACAGCACCCACCCACACACATGTGTACATAGCACATGCATACACAGTGCACACACACACACAGTGTTCACATTGGGCACTAAATTGTGCAAGAGTTTGGGAGACAGGGCAAAGGTTAGTGTGAGCATGAGCTTGGCTCTCATGTTATGCTGAACTGACCTTTCCCTTTGCCTCTTGTTTTCCTCTGTGAATGAGTGTGTTGAGCTTGATGGAGAATACCAATAATCTGAATTCTGATACATCAAAGGCTTTCAGATGTCAAATTTATCTTCCATGTCCTATTCACCTTCCTTGGAGGTGAATGGAGTCTGCCACCCTTAGCATAGCTTTGGTTGAGGCAATTTGGGTGTTCTGGAGTCCCTGACTACTACAGCTCCTTTACCAGCAAGTGATCCACACATAACACAAGAATTTATTGCAGCATTTTATTTGAAAGGCATGAAAAACCATTTAACTGAGGAGTTGCTAAGGCAATACAATGTAACATACTCAAGATCATGGATTCTCAGTGTCTTAGGATTACTATTGCTGTGATAGAACACTCTAACCAAAGTAACCTGGGGAGCAAAGGGTTTATTTGGCTCACACTTTCCCATCATAGTCCATTACTGGAGGAAGTCAGGACAGGAACTCAAGCAGGGGTGGAAGCTGGAGGCAGGAGCTGATGCAGAGGCCATGGGAGAATGCTGCTTACTGGCTTGCTCACCATGGCCTGCTCAGCCTTGCTTTCTTATAGAACCCAGGACCACCAGCCCAGGCATGGCAACACCCATAACGGGCTGGGCCCTCCCATGTCAATCACTAATTAAGAAAATGCCCTACAGCTGGATCTTATGGAGGCACATTCTCAATTGAGGTTCCCTCCTTTCAGATGCGTCTAGCTTGTGTCAAGTTGGCATAAAACTAGCCAGGACATGCAGGTTTAACACTGCCTTAGCTCTGCAATTCCAGCTGTACTACACATTAGCTACGTACTCTTGGGCAAGCCATTTGATTTAGTTAAAGTACGAAAGTCTAAAGACCTATACTCTTTAAAAATGTATGGTGTGCTTATCATAATGGCATGCACTTCTGACCATTGTGGGAACTAAGTGGAGTGATGCCTGCGAAGTTATTACCACAGGCAAGCACTCCATGTCTTTTGGATTTCATTATAATGTTACCATTATTGTTCCCTCAGGTGTTCCAACCCTCTTCAGCTACTGTTTCTTTGGCCTCTACCTTAGGAAATTCCTTGTCTCCTAACAAACTCCCTTCTCTATGTGACTCAAGGTGTGATCATGATCCCAGGTGTCTCCCAGTTGACAGAGAAGGATCTGAAGTACCGGCTGCAGGCAGCCAGGGTCAAGTCCATCGTCACCAGTGATGCCCTAGCTCCACAAGTGGACACCATCAGTGCTGACTGCCCCTCCCTCCAAACCAAGCTTCTGGTGTCTGACACCAATCGTCCAGGCTGGTTCAATTTCCGGGAACTCCTGAGGTAAATTGGGGTCCTCCAGGACAGAAGCAATGAGACAGGCTTTGAGCAATTTCCTTTTCAGCAGCAGGGTTGAACACAAGCCAACTGAACCAAATAGATACTGGCCAGAGACATCATCCTGTGAACCCCTCAATGTTCAAGGTCACTTGGTTACTGGATGTGTCACTGTGTTCCAGTGTCCTCTAAAATGGTGGCAAAGATTGTTGGAATTCTTAGTGAGAGCATATGAGCCAAACTTTATGATACATTTAGTTCACAGAAAACTGTCAATAGTGAAATAGCTGCCTTATACTGGTGCCGTCTGTGTACCAGGCTCCATGCTAAATAACTGTTTCCCCTGCATTCATTTGTGCAGGGAAGATTTAATGATGCCTGCTCTGTGGCTGATGTTGTCTTTGGTGCTTAGAACACCATAGTAAGGAAGAAATCGTCTAGCTTAATCCTTGAAAGGAGCCCCTCAGGTGTAACCTTATTTTTACAGGCAAGAAAACAGTCTTAGGAAAATGAAGTGACTCACCTAAAATTCCAAACAGGAATAAAGTCAGAATTAGGGGGCAGTCAAGGTTATTTTGCCTTGTAAAAAGGATGTGGCAGGCATTTATCTGGGAATTCAAGGTTTCATCCTGAACAGAGACCAGATTGCCTGCCCAGGAGGCTCACACCCATCACCCTAGCACTCAGGGTTGTGAGTTTGGGGCCAGCCTGAACTACAAAACCAGACTCTGTCACAAAACAAAATGAAAAACAACAAAACAAAGAAGGAAGAATCCAAAACAGGCCCCTGAATGCTGGACTCTTGAGCCCAGAGTGTCCACTTTGGTGAGCAGATGCGGCTGAATAAATACAAACTTTAATTCAGCATCTGACCTACTTAGCCAGACAAACCTGACCCAGTACCTCAGGAGTCCTAATTTCTAAAGATCCGACTATGACATTTTGGTGAGTTGTCAGGTTAACCTAGATATATCCTTTTTAGTTTCAGTTGTCATTAAAATTACTTAAACTTTAAAAAACGTCAAAGTTCTGATTTCATTTTGTCCAAGGTGGAGCACAAGTAATGAAATTTCTTTTAAAAATTAACTCAGAGATCACAAAACACAGCGAGGGCTGAGAACCATGAGCTAGCCAAGACTTCAAATCCCAGACCTTGGGAAATTACCTAATGTCAAACTCCTAATTTTTGAGAAAAAAAATTTAGAAAAATATCTCTACATTGATAATTGAGTTAGGGATGGGCCTATTCACAAATGAATAGAACTACACATGTGAGAATGTATGTGTGTGACCTACCACAAAGTCCTTAGCTCCATTCAAAGAAGTAGGTAGAGATTTCATGTGTGTATGTGTGTGTGTATCTGTGTCTGTGTGTGTATGTATGTGTGTGCATGTTTGTGTGTGTGTATATTCTGTGTATGTGGTGTGGGGGGTGCATGTTTGTGTGTGTGTGCATGTTTGTGTATGTTATATGTATGTGGTCTCTGTATGTGTGCACTTGTTCATGTAGGTGTGTGTTCATGTTTGTGTATGTTGTATGTATGTGGTTTGTGTGTTTATATGCATTTGTTAATGTAGGTATGTGTGCATGTTTGTGTGTGTTGTATGTATGTGGTCTCTATGTGTGTGTGCACTTGTTCATGTAGGTGTGTGTGCATGTTTGTGTGTGTTGTATGTATGTGGTCTCTGTAGGTGTGCACTTGCTCATGTAGGTGTGTGTGCATGTTTCTGCAAGCCAGAAGTCAACATCAGCTATTTTGGTATTTTTGCTTCATCTCTCTCCACCACTATTTTCTGAGGCTCACTGAACCTGGAGCTCGTCAAGCAGATGGAACGACTGTTCAGTGGTCTCCAGGGACCTTCCTGTCTCTGCATCTCCTAGCCTGAAGTTTACATAGGTGCTAAGGGTCTAAACTCATGTGCTCTCCCTTGCGCTGTACTGACTGAGCTACCTACCCAACCTTTGTGGATCTCTAAACTAAGTCATTTGGGCATTTTGAGTCTCAGTCTCCTCGACTCTAAAAGGTTGTAGAGATAGTATCTATCTATTAAGGTTTGTACAGATAGCATAACTCTCACATGACACCCCATACACAATGTGTTGAAGCAGCAGTCATACCACTGTTGCATCTTTGGTATTGCTAGGTGTTTTGTTATTAACGCCTCCTAGTATTCTTGCCCTTTCCAGAGAGGCGTTTACAGAACACAACTGCGTGAGAACCAGAAGTCGAGATTCAGTGGCCATCTACTTCACCAGTGGAACCACAGGGGCCCCCAAGATGGTGGAACATTCCCAGTGCAGCTATGGATTGGGTTTTGTGGCCAGTGGAAGGTATTGGGACAGCTTGTCTGCAAGGTTCAAAAACAAGGTGGGTGAGTGAACAGAAGGGAGAGAATGAAGGAGAAAGAGGTGGAAATGGAGGTCAGAGAGCAACCACAGGGTAAGTCAGATAGGACTTGAAGGTTCTACTCTGAGGAAGCACAGGACCTGTTCTTTTAATTGTGTCTTCTTAGCCTATGACACAAATAGAAAGTGCTGAGTATGTGTTTGTTGACATAGTAGTTGAATTGATGGACCTTGTCTAGATCTGGCAAGCTTATGTGGTACCTCCTGCAGTATGAACTCCAAACAATATGATGTAAATAATGTAACCCATTCTAAAGGTGGAGCTATTGGTGAGGGTGCTCTGACTTCCTCTTGTTTTTGGCAGGAGGTTCATGGCCTTGACTGAATCTGACATATTCTGGAACACAACTGACACTGGTTGGGTAAAGGCAGCCTGGACTCTCTTCTCTGCCTGGTCTAACGGAGCTTGCATTTTTGTGCATGAGCTGCCCCGAGTTGATACCAAAACCATTCTAAATGTAAGGGAAAAAAATCCAGCACTGTAATTTTAAGTTTTGCACACATTGGACAAATACCCTATCACTAAGATACTTCTCCAGCCCTTATTTTGAAACAGAGTCATACTATGTAACCCACGAGAACCTTAAACCAGAGGTCTTCTGCATTTGAGTCCCAAGAGTTGAGGTTTCAAGTGTATGCCACCATGCTGAGCCCTGAAACACCTCTTATGTCCTGGTGTGAGTGATAGGAGTGGAATACATGATATGAGTGATAGGGGTGGGATACATGATAT
>CAJQZJ010001826.1:1277025-1293703 GCA_907164525.1 Lophiomys imhausi | reverse complement strand
GTGTGTGTGTGTGTGTGTGTGTGTGTGTGTGTGTGTGTGTGTGTGTGTGTACGCGCGCCCTTGGGTCCATGCATATGCCTCGGTAAATGTGTGGAGGTCAGAGGACAGCTTACAGAAGTCATTCTCTCCTTTTACTATGTGGGTTTGTGAACCAAACTCAGATCATCATGCCTGGGAGCACATTTACCCACTGACCCATCTCACCAGCTTCTCCCCATTCTTTCTATCTTTCTATTTGTTTATATCTCCATTAATGTTCTGTAGACTAGTAAGAGTTCTGGGTCACTCTTATAGACTTTTGTTACGATACACATTTTAGATATTCACTAATAGCTTAGCTTTTCTCTCAAAATGTATTTTTGAATGTAGATGAAATTTAGTTGTTAAAAAATGCATCCATGACAAGTGTACAGTCCAAGACTTCTAACAAAAGTGTGCACCTATGTGGTCATCATTGCAGTTAAGATGTGAACACTGTCATCACCTCTGAGTTTCCATGAGCCCCCTTACATTCAATATGCTTTACCTCAGACCCCACACAATTCATAAATTATTGAAGCTATACAATAATTTTGTTTTCCTTTTAATAGCTATGCATAGAATCATAAAATAATCATTAGCTGTGCATCTTAGACTCAGGTTAATTTATTTGCTAGTCACCCATATTTTTGCATGCAGTAGTGGCTGTTTCCTTTCTATTAAATAGTAACTTTCTCCTTAGAATTTTTGGAATCGGGCTGGAGAGTTAGCTTTGTGAGTAAAGCATTTGCCATGAAAGTGAGAGGAAATGAGCTTGAATCCTCAGAACCTACCTAAAGCTCTGCATAGTAGCCAGGATCACGAGTGTCTGAAATCCCAGCTCCAAGAGGGGGAACAGGGGAATCCCTGGAAGCTTACAGGCCAGCTAGCCAGGCGCAAGAAGCGCAAAAAAACAATAAGCCAAAGAGCATGCATGGGCAGGACCGAGGCCTCCCCCCACATATATAGTAGATGTGCAGCTTGGTCTTCATGGAGGTTCCCCAACAGCTGGAGAATGGGGCTGTCCCTGACTCTGTTGCTTGCCTGTGCATCCTGTTGGCCTAACTGGACTGCCTTGTCTGGCCTCAGTGGGAGAGGATGCTCCTAGTCCTACAGTGACTTGATGTGCCAGGGTTGGTTAGTACCCATGGGAGGGCCTCCCCCTTCTCAGAGAAGAAGAAGAGGGGTGCATGGGGGAAGGGTTTGTGGAAGGGGGAACTGTGAAGAAAAGGGGGGCTGAAATCAGGATGTAAAGTAAAATTTAAAAATAAGAAGAGTTTTTTTTTTAAAGACCTATCTAGAATGAAGTAGAAGGAAAGAACTGCCACCTGAAGCTTCTCTTATATCTGCTAGTGGCATTCATGTGTCCACCTTCACACACACCAATTTGCATGTGTGCGAGAGTGCACACACACACACACACACACACACACACACACACGTAACTTTTAGAATCATAGCTTGACTTTTTCTTTACACTACCCTATCAATGGGGTTTCAGGTCAACCCTTTGCTTTCTATCTTTCACTCTCAGCGTATCCCCTTATCCAGAGCCAATTGCCCTGCATGTACCCTCCTAAGCACAACCCTTTCTTCTAAGAATGCCCATGGGTTGTTGCTCAAGATCCCACCTGGCAGCTCTCATCCAATTAAAAGAGGGGAAGTCACAAACCTGCAGGACTCCAGCCTCTTGCCCTGTAGGAAGCTCCAGACAGCTTGATCCTTGAGAACCAGTAGACTACATGTCAACGAAGGCTGGATGGGCGCAGTTGCGCTCTGCAGGCAAGAGGTGGCCTAAGTGGTTATGTCCAAAGGATTCTACATGTTCTTCCCTTGTCTCCTAGGACAATCCTGAGAAGACAGCAGCATCAGAACTAGGAGACTTTTACATCACTGGGGACCGAGCCCTTATGGATGAGGATGGCTACTTTTGGTTCTTGGGGAGAAATGACGATGTGATCAACTCTTCCAGGTTAGGAGGTTTGCTCTTCCTGTGCATGAGGGTCTGTAAGGGAAGAGAAGCCACGTGGAAAAGTTTACTTTTCTTTTTCAGCTACCGGATTGGGCCTGTTGAGGTGGAGAGTGCACTTGCTGACCATCCGGCTGTCCTTGAGTCCGCTGTGGTCAGCAGCCCAGACCCCATCCGGGGAGAGGTAAGCAGTCAGGCAAGAACACAACCTCATTGTTTTCTACTTACCAACACCCGAGGGTACAAGCAGGAATGCCAGGTTCCTCCTTTGGCCTCAGCCCCACCCCTAGTGTCACAAAGCCAAAGCCCTACCCTCACTCACACATTCCTTCTGCTTAACCTCCTGCAGAATCGTTAAAGTACACTCTACACAGACAAGACGGGAAAATATGAAGTTTAGTTTTACTTGGACAGCAGAGAATTCAAACAATCCAAATTCAGTGTCTGATTGGGCAGAAGACCTCAGTGGAGGATATAGACTGCCATTAATCCTTTCCTTTTTTAAAAAAAACAAAGTCCTTTTCTGTTTTCAGGTGAGGATCTAGCAGGTCAAGTCTGGTGAGAAATGACTGAAAAGGGCTGTAGACAGAAGGGATAGCCAACTTGAAGGATGACAGAATGTCTCTAAATGGCCTTAGTATACTAGAAAGATGAACCAAATTTAATATGTTTTTAGAGGACCAAGGCAAACTCCTCTTTTGTGAGTCCCAAGAGAAAGGGAAGAGCAGCTCCTCGGCATTGCTATGCCACAATACCTGGCAAAAAACATCAAAGAAGAGGAGACTTATCTGTGTCAGGGGGTTTAGTCCTTTGTGGTGAGAAAATGAAGGCAGAGTAATGAAGTTCATGGTTTAATTGGGGGTGAGGTGCAAGCATGTGGTACAGGCTGTTCATCGCATAGCAGGCCAGGAAGTAGACAACAGTCAGTAATCAAGGGCCCTATATAACCTTCAAAGACCCACTTCTAGTGACCTGCTTCCACCAACAAGAAGTGCTTCCCCACCTCCCAAAGTTTTCAGAACCTCCCAAAGTAGTGCCAGGAGCTGGGGAGCTAGGGAACAAGCATTCAAACTGTGTGTGGCCGACATTTCATATGCAAATGTAAGCCAGAACTGCACAGGAGTAAGTGCAAAGCAGCTACTCTACCAAAGCTGGAGTGATGTCAGTCTGTCTTCTACAAAGCATCGGGGCTAAAGGATGACTTATAGCTGCCTCATTCAAGTTCTTGTTGAAAATACAGATTTGTAGACTTCAAGTCAGATTTGCTGAATCAGGTTGATTGGGGAGAGGGTCCAGAGTGCTAGGTTTGGCCCGAAGCCCTTTGCCAAGTGACTTTCCACTAACATCTGAGTTTGATATAGGAAGATGGCAGTGTGACTCTCATGAGTGTGCTGCGGAGTGCTTGGAACACACTCTAACACGTAATAGGTTCTCAATAAATGTTTAATAGTAGTCATGGTAAGAGACAGCTCTTCCTAAAAGCCAAATTTGACTGAACACAAAATGATAGTGAGCCTATTCCTTTGGGAAATGTGCAGGGAGAACTATCTCTTAACAAGAGGGAGTTAGCATAATTTAAAGTTGGTATAAGCCTGCAACCAAGTGGCTTTTAAGCTCTTCCATTGCTATCAGAAACTGTTTTATTTTATTTTTGAGATTATAATTACAATATTTCTTCCTTCCCTCCAAACCCTCCTATATCCCCCTTCTTTCCCTCTTTCAAATTTTCAGTCTCTTTTATCATTGTTATTACATATATATGTAATATATACATATATATGCCTAAATATAACCCACTCAATCAGCATAGTGTTACTGGAATATATGTTTTTAGCATTGTTTGTTTGGATTTGATAACCGATTGGTGTACTTTTCCCTGGGGAAGACTATTTCTCCCATTCACTTCATTCCCCAGTTGCTTGCAGTTCTCTGTGTAGAGTTGACACCTGTGGGCTTTCCTCTCTCTACTCTCGCATTTCTGTTGGGGTTGTTCCTTGTTCAGCTTACATTAAGGCAGTCATGTTGGTGAGACTTTATGGGTATATTTTCTGACATTACTAGGAGACACAATTTGAAGGTATTTTTAAATGTGTTCGTGTGTGTGTGTGTGTGTGTGTGTGTGTGTGTGTGTGTGTGTGTAAATGTGTACCTGTGTCACAACACATGTGCGGAGGTCAGAGGACAATCTGCAAGAGTCAAACCATGTAGGCTCTGTGGAATGAGCTCAGGTCATCAGGTGGAGCAACAAATGCACTTACCCTCTGAGTCATCTCACCAGCCTAGGAATTTTGCTTTGAACAATTTTTTTTTCTCTTTATCAGGAGATATATTGTAGGAGAAGTCTGGGCTGACAAAGCCAAGGTGCAAAACATCCCTTGGAATGACTGAAACAGAAACAGTGTACCTCCACCTTTGCTGATGGGAAACTTCCATGCAGCAATCTCCAAAGACCCAGGGGCCCCTGAACAGGGCTGTGTTTTCCTCAGCCCTGCCTGGACAACCCCTGCCCCTCTATCTTCCTGCAGGCAAACCTGGAAGCAAATGGCCATTGGCATTAGAAAGCTACTTCCTCCAGTGCCTTTGTACCTTAAGGGAATCCGTGCTTGCTCCTAATGGAGGATCCAATACAGTATGGGGAATGACATGGAAAATGAGGCTCCAAAATGATTCCATAAAAGCCAGTGCTTCAGTAGAGCATTATGAACAGGCAGGCAATCAGAAAAGCAGTTCTGTTCACTGTCTGTGCTCAAGGAACTAGTAGGACCCTCATGTTTAAATTTAAGCAGCCACACCACCTGCACAAAGCCAATTTGAGAAGAAAAGAGTCATTCCTGAAGGCTTAATTCCTCTTGGGGTTCCTTCCCTCAGGTGGTGAAGGCATTTATAGTCCTTTCTCCAGCCTATGCTTCTCATGACCCAGAAGCACTGACCAAGGAACTCCAGGAACATGTAAAGACAGTGACTGCTCCATACAAGTACCCCAGAAAGGTAAACACCCAGGGCCCTAAGACATAAGCTGGGAGACCATATGAGTCCTTGCTCCCCAGCCTGGCCTCCAAGGGCCAGGCTCTGCGCTGGAGATACGCATACCCTCAGTTGCTGCTTCAACCTCATTTGTCTCTCTGCACTTGGTCCTCCCAAAGCACATTATGTTCTTCCTCTAAGAATTGACCCATAGATGAGCCACACAGGGTTTGGTGAGATGTTAAGGCCCATGTGCTCCAAGCACCTGCATTTAGTTCTAACGGTTGTCACATGGGGAAAACCCTGAGCGGTAGCAGCTTTCCAAAGTAATGACTCAAGACAACAGTCATTCTGGGAAATGACGGTTTCTAAGCATGATTGTTATCTGTTTGTTCGGTCACTAGGTGGCTTTCATTTCGGAACTGCCAAAGACGGTTTCTGGAAAGATCCTAAGGAGTAAATTGAGGAACCAAGAGTGGGGGAGATGAGGTGCAACACAAGACAGATGCTCTGAAGGTTCTGAAAGGAGAAGGAAGTGGGGTTAGCCAGCCCCTCCTTGGAGCACTATCTCTTCAAAGAATGGAAAGAATGGGCATCAAAATGGTCAGCTTCCAAATGGGCATTGTGAGATGATGGGGGGAAATTCAAAAGCAACCCTGGTCCACAGCTCACAGCCACTGCCCCCAGTTCGGCAAATATCCATGGTTTAACTTTCCTTTCTGGAGACATCCTCAACATCTGTCCAGTGGTTTTACTAAAAGAATTCTGCTGTTCCTGGGACAGACAGATCGCCACAGTCTTAGGGAATCCTTGGTCATATAATGCCAGTGAAATTGTAAAATGTGACCCTGTGGATGAAGTCATTTGGTAACAGTATCTGGACCATAAAACATTAACCATACCCTTCCATTTAGAAATCACACCCTTGGGACTCACTATAAAAGAAAAGATTCAAAATGCATAAAATATTTGATATACAAAGATATTCAGTGAAGAATTGTTTTAAACTGAAAACAAATGCCAAAACAATAGGACATGATTAAATCAATTAGCATTGGCTTGGCCAATTAGTGTAACTATTCAAGGACTTAGGCACAGCTTGTGTCCTGGAGGTGGGGGATGACATAAGTTATATTAAGTTCAAAGGGAAAACTGCAACTATGAAGGAACACACATCACTGGTCCCTTTCCTTAGACACTTGCCATCTTCCGAGTTTTCTTTTTCTCTTTTGTTTTTTTTTAATGTTTATTTATTACTTCAGGTTGCATCTCCATCACAGTGGCCTCTTTCCATCCCTCCCAGTTCTACCCTCCCACCCTCTACCCCCCTATCCCTTCCATCCCACTCCTGTGCAGTGGAGTGTCCCTACATATCAGTCCCCCTGAGTTCAGCAGTCACATGAGGGCCAAGAGCCTCCTCATACACTGGGGGCCTACAAGGCAGCACCACTAGGGCAAAGTGTCTCACTGACAGGAAACAAAGTCTATGTTCCTGTTCCCTTTGGTGTATTGGTTGTAGTACAGTTATCCTGTACTATTTGGCTAAAATCCAATTATAAGTGAAGAGATGCCATGTGTATCCTTCTGAGTCTGGGTTAGTTCACTCAGGATGAGCTTCTCTAGTTCCATCCATTTGGCTGCAAATTGCATGATTTCATTATTTCTGATGGCCGAGTAGTATTCCATTGTGTAGATGTACCACAGTTTTTTTTTTATCCCGAGTTTTCTTAAGAAATAGTAACAACTATTTCAATGGCCAAGTTATTTTAGAAGGCAATCTTCTCTTCCAGACCTGGGAGACGGTGCTAATCATAAAGTGCCCCCTGTGTAAACATGATCCCTGATAGCCATGTAAAAGCCAACTGTGGTTATGGACATCAGTAATCTTAACTTCAAGGGGAGGGGAAGACAAGAGGATCCCAAGATCTTGCTGGCCAGCTAGTCTTGCCAATCAGTGCACTACAAGTTTGTTGAGAGGCCCCATCTCAAAATGGTAAGCAAGAGAACAGCGGTGGAAGACAGCAGCATTGCCTGCTGGCCCTGACATGCATGTGCACACTAATGAGCACATGTAGGCACACACACACACACACACACACACACACACACACACACACACTACACTAAACATGCATGTGCATTCACCAAAAGAAGCAGTCTTCCAAAACCATCCCCATGCCTCATGTTTAGTTCTCTGTTTTCAGATTCTTGCCCAATCCTAGAGTAGTAACTATTGCAGAGCACAGGAATGAGAACCCGTATTCTTCTAGGTCCTGCATCTAGAATGCGTGGATCTGGATGACTGAGACTAACCACAAAAGGGATAAGTTGGTGGAGACTGAAAGCAACGCCTGTGACTTCTACCCACATCCCAGTTTTTCTTCTCACTGGTTAATATATTTATTGAGCACCTACTCAATGCTGGGGCCTGTGAAGATGATAACAATCCAAGTCAAGCTGTATAAGTTTGCCCAGGCTGCTACAGATAAGTCCCAGTATGGGGTGGCTTCAACAGCAAAAGATCTGTTTCCTCAGTTTCAGGGGCAACTCTAACATCAGTGTTGGTAACTTGGCTCCATCTTGAGTCTTCTCACATTGCAAGTGTTGTTTGCCCTATGCCTCTAATGCTCTCCTCCCACATGTACAAAAGATGCATATATACTTGCATCTCAACCTCTTCATCTTTTTAGGTCATCTGTCATTTCCTATTACATGGGAGCATTTGAATACCCATGACATACTTTAATTTTATTATTTTTCAAAAGGCTTTGACTTTGAGTAAGGGGCTATGGGTTGCAAGCTCTAGGGGCTGCCTTGGCCACAGAGTAAATTCAATGCCAGCCTGGGTAACTTTATGAGAACTTGTCTCAAAATAAGTCAATGAATAGAAAGGATTGGAGATGTAGCCAGTGGGTGAGCATTTTCCTGCCATAAATAAGGCCCTGGATTCAACCCCAATAACCTAAAAGCAAGGGAGTAAGAAAGTATCCAAAGCCCTATTTCCAAATCCAGTAGTCACTTCCAAAGATTCTAGGGACTAGGATTTCAATAAATAAATTCAACCCATAATACTGCTTATAAAAGTTTAGTCTAGTGGAGAGGCTGATATTATTTATCACAGAGCAATAGCAACAAGGATTTGACTGTAATATGTTCCACAAGGCACACAGTGACTGACAGGCCTGGTGAACTTGGGGTGTGTAGAGGTTTACATAAGAAGTCTCTGGGGGAGCTTGGCAGGTGTCCTAGCAGTTGAAGCGCTTGCAGTACAAGCATGAGGGCCAGAGTTCAGATCCACAGCACCCATGTATACGCTCTGTGAGTATGGTGGTCCAGTATGGAAGGCAGAGATAGGAGATCCCCAGAGCAACATGACTAGAGAAACCAGCCATATCAGCAAGCTTCGGGTTTGACTGTGGGATCCTACCTCGATGAATAAGGTGAGAGAACAGTGGATGGTGGTTCCCGATATCAAATTCAGGCCTCTGCACGCATATGCCACCCCTGCTCCCCAGTGTGTGTGTGCATAGCCTCACACAAATGCATGAATACACCTCCGTTCACACATGTGTACCCATAAATGTACAAGAGCATGAATACACATATTTATATGATGCACACACTCATAAAGGGGGGGGTGGGGGTGAAGCCTCTAGTGAGTTGGGATTGAAGGAAGCATAGACATAGGTGAAGAGACAGAGATCAAGCCCTCTGATGAAGGATGCAGGCTGTGGAAAGACCTCTAGGGGAGGTAGAAAAGAGCAGACATACTGCTGGGAAAACTTCTCAGTCAGATAGAGGCAGCCACACTCACATAATTCATAGGGCTTCCACCTCTGCTCTCATGTGGGCAGATACTGATAATATCCTACTTCATATATGATCAAATAAACCCAACAACGTGTTGAAATCTGTTACCACATAGCTGTTACTTCCCAGAGCTATAATTCAAAGTCAATTGCCCATTGCTTCACCCTCACTAATAATTCAAGTTGCTCAATTTATGTGTTGGTTCTTTTCTACACTGAAAGTGTAGAACTCCCTCTGGAAAATAAAATCTTACAGTGATATAGAATACCATATTTATTAAAGAGAGTTACTTTTTCTTTTGTCTTGCTGTATAGCCCTGCCTGATCTTGAACTCTAGAAGCTCCTACATAATAAGCCTTTTGAGTACCGGAATTACAGGAATATACAATCATTGGCTTAATAAATTGCTTTTTATTGTGTTAATTATCTAAGAATTTCACACAATGCGTTTTTATCCTATTCAGTTCCCTTTCCATCTAGACTCCTCTAGATCTATCCCTCTTCCTCTACCCACCCAACATTGTGTCCTCTATTTTTAAACCTATCAAGTCCAATTCCTGCTGTCCCTATACTCATGGGTTTGGAGCCATCCATTGGAACACTATCAACCTTCAGGGTGGCCATACCCTTAAAGAAAACTGACTCTCTTTCTCCAAGAAACTTTCAATTTCCAGTAGCTCCTCATCTAAGGGTAGAACTTCATGCACACATTCCCCCAACCCTCACTTCCACACAAGCTCCATGTTGAGTCTAGCTTAAGTTTTCCCAGGTCTTATGCACACAATCCTAACTACTGTGCGTTCGTATGTGCAGCTGCCTTGTTGTATCTGGAAAATGGTTTCCTTGTCACCAACAGTGTCTGGCTCTTACTATCTTTTTACCCCTTCTTTCGTGATGATCTCTGAAGGAAGGAGTATGGTATACATGCCCCATTTGGGGCTAAGCATTTCACTGTCTTTTATTTTCTGCACCTTGAATAGTTGGGTATCTGTGTTAATCACACCATCTACTGCAAAAAGTAGCTTATCTGATGAGGGTTAACAGGTGCACTAATCTTTATAGGTACAGAGATAAGTAATTAGAAGTGGGCTCAATGCTATGTCTCATTAGCATAATAGTAGTAGTAGGTTCTCTCTTATGGCCTATGAATGTCCAGCCACAGGTTCTTGGAGTCATAGAGGTGCCAGTATAGGTTTCATCCTGTATAGCAAGTCTTCTATCCAATCAGAGAGTGGTTGGTTACTCCCATGTCATTCATGCTACTGTTGTACCAGTGGGCAAACTCTTGCAAGTCCAATCATTATTGTATCTCACAGGATTAAGAGATGATAAAGATTAGTTATTACTTTTCTCCTTAGGTAGAGTATATAGCACCTTCCATCACTATGGAAGTAGCCAGTAAGGGTGAAGCTTCCAGGCCAGTGCCATCTTGATTTCTTCATGTTCTATGATTCAACCATGTGTGTCTTCAGGATAGGATCTTACCATCAAGTTCTGGAGGGTAACAGAACAATGGCAGTAGCCTGTAATGTTTGAGTATCTATGAGACCACACTTGCCAACAACTCCAAAAGAAGAACCTGTTCCTGGCACTGGGCTTTTTATTTGTGGCCAGCTGTTTCTCATAGGGCCACTATCAACCTGTTATAGGGTAACTCCATTTAAACTTGTTTTTATATGCATATATTTTAGGAAGTATCTATAGTACTAAGTTTCAATTTGAGTTTTTTTCTAATAAGGTCTTTAGGATTGGTTATCCTGTTCTGTATGGCTTCCTTTACCCCATCCTCCCATTCCTTACCCAATTTAACCCTTCCTGTTTTATTATTCTCCTTTCCCCCTTTATAACACTGCATTCTATCTCCCTTATTGTGAAAATCCCCGACCATGATCCCTTACTAGTTTCCTGATCTATATGTGTTTTCCCAATAAAACATACATACCTGAAGATTCAAAACTGATGCAGACAATATGGTACTGGTATAGAAACAGACTAGTGGATCAATGGAATCTAATTGAATACCCAGAAATGAACCCAAACACCTATGGTCACTTAATTTTAACAAAGAGGCCAAAACCATACAATGGAACAAGGACAGCATCTTCAACAGATACTGCTGCTCCAACTGGATGTTGACATGTTAAAAGAATGAAATTAGACCCATACTTATCGCCTTGCACAAAACTTAAGTCCAAGTGGATCAAAGACCTTAACATAAGGCCTGACACACTAAATCTATTAGAAGAGAAAGTGGGGAAAACCCTTGAAATCATCAGCACAGGTGACAACTTCCTGAACAGAACACCAACATCCCAGGATCTAAGACCAACAATCAATAAATGGGACTTCATGAAAAGCTTCTGTAAGGCAAAAGACACTGTCATTCAAACAAAACAGATTGGGAAAAGATCTTCACCAATCCTACATCTGACACATGGCTAATATCCAAAATTTACAAAGAACTCAAGAAACTAAATGCCAAGAAACCAAATAATCCAATCAAAAAGTAGAAAACAGAGCTGAAAAGAGAATTCACAAAGGAGGAATCCCTAATGGCTGAGAGACACTTGAAGAAATGCTCAGCATCCTTAATCATCAGAGAAATGCAACTCAAGACGACTCTGAGATTCCATCTCATACCTGTCAGAAAGGCTAAGATCAAAAGCTCAAATGGCAGCACATGCTGGCGAGGTTGTGGAGAAAGGGGAACCCTCCTCCATTGCTGGTGGGAGTGCAGGCTTGTGCAACCACTATGGAGGTCAGTCTGGTGTTATCTTAGAAAACTTGGAATAGCTTTGCCTCAAGATCCAGCCATACCACTTTTGGGTACACATCCAAAAGATTTCTCACCAAACCACAAGGACATTTCCTCATCTATGTTCATAGCAGCCTTATTTGTAATCTAGAAACTGGAAACAACCCAGATATCCCTCAACTGGGTTGTTGGATAAAAAACTGTGGTACATCTACACAATGGAATACTACTCAGCCATCAGAAACAATGAAATCATACAATTTGCAGCCAAATGGATGAAACTAGAGAAGCTCATCCTGAGTTAGCTAACCCAGGCTCAGAAGGATGCACATGGCATCGATTCACGTATAATCGAATTTTAGCCATATAGTATAACATAACTATACTACAACCAATGCACCAAAGGGAACAGGAACATAGACTTTTTTTTTTACCTCTCCATGAGACACTTTACCCTAGTGGTGCTGCCTTGTAGGCCCCAAGTGTATGAGGAGGCTCTTGGCTCTCATATGACTGCTTAACTGAGGCAGGGGACTAATATGTAGGGACACTCCACTCTGCAGGAGTGGGTTGGAAGGTATAGGGGGTAGAGGGTGGGAGGGCCGGACTGGGAGGGGTGGGAAGAGGGTACTATGATGGAGATGTAACCTGAAGTAATAAATAAATATTTTTCAAAAAAGATCTATAACTGTGGCCTACATTTCACTTGCTTGGTTAGAGTTACCCCCGGGTATTTTATATTATTTTTGGCTATTGTGAAGGGTGTTGTTTCCCTAATTTCTTTCTTGGCCTATTTATCTTTTTTTTTCTTCCAGTTACATCTCAATCACAATCCCTTCCCTACTCCCCCCTCCTGTCCCACACTTCCACCCTCTTCCCCCTCAACCCCCCCATCCTCTACCCTTTTTTTTTAGTTTAAGGTAGATCTTTTTCCCCCCAACAGCTCTCCCTTTCAGTCCAACAAATGGTTCTTTCTCTTATAACAATAAATACAGTACAAAACAACTGAAATAAATAGGCCACAATTCTGAGAGTTATATGGCTTAGCGTACATTCTCAATGTCCAGTCCATATGTATTTGGCCCCTGACTTTAACATTCTACTATATAACTATCTCCATGAGTTTAAAGTTCTCTATCTAACTCAGCTTTCATACTAACATGCATCACAATTTTAAAAACATCTTCTTAGATCCAGAATGCCCTCTTGATTCCTAAACAACTCAAAATTTAACTATGAGACTCTAGCTATCTATTCTTCAACCACCTCAGAGACCTGAGAGGGATAAATATATCTGATTATATAGGAAGTGCAGAGCCCGCAGCTTCCAAAACTAAGAAATGACATACCCATGGCTGCCTGTTCCCATTTTCTCTCCATACATTACAGCATCAATCTTCAGCTGTTTGGCCCTGTTTCTCTGACAGACATTGATTGTAGAGCAGGAATTATGAAGGACTTACCTACCCTTTCTTGGCAGAGCTAGGCTGTCGACTTACCTGCTTCCAAGTTTTGTCCTTTTTGGACAGCAGTCTGTCTACAGTTGAAGCAAGGGTTTTTGTTTGTTTGTTTGTTTGTTTGTTTTTTGCCAAGAGATAGGCTTGCCACTAATTCAACCATCTCCCACTGGAGATTCTTCGATGCTCATCTTCTACTTGGAGTGGAATAGGGGATGCTGCCAGGAGCTGGCATGTCTCGATATCAAAATAATCATAATTTAAGAAAACATCTTTGAATGCCATACACTGCAGATCTCTTGGGATTTTTGAAGATGCCCTATCTATCTCTTATGTTTATATAAGCAAATGTTGCTGTCTTTTAACAACTTGATTTCTGAGTAGCTTAGAAAATAACTGTGATGGATTGTCATAGTAACTAACCAAATGACACGCTTGCATGACTGTTAGTTTGTATTTCTTAATTATCCTAAACAGTTTATGATGGTTGGTAGCAAAAGGCCAAAACTTCACATTTCCTTTTTAAGCATTACTAGGTACAATACCTTTAAGAAGTGTTACCCTTAATTTTGTAACAATATACAAAGATCAATACCAATGTGGCCAAATATACTCTTAATTTTTTTTTTTTTTTTGATTTTTCGAGACAGGGTTTCTCTGAATATCTCTAGCTGTCCTGGACTCGCTTTGTAGACCAGGCTGGCCTCGAACTCACAAAGATCCGCCTGCCTCTGCCTCCCAAGTGCTGGGATTAAAGGCGTGCGCCACCACCGCCCAGCTTATACTCTTAATTTTGTATCACTATACTAACATCAATACCTATGTAGTCCAATACAATCTTAATTTTGTATTAATATACAATGATCAATACCAATTTAGCCTAATATAGTATTAATTTTGTATCAATATACAAAGGTATAAGGGCTTATTCAATAATCTGTCCTTTTTTCTTGATCTTTTCTATACTATGTCTATGTCCCATTTTTTCTCAAGTCTATTCACTCCTACATAGGAGAGAAAGAAGGATACAGAAAAGAAATAGAGAGAAGTCCCTAGGTCTAACCTCCAAAACCCATTTAACAAGACCATTTAATAGCTTGTAATCTCTTCCCTAAATGACAATATTTATCTTTTGTGTAAAACAAAGACTCAACAAAGAAAGAGAATTTCAGACCAATTTCCTTATGAACACAGATACTAAAATACTCAACAGAATACTTGAAAACTGAATCCAAGAACACATCAAAAGTATCATACAGCATGATGAAGCAGGCTTCATCCCGGGAATGCAGGGCTGATTCAACATATGAAAATCCATTTACATAATCCACCATATAAACAAGCTGAAAGAAAAAACCACATGATCATCTCAGTAGATGCAGAAGAGGCCATAGAAGAATGCTGCTGACTGGCTCAGTCCCCATGACTTGTTCAGGAAGTTTTATATATATATATGTTTGTATAGTTATATAGTTTTATGTATATTCTTATTTATATATTTATACATAGTAAATGCTTATATATGTAATATGTTATAAATAATATCTATGACCCAAGACCACCCACCTTGTGGTAAGAACACATATAGTGGGTTGGGTCCTCTACCATCAATCATTAGTCAAGAAAATGCTCCACATAGTTGCCTACGGGCCAATCTGATGAATGTATTTTTTTCAACTGAGGTTTTTCTTCCAAGATTACTTTAGCTTCTGTCAAGTTGACCAAAAAAAAAAAACAACAACAACAACAACAAAAATAACAAAACATAAAACAAACTAACAAAAACTAACACAGATGACTTTTAGAAAGGATGTGATGCCAGCAGGCAAACTGGTCACTTGAGTGTTGGCAGGGAGGATTTCAGGCAGATAGAATAACATGCACAAAGGTTCTGAAGTCGGAGTGTGTCTGGCATGGATACAGGATGACAAAGAGGCCCATTGACTAAGGAAGCAGAAGAAAGAGTTCTGGGAAGACTTTGAGGTAATAACCTACAAGACAACAGCAAGGTATTTCATTCAGAAGACACCATGGTCTGACTGATTTAAGTCAGTCTCATTCTGAGAACAGATTTCAAGGGTCAAGAGCAGAGTCAAGAAAAATAGAAAAAAAAAAGCGTAAAACACTCCTATGGATAGTGTGCTGGCTAGTTTTATATCAACTTGACAAACACTAGGTTAAGCAAAAGGATAGAAGTTCAATTGAGAATATCCCTCCATAAGATCAAGGTGTAGAGTGTTTTCTTAATTAGTGACTAATCGGGGAGGACCCAGATCATTGTGGATGGGGCCATCCCTGAGCTGTTGGCCCCGGGTTCTACGAGCAAGCTCATAAGCAGCACTCCTCCATGGCCTCTGCATGGACTCATGTCTCCAGGTTCCTGCCCTGTTTAAGTTCCTTTCCTGGCTTCTTTCAATGATGAACTACAATTTAGAAGTGTAAACCAAATATACCCTTTCCCCCTCAACTTGTGTTTGGTCATGGTGTTTCACCACATTGATAGTAACCCCAAGACAAACAGAAAATGGTGGTTTGGAACACTGAAGAGTGAGATGGATTGCAGTCACAGCCGGAAGGAAAAACTAACAGATTCACCACATCTAGCATAAAGGGGTTGGAAACTTGAGATTTGATGCAGGAAGAACAGGAACAATAGGAGGCCATCAGCTAGTAAAGGCCACAGATGCAGTGGGGTGGTTTAGAGCTAGAATGCCTGGCACTATCTGAATCTACTTTTTAAAACCTGTTACATATCCAAGCCGAGACATCAAATAGATGAACACCCAGGAAAGAGATCCAGCCAAGAGGCACACTTGTGGGATCCATTGGCAAGAGACCTGGATCCAAGCTGGATGAGCGAGTGTCACAAATAGAGCAGGGAAGGGGACCCTTGATGGAAGCCAAACGAATGAGAAGATTAAACGTGGTGAGCAAAGAGATTCTGAGTCTCCATTTTCTCCCCCTGGTTGAAGCAAAAGCTTGCTGTCAATCTGGGAATAAACCTCATTTTGATCCCTTGGGTTAAAGAGAAGTTCAGTTGACACTGCACCACAGACTCAAAGACTATGCTGCACATAAACTTGACTAGGAGGAGTAACATCGTCCCAGAGTTATACACCATTAATGATTAGCTGAGCCCTTGGAGGCTACCCAGGTTTGATCAGGGAACTGTCTGTTTCAGTGCTGTTCTCTCTTCCGGGGCTGCAGGAACTCTAGAACTACTTCCCAAGAGGAAAGTAGACCAAGCTACCTCCAGAGAGAGTTCCAGAAAAGACCTGGTAGGTGAGTGTTCATGCAAGAGACAGAAAGGTGGGGTCATGCATCATGATCACATTCACCAGTCATGAGGAGTAACAGATAGCAAGGAGAGGGAAAATTTCTGAAAGAAGACAGTTTAAAACTCCTAGGAGTCACAGGGTCTTAATGAAGGGACAACATTGGATAGAAGAAAGGGAGTCTTCAACCAACCAAAAGTGGAGGACTAGAGAGCTGGACAGAAGAGTAGACCTAAGAACCCAAGAGTTGGCTGGTGGTGAAGGTGTGTGTGCCTATTTGAAGAGATAAGCTCAGAAGATAAGGAAGAGTCAGCCACTGAAAAGGAGAGAGACCAGCAACCATGAGAGCACTAGATATTGCTGGCCAGGGCCCAGGAAGGAAATTCCCTCCTCCTCCTCCTCCTCCTCCTCCTCCTCCCCCCCCCCCCCC
>CAJQZJ010001826.1:1253826-1276925 GCA_907164525.1 Lophiomys imhausi | reverse complement strand
CTCCTCCTCCTCCTCCTCCTCCTCCTCCTCCTCCTCCTCCTCCTCCTTCTCCACCTCCTCCTTCTTCTTTGAGAAATCAGAAGAGAACTGGTTAGTGCTACAGACAGTCATTCTAATGGCCTCTGCCTGCACCAAGGGGACTGGAAATCCAGCCAAGAGGATAGATTGCTGGCTAGATTCTCTGATTCAAAGGTCAAAGGGTCAAAGGCTTAACAATTCTGCAGTCTCATTCAAGAGCATGTGACAGAATTCAAAGACCAATGTATAAAGCCTTGGAACATTTTTTTTCATGGAACCAATGATTACAATGGCTTTACTTCTGTAAGTGATTGATTATGTTAGATCCTGCACTGTACATGCATAGTTGTTAAGATATGTCAATCAAAACTGACTCCAAAGAATTAGCATATTAGTCAGCAGTTGGTGCATTAACAAGCATCCCAAACATTTCATAGCTCTCAAATCTATATATGCTCCCTTCTAAACATAGATCTAGGATGTGCCTATAAAACTTAGTTGAAAAATAACTGTAGGTTGGAAGTGGTCAGGTTGGGCTTATCTCAGTTCCTCATGTCATCATTTTGGGACCCAGGAAGAAGGTTAGTGTTCATCTGAGATATGTAGTTCTCATAGAAAACCCCAAAAATGGTGCTAGGGAGATGGCAGAGTGGATAAGGGTGCTTGCTTCAGTAGCATGAGAACCTGAGTTCAGAAGGCCAGCATTCATGTAAAAACCTGCTTGTCTGTGTGAGCCCAATCTAGAGGAGCCGAGACAGGGATCACTGGGGGCTCTGGTCAGCAAGCCTAGCTGAGAAATGGAGAGTTCTAGATCCAATTAGAGACCCTGTCACAGAGGAATAAGACATTGAGCAGGTATCTCATTGTCTCCCTGTGGCCTCCACATGTGCTCACTCACAGGCATGCTTGTATGCACACCTGTGCTTGCACATGCATACAACACACACCAACACACCATGTAGGGGGAAGAAATACAAATCTGATCAACCCATACTCATCCTATTAACCAAAGCACATCTCACCAGGAAGCCTAAGTCATTAAGGGGTGGGGGTGAGGGG
Source organism: Lophiomys imhausi (assembly GCA_907164525.1). NCBI lineage: Eukaryota > Metazoa > Chordata > Mammalia > Rodentia > Muridae > Lophiomys > Lophiomys imhausi. The sequence continues at coordinate 1,275,848 of CAJQZJ010001826.1, read as the reverse complement.
TGGGATATAGGTTCTACCCTCTACACTGCACTGAGAAGTCACATGGTGATAGGTAGGGTGATATAATCCTACTCCCTGAAGAAAACAGAGTAATGGTAACAACAAAATTTTCTACTCATACTTTCAGCTAAAATGGTATATCCCCTGTGATTGGATATGCACAGAACTCTGGCAGGAGCGGGGGGGGGGGGGGGGGGGGGTTTAGGCAAATGGCACACAGAAGGAGCCTGAACCAGGCACTCAATGTCAATTCAATTCACTCACAAACACAACCAATTAATCCCAAGGATGGAGACAACTCTCCCCATTAGCTGATGGTGAGTGTCACAATCCAGTAGAGAAGAGCTCACCTCTACCTCCTTCCTTCCTTCACAGCTCTGACCATGCATTGGCTGTGGAAAATTCCAAGACTTTGCACCTTCTGGGGTACTGAGATGCCCTGCCGTACTTTTCATATTAATATCAAGAAACTATTGCCCATACAGTGGGGCCACCAGGAAGTGCTTGCCAAGTTCAACTTTGCTAGAGATGTGATCGATCACTGGGCCAACATGGAGAAGGTAAAGGGAGACAGAAAGGCACAGTTGAAACGACTTCATTCTTTTCTCAATTCATTTGGTAGAAACTCATGGGATGCTTCCTATGTCTCAGACACCACAAGAAGGATGTTCATCTTTCTTGAAGCAGCATAGGGTGACTTGGAAGAAAGAAAGGCAGAAGAGCTATGGGGTTTTGTCAGAAAAGCATCTTCTTGTAGTGGTCGGTGGTAGCTGCAGAGACTCACAATTGGCCGATATGCTGAGAGTACGTGATTGTTGAGTGTTCATCCATAAATAAGACATTTCTAGCACCTTCTCAGAGATTCAGAGAATATTATAGAAGAAGGGACAGAGAGAATGTAGGAGGCAGATGTGTGGAATGTAATTTCTGGGCATGAGGTAGCTGCTGCACTCTTGAGTTCACAGCAACTGTAATTACCTGTATTAGCTATCATGAAGTTCATGGAGTCCCATCTCTTCCATAGGGTTTTTACGCAGTTAAAGGTTAATGAGGGATATAGAGACATTATGTTCAGTAGTATAGCCACTAATAATGTGCCCATGCTCCTATAAGAAAAACTTTCCCCATATTCCTATAAGTAACCCTAATAAAACTTAGTAGGGCACACACACACACACACACACACACACACACACACACACACACACACAAAGTAGAAGATGAACCAGTTGGGAGGAAAAAGGATATCAAGAAGAGTAGGAAGATGTCGGGGGCAGGGTGGGAGGAGGGACACAGAGGAGGATGATAGGAGGATGAATATGATTGAAATACATTGTGTACATGTATCAAAATATTGTAATAAAACCTATGAATGTGTATAATTAATACATGCTACTACAAATATTTTAAAAAGAAGGTCAGAATCACATAGCACATGGTGGAGAATCTAGTAGCCCAAACACATGCTTTGTTTTGACCTCACAGCATGAAATAAAGAGCAGTGTGGCATAAATGAGATGGGTGAACTTGTATTGGACTGACTGAAGAGTGTAGTGTTGTGGGGTATTCACCAGAGAAGACTGCTCAGACATGGTTTTAAGTCAATAGAAAAATCTTCATTAACCGACTGGTGACTACACTTGGTGTGTGGGATCCCACTGTAATACTGAGCCTTTCTTAAGATGAGCCTTTAGACACAAAAACCATGTTCTTGGTTGACATACTTCAGTTAAAAAGAACAGTTATTCAGAAACAGTTCTACAGAAGCTAAAAAGCTAAAAACAAGACCCTTTGTGTGGCATAGAGACTGATTCCCCGGCTTTTCCTATTTTCCAAAGGCCAGAATCTTTTAATTTCCCTTTTGTTTGGCAACCAGGGGGCTCAACCACAGGGCATGTGAACAATTATAAATGTCAAAATGGAATACCAGTTGCTGGTATGTAGTTACCCTAGCTAATACCTTTGCAGTATCTGTCTTTCTCAGTTCCCAGGGCCAGGTCTGAGGGCCATGGGGTTGGACTACAACATTGTAATCATACCAAACACAAGTCTCAGAAGGAGATAGAGAGGGGCATGAAATGTAAGGGCCTGGGGGGCACATGAAGTCTATTTTACAGTGACATTGGTGGCTTCCACTTTCTTGACCTGGGTGAGGTGGACCTATAGTATAATGTCAGCAATCTTTACAGTCATAGGAGGGGATAAAATCACCTTGTAGGGTCCTTTCTGAGTTGATTCCAGTGCTCCTTTGGCTACCTGCCAGACCCAGATAGTGTCACTGGACTGGAACAAGGGGAAACTCGTGGTGGACAAAGAGATCCATTGGCTTTCTTGGTAGTTCGATGAACAGAATTTATGGAGAGCTAAAGTGCCTGCAGTGACTTGAAAAAGGAATGGTTAGAAAGTTCTGACATATAGTACAGGATGACATACTACAACCAATGCACCAAAGGGAACATGGATATAGACTTTGTTTCCTGTCAGTGAGACACTTTGCCCTAGTGGTGCTGCCTTGTAGGCCCTCATATGACTGCTAAACTGGGGCGGGGGACTGATATGTAGGGACACTCCACTCCAGAGGAGTGGGATGGAAGGATTAGGGAGTAGAAGGTGGGTGGGGGGCAGGGCTGGGAAGGGGGGAAAGAGGACAATATGATGGAGATGTAACCTGAAGCACCTTGTACAAACTTAAGTCCAAGTGGATCAAAGCAGGCCGGATCTTGGTGACTTCAGTTTTCCCAGAGTTCACCAGGATGTTGATCTCTCATTTGGGTCCCTTCCTGGGTAAAGGCTCTGTGTTTTGGATTCACTTGAGCACAAACCTGGCATCAAGCTGAGACATCCCATGCCAAGGAGTCCATTCTAGGTATAACATGCTTTAGTCTGAACAACTCAGAAAGTTTTGGGGACCACAAATGAGTAGCTGGTGGAGGTCAGTTACCAGAGTCCTGCCAGTTGTTTCTGGGAGAATGGTCTTTCCCTCTGGTGTCCTCCATCAGCCTGTAGGTGTAAGCTGTCCATTTGTTCTTTACCATGGAGTCTCAGGCAGCACCAGGGCATGGTATGTTGGACCATTTGTCAGACAGCCAGGTCAGCAGCCTGACAGTGAATGACAGCAATCTGTGTAGGAAGCCTCTGAGGAGGCCAAGATTTTTTAATATCCTTTTTTCAGTGGTGAGACATCCTCTTTTTCTATAGATCATACATGGACATGACTGGCAGTCTGTGTATACAGTGGTAGATTTTTCTCTTTCCCATCTAAGAACCTGGGCCAATGATCAATCAGTTCTCCTCTCTGGACTGAGGTACTTGGCTTGGGCCCAATTTACTTCAGTTAAATAGCTATTGCAGTTCCCACAATGCCTAGTTTATCTTTTATCTCCTGACAGTCATAGATGAGCACCTGTATTGTCAGGATGAATTGATGGTGCTCGGTTTCTCAAACTGGACTTGAGGGTAGGCCAGGAGAAGTGCCTGGTCCTGGGTCACACAGTCATTAGACAGCCAGCAGGTGCTCCTCAGAGGAGGCCTCAGCTCTGTCATGGGGTGTTGTGGGTATAAGATCTTGACCCAGAGTTAGCTTGTTTTTGTTCATTAAACTAGCGGTAACCACCACAGCTCTTAGACAAGTGGGCTGTCCTGTAGCTGTAGGGTCCAATCATCACAGGGCATTTCTATATCCCCAAAGTTTGGGTTAAAACCTCTTCTATCTGGAAATTTTAGGACTGAAGCAGAAGTCAGAGCTGCTTATTACAGCCTCAAAAGTCTTTTGTTTAGTCTCAGTCCAGACTAGTGACTTAGTGCCTCTCCGGCTTTGTGCCGGTGTATGGAGGCTTTGTTATTTCCACAAACTCTGATATCCAGAGGAAACAACATCCTGCTGCATCTAGGAACTCTTGAGCCTGTCTCTTTGTCTTTGGAGTTGGGATCTGAAGGATGGCAGCAATGCTACTCTGAGACAGGCTCTTTGTGCCTCCCCCTCATCTAGTAGCAAAGAAAGTAAGCCTCTTAGGTACAAAATTAGTCTTTCTTAGCTGACATCCTGTAGCCTAAGGTCTACAACTCTGGCAGCACTTCCTTCATTGGCCTTTTATAAGCTATTTTCCCAGGAAACCTTTGACAGAATGGCAGGAAGTTTGCATTTAGTGTCTTTAAATCCTGGGGCAACCTGGTCCAGGTATGTTGCCCACTGTAACCTCCCGCTGGGTCTATCCATTTAAAAGCAAAGGTGGGTCAACTCACCTCTGCCAATGGTAGGCTAAAGAACACATATTTCAGGTCTGAGACAGTATACACCTGTTTCTCAGGAAGAACCAGACTCATGAGAATCAGGGGTCCTGGGTTTCTTCACAGGCTCTGAGATCCCGAGTGTCTTGAGGTCTGGTCTCTGGGGTCTCTCTATCTAGTCTTCAACCACATCAGATACCTGAGAAGGATAAATATATCTGAATAAACAGGAAGTGCAGAGCAAGCAGCTTCTAAAATTAAGAAATGACAGATAATTGGCTTTCAGAAATGTTGTGGACTATTCACCAGAGAAGATTGCTCAGATGTGAGTTTAAGCCAATACTAGCTGACTAGCGACTACACTGGGTACTTATGTAGCACTGAGCCTTTCTCATGGTGAGTTTATAAACACAAAAAACATGTTCTAGGTTGACATGCTTCAGTTAATAAGAACAGTTAGGCAAAAACAGAACTATAGAAAGTAAAAAGTAAAGTTGTACACGTAGTGCCTTTCCCAGAACTGTATGGACTTTTTATGGATTAGGCCTTTTGTTTTAGACTTGGCAGGTGGTTCTGTCTACGTGCCGAGTTTTACAGCCTGAATGGTTTTACAGGTTTCTCATCCAAGACCTCCATCTCGGAAGTCAGTTGTGTTAAGACCTGGGGCCCTGTTACAGTAGTGCCCCCATAGGCTCAGTTTAACAACACTTGGTCTCCAGCTGGTGATAATGGTTTGGAATGTGGTAGAGGCTTTAAATAGTGGGACTAGAGGAAAGAGGTCACTGGGGACTAACTCCAAGGTTTTGCTTAGTGTGTGGTCCCTGATTCTTACTTTGCTTCCTATCTGTCACAAAGTGAGTGGCCTCTGTCACACTCCTATTGCTGTGATGCTCTGCCCCCCCCCATGCTCAGAGTCAATGCAGCCAAGAGATAGTGACTGAAGCCTCTGAATGCATGAGCTAAGAGAAATATTAAGGTATTTGTCACAGTGATGGTCAACCCAATTAACACCATCACAGGAGGAAATCAACAACAGCTCAATTAACCCAGTCTTCTCAGAGAGTTAGGTCACATGTCTCTGCCACTGGGTGTAAAGGTAAGATGTCCACTCAGCAGAGTATAAAAGGACGTTAGCCTTTATCCTTCTTCCTCTCCTATGTAAGGCAGGAAAGACTTGAAAATAAAAAGGGGGATATAGACATGATATAGGAATGATAAAGAAACAAGGGTGAAGCTGTTCAGATGATTTTCTGTCCTTCCTAGTCTTCCAGCAATTTTGTGAGCACACAATTTCCTACATTAGGTCCTGTTCTGTTTGACTAACACCTGGATAGATCCTATTTTCTGCAATTGATCCCTGCCCAACATACCTTTCATCCAATTTGGAGATATTAGTGGCATACTTTCTCCACAAAATGCCCCCTTAATTCTAACTACCCTGCACTATTTTCTTGAGAAGCTGAGTTATACAGCCCATTTTTCTTTTAATTTTGTCTAAATTTAGACATGATTCTCAAATGTACTCTAAGGTTTGGACCTTGTCTTATTTACAGTTATAGGACTGGTAGTTTCTTTACTAATTTTGTTTTGTTCTTAGAAAGTTTATTTTAATGAAGAAATAGAGCTCTTTAATAAAGTATTACCTTAAAATGCCAAAAAAAAGAAACAGGGGTGGATTATTGAATCTGCTCTTTATCGTTGTATATTGATACAAAATTAAGGTTATATTTGGCAACATTTGTATAGATCTTTGTATATTGATACAAAATTAAGGTTAAGTCTTTTTAAGACATTGTACCTATGTATTTCTTTAAAATGCAATGTGAAGTTTTGACCTTTTGATAGCAATTGTCACAAACTCTTTAGGACAATTAAGAAATGCAAACTAAAAGTCATTCAAATATGTCATTTTGTTAGATACTAACAGTTTATCACAGATGTTTTATAACTTAATCAGAAATCAAGTTGCTAAGAGACAAACAACATTTGCTTATCCAAATATATGAAGATAGATAGGTGGTCTTCAAAAACCTCAAGAGAGCTGTAGAACATAGCATTCAAAGATGTTTTCTTAACTTAAGATTTTTTGATATTGAGACATGTCAGTTCTTGACAGCAACTCCCATTCTACTCCAAGTAGATTATGAGCATTGAAGAATCTCCATTTGAAGATGTTTGCATTAGTGGCAACCTTGCCACTGGGCAAGAGAAAGTCCTTGCTTAAATAGTAGACAGAATGCTGTCCAAAAAGGACAAAACTTGGAAGCAAGTAAGTTGACAGCCTAGCTCTGCCAAGACAGGGTGATAAAGTCCTTCATAATTCCTGCTTTACAATTAATGTCTGTCAGAGATACTGGGCCAAAAGGCTGAAGATAGATGCTGCAATGTTATAGAGAGAAATTGGGGACTATCCAGGCAGCCAATTATCTGTCATTTCTTAATTTTAGAAGCTGCTTGCTCTGCACTTCCTGTTTATTCAGATATATTTATCCTTCTCAGGTATCTGATGTGGTTGAAGACTAGATAGTTATAGTTTCACAGTTAAGTTTTAAGTTGTTTAAGAATTGAAGTCGTAAAAGATTTTTAAGTTGGTAATGCAAGTTAGGATGGAAACTGAGTTAGGTATAGAACTTTTAACTCATCTAGATAGATAGATAATAGAATAATATTATCAGTTGCCAAATACATATGGACTGGACATTGGGAATGTATGTTACACCTTATAATTTTCATAATTGTTGCCTAATTGTTCTTATTGTTTTGTATTGTATTTATTGTTAGAAGAAAAAGAGCCTTTCATTGAACTAAAAGGGGGAGCTGTTGGGGGGGAAGATACACCTTAAATTTAAAAAAAGCAGATAGGAGGGTGAATGGGAAGAAGGTAGAAGGGTGGGACTGGGAGGGGGAGGAGGAAGGGGACTGTGATTGAGCTGTAACTTGAAAAAATAAATAAATGTTGAAGAAAAAAAGGACTTTAGCATAAGAGATGTGTATGGGGGGTAGAGATGCAGAAACCTCTAAGTTTCTTGTCCATCTAGCTACCAGCCCACTACCACCCTAGAGGATAGACTGGCTCAGGCTCATCTGGGCTAAGGCAAGAGGAAGGCTAGACTTAACCAAAAAGGGCATAAAACAGGGATATTCAAAGGGAGCTGTGACAATGGTGTTGTTCTGAGGTCCTGGCACTGTGACATGATCTTAGCATGGAGATGTCATCGTTCTCTATGTTGGAGATGGAACACAGATGCAAGGATATTGTGTGACCCTTCCTGGGAGACTATTGGTGTACATCCCAAACAGTGTAATGACAGACCAAAGAACTGATATGACCTGTGTCAAGATTGGTGACACAATGGGCCTGCTGTTAGCTACAGGGGTGTGGGTAAGGAATTACTGGAGCATAAGGAACCCAAGGGTACATGTGTCACTGACAAACCTTCCTCAGCATGTATCATTGGTGTTCCTTATGCAACTTGTAGGCAACTGCAGCACTGGCTATTTGCTACATACGGGAACTATAGCAGCCTGGACTGGCTTCTTGAAGATTCACATGTTCATCTTGCAGACTTGGGCTTCGTTGTTTGTTTTGTTAGTTTCATGAACCCCTTAGTGTCACCTGTCCATCCACAAGGGATTGTTTCAATCCAGAAGAAGGAACTGTATGATAAGGGTGAGGATTAACAACAACAACAACAAAAGTCTGTTTGTCTTTGTGTGTATGTATGCACCTGCATGCACTAACGCACATACATGTGTACATGTTTATGTGTGTGAGTGCAAGTGCAGGCCAGAAGTCAAACTCAGGTGCCCTTTCTCAGCTCCATCACTTTGGTTTTTGAGACAGGGTCTCTCCTTGATCTGGCTCATCAAGGGCAATAGAGTGACTGGACAGCAGGCCTCCAGGATCTGCCTTTCTCAACCTTCTCAGTGCATGAATTATAAGTGTGTGTCACCACGACTGGCTTTTTGTTAACACGTGTTCTGAGGAGTGGAACTCAAGTCCTATAGTTTGCATGACAAGCACTTTACTGACTGAGTGGTCTCCTCAGCTGATTTCTTGATTTTTTTGGTTATTCCTCCTTGGAACCCTGAGGAAAAGCCTTACTACTATAGTTCTCAATTTGGAATCCATGAAAGAAACAGTTAAACAAACAAGCAAAATGGAAACTAATAATACTCAAGGAGGAAATAATGAAACTCATAACAGTGAAATGGTCTGGGTTAAGATTCAACCCCAAGGACATCTCCCAGCTCACTTCCTCCACCCAGGACCTACCTCTTGCTTTTCACCATCTCCCAGAACCACATTAGAATCCACCAAGCCATTATATATATTAATGGTTATATCATTATTAATGATATAACCATTAATATATCGGTTATATCAAAACCCAAACCATCCACTCATCTCTAGAAGCACGCAGGCATACCTGAGAGGCATGCTTTATTAATTTCTTGGGCCTCTTCATGTTAATCCAGCTGGCAATCAAAAGTATCTCTCACAGCAAAATATAATGTATTTTAGCTGTTATTTTAAAACATGCATATTAAAGTCTCTGTTTTAATATAGTATTCTTCTAGAATGATGGGATTAAGGGTGTGCACCATCACCACCCTGTTCCTTGTAACTCTAGAATTTATAAGACAACTAACTCTATAGTGCTCCTCCTGTCTCTGCTGAAGTTAAAGGTATGGGCTAACCCCACGCATTTCATGTATTTTACCTTAGCTCTAAGTTTTTTTCAATTCTTGGTGGTTTATAAAGCCAGGTTGAACAGCTGTAACCTTTAATATATTTACAGTGTTTTAAACCTGTTACCTGCTTTTTTTATTTAATAAATTTATTTATTGGTTGCTTCAAGTTACATCTCCATCATATTGTCCTCTTTCCCCCCTTCCAAGTCCCACCCTCCCATCCTCTACCCCCTAACCCTTCCATCTTGCTCCTCTGGAGTGGAGTGACCCCAAATAACAGTCCCTTGCCCCAGTTCAGACGTCATATGAGGGCCAAGAGCCTCTTCATACATTGGGGGCCTACAAGGCAGTACCACCAGTGAAAAGTGTCTCATTGCTGGGGAGGGAAAACTAAAAAACAGACTAACAAACAAACAAACCAACAACAACAACAACAACAAATGAAAGAAAAAAGAAAAAAAAGTCTATGTCCATGTTCCCTTTGGTGTATTGGTTGTAGCACAGATATCCTGTTCTGTCGTGTCCCCCTTGACCAGCAAGGACGACGCAACTCGCAAAAGCTCTTCTCCAGCAGTTTATTCAGGTCCCTTGAAAACAGTCTTCCGAATCCTTGCTTGTGTCTCTGATTGTGTCTCTGATTGTCTGCTTGTGTCTCCGCTTGTGTCTCTGCTTGTGTCTCTCCTGTGTGCTTGTGTCTCTGCTTCTCCTCCCCCAAGCCCTTATATGCCTACTCAAACCCAATCAGATCATGCCACCTGGTGATCCAAGATAGGCTCACAAAAGGAGGAAGCACACCGGGCTAGGCAGCTGTTACCAACTAAGGCTTGTTTACAGCTAAGCTTGAGCTTTCTGGCATCAAGCCAGGCGCCATCTTAGGGTTGTGGCTCACCACAGTTTTGTGGCTCGCCACAGATCCCCCTTTTTGTTTTAAAATGCAACAGGCAAGGGTAGAGGTCTGATCTCTGATATGCATGTAAAGGACATTGTAATGACCCCACGCCCAGTAGCCAACCAGGCTGGTGCCATACCTGTCCGGTATCTTTTTCTCAGAGATGGGAAACTAGGATACCAACCCATATGCAATCAAACATGCCCTTCTTGAAGTCGCTAGAAGCTGACCCCAAGTGCAGTGCTTAGCCTCGCATCCTGAGCGTGATGATAGCTTAGTCCTTTAGGACAGTCAACCAAGCTTGCGGCTGTCTAGCCTCCAAGGCAGCAAAGGCTTGCACCAGCATGGCATTACTTCTCCTCTGTGAAATCCTCATCTTACAGATACACCATAGGGCAATGAAACTGACTAGGAAGAGCATGCCTCCTAGGGCACCCATTCCCGCCCATTCCTTCAGATGATTCATGGCTCGGAGGATCCATGTTGACAGTCCTCAGCAACAGAGACATCAACCCGGGTTCAATTCACATGCACGATGGCAGTTCTCAGATTCTGCATCAGCTTATCAAACTCACCAGACCAATTTCCTGTAAGATACTGAGAGAGTTGCTTAGACAAATTTGCAGCTACAGTATAATTTTGATATGGCACAGAGGTCACACACAAACCAGTCATTTTCCACTCACAGCCAATCTGGGCCACCTGCCACAATACATCCAAGGCCGTGGCTACATTGGCTGACAAATTATTCAAGGTAGCAGCAGTCTGCACTGAGGCATCCAGGCTTCCAACCCCTTGTTCTTATAACGGGTGATAGCTGCTTTACACTCCTTTGTACATTGCTCATACACAAGTTGTTTAATTAAGGGCATTGCCAAATCAGGGTCTCCAAATACCCTTCCAGCTGCTTCAACCATTCTAGCCATGAAGTCTGAGAAAGGCTCCAGGGGATCCTGAATAATCTTAGTTAGATTGCTATTCACTGCCCCTTTTTAGGCAATGATTTCCAAGCTCTGGTTGCGATTAAATTGATTTGCTCAAACACCTGAGCTGGATACCCAGTTTGTTGTTGTGCAAATCGACCTTGCCCAAGAAGCATGACCACATCCCAGGCTGGGTTTCCTGCTGCACGATTAGCAGCAGCTTGTTCATTAGCAAACTCAATCAAGAAAGCCTTCCAATCTAAATACTGCCCAGAGGACAGGCAGGCACGTGCCAAGCTCATCCAGTCACTAGGAGTCATGCAATAACGACTAAGAGCTTCCACCTGAGCTACAGTGAAAGCAGCATTAATCCCATAAGTGCGGACAGACTCAGCAAGTGCTTTAATTACCTCAAAATCGAGGGGTTCATGATAACGATTTCCCCCTCCATCCTGAAAGACAGGGTAGTACAGCTCATGTCTCACTTCCCTCCAGACATTTGGACAGAATGACCGCCCACTAGGACCACTCAGAGGGGAAGTCTCATTATATGAAGGCGGCGCCAACACAGGCGGCCCCGGACCTGAGGGCTCTATCCGGGTACAGTCAGAACTCTTCCTTAAAGATGACTTCTCTATATCCTTTGCTAACATTTCAAGTTCCTCTTCAGACTCTGAGCTATCCTCTTCCGAAGTATCTTTCCCAGATTTGACCGAGCGCTCCTCTTTTAACTGCTCTAATGCCTCTTGTCCCTTTTCCACGGCCTTGCAATATCTCTGATCTCCTAAACAACTATGAACAAGTCTCCAAATAGGCCGTGCTCCTCCCTGCAATGTACCTTGCTCCCAGGCAAAATCTAGATCTCTCCCAAGCTTATCCCAGCAACTGATAAAGGCCAGCAAGGCCAACATTCGCTCCATTTCTGTGAGGCACTCTCTGCTTTCCTCACCTTGCTCTGCCAGTTGTGTCTTCTACTCGTCCGAATCCCGGAACTTTATTGCTCCCTCCCGGAGACCTTATTGCCTCTTTACCGAGGTCCTTATTGCTCCCTCCCGGAGGAGACCTTATAGTTCGCAACTTCCCGCGAAACTTTACCTTTAGTTCGCAATTTCCGCGAAACTTTACCTTTAGTTCGCAATTTCCGTGAAACTTTATTGTCCCAATTTATCCCAGGAACTTACCAGTGCACTGCCCCTGACTGCAGGAGTTCTGAGTCTTTTCTGGTTCCCCGTACGGGCCACCACTTGTCGCGTCCCCCTCGACCAGCAAGGACGACGCAACTCGCAAAAGCTCTTCTCCAGCAGTTTATTCAGGTCCCTTGAAAACAGTCTTCCGAATCCTTGCTTGTGTCTCTGATTGTGTCTCTGATTGTCTGCTTGTGTCTCCGCTTGTGTCTCTGCTTGTGTCTCTCCTGTGTGCTGTGTCTCTGCTTCTCCTCCCCCAAGCCCTTATATGCCTACTCAAACCCAATCAGATCATGCCACCTGGTGATCCAAGATAGGCTCACAAAAGGAGGAAGCACACCGGGCTAGGCAGCTGTTACCAACTAAGGCTTGTTTACAGCTAAGCTTGAGCTTTCTGGCATCAAGCCAGGCGCCATCTTAGGGTTGTGGCTCACCACAGTTTTGTGGCTCGCCACACTGTTCTATATAGCTAAAATCCTACTATAAGTGAATAGATGCCACATGCATCCTTCTGAGTCTGGGTTAGCTCACTCAGGATGAGCTTCTCTAGTTCCATCCATTTTGCTGCAAATTACATAATTTCATTGTTTCTGATAGCTGAGTAATATTCCATTGTATAGATGTACCACAGTTTTTTAATCCATTCTTCAGTTGAGGGGCATCTGGGTTGTTTCCAGTTTCTAGGTATTACAAATAAGGCTGCTATGAACATAGATGAGGAGACTTCCTTATGATTCCGTGAGGAGTCATTTGGATGTATACCCAGAAGTGGTATGGCTGGGTCCTGAGGCAAAGCTATTCCAAGATTTCTAAGATATTGCCAGTCTGACCTCCATAGTGGTTGCACAAGCCTGCACTCCCACCAGCAATGGAGGAGGGTTTCCCTTTCTCCACACCCTCGCCAGCATGTGCCGCCATTTGAGCTTTTGATCTTAGCCATTCTGACAGGTGTGAGATGGAATCTCAGAGTCGTCTTGAGTTGCATTTCTCTGATGATTAAGGATGTTGAGCATTTCTTCAGGTGTCTCTCGGCCATTAGGGATTCCTCCTTTGTGAATTCTCTATTTAGCTCCGTCTCCCATTTTTTGATTGGATTATTTGGTTTCTTGGCGTTTAATTTCTTGAGTTCTTTGTAGATTTTGGATATTAGCCCTCTGTCAGATGTGGGGTTGGTGAAGATTTTCTCCCAGTCTGTAGGCTGCCGTTCTGTTCGGATGACAGTGTCTTTTGCCTTACAGAAGCTTTTCAGTTTTATGAGGTCCCATTTATTGATTGTTGGTCTCAGGTTCCTGAGCTGTTGGTGTTCTGTTCAGGAAGTTGTCACCTGTGCCAAGGAGTTTGAGGGTTTTTCCCACTTTTTCTTCTAGTAGATTTAGGGTGATGGGCCTATGTTAAGGTCTTTGATCCACTTGGATTTAAGTTTTGTACAAGGTGATAAGTATGGGTCTAATTTCATTCTTTTGCAAGTGGACATCCAGTTGGACCAGCACCATTTGTTGAAGATGCTGTCCTTCTTCCATTGTGCCATTTTGGCTTCTTTGTCAAAAATTAGGTGGCCATAAGTGTGTGGGTCTATTTCTGGATCTTAAATTTGATTCCATTGATCTACTGGTCTGTTTCTATACCAATACCATGATGTTTTTACTACTATTGCTCTATAGTACAGCTTGAAATCTGGGATGGTGATACCTCCAGATGTTTTTTTTTTTATTGTAAAGGATTGATTTAGCTATTCTGGGCTTTTTGTTATTCCATATATTAATATATCTAACCCACATTAAAAAAACGTGAGTAGCCGGGCGGTGGTGGTGCACGCCTTTAATCCCAGCACTTGGGAGGCAGAGGCAGGCGGATCTCTGTGAGTTTGAGACCAGCCTGGTCTACAAAAGAGAGTCCAGGACAGCCAGAACTGTTATACAGAGAAACCCTGTCTCGAAAAACCAAAAAAAAAAAAACATGAGTGACTCAGAAAGACGCACATGGTGTTTATACACTTATAATCAGATTTCAGCCATGTAATACAGGATAACTATTCTACAGCCAACACACCAAAAGGAACAGGAACATAGACTTTGTTACCTGTTAATGGGACTCCTTGCCCTAGGGGAGCTGCCATGTAGGCCCCCAGTGCAACAGGAAGCTCTTAGCCCTCATATTGCTGCTGAACTGAAGGGGGCTGATGTTTAGGGCACCCCACACTGGAGGAGTAGGATAGGTGGGAAAGGGGAGAGAGGGTGAGAGAGTGGGACCAGGAGGGGTGGAGACAGGGGACTGTGATGGAGATGTAACTTGAAGTAATAAATAAACATTAATAGTGTGTGTATGTCCTTGGATCAACAAATCTACCCCTAGACTTACAATTTGTTTTATGTGCTATGTCTCTGTGTCCCTGTGTCCTACATGGGTCTTCTGATCTCCAGGCCTTCTCTTTATTCAGGCTGGCCAGAGACCTACAGGTCCAGCCCTCTGGTGGGTGAGTGGTAGTGGGGAAGAACTAAAGTGGAACTTCAGAGAACTGAGTGAAGTCAGTCAACAGGCAGCCAATGTTCTCTCAGGAGCCTGTGGCCTGCAGCGTGGGGACCGTGTGGCAGTGGTGCTTCCCCGAATCCCAGAGTGGTGGCTGGTGATCCTCGGCTGCATGCGGACTGGTTAGTCACTGCCCACACAGGCTAGGCACTCTCTCTTGTAGACAAAATGGAGGAAAGAGAACAGCAGCCTTTTCTTCCCAAAGAAACCACCATAGAGCATGTTGTCTTTACTCCCTATCAGTCCCCACATCCCACCTTTCCTGTTGGCCCTTATAGCTGTTCACGTCCTACTTACCCTTTCTGTTGGCCCCTATGGATGTTCATGGCCCTTTTCTGGGAAAGAAGACAATTCCCTTCCTAGCTCTCTTTAAATTTTTGGCTTCTCCAGGCCTTGTTTTCATGCCTGGAACCATCCAGATGAAATCTACAGACATACTCTACAGGCTGCAGTCATCCAAGGCCAGGGCCATTGTGGCTGGGGATGAAGTGGCCCAGGAAGTGGACGCTGTGGCCCCTGACTGCTCTTTTCTGAAAATCAAATTGCTGGTGTCTGAAAAAAGGCGAGAAGGATGGTTAGACTTCAAGGCATTGCTAAAGTGAGTATCTCCTGCCTTAGCTGGGTTTTCACCCAAAGTGGAAATGAGGCCAAGTAGTTGTACAGTGTTATGTACAGGGTAGGACCAAGGAGAATAAGTGAGACAGTGAAGACAGAAAAACAAATGCAAATGTTTAGTATAGACTCATTCCAAACATGGATGGGGCCAGGCATACAAAAGATCTTCTCAGAAGCACATAGAATGCTCCCAGAATTTTCTAACAAAGGACTGACAAATATTTCCTCTTCATTTGTGGATGGTTGTAAGGGGCCATTGTCTATCTCATACATCTGGGCTTTTACACTTGCAGACTCAGAGTGTCAGGCCATGATAGCATAAAACAAAACAAAACAACAACAACAAAATCTAGGAAGACTGAGGGTCTGAGGATCTGAGGACATGGCTCAGTGGGTAAGAACAGAGACCTGAGGTTGAATCCCCAGCGCCCAGGTGCCTGCTCAGCCAGCCTGTCTGCTCATGACTGTAACTCTAACGTCAGGAGGTAAAGACAGGCAGATCCCAAAAGCTCAGATTTCAGTTCATTAAGAGACCCTGTGTCTAGGCAAGATTGCAGAGAGCAGAAGAGGGAGACAACTGACACTTTGGCCTTTGCGTGCTCACATGCAGGTGTGTTCTTAGGACATGTCACATGAGTACACCACACACACACACACACACACACACACACACACACACACAAATCCTGGGATTAAGGTGAATCACTTGCACATGCTAGAAACAACAACATGCTATTAGATCTGAATGGAGTTGAAAGGCATCCAGAACTATTCACCACAGCCATAGGTCAAACGTAGTAAAGTGAGTGATATTTACATAACAGTATACGGAGGCAACCCTTAAGAGATGCCTGGAGCACTGACTTCCAGGCTCTTCTTCCTACATTCTATATCCTTAGGAAATGCTTTCCAGAATGGTGGTTCTTCCAAAATTTTATAGTAAGACTGGCTAGATAAATGGGATTCTTACCATATGTCTCAAATCCTTCCATTAGAGACACATGCCTTAGGAAACATTTAGGGAGAATATGAAGGTGTTTTTTTTTTCCTTTCTACTGTCATTATCTTTAAAACAATTTCCATAAAAATAAACAATAAAATATTAGCTTTTAGAGATTAAAACTCAAGAGAAGTGGCCTAAGAGACTTGTGGATTCTTCCAGAGAATAAAACTAGGTGTCAGGAAACCATGTAGGGTGCCAGAAAGATTTGCAAAGGACCTGGGTTTGCTTACCAGCACCTATATGGCATCTTACGATTGTCTATAATTCCAAGTCCAGGGGATCTGATACCCTCTTCTGGCCTCTACAGTAAACACATGCACATTGTGCATATACATACATACATATATATATATATATACATGAAGACAAAACATCCATACATATAAAATAAAATTTTTTTTTAAATATTTCAATCACTTGGAAAACTAACTGCTCACATTCTGTGCTCCTGGTATCATGCTGGGGCCCAAAAAACTGAGTTAACATTAAGTCTCTGCTAAGTATATTCTTGCTTTCTTTGTTTTAGGGTTACCTTTCTCACTAAACTATCTGAGCTAGCTTCTCTTCACCTTCACCCCATTTCACAGACATGGAAAGTGAGTCTCACAGATTTAAGTAACTTTGTACAAACTCACATGGATAACAAAGTGCTTCCCCGGACTCACTCAGGAATCCATGAATTTTACCACTCAAGAGCCTCCCTTCAGAGATAGGTCATGTGACTTGCCTCTATCAGCTTGAGGGCTGGTGAGGGAAGGTGAATCACAGGATCATCAGTATACAGGCTAGATCTGCAATACTGACTTTCTGTTTCCTGTAGGGATGCATCAACCACTCATGACTGTCTGGAGACAGGAAGCCATGAATCAGCTGCCATCTATTTCACTAGTGGGACCAGTGGCCCTCCCAAGATGGCAGAGCACTCCCATTCCAGCCTGGGCATCAAGGCCAAGATGGACTCTGGGTAAGCAGAGCCTTTTCCCTCTATAGATTCATGACAACTGTCCTGGAGTCAGGTCTGCTTTGCCTTGGAGACTTGTAGAAAGACAACAGAGAAGGGAGGCCAAAAAGGCAAGGCTTCACATGCTGGGAACTCTTCAGTGTGACATCTCTGTTTCAGACAACATGAGGTTTAAAAGCCTCTCCCTTGTTTCAGGCCACAGCAGTAGAATGAATGAAGGATGTCCTCCTCCCAGATGTTCTCTACCTTGCCTCTGGGGTTCTGGCAATTTGCTTTGATGGCACTCAGATTCCAGGAGGACATCTTCTTGATAGCAACAAATTACTTTGCAAATTCATTCATGTAAAAAGTATTGTTAGAGGAATGAGATGGGCTGAGTTATTGGAGTTTCTAGAACACAGGACTCGAGACAGCACTGATTTCATTGCTAGGTCACTGTGACCTGTGGAATCAGAAGGCACAGTGCCAAGGTCTTCATGAACTAATAACTGAAGGTCTATGTGCTCTTCATCCACAGAAACTTCCAGCAATGATAATTTTATTATTTGACTGAGAAATATTTAATGTTAAAACTTTTTTAAAGCATAAATTTCATACCTGTGAGTCAGCTGTATCAGAAACCTAAATTAGTCTAAATTAGGAGTGAGGAGTATAGCTTTATAAAGTCTTCATCACAGAAGCTAGGGGACTTGAGTGCAGTTCACAGAATCCACATTTAAAAAGCATGGTTTGGTGGCCCACATCTGTAATGCTAAATCCTGGAGGTGGTGATTGGTGGACTCCTGAAACTCACAGGCTGGCAAGCTTAGCCTTGTTGGGAAACCCCAGGGCAGGCAGTGAAAGATGTTATCTCAAAAATCAAGGTACACAGGATCTGAGGACAATACCTGGTGCTCATCTCTGGTCTCAACAAACAGGCACATGCATACACCCAGGTGTGTGACCTCCTCCCATGAACATATACATAAGTACATGTGCATATAATCACACACAAAATAATTTAATAGATGAGATGAAATGAAGCACAAATTTTAAAGGACATGTAATAAAGCTAAGATATTACTTGTCACTACCCACCATCCCAAATCAGTCTCATTATGCTTAATATTCTAGAGATCAATCATCTTCAGTATATGTGTGTACACATGTGTGTACATGCGTGTTCTTCCTCTCTATCCTACAACATCTTTGCCTTAACACGGGGCTTATGCCTCTTATTCTGCCCTGGAGAGAGAAAAGAAACAAGTTTTTCCTGTACAAAAACAAAACAAACAAAAAACAAACCTGCAGCTGTGTTCAGGCAGTTTATGACACTTGGAGCAAAGAGAACCAAAGGCCTCCTCAGCCAAGCGTGTAATTGGCAAGACTGTCAGCATGCTGACTTAGGAGGAGATGGCTCAGCGGGGAAAATGCTGACACAACTCTGAGGACCTGATCTCAGATCCCCAGCACCCACATACGAACTCAAGTGTGGCGGTACATAACTGTAACCCCAGCACCGGAGGAGCAGAGCCAGCATGATCTCTCTGGAGCTCATTGGCCAGTCAGCCTAGCCACAGTAAACCCCAGGTTCAGTGAGAGACCCTGTCTCAAAGCATAAGGTGGAGAGTGATAGATAAGGACACTTGGTCACTCCATGCATGTGCATACCTGCATACTCTCTTGCACACTCATGCATACACCAACCCACATACATAAGAACGTTTGCTTTGATGCCTTTTGTTAGTAAGCTTTTCCTGGGTGATTCCACTTGGCAGCCACTGTCCTAGTATTGGGAGTAAGGTGAGAGTGAAACCCAGTTACCTACTAAATTGTATCTTCTAGGGTCACACGTTCTAAAGCACTGCCACTTCTTCACATGTGCTGCATGCCCACACCTAGTCCTTCCCCCACACAACCCCTTAAGCTCCACACCTGTCAGTGTGCACAGCTCTGTGTGCCTATGTTCTGTGTCCTCAGCACCTGGACGTGCCTGGCTGCCTCTGACACAGTATGGGCCATCTCAGACACAGGTTGGATAGTAAACATTTTGGCCTCGTTTCTGGAACCTTGGACTTTGGGAGCATGCATATTTGTCCATCTTTTGCCAAAGTTTGATCCACAAACTGTTCTAAAGGTAAGAAAGGAATATTCACATTGGTTAATCAGAGTAAGCACTGGGTTTGCACACTCCAGGTTATTACAGTTAGTATCAATTCATAGAACTTCTGCTTCAGTTCATAAAAATCCCAGTCTCATGGATGAGCAGTGGACAGCAGGAAGCAAGATGGAAGTTTGCACCCATCTAACAAAGCTCATGGTCTAGGGAGAGAGGTGGACACTCACATCGGTGAATGGCATGCATTCAGGAGGTGGGGCTAGGTGGTTGTTCTGTCAACTAAGAGGCACTTCTTTTGCTGTCAGATTTCAGATAAAGGGATGAGAGGTAATAACATCCCCCCATACACATGTATGTATGTATGTATGTATGTATGTATGTATGTATGTATGTATGTATATGACAGTGTGCACACATGTATATGTCTATGAATATGCATGTGTGTTTATGTGTGTGCCTGTGAATGTGTATGTCATATTTCCTTAGGGGAGGAAGGGGTTGGGAGGGAGGCAGGGGGAAGAGAAGAGGAGGGGCAGGAGGGGTGAGGAGGGTAGAAAGCCTGGTTCTTTTCTTATGGCAGTAACTAACATGCCTTTGCCTCATCTTTTCATTACTTGGCACCATTATCTCCAAATCCAACTGCATGAGGGTTAGGGAGCCATCGTATGGATCAATCCAGCATATGGAATGCATGATTCATATCAGACACATATGTAACCATCACCAGATGGAAGCTTCAAGCATTTCCATAGCTGCAAAAAGTGCCCATCCCTCACCTGGCCATGTCCTCACCTCATAAGTTAATAACTCTTTTGACTTCTACCAGCTTAAATTTCACCTCTTCTCTTGTTTTTTGTAAATTCAAGTGTGAGATGCATTGTCTTTTGTCTGGTTTCTTTCACTCAGCAAATTTCTCTGTGAGAATAATTCCCCCTTTTTTTTTGGTTTTTCTGAGACAGGGTTTCTCTGTATAACAGCTCTGGCTGTCCTGGACTCACTTTGTAGACCAGGCTGGCCTTGAACTCACAGAGATCCGCCTGCCTCTGCCTCCCAAGGGCTGGGATTAAAGACCTGCGCCACCACCGCCCGGCCAATCCCTATTTTTGCCTGTGTATGAAGTTGCTTTTTTTGTTTTAAATTTCTCTATAATATCCCATTCTAAGAACGTGTCATTTCTTTCCCATCATATTACAGATGGATGTTGGGTTTATGCTCAGTTTGGGGAATTTACCTGGGAGGAATTCTAAAAAGCAAATAGGTTTTATTTTCCTGTAGAGTCTGAGGTCGTCATTAAGGCAATTTACATGCTTAGCTCTGTATTACAACATAGTAACAACCAACAAATGTGCTTTCATCTTGATTGCAAAATATAATGCAGGGATAGCTGCAGTCATTAGTTACACACGCAGGAAACTTGTTTGATACTTGCATTTTCTTTATTTTTTTCCTAGACTTTTGCTTAGATCACCATTCAGTTCTCCACAAAGCAAGTATAGTGAGGGAAACAGAATTTCATACCACGTGGTAAACACTGACTCCTCCAGATGCTTGCAGTCCACCTGACCCTGCAGGGCTCAGGCCCGTAAACAAGATCACAGTGCATGCTGCACGAGGTCATTGTGGGAACTGCACAAGGAAGCACAGGGTGGAGTTAATTTGGATCCAGGTCTTCGGGGAACACTGCTTTGGAAATGTGGGGAGATGTTTATAGCCACTTTTGACTACTGTGATCTCTCACAGTTATTTTCATGGAAATAGCCAATAATAAGCCTGGTTCCAGAAGGTTAAGGCACTGAGCCAAGATCACATAACTCATTTGCTGCAGCACCTGGTCTATTCCCCCTGATGGTTGAGGAGTACCCTTTGGTATGGTGGGGTGAGACAATAATTAGTCTTCCACTGGGTGGGAAGAGCCAGCCAGGCTTCCACAAAAGTGTTCCATCTGTCGTGTCTTGAGGACATATGAGAATCAGGAGTCTTGGTAAGTATGAAACAAACACAACAGAGAAGCCAGGCTTTCAGTCTGGATCACTAAAGCTTGAGAAGTGGCTGTCATGGTTTGTGTGCCTTGGTGAGTTGGCATCCAGTCTAATGAGCAGTGTCTCAGAAAGCTCTCTCCCCACAGGTGCTCTCCAGCTACCCCATCAATAGCATGGTGGGCGCCCCTCTCATTTACCGGATGTTGCTACAACAGGATCTTTCCAGGTGATGGACCCTTAGGTGACTGATAGGAGCCCCTAAATCCATCCTTATGCCTATTTATCTAGAAATACTTAGCCTATATAAGGTCAAGGACATCAACACAGCACCCAGAACCAAGCCTGGGTAGACTTCAGTTCCAGCGAAGTTAAGGAAAATAATTTCTCTTCTTTAGTTACAAGTTCCCACATCTGCATAGCTGCTTCAGCGGAGGGGAAAGCCTTCTCCCAGAGACTCTGGAGAACTGGAAAGCTAAGACAGGACTGGAAATCCGAGAATTCTATGGCCAGACAGAAACGGTATCTGCTCCCCGGGGACCATGGGCTGAGTGCACGTGCCAGACTTCAAATTCTGTTTGATAATCAGGTTATTGTGAAGTAGTGTGTCGCTGTTTTAGTTGAGAAATACTCATTGAACATCTATTTTGGAAACAAAAAGACTGTGCTCCTAATTTCCTAGAAATTGCATCCTAGTAGGGGAAGAAGAGAGAAAAATCAAGAAATAAATGCCACGGTAGGTGATGAAAAGAGCTATGAGAAAAGGTAAGGATAGTCAAGCGCTAGGGGCTTAGTCTGTTCTGTGCTGCTATAACATAATACCTGAGGGCAGGGGATTTGTGAAGAAAAGTAGATACTTTGGCTTACAGTTTTGAAAGCCAGGAAATCTAAGATTGAATGTCAGCATCTGTTCCCACCTTGGGTA
>CAJQZJ010001826.1:1235655-1253816 GCA_907164525.1 Lophiomys imhausi | reverse complement strand
CCCACCTTGGGTATCCCCATGCTAATATTTATCCATGATAAAAAGTCGGTGGAGAAACAGACATGAGCAAACCACACTAACCCAGGGATAGTCTTGCTTTGTAGAAGCCTACTCTTGTGTGTCAGACAGTCTTAAGAGAGCACTGGGTCTCATCAGAAAGGCATTAATTCCTTACCTACCTAATGGCTCCTTTTAGGCTCCACCTTCAAACACCACCATGGCAACCAAAACACAGCAACTGTTCATTCAGACAAGATGACCAATCGTGGAAGTTCTCTGTGATGGAGTCATATGTTAGCCAGAACAGCAGCCCTCAGATGTGTCAGGCACAGCACTCAGCTGCTCAGACAGAGGCAAGGGACATGGAGAAGCCAGCACAATCCTACCATCCCTGCCGATATATCTTGGAGTTGGTGGGCCACATGTGCACATGTATCTGCATTGTTCCATGCTACTTATCAGAGCAGCCTGGAGATTCTGTCCCCCAACTCAATTTGTTCCTTTTCTGGGTGTCTGTCTCTCCTGAACCTCAGTGTTCCTCCCCTCCCCTCCCCCCTCCTCCCCTCCCCTCCCCTCTGCCCTCCACGCTCTCACCGATCTTCCTTCTCTGGCTATGGACCTCCTTGGTAGTGTTCCCCCAGCAGGCTGGAGGCAGTGTGAGGCTGTGATTTGAAGCAGTCAGGAAGAGCTTTCAAACACAAGTGAGGACCAAGTACATGGAGAGCATACCTAGTAATGGCTGCCATCCACTGCAGAGGGGGCTTCTCTGTACCACAGCTGAGTCTCTGAGGGCAGGGTTCATTTCAGGATTCAAGCAAACTGTCTCTACCATTAGAGGTATTTAATACCTTGTAGACCTCTCAGATGACAGATGGGAAACTTCATATTTTAAAATATTACTTGACATATACAAACTGAACATAAAATTTCTCCTCCTTCTCCTCCCCTTCTTCCTCATCCTCATGTTCCTTTTCTTTCTCCTTCCTCTTCCTCCCCCATCTCCTCTTCCTTCTCTTCTTCCGTTCCCACCTTCTTCTTTCTTTTCTACTTCCTATAAACCGAGAATCGAGTTCAGAGCCTTGCACATGCTAGACAATTGTTCTACTATCAAGCTATACCTAATCCTGCAGTGTGATATTTCTCTATCTGTGTGTCATGATCACTCAGGGTTTTTAGCATGTCCTCTTATTCAAATGTTTACCATTTCTTTGTGTTGGGAGCATTGCCTCTTCTCCAGTTTTGAGATGTGTGATCCATTACTGCTGATTTTCGTTGCTCTAGCTCATTCCTCCCATCTACTTTGATTTGTGGAGAGTAGTTGTTCATTTCTCTTCCCTTTGGAGCAAACAGATTTGTCTTCTGAACAAACAGTTTGGTAACACCTCTAGGATTGGGGTTCCAGGAAAAGGGAGAGAGCCAGGGTATGGGAGTGGAGGAGACAGGGATATGAACAGGGGTGAGACCTGCTTCTGAATCCTTCTTTCCTTTGATTGTACAGTTCTTGCTGAGGCTTCCTGTTTTGTCTGTGCCTTTCCACAGGGACTCACCTGCAGAGTTTCCAGGACAATGACAGTCAAACCAGGTTACCTGGGAACAGCCATTCCTCACTATGATGTACAGGTTTGCTACGGGTGGTATGAAGATGGTTAATGTGTGGAATCAGATTTATTTGTTACATTTTCATTGAGTTGAACTAATACCACATGCCAGCAGAGACAGGTGAATGACTCAGACCCCCATCTTCCAACTTAAAAAAAATGACCAGAGCTAGATCGATTCACAGAAGAATTCTACCAGTCTTTCAGACAAGAACTACAGCCAACGCTTTTTAAAATTACTTTAAAAAATACAAGCAGAAGGAACACCTTCAAACAGTTTGGTAACAAATTATGTGAAGCCATAATAACAATAACAACAAAACCAGGTAAATACATTACAACAAAATAAATGAAACTACAGACCAATATGACTGATGAACATAGATGCAAAATTCTCAATAAAATATTTGTAAACTGAATGCTGGCACATATAAGAAAGATCATCCACAATGATCAAGTTGTCTTTATTTTAGACATTCAGGTTCAACATACCTAAATCAATAAATATAATAAATCATATAACTTGACTTAAAGACAAAAATCACATGATTATCTCAATATGCATAAAAAGCCTTTGAAAAAAAATTCCAACCCAACTTCATGGCAAAAGTGCTGTAGAGAACAGGACTGGAAGGAACAAACATCCACATAATAAAAGTTATATATGAGAAACCAACAGCCAAAATCATCCTAAATGAAGAAAATTTCAAATAAATCAGTTTAAAATCAGGAATGAGACAAGGCTGCCCACTCTCTCTACTCCTTTTCCATAGAGGCTAGAAGCATTAGCTGTAGTTATAAGGCAGGGGAAGGAAATTAAATAGAAAAGAAGTCAGATTGTCTCTATTTGCAGATGATATGATATAATGCATAAGAGATCTCCAAAATTTCACCCAAAAAAAAACCCTCTAGAAATGTCCTACACTTTCAGTGAAGTGTGAAGATCCAAAAATCAACTTACAAAAATCAGTAAGTTTTTGTATAACAAAAACAAACATACTGAGAAAGAGATCATCAGTACATTCCCATTCATAAAGGTCTCAAAGATATAATTAGGAATAAATTTAATCATGGAGGTAAAAGTCTTCCACAGTGAAAACTTTAAATTTTGGAAGAAAAAAGTTGAGGAAGACACTAGAAAATGGAAAGACTTCCTACATTTATGGATTGGTAGAATTAATAATGTAAAAACAACCATTCTACTAAAATCAATTTATAGAGGCAATGCAATCCCAATTAAAATCTCCAGGACATTCTTCACTGAAAAAGAAAACAAGTTTTAAAACTCATATGGAAACACAAAAGACCCCAGATACTCAAAGCTACCCCGAGCAAAAAGAATAGGGCTGGAGGAATTACCACACCAAATTTCAGGCTGTATTACAGACCTACATCATTAAAGAGCATACTACCAGCAAACAAAACAAAACACCTGTAGATTAATGGAACAAAATAAAAAACCCAAACATAAGCGCATATAACTGTAGCCATCTTCTCTTTGACAAAGTTGTCAAAAAGACACACTGGAAGAAAGACAGCAATCACCAACAAATGGTGCTGGGAAAACTGGATATCCACAAACAGAGGAATTAAATTAGATACCAACAAACCAAATTGATGAAAGAACCAAATGTGAAACTTAAAATACTGAAATCTCTAGAAGAAAACAGTGGCCCATGATGGGCAGATGCAGGAAAGGCCTTTCTGAGTAAGAATTCATTTGCTCAGTTAAGTAAGGTCAGCAATCACAAACAGGCCCTCATAAAACCAGAAAGCTTCTGTGTGACAAAGAAACAGCCAACCAAATGAAGAGGATTCTCATAGAGGAGCAGAGACTCAGTCAGCTGTACACATGACTGAGTAATAATACTCATAATATTCAAAGAACTCAAGAAACAAAAAAAAATCAAGAAAATAAAGAACCCAATTCAAAAATGGGCTATGGATATGAACAGAGAGTTCTCAAAAGAAAAAAATTTAAAAATGGCTAAGAAATATTTAAAGGTATCATCAGCAGTTAGGGAAATGCTTTAAATGCTTTAAAACCACCCCACTCATAATAGCCAAGACCAAGAAAAGAATAAACAACATGCTGTCAAGGACTTAAGAAAAGGGGGACCCTCATTCATTGTTAGTGGGGTTGTAAATGGTGATCCACTCTGGAAATCGATGTGAAGAATTCACCAAAAGCTAAAGGCAAATCAGCCATGTGTCCCAGCTATACCACTCCTAGGCATATGCCCAAAGGATTCAACACCCTACTCCACAGATACTTGTTAGCTACATTCATTCCTGCTCTGTTCACAACAGCCAGGAATGGAAACAACATAAATGTCCTTCAACTGATGAATGGAAAATGAAAATTAATGTGTATTCATTATGGAACACTATTCAGCTGTAAAGAAACATGAAATCATGAACTCTGCAGATAAATGGGTAGATAATATACTGAGTGAGATAACCCAAACCCAGAAAGACAGATGCTGTGTGTTCTTTCTTACTTCAGGATCCTAGCTCCAAAACTTTAGGTTTCAGTATATAACATGGGGTAACCACAGAAACCAGGAGGGTAGGAAGAGATCCTGGGGAAAATGAGGTAGAAGAAATTCTGGAGAGGGAGATAGTAAGTCATGGGTGATACGAAGGCAGAAAGAGAAAAATGGGCAGAGTTTAACTCGGGAAAATGGGAAGAATGAAAGGTAATGCAGAGAGGTGTAAGAAACGAAAGACAAATAACACTTAGGATGTTTTTAAAAGCCAAAGAGAAACACATTATTTTGTTTATTTGAAAATACATACAATGTGTGTGTGTGTGTGTGTGTGTGTGTTCATGTGTGTCTGTGTGTGTAAAATATACAGTTTAAATGAAGTTACACTACATGGGTATTAATGCTTCCTCCAAGAGCCATAGACTAACAAAAGCCAAAATTCTAATTCCAGGCATGGGAAAACTCCCTTGGGGTTGTTGGTTGTGGATAGTACTCCAAGAGACTCCCAAAACAATATAGGCTATTGCCCTTGTCCTTGGTTGTCTCCCAAGATCTGATGATAAGACCCTATTGGTGAAGACAACACATACTTTGGACATAACACTTGGAAAAACTGATCTGGAACTGACCTGAAAATCTCCTTCCTGAGGCCTAGCTCTCCAGTATTGGAAGGTGCTTTGCAAGCTGGCCAGGGAGAAAGCAATCAATACACCCACTCAGTTGTAAAATCTAAAAAGAAGTACTGGCCCAGCAAGATATCCCCAATGGTTCAATAATGACAGTTTTATCTTAAGAGTTAACCAGTAAATATGTAACTGGACTTATATGTAGCCTGTTCAATAGGAGAAAATTCATGTCTACTTCTATAAATTGATGGGTAGTTTATAGAGAGATCATATATCCTTGAGGAGAACCTACTACTGCCATTTGCCATTTTCCTAAACCAATATAATTTCTAACTACATTTTAAGTACTTATCCTTATACTCACAGATAAGCATATCTCTCTCTCTCTCTCTCTCTCTCTCTCTGCAATAAGCAGAGAGCACTACAGAGATCCACAAGTTACCTAAATGCAGAGAGCAACTGGCAGTGGGATAACCAACCCCAATTAATACATCTTTAATGAAACCCCCACACCTAAGGCTCAGGAAACATTATGGAAGAAGGATCAGAAAAAACATAAAAGCCAGGATGCCAGGGTTCATGCTGTGAGATAGTATCTTCTAGAGGTAACAACAGAAGCTGTACCCATGAAATATCAACAATACAGTTGCAGAGACAAAATCTGCATAATGACCTACTCAACATGAATGAGTATGATTTCACAAGGCTCCACACCTCTATGAAGAAGTAGAAGCCATCAGTGGCTAGCTACCAAGAGTGAGAGAACCAGTTTTCTCCAGGGGCAAGCTTCCTAACTTGTTATCCAATCCCAAATAATCAACCCTAAGCACAAGTGTATTTGAACAACACTAAATGGGCTCAGCATGCTATGTGTATGTTTAATATATATATATATATATATATGTATATATATGTATATATATATGCATGTATAGATGCATGTATGTATGTAACAGTAGTTAAAGAAGAAAAGGTCATGAATTTGGGGGAAGTGAAGAGAGACAGGTAAGGAGTTGAAGAAGAGGAGAGAAATTATGTAAATAAAATAGTAATGCATTAAATTCTCAAAAATAACAAATTTAAACTTTAAAATATTGATATTTAGTACTGATATATTAAAATAATATTTTAAAGGATGAGGGGAGCCAGTGTGTTGGTTCAGCGTGTAAGAGTTTGATGCCCTGAGACTCACATGTGGAAGGAGAGAACAAACTCTAACCTACAAGTACACGTACACACGAGTGAATGAATATAATATTTTTATTTTTTGAAAAGGAAGAGAAGAGAAAGGAAGGGTTCCTGTTGAAAGCAAAACGGTCTCCACTTGACCAACGCTGACATCATGCACAGTTGGTTCTAGTTCTTTTTCTGTAGATCAACCGCCCAATCTTCTTCTTCCTTCAGGTCATAGATGAGCAGGGCAATGTTCTGCCCCCTGGCAAGGAAGGAGACATAGCCATCAGGGTGAAGCCTACTCGGCCTGTGGGCATCTTCTCTGGATATGTGGTGAGGACCTATGTCTCTCTCTGTACCCTGTAAGGATGAGACAAACCATATAGGATGAGAGAGGCCTAGTGTTATGAACACCCCCAAAAAGTATTGGTGAGATTCACAGAATTATCAGAGTTCAAAATGGGCACTTTTCCATAATGATACCCAATTCTGTGTAAGCCAGCCATAGTATTAAATTAGAACAAGAAAGAATAGGCCCTTTGTAAAGAAAGAAGCCAGACTATTCACCCTTGCCATCCTTAGCCAAGTACTAAGAAATCACTAGAACGCTCACCTTTCCCCATGAGCCTTTGCAATAACAAACACTTCTACCTACATCACGCCAGTATTTTATTACTTTATTTAATACAAGCAGCAGCTGTATTCTCCATGCTCTCTCCACAAAGCATGGACCCAGGCTTTATGGCATTGTGGAATTTTGGAGCCATGCTGGGTACTCCACGGAGAGAATCACAATAGTACTGACAACATCCAGGGTCCAGACCTCTGGAAGGCACTCACAGGTAACAGCTGAGCAGGGCCAGCTCTCTCAGGAAGTGACGGTGAAGCCAGAGATTATAAACTCAGTCAAATGTACAGCTGTTGGGAAGTGGTAAGAGACAACATCAAATACACACCTGGCTACATGGTGAAGGCTTGTGCCGAGGATAATAAATGAACAGGTCCAGTGATAATGTTCTCCTATTATTTATTGTAGTGGTTCTCAACCTGGGTTTCAAAATTACAGTCATGAAATAACAACAAGAATAATTGCATTGTTAGGGGGCCACCACAACATCAGGAACTGTATTAAAGGGCTTCAACATCAGGAAGGTTGAGAACCAGTGGCTTACTGAGTATATACTTTAAGACAAGCACCATCTTAAAATTCCTGATATACCTTAAACACATTCAATGCTTTTAGACACTGTGTAAACATTTTAGATCCAGTTTGCTTTAGTTCAAATGCCACTGCAGTATTTGTTGGATGATCAGGAGCAAGTTATTCATCCCCCTGTTTCACTTTCTCATTGGTGAGTTTGGTATCATGCTATAGCACATCAGGAATGTAAAGACAATGGTGTTTGTGAACCTCTTGGAATTGCAGTACATACAAGTGTAAATAAAGTAACCATGACTGGTCCAAATGAACACTTCTACTGTACAGGGGAAGCTGAGGCTCTGTGACCAGGATACATCTACATTGCACTCTTCTCCAAACATTGCCTGTGTACTTCCCCATGTGTTCCCACATGCTAGTGAGGAACATGAGTGTCCCCTGCACCAACGATGTAATGGTAGTGGTAGATCTATTCAAGGCCATGATGGCAATGCCAGCAAAAACTGCATGATGACTATAAGAAATCTGAGCCAGTGGTTAAGAAATTTGGTGTCTAGTCTCAGTTCTACAACCTAGAATATTGGTTTGTCTTCAAACACGTCCCTTGAACTTCCCTTAACATTCCTGATGATGGAGCTCAGCAAAGAATTCTAACTTAGTAATTGGACTTCAACTTAAAACCAATGTCCCCATACCTGAGTAAGATGTAAAAATGTCAAGACAGTGGGTAGCTCTCAATACTCCTTACTATTTATACACTAATATCTCAGCTAAATAGAGGGGCCCAGCCATGGCAAAGTATGAACACTGGTTGAGACTTTGGAATCATGCTGACCAGTCTCTAGACTTTTCCAGGATAATGGAAGTGCAGGGGGAAATGTCAAATGGACTCAATAACCTTGGGTAGTGTTGTGGAGTGGACAGAGGTTGAACTGTCCATAGAAGGGAAAATGGAATATAGAGGGGAAACACCCTAGAATATAAATGGATCAGTAAATATGTCAATATTATCTGTAAGGTTTTAATTTATGAGAGCAGGTGAGAGACCCTCAGAGGAATGATTGAAATACATGGAGAAGATCCAGGTTGGCTGGAGAATCTGAGGTTGGTAGATTCATAACAAGTCCACCATACAATGTACAGCTGTTCAGGGGGTAAACTGAAGTAACTGTTCATAGAAGTTCTGGGACAGGGGACTTCACTTTGCAGACACAGTAGCTCTCTGTTTTTGTGCTCACTAGGACAATCCCAAGAAGACACAGGCCAATATTCGAGGAGACTTTTGGATTCTGGGAGACCGGGGAATCAAGGATCCTGAAGGATATTTCCACTTCATGGGACGGACAGATGATATCATTAATTCCAGTGGGTGAGTACAGTTTCTGGACCAGGGAGGATGTTCTAGGTTTTTGTTCTGCCTGGTTCTTTGTCCTAGAGGTTGGGTGTCCCGTCTTCTCTGAAGGACATACTTTTGCAGGTACCGAATTGGACCATCAGAGGTGGAGAATGCATTGATGGAGCACCCTGCTGTGATGGAGACCGCTGTGATCAGCAGCCCAGACCCTACCAGAGGAGAGGTGACAGCACAGTGGTGAAACAGAGGACAGTGTTGTAAAGAGGCTATGAACACAGACTCACAGGCTGGACAGCTTGAGTTCAAATACTGGTCCTATGCCATGTGGCTGTATGACCTTCACCAAGCTGTTTAACCACTTTTTTCCTCAGTTTCCCCATTTGTGAGATGAGGGATTTGTCATGAGCATTATATGTACTATATATTTGGAAAGTGCTTGGGACAAGGCTTATCACTATCTGTAAGGATCTGTTTGTTGACAAGAGTAAAAGAAAAGGGACTTGGTCTAAAAGACACAGCCCTTGAACTGTGGAGTGAATAAGGAGGACCCTGTAATGCCAAGATTGCAAGATTGTGCAGAGCTTAGTGTGTGCGTGGAGAGGGCTTGTGGTGGGTAAGTGGTTCAGTGTCCCAGTGTACTTCTGTGTGGCACAAGCTCGGTGATGTCATATGTCTGGCAGATATTGGGCACAGGGCATGTAAAATAATGAGAGCCACTGGGAGAGCAAAAGAGGGCCTTCCACAGTGCTCTGAGTTGGAGATGGTTTTGTTTTACTTCCCATGAACTAAATATGAGAATTTTATCCCATCCTACTAATGGGTAAGCTCAAGTTAGAAGAGATTAAACAAATCACTTAAAATTAGAGTCCCTAGTCTTTGTTTTCCTCTCTTTGCTCTCTGTACCTACGTTCCTCCAAGAACTCTTTACTGCCCCTAGAGTATAGGGCAAGCCTGGAGTCTCTTATCCTCACTTCTCATTAAAAAAAAAAAAAAAAAAAAAAAAAAGCCACTTGACAACAAGTTAGATTGTTGGCTGTTCTTACCCACTTCCCATGTTTTCCTTTCCTTTGGCCCAGGTATTTGGATGAATGCGGGCATTTAGTTGTGGTAGCCATAGTGGGTATCTTGATACTGATTTTGCTTTATCCCGAGAGATGAGTGAGTATTCTGGTTCCTCTTGGCTCCCATCCTTGCTGTAGGTGGTGAAGGCATTTGTGGTCCTAGCCCCTGAGTTCCTGTCCCACGACCCAGACCAGCTCACCACATTGCTGCAGCAACATGTGAAGTCAGTGACAGCTCCCTACAAGTACCCCAGGAAGGTGAGGCCGTTGCTATCCCATGTGCTTTGTGCTTGAGGAAGCACATCTGTCATATTTCTCTTCTTTGGCATGAGGACAGTCCTCCCTGCAGTGACCAAAAACTTCCCAAAGACAATCCAACAACTATCTTGGTACATAAAAGATGGCCATGGTTTTTGACTTGTTCTGAATTAAAAGTCAAATGCTTTCATGGGAGTTCCAGTAATTCTGACCTCTACTTGCACTTGTTCAGTGGGGCTTTGCAAAAATCTTCAGAACCATACAGAGTTCAGTTGCAATGATGGAAATACAACTTAAAATATGCTGCTTAAATAATTGACAAGTCCATGAGTTGGCACAACCTTCTTTGTGATTAGTTCCAGGCATATGTATGATGTGGTCAGAGATTTTTACCTTCACTTCTTCACTCTCCTTCTCTACTGGCTTCATTTGCTGAAATGCTCTCTGTGGGGTGCCATCCACTCCAAATATATATTCTTAGCAGCTTGGCGAATTATAGGAAGGAAATAGCATGTGTGTCCCCCAAAGACCAGTGAAAGTCTTGGAGTTGCTTCTTGCTAGACAAATTTAGGTACACATTATTAAACCATTCTATGCAACCAGGACAGTGGGATATCTTGATTGGTCAGTTCTATGTCATGTGGTCATCCTTGTAGAAAGTAGAGGAAGGATGGGAGAGAGTTCTTCCCTACAGCCAAAATGTGGTCCAAGTGAGGAATGGGAGGGTCTTCTAGAAAAATAGAAATGCTCTTACCAGAAATGACAGACCACAAAGACTGCAGATGGCTCCCTAGTGGCTTTCACTCTGGGGACTAAGGCAAGTGCATTGCCATGGCAGGAAGGCCATGTCTGCTCAGCTTCTCATCCCTGTGGCAAAGTACCCTAGTAACACTTTAAGGAGGAAGCAGATATTTTTGGTTTGTGGTTGCAGAAGTCGTAATCTCCGGTCATCTAGCTCTATTAACATTAGACTTGTGGCAAGATAGAAACATCATAGTGGAAGCCCATGGTAGCCAGAAGCTGTTTACCTCACAGTAGTCAAGAAACAGAACAACAGAGGAAGGGACTAGGGACAAGATAGCCCTTGAAAGAATGCTCACCTCCAAAGAGCTCATTGCCTCCTATCAATGCCACCAGGTTCTGAGCTCACAGTGGTTTATCCATTATTGAAACCAATGAATAAATCACACTTTCAAAGTACCTCGCTGAACACACATTGGCCTTCAACACATGAGCTTTTTATTTGTGGGCACTTCATGTCCAAACTACAGCAGACACAACTGTTGGATTTTGCTCAAAATAAGAATTTCTCCCAGAGAAGGGGGGATGGGGAATAGTTTGAGGCTGGTATGGAAAGTGAGGCCAACATTGTTCAGCTAAGAGCCAATTAATTTCTTATGTATCCTGGGTGCCCAGTGACTTAGTATAGGCTAATTGTGATATGTAGGCACCCTGAGAGTAGATGCCAGGGAGGGACACTCATATGCAAGAGTTTTAAGAAAGTTCTGACATGTACCTGTGGGAAAACAAAGAATGAGAAGGGAGTTCGAGAAGGGGAGATTACCCAGGGTGAAAGTACACTGTGTTTTGGTCTCAGCAGGAACCTGGACAGTCCATGGGAAGCTAGAAGACAGTTTGAAACTGCCCTGAGTTGGAGGGGGGAAGAGGAAAGGACCAGTATAGCTCCATGTAGAACAGGCATGAATGTAGGTTGCTATGGGAAAGGGCGTGGCCCTGGCAAGACAGCAATCCTTAGCTAAGGCAATCTAGAAAGGGGTTGGTCGGGATGCAGCATCCTCCATTCCTGCAGAGGAATGCAGTTGCACATCAGAGTCCACAACCAGACTTCTGTCCTCAAACTAAAAGGGGGGAGGGGCACAACACAGCCTTGGGACTCACATGATGGATCATAGTCCGCGTCTGCTAATTACCCAATATTCTCTCTGCCTGTGAGTTTCCTCATCTGTAAAATGAGGATGGGGGATATTGATTTTTCCTTCTGTATTTGAGGGGTTCCAGTAAAGAAACCATTGATATGGCCTCCACATGATTAGTTGGGGAGGTTTTTGTTGTTGTTGTTGTTGTTTTTGTTTTGTTTTGTTTTGAGACAGGATCTCTCTGTATCCTTGACTGTCCTGGACTCACTTTGTAGACCAGGCTGGCCATGAACTCACAGAGATCCACCTGCCTCTGCTTCCTGAGTGCTGGGATTACAGGCATGTGCCACCATGCCCAGCAATTACAGACAGCTGTGAACTGCCATGTGGGTGCTGGGATTTGAACCCGGTTCTTTTGGAAGAGCAGCCAGTGCTCTGAACCGCTGAGCCATCTCTCCAGCCCGGGGAGATTTTTTTTTTTAATTGCAGATAACAGAGAGAGAATAGCTAGAGGCATCTGTGGTAGACTGCCATGACTATCTCTCTTGAATAGAGAGGGGAGCAGAGAGAAAAGACTGGCAATTGCCAGGGATACGGAAGCAAAGAAGATAGTAGAATTGGTGAGAGAGTGCTGCCAATTATAAGGAGTTATGCTGTTGAGGAAGGAGGTTAGCTGAAACAGCCTGGGAAGTTCAGGGGCTTGATCTGTTGGAGGCTTGTTTGAGTTAATAACCAACTGCCCTCTCTGGAGCTTGAGGATCCACCTCCCTCTTCTGGCCTCTGCAGGTAATGTACATATACATGCAGAAAAAAAACATCCATATGCATATAATGAAAGTAAATGCTTTGGTAAACATTTATTTATTAATTCAAGTTACATCTCGATCACAGTCCCCTCTCTCCTCCCCTCTCGTTCCCACCCTCCCATCCTCTACCTCCTCTTTCACCTATCCTTCTCCAGTGTGGGGGCCCCCCACAAATCAGCCCCCCTCAGTTTATCAGTCACATGAGGGCTAAGAGCTTCCTCTTGCTCAGGGGTCGTGCCAGCTCAGCCAGGGTAAAGTGTCCCACTAACAGGCAACAAAATCCATGACTGAGATTGCCCCACCCCCGTGCTTGCTAAGGGATCTGTATGAAGACCATGTTGCCTATTCTCTATATTTGTATGGAGGGGATCTAGATGTAGGTCTAGTCTAAGCTTCTTTCTTGTTTTCTTGGTTATCGTTTCAGTCTAAGTCTCTAGGGGCCTAGGTCGGTTGGTTCAGTTAATCTTCATGTGTTGTTGTTCTTGTGCCCTCCGGGTCTCTCTATTCCTGCTCCTGCTCTTACACAGGACTCCCAGAGATCCACCTAATGTTTGACTGTAAGAAGCAAGACATCCAGTCATGGCAGATGTAAGGGACTTTGAATTGTGACTGGACATGTGTAAGATCAAGAGAGGGCTCAGTCATACCTACTTTGGACAGTTCAATAGCAGCAAACATTTTATAAACTGTTTTTTTTTTTATCTCTGAATACTGTATCGGTTACTTTTCCCATAACTATGACCAAAATGACTTAGAGAACACCTCATAAGAGGAGGTATGACTGGGCCTGATTAGGTATAGGCTTTCTTCTTACTTTCAGCATGAGGTTCTGCATGCTTCTTCCTCCACATGACCCCACCACCTTGTGTTCTGCCTCACCCCAGGCCTAGAGTGAACAAAGCTTAGGACTAAAGGCTGAAATGTTTGAAACCAGGTACCAGTGTAAATCCTCCCTTGTATGAGGTGCTCGCTACAGCATTTTGGTCATAATTATGAGAAAAGTAACTGATACAGTATACACACTGCCCGAAATGGGTCCATTTCATCCTAGTCCAGTTAGCTATCCCCACACGCTCCCCAGCCCCTGCTCAGCAGAACATAGCATCTGCAGCTGCAGTTGGAGGTCCACTCTTTTACAACCCACAGCAAATTCTTTTAATCAACTGAACTGAAACATTTGAAACTTTAGAACCCCTGTTTGTCTTTTGGCATGATGTAATTATTGTTTATAAACCCCAGCCTGTGGCAGAAGCCTGCTCTTGGTCTCGGACCTAAATAAAGGACTCTTGTTTGGCTTTATTTTCATGGCGGTCTGTAGCTTTCTCTTGTTATAACACTATTTGTGACTTTACCGGGGGACCTTGTATTAGAAGGGACAATGGGGTTGTCTCTGAGTGCCTTAGCATTTGAAGGGCAAAATGGAATAATTTCAGCAAAAATCAACTATCCTGACAAGACTAGCCATCATACATGAATACCTCTAACAAATACAGTTTAAAATTCAGAGACAATAAGAAATTAGCAGCAACAGCAATAAAATAAAGTAGTCATAATAACCTAATGTTAAAACTTCACTCAAACTTATGAGTTATTTATTTCTAGAATTTTCCATCTACCTGTTTTTGATTGTAGTTAGTCACAGGTAATAAAAGACCACTGAAATCAAACCATGAATAAAGAGGGACTATTTAATTGACTGAGTGAGACTGTGCTTATGTATTTTGCGCACAGGCCATAATTTTTCAACCTCTGCTCCATCTCAATGTGGCTTGATTAAATTCCTTTCTCAACAGTTCTTATGGAGGCATTCTCACATTAGCAATTAACAACATAGTTTTTCATTACCAGAATCCCAGGTTAATCTCATAGCCAGCCAAGTCACTTAAGTGAAAGTCTTAATGAATTGTCATCATCTATATCTTAACACTCAAAAATATTAGGGACAGAAGGCCCTCCATTTCAACTGAGAAAATGTTGACATTGATGAGATTTTGTAGTTTGGCCAAACACATATCATAAGAATTGAGATTAAATTCAAAGCCATATCCTCATCTTTTAGATGTCTACTTTAGATGTCTCCTCTGGTCCAGATGAATAGCCACAGCTGATATTGAGGACTGTCCACTCCATGCACAATCTCATATTATCTCCACAACTACCTAAAGACATTGTTATTATCCTTTAGCATACTTAATGGTTAATATGAGTTCTGAAAAAAAGCCGAGAGACCTTCCTAAGGTGACTAGAATAGGAACTGAAGCATACAGAGTTTTACGCAGGCGCTCAGGGCCATGTCATGCTCACTTGGCTGCTTCTCTCTTCATGGCTATGCATAAAAGCCAGTGCTTTGAAACTCCTTGCTCTGTTCTGGCCATCTTCTTACTGCCCTGGTTTCAAGAGACCCTGTAACGGTTCTTACTACAAACAAAGCCAACCTAGAACATCCTCATCCTCATTCACCTGGGTCCCCCCCCACCCAGCCTTAAGAGCTAGTGCTCACAGCAGCTCCTCTAAAAACTCCAGTGCCACTGTGCTCGCCAATGATCTGTGTTGTTCTGATTCACAACAGGTGGAGTTTGTCTTAGACCTGCCCAAGACCATCACAGGAAAAATTGAACGAGCAAAGCTTCGAGCCAAGGAATGGAAAACATCAGGAGAAGCCCAGGCCCAGTGAGACTCCCAAGACTTTCACTGGGGTTCTGTCTTCCCCATTCCTTTTCTGTGAATTCTCAGTCTTCCTATGGAGACATAAGATTATTCATCAGAGGTGTGTATGTGATTCCTGTCTTTGCTTGGTTATTGAAATAGAATAATGAAATGTTTGATGCTAAAAGAAGAAATAAAGAAGGAATGAAGATTTGCAACAACAACCAAAAAAAAAAAAAAAACAGTAAAGTCGGAAAAGGATAAAACAGCAAGGGAAAGCAATTGCAAATGAAAGTGGGCAGGAAAGGGAGGAAGGAAGAAGGGGAAAGTATAACGAGAAAAGTAGAGAAGGAACTGGAGAGAAATTAAAAAGAAGGAGCATTTTCCCAAGTTGCCTCAGTCCTTAGGGACATCAAGTCCAAAGGTGGTGGATACCACTTACAGAGCATTTGTCATGCACAAGGCACTGTCCTATCATGTCATGGGTCATCCTGGTTCATCTGTGTGACATCTGCAGGCTTGAATTCTGCACTTCAAAACATGCCACTCCCTGTGGTTCACATTTTTTTTGTTGTATCTATACTTCCTAGAATCAATATTAAAATCATTTCAAAATCAAAACTCTGAAGGAACTCTTTGAATAAGTCAGAGGGGAAGGGAGTCTGAGCAGCTTATGAACTGGGGAACCCTTAGAGGGCTTATGGATGATGTTGTTGATGATAAACGACAGGCTCAGCTACCAGAGCTACCTGATCAGTAGGTCAGGAGAGATATTGAGGGGGCAGAGCCTCACCTGTAACCTAGAGACCAAGGGTTAATGAGCCTTCTCAATAGAACTCAGCAATCAGGAAATGAAAGTAAAGGTTATCAAGAGCCAATGAGTCTTCTTGAGAACACTCAGTAACAATAAGAGAACACTACTTACCAAATACTTGCCAGGAGCTAGTCACTATCACTCTTTGATTTGAGCCATTACATTATCTTAAATTTTACAGAAGAAGAAAACAATGCTTGGTGAGATCAAATGATAATGGCCAGTCACACAACAGACTAGCAACAGAGACAGAGTCTGTTTGTATAACACCTGTGCTTTAGGCATCTTTCCCTTACTCCATCAATGTGCTTGGCTTCTACAGTCTGTATAAGTCAAAATTCTCCAGGCTAAAGAAAAAAAAATATGTCTGCCTAACATTCCCCAACCCCAAATAAAGTAAGTATGAAAACCCAATACTCCAGACGTTGGTGTTAAGGAAAAGTTGTTAGGTTTTGGAGAGTTCATCTACGAGGTTTATGCATGTCATATTGTGTGTGTATTAGACACATTGGTTCATGCATTTACTTGGGTCACACACTGGTTGGCATATCCTGAAAGGATGGGAAGATGACTTTAGCACGAATAATAACCTATAAATTAGTCAGTGAGATATGAAAGCGAATCCTGGTCCAGGTCTCCCATAACTACTATTTTAATTAAGCCTCGGTGGGTTTCAAGGTTTATAACTATATTAGACTTGAAA
Organism: Lophiomys imhausi; assembly: GCA_907164525.1. Lineage (NCBI taxonomy): Eukaryota > Metazoa > Chordata > Mammalia > Rodentia > Muridae > Lophiomys > Lophiomys imhausi. Next base: position 1,237,252 of record CAJQZJ010001826.1, on the reverse strand, counting down.
GGGTGCTCTGTTTCAAGAACTGAGACATTTCAGGGATTTCCAGGCAGGACTCATTGGGGTATAGCCAGCAACAGGAAGATTGAGGATGCAGGCAGTCACTGTACCCAGCCCCATAGGAGCAGATGACCACACCGTCCTCTTCTCTTACCTCACACCTAAGCATCTGCATCCATACTGTTTATTGTGAAATTTAGGATGGTGTCACAACATGAACTTTCCACATTGTCTGCCCTCTGAACTGTTACCTCCAAGCTTCAATGTTTCCAACTTTATTCTAAGAAGATCAAATCTGATAGGCTCATGTGAGTTGATACATGAAGCCTGACCATCATGTAAACAACGCTTCAGGTACCCAACACATGCTGCACTAAAAGAAAGAAAAAAATGGGGTCCGTGAGATCGATCAGCAGGTGAAGGAACCTGCCACCAAGTCTAATGGCCTGAGTTCTGTCCCTAAGGCATGCATGGTTAAAAGAGAGAACTAGCTCCTGCGTGTTGTTCTCTGACATCCAAAAGCACTAACACTCATACACAGAGAGAGAGACATTTAGACAGACAGACACACTAAATAAATAAATAAGTACAATAAATAAGTAAACACAATAAAATAATAATAAAGAATGAAGGATGGCATTAGGCAACCTCTACGGCTAACTTTCTATTTTGCCCAGCTCTTGCAAAGCTTGCAGGTGCATTTGGACATTCTCCAACGCCTCTCTTCGCTCTAAAGTCTTCTCTCCATGCACCTGCTCTCTGCTCCTTTTTCACATTAAATTGTGACTGAAGCCTTAGATCTTAAATGGTCATGGTCAGGATTTCGTCTAATGAAAACTCAGGGGCTAGAGAAAATTTCTGGGTAGCCAAAGCTCTCTCAAAGTGGAGGGCACTGGGCCACGTAAGCAGCCAGGCACTAATATTGTCCCAGGTTCTAGAAGAAGGAACAGAAATTTTGCCTCTTCGTGGGAAGAGAGTCAATAAACTTAAAGGCACATTGTAAAACTAGTAATACTGTAATCCTTCCCCAGCACAGTCATTTTCTGAGGCAACAATTTCTAATTCTGTGTTTAGGGGAGCCTCATGCCAGTATCAACAGCACACTATCATGGGTTGCACAGCCAGCTTGTGTCACCGAGGTAGTGACATTGTCAAAGAAAAGATGTGCAAGCTCAGAGAGCTGGAATAGACAGAAGGGAATGTCAAGGGGGGTAAAAATGAGAGAAAGGCTGGCCTTTCACTAAAGCTTTAATGAAAACCACCCTTAATGTCTTAACTTATTAAGGTTTTTAATGACTTTGAGTTACAGTCTCTTGATTATAATGTCCTTGCCTAATTTATATAAGGAATATCCCTGGCTTTTGTCAAGTGATTGCTTTATCCCAATTTCCTGAGATATTCCATTATTCAGTCTGCTTCTAGGTTTGCACTTTGATAGTGACACAGATCAAGGGTATAATTTTCTTCACCACTCATGATTAACTTAGTGAAATAAGAATGGAGGCCTGCAAAAAATAAAAAAGAAGAAGGAGGAGGAGGAGAAGAAGAAGAAGAAAAAGAAGAAGAAGAAGAAGAAGAAGAAGAAGAAGAAGAAGAAGAAGAA
>CAJQZJ010001826.1:1200708-1229626 GCA_907164525.1 Lophiomys imhausi | reverse complement strand
GTGTGTGTGTGTGTGTGTGTGTGTGTGTGTGTGTGTGTGTGTGTGTGTGTATTGAGACACTTGAGATCTCCTCTCTTTCCTTGGGTGTGTCAGGGTGGGCTCAACCGACTGCAAATATGTGGGTTGAGTTGTAAGACCTCCATTCTCTTCCCCTCTTTCATGCATCTCTTATCGAATCTGGGGGTTCACACTTGTTTGGTAACTAAAGCCCTGCAAAACATTTTGAAGTTTGGCACAACGATGCTTCTGGCCTTGCTCTTTTTGCTCAGAGTCACTTTAGGTTGTCAGGGTCACATGAGTTGATAGGAATTTTTATAAGCATTGTATTGAATCTGCAGATTACTGCACATACTATGAAAATATTAACAATAAATAATACTTCTCAGATCCATGAACCCAGAATATATTTTTGTTTATCTGTGTCTTCTCCTGTTTTTTCCATCAATATTTTATTGTCTACAGTACCAGGGTCTGCTACTTCTGTAGTTAAATAAATTTTCAAGTATTTTATTTTATTCTTAAAGTACTGTGAATGGAATTATTTTCTTGGTTTCCTTCTCTTTTTTTTCTTTGCCTTATTTAGGTAATTTTGTTGGTAGTAGATAGAAATATCACTGGGTTTCATAGTTTGTTCATATCCTATAAATTCATTAAATTAGTTCTAGAAGTGTGGTGGATGTGTCTTCCTGGTTTTCTCTAGAAACCCCGTCATCCTCAGTCTTCACTTACCCATCATTTCTTATTTGGGGGCCTCTGTGCTCTCTTGGCTGTTTTGGCTAGGACTTCATCACTGCACTGAATAGAGACATGAAAGTAATTATATATTCTTCCTTTCATTACTCTCATGTATTTTATTTTTTTGCTATGCCTTCCAGTTATCAGAATTATGGACCATAATTTTATTGTGAATACAGTAAAGTTCACAGCACAATGACAGCTTATTGGTAGAAGTTGTCTACATAATTCTTCAAATGATTTATAAATTCTAACTCACAATTTGTACATTAAATTCTGCACAAATAATTAAATTACTTTACAATTTCTGCCTATAAAATTGTTTCTGTAAAAATGTTTATATTTCATTTAAAGATAAATATGTTTACCTTCCCCTCAAATTCATTTACAGTCCTCTTAGGTGTGTTCTCTTTCACCTCACTGAGCTTCTGTAATATGAGCATTTTGAATTCTCCTTCCTGTAACTCACATGTCTCTAATTCCTGTGGTAGGCTGCTATAGCTTTGTTATTTTCCTCTAATAGTGTTCGGTTTGCCTAATTCCTTTTTATTCAATATATCCTTGCATTGATCTGTACCTTTGAAGGAACAAATATTTCTTTTGCTCCTTAGAAAGTATTTTTAGCCTTTTAAGGTCTTCTCTTAGATCTCTGAGCTGGTGCAGTTGCCTTTGGGATCATAGCCAAATGTTCTTTGAACCAGTCCCATGACTTCTTGCTGACATCTCTTTCTGGGAGACCAGATGAGGACTCTGGCAGACATGGGTTCTAAGGCAGCCACTTAAACTTTTCTTCCCCACTCAATAAAGGATCCCTTTGTGAAAACAAATGTTTGAGTGTGCTTTGTGCTTAATCTGGGGTCCAGGAGGGAACTCCCACTGTGTGAGGAAGAGGGGTCTTCCTCATGTATGGTCCGTGGTTGGACTAGATTGTCTCCAGGACCTAAGGCAAAGGGATTGATTGGGTCTGCTTCAGGGTGCAAAGCAATCTTTTACTTGTCTTGCTGATGACTGTAACTTCCTCTAAGTCTCAAGCAGGATCTTTGTTGAAAACTGAATTGGTCCTGGGTCAAACAGTACCAATGAGATCTGAGGCTATGAGGATCTGTAACCAAGCTGCAAGGTTGCTTCAGGATCTAAGACAGCAAAGCCTTTAAGGCCTTCTCCAATGAAGACGTCCCAGAGTTCAGTCTGCTGTCAACAAGCATCTGAGAGAAAGTGAAGCCAAGATTTAGGGCTATTCCAGGATCCTCTGAGGAACTGAAGATGGCAAGCCTGCCCTGAAGAATAAACTGGGCATGTCTTCTGCTTGGCCCTGGTGTGACAGAATTGCTCTCAGACCACAGCTTAGGGGCTGAGATTTGGGTCCTTTGAGTCTGCTTTGCAACTGGAGTTGGTAAATGTGCCCCTAGAGATCTAGTCAAACAGGCCTTAGCTGTTTTGTGAGGGAGGGAATGCTTTGGGGCCTTTTCAGGAGCTACTACAGTGCTAGGGTTGACAAACACACCCTAGAGAACAAGGGCACTCCTCCTTCTGCGTTTATGTGCAGTGACGATTTATGGCACCCTATAGCTAAGATGAGCGGGGCTGTATAGAGTGTCATTTCAAAATCTGAAATTGAGAGTAAGTGAGACAGACCTGCCTCCTAATGTTCTAATGCATGTGAACTCACTGCTGGTCCCTTGGCAAAGCTTTCGGCGTTAGAACCAAAACTTCAGTCAAGGCCACAAGGTATGGGGCCATTTCTAGGTCTGGAAGCAGTCTGGCACTGGGGCAAAATGTGTTTACTGAAACCACCTTTCTAGATCTCAGAGCTTCTGGGTGCATGTCACAAACTCCTACTCAAGCCCTGAGGCTTCCACTGAAGGGGTTTTGTCTACAGATTACTTGTGGGGACATGAAGGAGGACTGCCTAGTAGACCACCTTGCCGAGGTCTATCCTTCTGTTTCTGGTGATAGTCAGGGGCGATTAGAGCCATTGTCTCCTTGTGTTTTCCTCTGTCTGCTTTCACAACTTTTTCTCTATTTTCAAAATATTTACTTTATGTCTTCTCTCTCCCTCTCTCTTCTTCCCACTCCCACATCCTTTCTTCACTCCCCCATCTCATCCACAAGTGTTTTGGGGATGCCCTTGGAAGCCAGAAGAAGGCATCAGATCCATGGGAGCTGGAGTTACAGGTAGTGCAAGGCATTTGACATTCAAACTAGGAAACAAAATCTGCTCTCTGCAAAGGTAGTGCACAATCATAACTACTGCACCATCTCTGTAGCTTGATCTCTAGTTTTTATTAAGAAGAAATATGGTTATATGCCTTAGTGGTTTTCTTTTTATAATTCCCCTGTTATACTTCTTTCTGTTATTCTAAGAGTGTATAATCTTAGGTTTTTCACCAAAATCTGAGATAGTTTGGGTTGTTCTCTCTCTCTTTCTCTCTCTCTCTCTCTCTCTCTCTCTCTCTCTCTCTCTCTCCTGGTATTTAACTGATTCCAAGATCCACTGATGTTCCATTTACAGTTTCAAAGTTCTATCATTCTGAGTATTTTTTTTTTATCTAATTTCAGGTTCATTGGCTTTCTCTGATCATCTTGACTCTACTAGAAAATCCAATCAATTAATTTTTAACTTAGAGCAACAAGCTTTTCAGTTAATGATTCCAGATTAAAAATTTTATTTCCCTGCTAAAAAGTTCTCTTTGTTTCTCTTTACCATACTTTCTTTCCATTCTTAAACAGTTCTGTAGCACTTATTAAAATTACTATCTACTAATCCCAATCTAGTTCATCAGTTTCCTCCATTGAATCCATGGTTTTCTTGAGAATGGGTGGATCATGATTTCTTTTTCTTTTTAAGTTTGGCCATGTTTTTCTCCTTTAATTTATTTACTTATTCACTTTACATCCAGATCACAACCCCCTCCCTCCTCTCCTCCCATCCTACTTACTCTCCCACCCTCTGCTCCCATTTCCCCCTCTCCTTCTTCTCAGAGAAGGACTCCTCCACACCAACCACCCCAGTACCTCATGTCACATCAGAAGTAACTGTATTCTCTCCCACTGAAGCCAGTCAATGCTGTCCAACTAGGGGAAAGTTATCAGACAGTAGGCAACAGAGTCCAGGCCAGGGACAGCCCATGCTCCAATTGCTACAGGGCCTACTTAAAGACCAAGCTGCCCCTCAGCTCCCTGAGTGTAGGGGTCCTGGGTTCAGAACATGCATGCTATTTGGTTGATGGTTTAATCTCTGTGAGTCCCCATGAAGTTGCCTTTGTTGGTTTTCTTGTGTAGTTCTTGTCCCTTCTGGTGGCTCTGTCCTTCCCCCCAACTCTTCCACAAGAGTCCCAGGTCTCTGTCCAATGTTTGGCTATGGATCCCAGCATCTCTTTAAATCCTTTGCTGGGTGGCACCTCTCAGAAGACAGTTATGCTATGCTCCTGTATGCTAGCATAGCAGAGTATCATTAATAGTGTCAGGGGTTGGCTCTTTCCCATGGGGTGGGTCTCAAGTTGGGCAAGTCATTGGTTGGCCATTCCCTCAATCTCTGCTCCATCTTTATCCCTGCACATCTTGTAGGGAGGGTAGATTTTTGGGTCAAGTGTTTTGTAGTTGGTTGGTGTCCCACTCTCTCCACTGGCAATTCTGCCTGGCTTTAGGAGGTAGCCACTTCAGTCTCCTTATCCCCCGCTGCTAGGATTCTCAGCTAGAGTCATCCACATATCCTCACAGGAGACTACCCATCACAAGTCTCCAGTTTGTTCCAGAGATCCTACCCCCATCAGTTTCCCTTCTCTCTCTCAGCCCTACCATCTCCCACCCCCACTTTCCCCCACCTGATCCCCATCCTCACTCCTCTCCCCAGCCCCTCTCCCACTAGTTCCCTTTCTTCATCTATTTCTGGTTTCTACATTCTTCCCCTTCTGATGAGATTCAAGGATCCTCCCTTGGGGTCTCCTTGTTACTTAACTTCTTTGGGTCTGTGAATTGTAGGGTAGTTATCTTGTACTATATGGCTAAAATCCACTTATAAGTGAGTACATACCATGTGTGTCTTTCTGGGTCTGGGTTACCTCACTCAGGATGATCTTTTCTAGTTCCATCCATTTGCCTCCAAATTTCATGATTCCCTTGTTTGTAATAACTGAGTAGTATTCCATTGTATAAGTGTAGGACTTTTTCTTTATCTATTCTTGGGTTGAGGGACATCTAGGTTGTTTCCAGGTTCTGGCTATTACAAAAAAAAAAAAAAAAGCTGCTATGAACATAGTGGAGCATATGTCCTTGTGGTTGGATGGAGTACCTTTAGGGCATATGCCCAGGAGTGGCATTTATATCATTTCCACTCTTCCTTCTCCCCAATCTGACTCCTCCCATCCATCCCACTCCCTCTCCTTTAATTATTGTTTCACACACATTCTGATATATGTATAAGAACCCATTTAGCTTTGCCTGTGTGTAAATGTTTAGGGATGATCGCACGGGATTGGATAATCTATCAGGAGACTCGTCTCTGATCTCTCTCTCTCAGAAGCCATTCCTTGTCTACAGCAATGGTTCTCAACCTTCCTAATGCTGCAACCCTTTAATACAGTTCCTTATGTTGTGCTGATCCTGAACTATAAAATTATTTTTGTTGCCACTTTATAACTGTAATTTTGCTACTGTTGTGTATCATAATGTAAATATTTGTGTTTTCCAATGGTCTTAGGGGACCCCTGTTAAAGGGTCATTTGATCCTTTAAAGGGTAGTAACCCATGGGTTGAGAATCACTGGTCTATAGTTCTTTATCTAGGGATATGACCTTGTAAGATATCTCTCACTAACACTGGCATGTCAACAGATGTTTCCATTATACTCTCCAACAATACTCCCCAAATTGGAGCAATAGTAAAATACTAGGACAGGCACCATATATGGTCATCTGCATTAAACAATCAGTGCAAGATCAATATCCAGCCTGTGTCTAAATTCCTGGGTCGGGTTCTCTGCTGACTAGCATAATCCTTTCAATGATCTCATAGAAGTAAGTTTACAATAACCTCCCAACATCATTTATTGATGAGCTGCCCCAATTCAAGAACATTATGGCTTCCCCAGGGTTTCTTCTTACAATTGACAGATCCAAGATTTAAGGCTACACCTTAAATATGGAACTACAAAGACCCTGCCTTCTGCCTGTACACAGAATTGTTTCTCTTAATTAGAATTAAACATCCAACAGAGTCTATACATGTTATGAGTTATCCTGACACTAACAAGCAACCAAAATCCTTAGAATTTATCATTTTCCTTTTACAAATAAAGTGAAGGATGGAGCAAGGGGCTCATCCAGGAAGAGACAGGTGCCACAGGCAGAGCTGAGGATCACACTGAGATCGCTATGCCTCTGGAGCATGGTTCTTCCACACAGTCCTTTCTCTTAGTTGACTGACCCTGATGGAAGCCCTGTACTGCTTTCTGCCCTCTCGACTAAATGTCTCCTCCCCTCTGAAGCATCATCCAATTCCTGAAGTTGTCTGTTCAACCTTCTCCTCAGCCAGGAGCCAAGTTTCACAGCTGTGTTCCCAGTCTTGGGAAGGACTGCTCATAGAGACCAGACCCTACAAGCTTCTTCTCCTACCTATAGTCTACCTTGTCCTGCACAGTACCAGGTAAGACAAAGCCCTCCAGCCCCACCCCACCCTGCCTCTGTGTATTTATGCCTTCAGGCGAACATCTGTCTGTGTGTCTCTGTGTATTTATATCTTTCACAAAAAAAACTTGAACTTGAGAATCCAGTTTTAAGTTCTGAGAATGCAGCTTACAAATTATATGGCCTTGGTCAAATCATTAACTTCTCAGACATTTCCTCTCTTTAACTGCAATATAATGATGAGCTTGTTGGTGAGAGAAATGTCTGGAAACATCCGTGAGCTTTGTTTACCACAGTGGCTGGCTCATAGACAGGGACTGATGTGTTTGGGAATGAGTAGAGAAGACAGAAAGAAGGAGAGTTATTGAAAGAAAACTTCACTGTGCAGAAGACGGTTCACTTTCCTTAAAGTGAATGCCTTACCTTGGTAAAGCCCTTGCTGAGAAAGCATGAGGACCTGAAATTGATCTACAATGCCTATATAGAAGTTCAGGCAATGTACCTTATGGCATGTGGCTTGTGTTTGTTAAGTTTTTGCCAAGTTGACACAAGCTATATGCTGAGGACCTGAATTTGATCTCTAGTATCTATATAGAAGTTCAGAAAACACCTCAATCAGATTGACCAGTAGGGAAGTCTGCCAGCAGTATTCACGATTAATGATTGATGGGGGAGGACTCAGCTCACTGGGGATGGTGCCACCCCTGGGTACCTTGGCCGGTACTAAAAACAAGTTGAGAAAGCCATAAGGAACAAGCCAGGAAGCAGCATTTCTCAATGGTCCCTGCCTCTGCTCCTGTTTGTGTTCCTGCTCTGACTCAATACTGGTACAATGCTGGCAAAGTGACTGCATCACTGATTATCATGGGAAGCAGGGTGATGAGTATCATCTTTGTACCCTCAAAAGCAGTGCCCCAAAGCACAGAACTGGTAGGTGGTAAAGCCAAAGACAAAAGTGAAATCCTGACTCTGCAGCTCTGGGTTCCCCTAGAACATATTAGAGGTGCCAATCTTAAGTAACATTTTGTGTCCAAAGGCTTATTGAACACATTTGATTCTTCAGGCACTGTGTATGTGAGTCTAGAATCCTGGGCCCAGCCCACCTCAAAAAATGATCAAATTGCTTCCAGAATATGCTTTAAAACACTTCAAATATTTGGCTTTAAAATCATTTCATAGTGTATTCAGAGTATATCCTCCAAGAGGGGTAGAACTTCCTCTAGTTGATAGGATCTAAAAACACATGTAGAACTCTCATAACAAGTGTTCATAATGAAAGAGAAATTGTTATATGATTCGGGCATCCTTTAGACACAATAGATATTTCTTTCTAGCTTTCATCTCCCAGTTTTTTTGAAATATGACCAAGGTAGAATCTAACATTATGTTGAATACTTTGTGTCCATCAACAAACACTGTGATTTATAGATAAATACTGATCTGTATATAGAATAGCATTGATGAAATTATTGCTATGTAGATATATAACTATAGAGAGTGATATATGGAGGTGAAATTTTGGGTATTGATACATTGTTACAGAAACAGACATAGCTGTATTCAGAAAGTGAGGTCTGCACCTGGGGAGGACAGACAGAAACACATAGATATGGGTATCTCTGGAAGCTGTAACATATACTGTGGTGCATGCTGTATCTATATATTTCAGTTCAAAAGCTGCCATGCATCATCTATTTCAGGCATAAATCCCCACTTCTTCCCTCTAACCATATTGCAGAGGTTAATACACCATTAATTCAGACTTAATTACTCCATTTCTCTGGAGAGTCAACAGCTTCTATTTCTAAAGCACTTAACTATGTTGTTGAGTCTTGCAGAATGTCAGCGTCCATCACCACCATTGCTTAGGTCAATATGTGCTGTGAGTCCATCTGTGTTTAAGAGGGAGGTTAAGTAAATTGCTCCAAGTTACATGGATGGTGAATGAAGGGAGGTGGAATTTGAACCTGTGCTGTTTGGTCTCTAACGGCTACTCTCTCAGCTACCCACAGGGACTCTTGCATTTGCCAGCTCACATGACAAACATTAAACCAGCACTGCAAACTATTTGTAAGATAGTGTCAACATTATTTCTTCTTATTTGGTCAAGAAGGTTGCCATGGAAAATGATCACAGAGTGAGTGATTCAAAAGAAATTTGTTTTCTCAAATTTCTGAATATTGAAATTCCAAGATCAAGATTACTTATTTGAGGCCTCCTTTTTTTTTTTTCTTCTTTTTTTGGCTTGTAGATGACGTCTTTATGTTCACATAGCATTCACCTCCACCTTATATCTGAATGCTAATCTCCTTTTTAATTTTTTGATACTGTCTCACTGTGTATCCCTGGCTAGCCTCAAACTCACAGAGATCCACCCACCTCTACCTCCAAAGTGCTGATATTAAAGGTGTGCACTACCAATGTGTGCTTTCTTTGTTGAAAAGGAAACCAACCACAATGTATTCAGATATACTCCAACGATCTCATATTTAACTCAACTGCTTTTTGAAAGTACTTATTTCCAATTACAGTCACTTGAGAAATACTAGGGTTAGTACTCCCACATTTACTTCAAGAGGGGGCCCAGGATCAGCCATGAAAAAATGTTAATATATTTCCTCACTCTAGCTCACCCTTTTGTTTAAGTCGGTAGCCACTGTCTATATATTTGACTATTTCTTTTGAAGTGCTAGAGACCGGACCCATGGCCACATGCACAGATAAGTGTTCTATCTCTGCAGTCTCTGAGCTATATGCCTACCCCTTTCAGCTAATTATTAAGTGACTGCCCTGCCTTTGAGGAAAACAATATTTAAGGAAGACACCGAGGTCATGCGAACATCTCTGTAGAAATACAGCCCTTGTAGAAAAACAGCCGGTGGGAGCCTGTACCCAGCATCTGCTCCTGCAACACACATCCACATCCACAGTGGAACTAACGGCTGCTCCAGTCCCTAAGAAACCCACAACCTTGTGTTGTCATCAGTTAAGATGACTTCATCCAGTCTTCAACGTTTAATCTCAGCCTCCAATTATGTGATCACTTAAATGCAGATTGGTTTTTCTGTTTGTTTGTTTGCTTGCTTGCTTTGTTTGGGGTTGGAGAGGGCAATCTTTCTGTGTAGCATGAGGTGTTCTAGGATTGCTTTTATCATCTAGGCTGTCTTTGAATTCACGATCTCACTGAGATGTCAGTGGAGCACTATGCCCTGTGTTGACTCCAGTGGGATGGGAACCACTGCCCGGGACTCTATCCTGGGGGGGGGGGATCTTGGGTTCACACAGCATCAGCAAGATTGAGACACTACACTGTCTGCTATGAGGGTGGGAGTATGGCTGTAAGAATCCATACAGAAGCCCACAAAACTCAGGGTAAGATAGTAATAGCAGAAGGACAGAGGGACAGAGCGGCAGAGGGACCTGGGCAACTGTGCGAGCCACAGACTCAATAGCTCCAGGACTCTTGATACCATCTCCATGTCTCTGGATATCACCTTCATTTATTTCACATGATAGTAACCATAACTTTAGGAATCTCCTCCAACTTTTCCCTTTATGGTTATTCGAGTGGGAGACAGTCTGAGCTATTCTTTGGTATCAAACACACACACACACACACACACACACACACACACACACACACACACATTTTGAGAGGAATTGTGATCATTCTAGCTTGTGTTTAAAAATCACAGGGATGACTATTGAGATTTTGGCCTATCATCAGCTTTGGGGGATATGATTTAGATGAAGAAATGACAATTTCCATGGAAACTGCCAGATCGGACTTGACAGGAAGAAAGGTTTCCAAATTAAAGACAACTTGACCCATGGGACAGAATTTTCAAAATGGTTGGCCACATGGCTACCACCCTGGGATCAAATCAGAGCAAGTTGCAAGAGTCCTTCCTCCAGGAATGTGCCTCAATGTAATGTAGCAGCTGCAGCCATTCCCTGGCATTCTGTACCTTGTAGTTCCTCAGCTGGATAGAGAAATTCCCATCTGAAGCAAGAGGTAATTGTAGCAATGGATCAGGTTTACACACCAACACTGCACAGAGAAGGTTCCTGTAGGTTGATTGGCATGTAAACCATCTCTTCTCAAGGCAGGCAGTGACTTGAAGGTTCTGTATCTCATGCCAGGGGACTGCCTCAGTATGCTGTGGCTGAAGAAGTTCCAGATTCCAAAGGACATTTACAAGTTCTTCCGTAGCTTCTCCCTAAGCCCTCAGCGGCTGCACGGACACTCTGTTTCAGGAGTTGGAACTCAAAGATGGAAAGACCATGATTCACCTGAGGAGTTTAACTTTGCAAGTGATGTGTTGGACTACTGGGCTCAAATGGAGGAGGTAAGAGGGCAATGGTGATGGAGCGCCAGGAACTGCAGTGGTCTCATGGCTTTATCTTGCTCTAACTGGGCAAAGAGACACAGAGGGATGCATGAATGTCTTAGAGATACAGAGGGACCTAAAGCTTCTTCAAGGCACCTGTGTAGTGGGAAAGCCTGAGGACTTGATTCCTAGTCTGGGTATGTTCTCACTTCTGGAAGCTCCAGTGGTTTTGTTGTTGTTGTTGCTGCTGCTGCTGTTGTTGTTTTGATTGTTTCTGTGAAATGGGAAAATTTATTTTTAAAACTCACTTTCCCAGTGGGTGAGAGGATTTGATATATGTTTATTCTTCCATAACTATGAGCTAGGGCAAAGTTTCAATTGGCAGTTTTGTGGAAGTCTGAGATCTCCCCTTTAGTTAGTGGGAGAGTCTGACTGGAATTCCACTCCTCACATTGACTGTAAACCATGTCCAGAAAGGGAAAAGACTTTCAGCATGTGCACAGGAGCATATACCACATTTATCTAAACCAAGTGACCTGTCATCCTATGACAGTGACAGGTCTCTCTGGGATCCTCCACACAACTACATCCCTGGGAACAGCTTTAGAAGGATTTTATTCGAGAGAAGTAGTCTCTGTGGCCTGCAGAGCATCATGTGTCTCTACAAAAAATTCACCTTTGTCTGTCTTTTCTCAAGACATAGGTCGATAGAAAAGTAGTAGTGGCATTGGTAGCTTTGGTAGACAGGTGTGATGTTTTGAGACACTCAGGTCTAGTTGACAAGATGTGCTGTGTGAAAACTCACCCAAAACCCATCTTTGTACAGAAATAATTCATCTGAGATGAAGTTGGGGAGTAGCTGTAAATGTAATGTTCCCCATGAGCATGCACTCATAGGTTACTGCTCAAGGCTGATATTGCCTCCTCCAGATCCTACTCTCCACTATCATCCTATCTCAAAACTTTCATGACAATGCCCAAACAAAAACAAACAAACAAACAAACAAAAAACAGCCCTGTCATGGAGAACATGATTCTGTCCCATGTAAACCATTTTGCATTTGATCTTTTGCTTTTCACATTTTCCAGATGAAGAAAGTGGAGATCTGACTGCTTAAGTGACCCACTGGAATCTCCATCTAACAAACAGGGGAACAGGATTTGGATCCAGGCTGACTGATTCCACAGTCCAGCATTTACCACAGCCTCACCATCTGAGAGGCCAAATCAACTCTACTTGAGGGATAAATGGGTTTTCTTCATTGCCCAGACCATAAGTCTAGTTAAGAACACCGGAAGCACATTTCTCTGATGATTGAGGATGTTGAGCATTTTTTCAAGTGTCTTTCAGCCATTAGAGATTCCTCCTTTGTGAATTCTCGGTTTAGCTCTGTTCCCCATTTTTTGATTGTATTATTTGGTTTCTTTCTTTCTTTTTTTTTTTTTTAGTTAATAAATTTATTTGTTTGTTGCTTCAGGTTACATCCTTATCATATTGTCCTCTTTTCCCGCTTCCCAGCCCCACCCTCCCATGCTCTACCCCCTGACCCTTCCGTCTTGTTCCTCTGGGGTGGAGTGTCCCTGCCTAACATTCTCTCACCACAGATCAGGAGTCATATAAGGGCCAAGAGCCTCTTCATTCACCGGGGGCATACGAGGCAGTACTGCCAGTGAATGGTGTCTCATTGCTACTGGGGGAATACTAAAAAAAAAAAGGACCAACAAACACACAACCCACAAAAACAAAGAATATCAACAAAAAAAGAGAGGAAAAGAGAAGGGAAAAAGAAAAACAAAAAAGAAGGAAAAAGAAAAAGATAATAAAAAAAATTATGTCCATGTTCCTTTTGGTGTGTTGGTTGTAGTACAGATATCCTGTACGATATAGTTAAAATCCTACTATAAGTGAATAGATGCCATGTGCATCCTTCTGAGACTGGGTTAGCTCACTCAGGATGAGCTCCTCTAGATCCATCCATTTGGTTGCAAATTGCATGATTTCATTGTTTCTTATAGCTGAGTAATATTCCATTGTATAGATGTACCACAATTTTTTAATCCATTCTTCAGTTGAGGGACATCTGGGTTGTTTCTAATTTATAGCTATTACAAATAAGGCTGCTATGAACATAGATGAGGAGACTTCCCTATGTCTCCGTGAGAGGTCCTTTGGGTGTATACCCAGAAGTGGTATGGCTGGGTCCTGAGGCAAGGTTATTCCTAGATTTCTAAGATATCGCCAGACAGACCTCCATAGTGGTTGCACAAGCCTGCACTCCCACCAGCAATGGAGTAGGGTACCCCTTTCTCCACACCCTCGCCAGCATGTGCTATCATTTGAGCTCTTTATTTTAGCCATTCTAACAGGTGTTAGGTGGAATCTCAGGGTCGTCTTGAGTTGCATTTCTCTGATGATTAAGGATGTTGAACATTTCTTCAGGTGTCTCTCAGCCCTTAGGGATTCCTCCTTTGTGAATTCTCTATTTAGCTCCATCTCCCATTTTTTGATTGGATTATTTGGTTTCTAGGCTTTTAGTTTCTTGAGTTCTTTGTAGATTTTAGATAATAGCCCTCTATCAGATGTGGGGTTGGTGAAGATTTTCTCCCAGTCTGTTGGTTGTCGTTTTGTTCGAATGATAGTGTCCTTTGCCTTACAGAAGCTTTTCAATTTCATGAGGTCCCAATTATTGACTGTTGATCTCAGGTCCTGAGCTGTTGGTGTTCTGTTCAGGAAGTTGTCACCTGTGCCAATGAGTTCGAGGGTTTCTCCTACTTTTTCTTCTAGTATCTTTAGTGTGGCTGGCCTTATGTTAAGGTCTTTGATCCACTTGGAATTAAGTTTTGTACAAGGTGATAGGTATGGGTCTAATTTCATTCTTTTGCAAGTGGACATCCAATTGGACCAGCACCATTTGTTGAAGATGCTGTCCTTCTTCCATTGTGCGTTTTTGGCTTCTTTGTCAAAGATTAGTTGGCCATAGGTGTGTGGACCCATATTTGGGTCTTCAATTCGATTCCATTGATCCACTGGTCTGTTTCTATACCAGTACCATGCTGTTTTTATTACTGTTGCTCTGTAGTACAGCTTGAAATCTGGGATGGTGATACCTCCAGATGTTTTTTCATTGTACAGGACTGATTTAGCTATTCTGGGCTTTTTGTTGTTCCATATGAAGTTGAGACTAGCTTTTTCCAGGTCTATAAAGAATTGTGTTGGTATTTTGATAGGAATTGCATTAAATCTATATATTGCTTTTGGTAGGATAGCCATTTTTATTATGTTGATCTTACCTATCCATGAGCATGGGAGATCTTTCCATCTTCTAAAGGCCTCTTCCATTTCTTTCTTCAGGGGCTTGAAGTTCTTGTTATATAGGTCCTTTACATGCTTGGTTAGAGTTACCCCCAGGTATTTTATGTTGTTTGTGGCTATTGTGAAGGGGGTTGTTTCCCTTATTTCTTTCTCGGTATATTTGTTTGTTGTATAAAGAAGGGCTTCTGATTTTTTTGAATTAATTTTGTATCCAGCCACCTTGCTGAAGTTGTTTATCAGCTGTAAGAGTTCTTTGGTGGAGTTTTTGGGGTCGCTTATGTATACTAACATATCATCTGCGAATAGGGATAATTTGACTTCTTCATTTCCAATTTTTATCCCTTTGATCTCCTTTAGTTGTCTTATTGCTCTAGCAAGGACTTCAAGTACTATATTGAAGAGATATGGTGAAAGTGGACATCCTTGTCTTGTCCCTGAGTTTAGAGGAAATGCTTCAAGCTTCTCTCCATTTAATTTGATGTTGGCTACTGGCTTGCTGTATATTGCCTTTATTATTTCTAGGTATGGTCCTTGTATGCCCATTCTTTCCAGAACTTTTAGCATGAAGGGGTGTTGGATTTTGTCAAATGCTTTTTCTGCATCTAGCGAGATTATCATGTGGTTTTTTTCTTTCATCTTGTTTATGTGGTGAATTACATTGATAGACTTTCGTATATTGAACCATCCCTGCATTCCAGGGATGAAGCCTACTTGATCATGGTGTATGATACTTTTGATGTGTTCTTGAATTCAGTTTGCTAGTATTTTATTAAGTATTTTTGCATCTATGTTCATGAGGGAGATTGTTCTGAAGTTCTCTTTCTTTGTTGGGTCTTTGTGTGGTTTAGGAATCAGAATGACAGTGGCCTCATAGAATGAGTTTGGCAGTGATCTTTCTGTTTCTATGTGGTGGAAGAGTTTGAAAAGTAATGGTGTTAGTTCCTCTTTGAAGGTCCGGTAGAATTCCGTGCTAAAGCCATCTGGCCCTGGGCTTTTTTTGGTTGGGAGATTATTAATGACTGTTTCTATTTCCTTAGGTGTTATTGGGCTGTTTAAGCTGTTAATCTGATTTTGATTTAGTTTTGGTAGGTGGAATTTATCGAGGAAATTGTCCATTTCGCTTAGGTTTTCAAATTTAGTGGAATATAGATTTTTAAAGTAATGCCCGAATATTTTCTGGATCTCCTCAATGTCTGTTGTTATTTCTCCCTTTTCATTTCTGATTTTGTTGATTTGGGTTCTTTCCCTTTGCCTTTTAGTTAATTTGGCTAGGGGTCTATCTATTTTGTTGATTTTTTCAAAGAACCAACTCTTGGTTTCATTGATTCTTTGTATAGTTCTTTTTGATTCTAAGTTGTTGGTTTCAGCCCTAAGTTTGATGATTTCCTGCCTTCTGCTCTTCTTGGGAGTGTTTGTTTCTTTTTTTTTTCCAATTCACCCAGCTTAGCTGTTAGTTCACTAATATGAGCTGTCACAATTTTCTTTTTGAAAGCACTTAGTGCTATGAAATTTCCTCGTAGCACAGCTTTCAATGTATCCCATAGGTTTGGGTATGTTGTGTCTTCATTGTCGTTGGATTTTAAGAAGTCTTTGATTTCCTTCTTTATTTCTTCCCTGACCCAGTGGTCATCCAGTAAGGAGCTGTTCAATTTCCATGTGTGTGTAGGCTTTCTGTTGATTCTTTTGCTGTTGAAGACCTGCTTTATTCTGTGGTGGTCTGATAAGATACAAGGTGTTATTTCAATTTTCTTGTATCTATTGAGACTATCCTTGTGACCAACTATGTGGTTGATTTTGGAGAAGGTTCCGTGGGGTGCTGAGAAAAAGGTGTATTCCTTTGTGTTTGGGTGAAATGTTCTGTAGATATCTGTTAGGTCCATTTGTTTCATGATCTCTGTTAGACTCAATATTTCTCTGTTTGTCTTTGTCTTGATGATCTGTCCATTGTTGTGAGTGGGGTGTTGAAGTCTCCCACTACTAATGTGTTGTGATCGATGTGCGCTTTAAGTTTTAGGAGTGTTTCTTTTACGAAAGTAGGTGCCTTTGTATTTGGGGCATAGATGTTCAGTATTGAGATTTCCTCTTGATGAATATTCCCTTTAATGAGTATATAGTGCCCTTCTTTGTCTTTCTTCATTAACTTCAGTTGGAAGTCTGTTTTGTTTGATATTAGGATGGCTACTCCAGCTTGCTTCCTGGGTCCATTTGCTTGGAAAACCTTTTCCCAGCCCTTTACTCTGAGGCAGTGTCTATCTTTCATAGTTAGATGTGTCTCTTATATACAGCATAAGGAAGGGTCTTGCTTGCAGGTCCACTCTGTAAACCTATGTCTTTTTATTGGGGAGTTGAGTCCATTGATGTTGATGGATATTAGTGACCTGGGGTTGTGATTTCCCACTAGTTTGGTATAGGTGGTGGTCCTGTGCCTCTTTTGGTTTAGTTGCTGAGGGGTTTTCTATTCCCTTTGTTTTCTTGGGTGGAGTTTTCTTCTCTGGGTTGGGATTTTCCTTCTAGGATTTTCTGTAGGGCTGGGTTTGTGGGTAGATATTGTTTAAATTTGATTTTGTCATGGAATATCTTGTTTTCTCCATCTATGTTGATAGAGAGTTTTGCTGGATAAAGTAGTCTGACTGGGCATCTATGATCTCTCAGGACTTGTAGTATATCTGACCAGGCCCTTCTAGCTTTTAACGTTTCTGAGGAGAAGTCAGGTGTAATTCTGATGGGTCTGCCATTGTATGTGACTTGACCTTTTCCTCTTACAGCTTTTAATATTCTTTCTTTGTTCTGTACATTTGGGGTTTCAATTATTATGTGGCGAGAGGAGTTTCTTTTCTGATCTAATCTGTTTGGTGTTCTGTAAGCCTCTTGGATTTTTTATTGGCATCTCTTTTTTCAGGTTTGGGAAGTTTTCCTCTATGATTTTGTTGAAGATATTTCCTGGACCTTGGAGTCGGGAGTCCTCTCTTTCCTCTATACCTATAATTCTTAGGTTCCGTCTTTTCATTGAGTCCTTGATTTCTTGGATGTTGTGGGTGAGAGATTTTTTAGCCTTCTCATTTTCTTTGGATGTTGTACTGATTTCTTCCACTGAATCTTCCATGCCTGAGATCCTGTCTTCCATCTTTTGCATCCTATTGTTGATACTCACATCCGTAGTTCCTGTTCTCTTCCCTTGGTTCTCCACTTCCTCTTTTAACTCTGACTGTGTTTTCTTTATTGTTTCTATTTCTATTTTCATGTCTTGTATGGTTTTGTTCGTTTTGTACATTTCCTTCTCCAGCTTGCTTGTTTTTGTATGAAAATCTTTCATTGCTTTTTCCTTTTCCTGTTCAAGCTCTGTCACCTTGGCTTGGAGCTCTTTAATGGTGTTGTTCCTTGTTTTGACTTGTAGAATTGTGGCTTCTTTGAATTCCTTCATAGATTTAAGTTCTTCTTGCAGGGACTCTATCACTTTCCATAATGCAGAATTGTCAACGTTTTCATGTGTTTCTGTTGGTTGTGGTCATCCGAATTGGATGAGCTAGGATAATTCTGCTTTGTTGGAGTCATATTTCCTTGATTTCTATTTTTTTTTGACCTTTGGCCATTGGATGCGTTTAGCTGTCTGTTTTCTGTGCTTGGAACCACAGTGGATGATTTGGTGCAGGGGACGAGTTACTTGGCTATCTGTCGTTGCTTACAGGGGGATTTCAAGGTCACTGTGGTTTTAATCGCCTGAGGCACTGTGAGCTGGTGCAGCCTATTCCCAGGTTGTGGGTAATGGACCAGGATTGTTTCACTGCTCCCAATTCAGACTTCTCTATGTTGCACTCTGAGTTATCAGCCTGTAATGGTTCTGATGGTATGGGCCTGTTTGCCCAGGCACAGATTCTGTGGGCTTCGTTTGTCATCACGGAGGTTGACAGGGTCTGGCTCCACACCTAATATGTCTGGATTTTCCAGAATACAGCTATGGTCCCGATTTCTGGTTTCTCACTAGGCTTCTCGCCACAGGGCTGACCTCTGTGCCTGATTCCCTTCCTGTCTGCGCTGCCGCGGGTCCCCCTCCCTGGCTGCTAGGCCGTGGGTACCCCAAGCCCTGGGTCCTCCGGCAGCCTGAGTGGTCCTCTCGCCCCAGCAGCTCAGCCGTGGGAGCCCGGATCCCTGGCCCCGCCCACGTCTGTCTCTCTCCCCAGTTGACCTGCCGTGGGTTCGCGGGGATTTGGCCCTGCCAGCTGGGTTCTCTCCCCAGCTGCGCTGCCGTCAGTGCACGGGATTCGGCCCCTCCCACCCGCCTTTTCTTTTTTGGTTTCTTAGTGTTTAGTTTCTTGAGTTCCTTATAAATTATGGATATACACCCTCTTTTGGCTGTGGGGTTGGTAAAGATATTTTCCCAATCTGTAGGTTGCCGTTTTGTTTGAATGACAGTTTCCTTTGCCTTACAGAAGCTTTCCAGTTTCATGAGGTCCCATTTATTGATTGTTGGTCTTACAGCCTAAGCTATTGGTGTTCTGTTCAGGAAGTTGTCACCTGTGCCAATGAGTTCAAGGCTTTTCCCCACTTACTCCTCTATTAGATTTAGTGTGTCAGGCTGTTTGTTAAGGTCTTTGATCCACTTGGACTTAAGTTTTGTGCAAGGTGATAAATATGGGTCAATTTTCATTCTTTTACATGTCCACATCCAGTTAGACCAGCACTATTTGTTGAAGATGCTGTCCTTTTTCCACTGTATGGTTTTGGCTTCTTTGTCAAAAATTAAGTGACCATAGGTGTGTGGGTTTATTTCTAGGTCTTCAATTTGCTTCCATTGATCAACTGGTCTGTTTTTATACCAGTACCATGCTGGTTTTATTTCTATTGCTCTGTAGTACAGCTTGAAATCAGGAAATCAAGGATGGTAATACCTCCAGATGTCTTTTTTTTTTGTACAGGATTGATTTAGCTATTCTGGGTTTTTTGTTATTCCATATGAAGTTGAGAATTGCTTTTTCCAGGTCTGTGAAGAATTGTGTTGGTATTTTGATAGGAATTGCATTGAATCTGTATATTGCTTTTGGTAGGATGGTCATTTGTATTATATTGATCCTACCTGCCCATGAGCATCTTTCCATCTTCCATCTCACACCTGTCAGAATGGCTAAGATCAAAAACTCCAATGACAGCACATGCTGGCAAGGCTGTGGAGAAAGGGGAACACTCCTCCATTGCTTGTGGGAGTGCAAACTTGTACAACCATTATGGAAATCAGTCTGGTGATACCTTAGAAAACATGGAATAACTATACCTCAAGACCCAGCCATATCACTTCTGGGTATACATCCAAATGATTCCTCACCAAACCACAAGGACATCTCCTCATCTATGTTCATAGCAGCTTTATTTGTAATAGCTAGAAACTAGAAACAATCCAGATGTCCCTCAACCAAAGAATGGATTAAAAAAAAAAACTGTGGTACATTTGCACAATGGAATACTACTCAGCTATCAGAAACAACAAAATCATGCAATTTGCAGCCAAATGGATGGAACTAGAAAAGCTCATCCTGAGCGAGCTAACCCAGACTCAGAAAGATACACATGGCATCTATTCACTTATAATTGGATTTTAGTCATGTAGTACAGGATAACTATCCTACAACCACCACACCAAAAAGAATAGGAATATAGACCTGTTACCTGTTAGTGGGACACTTTGTCCTAATAGAGTTGCCATATAGGCCCCCAGTGCAAGAGGAAGCTCTTAACCATCATATGACTGTTGAACTGAGGGGGACTGATATGTAGGGGCCACTCACTCCAGAGGAGTAGGATTGGTGGGAAGGTGGGACCTGGAGGGGCAGAAAGAGGGCACTGTGATGGAGATGTAACCTGAAGTAATAAATAAACATTTAAAAATATATAAAAAAGGAACACTGGAAGCATGAGATGGATTTGGAAAGAAGAATGTAGTGATAATGAGACAGTGGTATTAGTTTGTTCAATATTTTCACCATAAAGTTCTGGTTAGTAAACTTACACATCAGTTTATGGGATTAACAATCAAGTAAATCATCCTGTAAGAAAGTCCAGGATGCCTGGATTTTGTAACATATAGTCAACCATTACAGTTTCATCTGTATCTCCAACACCCCCCCACTTACAAGCACCATCCCATTAATATTCAAATATCTTGGATCTGTCTGCTTCAACATTTCTAATTGCTTCTGTCATGATTAGTAACTCAGACCCATTCGCCGTTAGCCTGTAGTAACATTTGGTGCCTCATATATCGTAGTCCTTCAGTAAACACTTGATTGATGAATTAGCATGGATGGGGTCTTTCCTCATTAGCACTCTTGGGAAAGCATCTGCTTTCCACACCATTTCCAACAAGCATCACTTGGAAACTGATCTGTGGTCCAATCAATAGCACTGCCAAAAGAGTCACTGCTTATTCCACTCGTTTTTCCACACATTTAATTTGTAAGATATAAGATGGAAATATAATATTCTCATGTAAAATCATCTGGGAATTTGGCAAATACTTCATTAGAAAACAAAGAACAAAATCAACCTGTAAGCTAGATAGCAGAGCCCATGGTGGGATGCATTTATTCACTAAAGCTACCAATTTATAAGCCTGGCTGTTGTTGGAAATTAAAGACTATATTACTATCATATCCTCAGGCATTGGCATCTCATCTGTATCTCCAACCCCTCCTCAATAGAAAAATACATTGTATTATATTATATTTATATATTATATTATATCCTGAAGCAGTCCCCAAATGTACTCATAAGAGATCACATTCACATTAATTTATTTCTATTCTGTCTCTTACATACTTCACTCATTCGATCATTCATAGAATTAAGATAGATGAATATCTAGCACAGGGATAGGACAGTAAGTAAGATAGAAAATGCTCAGTTTTCTCTACCATTTTCTGTTACTTTGTTGATGTTCATACTGTCCTTTGTTACTTTGTTAATTGAGTTTCTATGGCAACACTTAGAAAATGAAAAAAAAGTCACAAGCTTTATGTTCCTGACATCACAAAGTCGATTTTCTTATTTTGTACACACTTTAATGTGGGCTTATCATTGTTTTTTTTTTTTTTCAATACAACCAAAGAATAAAAGTAGAGGCCAGTGAGATGACTCAGTGGGGTAAAGGTACTTGCTGCTGCCAAACTTGATAACCTGAGTTCAGTCCCCAGGATCCATGTGCTAGAAGGGGAGCACTGACTCCTGAAAGTCTTCCTCTGACATCCACATGCATACCGTGGCCTGCACGCAAACACACACACACACACACACACACACACGCATACGCACACGCACATGCACACGCATGCACAGACACACACACTATTAAGTAAATAAGTACTTCTACTAAGTTACTTCAAATAATAGTGGAGTTACACGCCCAAAGTATAGCAATAATGGCACCATATTCTCACACGTCACCATATTTATAAGAAAACATTGTGTTTTCAATGTTTGTTAATTTCCAGTTCCTTTCATTTCAAGGTGAAGACTCCTGGCATTTCTTGTAAGGCAAGTCTGGAGGTGATGAATTCTCTCCTGTTTGAATTATCTGTAAATATCTTAATTTCTCCCTCACATTTGAAAGAAAATGTTAAGTAATTGGTTGTTGTTGGGGGTTTTGTTGTTGTTGTTTATTTGTCCCCCCTCCCCAGCACTTCAAATAAATGATCTCATTCCCTCCCACCTTGCAAAATATCTGCTGAGAACTTGACTGACAGTCTCCTTGAGGGTTTTGGATGCTCAAAATCACTCCTCTGGCCTTTGCATTTAAACTACAATTCACAGGGGTTTCTTCGGGCTTCTCCTGGAGCTGTGTGTATTAGATTATGCAGGTCTTTCCTCAAATCCAGCAGCTTGGGGCCACTGTTTCTTCTGATAACCTGAATGGCTCTGTCCTCTGCTGAGATTCCCAGACTATGTGTATGGGTCTGGAAACCATGCAGTTTTCTTGCCTTTCATGATCGACAATTTCAAATGATCTATGTTCATCATCTTTACCCATTTTTTCCTCTACCCGTTTGGATCTCCTGGTGAGCCACATCCCAGCACAGGCTCATTCAATTACTGTAGTTTTGGTCCTGGAATTTAACTTTTCTCTCTTTCAGAAGGTTATCCCTCTATTGATATTGCTGGTTGATTCATTTGGAATGTTACTGGTCTTCTTTTGATCTTTGTATTTTCCATTAGCTGTTTGAGCAAGTTTAACACAGATGTTAAAAAACAAGCAAACAAACCTTTGTCTAACAGCCAAAGTCCTCACAGCTTGGACTTCTGTTTCTGGGCATCTGTTTTGCACCTTTGAATAGACAGCATCTCTCTGTTTGTTTGTTTTTTTTTTTCTTTGCCTTGTGGTCATTGGTTAAAAGTTGGGCATGTGGGAAGAAGCCCATTTTTTTTTTCAGTCATGCAGATTAGTTTATGTAAAGGAAGACTTTCACTAGAGTGGCCCTGTGAGTGCTTAATGTCATCTTAAGCCTTTCTGGCATTTGCCTTCTCTGATCCTATTTGTGTGTCCTCTCCACTGGGCAAATTCTCACATTTACATGGCCAATGTTACTAATCCCAATTCCCTTTAGGAATTCACCTTGCTTTTTCTCAGGGCCTTGGCAGTTCTGTTGTGTTCCTTTCTCCATCATCTCTTGTCCCCAAGTGCCCACAAGTCTTTGCACTCCATAGACCCTGCTACTAGCACAGAGATATCCAACCTGGGAATCAAACTACGATGCTGTTCCCCTGTGACCTTCAAATCAGGCAAGAGAGAAAGCAGCTCACACCCAGTGACCCCTGAATAGGCCAGGATACTATAAAAAAAAAAAAAGTTCCACTCTTTTCCACAAGCCAGGAACTGGATGGCTTCCCCCTTGATTGTGTTGCACCACATCACAGGCATGGGAGCAAGGGCAAGAAAGGAGGACATAAAGTGCCCTATGTTCTGAGTGTGGCTTTCACTATGGGTAGCTGCTGAACTGTTGCAGACCCTTCACTAGTTTCTAGAGTTCTCATAAATCTATTTTCATCAAACTGTTATTGTTTGTTTGATATTTCTTCGAGGAAACAAGGACCTGCAGGTTCCTGTTATTTGGTCTTCATATCCTAACCACTAGTAATATTACTAGTAATACCTTAATTTTAAAATGTTATGATACTATTTTATTGAGCAACTACTTTGTGCTGAACATTATTAATGTGGTCAATTTTTCTAACATTTTCTAACAATTTATCTAGTGTTTATAGTGTTTACTGTTATTTAGGCAACATTGTTGTCCCAATTTCATAGATGGGAAAACAAAAATGAAGAGAGAAACTCACTGTCTATGTGAACCTAAAACAGACAAAAGGAGATACAGAATTGTTTGTCTTCAGTGGGAAACTTGAAGAGTATTCCTGGTCACATGTGACTTGGTGGTAGTCCCCAGTCCATTCCCAACATCTCTGGAGTCTATTAATGTTTTAAGATGGGATCTCATTGTGCTAGACTCACATTGGAATGTGGTTATGGAAGTGGATCATCCTTTTCCTTGAAAGCAAAAGTAACACTTGGTATATAATCTTAACTAGGAGGGCAAGAGAGGCCCAGGTCCGGCCCTATGGTGGGTGAATGGCCAAGGAGATGAGGTAAAATGGAGCTTCAGAGAGCTGAAGAGCTTAACCTGCCGTGCTGCCAATGTCTTTGAGCAGACTTGTGGCCTGAAGCAGGGAGATCGCCTGGCCTTAATTCTGCCTCGAGTGCCTGAGTGGTGGCTGGTGACAATTGGCTGCCTTCGAACAGGTCAGTGACTCACTCAGGACCCATCAGACCTCAATGTTAGGGACAGTAGGTGCCATGGACTCAGCCTGGTCCAGCCTTGGCTTCTATACTGGAACCTCAGAAGAAGCCTCCGTCCTTTCCTCTGAGGATGGACAGCTCAGTTGAAGATAAAACATTGTCTCTTCCCCATAGCTTCTTTATTCTTCAAGTCTATCTCTTTATATATTCACACACCTTCTTCCTCTTTCCCTAACACTCTGCTATTAATATGCTCTAAACATAATATTGTGCCTCCTAATCATAATACCTCCCTTCCTCTCTCAGAATCCATTGTGGACATTGCAAAAACTACAAGTATCAGGTAAGTACCCATGAGCACAGGAGAGGAGAGCATAAAAGTCTGCTAAAACCTAAGATGTTCCCTTCACAAACTCATACAGAAGTTTGTGAACAAAGCTAACACTAGTGCACTATAGTTACCCATACATGAGTAGTAAACATTCTCCGATTATCCAAACAATATCCTTTAGTGTCAATTCCTCTTTAAATCCAGTCGAGCATCACGCATTGTATGTAGTTGCCACATCTCCTCCATCCCCGTTCATCTTCACAGTTCCAGACTTTTGGAGAGTACAGCTCGATTTTTGGACTTATGGGTTTTTTTTTTTTTTTGTGGTTCTTCCCAGCTTAACTGCATTAGACTGCAGTCCTACAAAGCAGGGATATATATGTCTTCCTCAGTGCACCAGGTTGGAGTGTGTGTGAAGTGGGCATCTCCTGGCTCGGTGATGATAAGATATTCCATCACTTAAGTTAGGCGGCGTTCACTTGATTTCTCCTGCATGGTGCTGTGACTCTTTTTCCCCAGGGGACTTTTGTATGTATGGTCTGGCTTTGCATTGATAGTTCTCCCCCCCCCCAACATAATATTTTTATTGATTATTTGGGAATTTCACATAATGCACCCCATCACACCCACTTCTGAGTCCTCCTAGTCCTCCCCCACAACCCCTTGTGACCCTCTCCCCCCGAAAAAAAAAAGAAGAAAAAGAGTACTAAATTCAATTTGCATTGCCAGTATACTCACTGGAGCATGGTTAAATTCCTAGTGGCTGGACCCTTAAAGAAAACTGAGTCCTTCCCCACCTCCACCCCCCACCAGAAGCCGGCAGCTGTGAACACCTACACTTCAGCATCCTTATCACAATTTCTAAGTTTTCTTCAATGGCTTCCTGTCTAGACTGTTCCTTTTTTCTCGGGGTTGGGGTGCGGCGGCATTTACTGAAGCCTTCTGTGCACACTGTGGGAGGTTTTTCATTTGTGTCATGACCTCCTGACATCTGCATGTTATTAGTTAAAACTTTCACACAGATAGTTCCCTTCATTTTAAAATTACCTGTTCACGTTTATGTATAACTTATAATCCATGTGGGCCTATGTATTTCAGACTTTCATTGCTGCGGCCAGTAGTTGAGGAAACACCAAATTAAAGGCAGAAAGATTTGCCTTGTCTCAGGATTTCAGCCCATAGCTGCCTGGCTCCATTGCTGCTTGAGGTGAGGGAGATGATTACAGGCACATATGGTAGAACAAAGTATCCAACCCACCTCATGGAACCAGGAAGCAAAACACAAGAGTCAGGAAGAGACCAGAAACAAGATAACCATCAATGACCCTACTCCAACAAAGACCAACTTCCCACCACCTCCCAAATAGTTTATCCTATTCTGAGTTCATCTGTAGATTAATCCATTGCTTAGCTCACGGTTCATGTTATCCAAACACCTTTCACCACCTTTGATTTACCCGCTGTGGATCAAAACTTCAACATATGAGCCTTGGGAGGGGAGGTATCTCATGCATACTGTGGCAGGGCTCCTGGATTCTCATCTTGCCATCATTTTTCTCATCTCATCATGCATATTCCTGTAACATGTCTTTCTACTCTCCTCTCCTCCCTGCTTCCTTCCCTTCCTCTCTTCTTCCTTCTCTTTCATTATCTAACAGAATACAACATGGAATCAAGAACTAATAGCAAAAGCAAAGAGAACATGGAGAAGAACAACTATGCATCTGTAACTAAGAAATGGTTAGTGAGAAGCCCAAGGCTGAGTCCTCTGAGGTGAACAGGATTAAAGAAGGCTACAAGCAAAGAAAAATGGTCCAACAATGGATTCCCCACATGCAAAGATTCCTAGTCAGGAGTGCACGCCTGTGCACACTCATGCACATGCAGACACACACGCACACACACACACACACAGGCATGCATGAACATGCACATGATGAACATGCACACCCATGCACACATGCACACACACACACACACACACACACACACACACAGTCATTTTGAAAGAGAAAAATAAAGAGGGAGAAAGGAAGATAAAGAGTGGGGAGTGCCTTCAGTGTCAGAGGGCATCTTCCTAGAGACAGAGGGCACAGGTTTTTGTGCAGAGAAGAAATGTGGAGGGCAATAGCCAGTGTTTTGTGGACTTGAGGCGGTTCGGAGATTCAGAACAGGGCATCTGGTGAGGATGTGACTTTATTGGAGCAGCCAGGCTTGAACTCATTACTGGTGGTCGTACTGACATTGACAAAAGGAAAATATAGGAATGTTCAGAGGACAATGTGGCTAAATTTGAGGTAAAAGTAACAGAGGACATTCAAGATGACTCCAAGGGGCTGATGGGAGGAAGAGGAAATGGGGCCGGGAGTGTTGAGATGCAGCCAATCCTAAATGTCAACAATGCTCTCCTCAAAGGTACTATTACCTAATCTGACCTAAGTGTGTGCAAATCAAGGTCTACCTACCCTCTGTTTGAACTCAACTAAAACAAAAAAGGATTAAGGAAGAGCCTACAACTTGTATGTCTGTAGGAATCAGTTGGAGATCTTATTAGGATACAGATTGCAACTGAGCAGGCTTAGCACAGGATGTGAAATTTTCTATGCCCTGTGTGTAGATGTTAGTGGTCTGCGGATCATACTTTGCACAGTATTGTGGAAATTTTCAGCAGATCAGCCAGGCCTAAACCCATGGATATGAAAACAAGCCATCCTTTGTCACCCTAGGGATCATCTACATGCCTGGGACTACCCAGCTGAAAGCCAAGGACATCCTCTACCGACTACAAGTATCTCAAGCCAATGCCATTGTGACAACAGATAACCTTGTCGCAGAGGTGGAATCTGTGGCTTCTGAGTGTCCTGCTCTGAAAACCAAGCTGGTGGTGTCTGACCATAACCATGTAGGGTGGCTTAACTTCCAATCACTGATTAAGTGAGTTTCTGGTCTGTTGAGTGGTTTCTGAATATAGAAAAGGGGAGGAGACCATCTGTTCCCAAGAACTGGGGGATAAGCAGCTAATACAAGAGGCCTTCGAGACTGAATGCTAGAAACTCTCTTCCTAACCATACCATCCATCCGCTGTGAGACCCTAGGCTTCTTGCTTCTCCTCCTTGGTTTCCTTGGCCCTTTGTTCCTTGTCTAAAAAAATCAGGAAGGTGGACTTCCATGTTTTATCATTGCAGTACACTCATCCCTGAGGCTGAGCGAAGGAGAGTTGTAAAGTTGGAGGATAAGTGTATTGTAGATTCTGGGTAGATAAGAAAACTTTTTACATATAAAAATGCATATATGAAGAAGTTTAATGAAAGTGAATTTTCAAGGTGAAATGTGAAACTTCAAAGCAACTTGAGCACTCTGTAGTAGTGTACGATTTTAATCTGAGCACTCAGGAGGCAGGGGCAGGTGGATCTCTGTGAGTTCAAGGTCAGACTGATCTACATAGCAAGTTCCAGAACAGCCAGAGCTACACAGTGAGATCATTTCTAAAAACCAAACATGAAAAGAATGAGAAACTGAATTTCTAATTGTAGTGAAACAGCAGA
The DNA here is from genome assembly GCA_907164525.1 of Lophiomys imhausi. NCBI lineage: Eukaryota > Metazoa > Chordata > Mammalia > Rodentia > Muridae > Lophiomys > Lophiomys imhausi. Next base: position 1,201,969 of record CAJQZJ010001826.1, on the reverse strand, counting down.
ATAGTAACTGTAGGGGTTATTATCTCCTATTTCCTGTGTATCTTTGGGGATACTTTACCAGCAAGCTTAAGGTGGGACTGAAGAAAGACTCCTTTCCCCCCAGGAAAAACTCCTGTGAGCATTCAGTCATATCCCCCAATACTCACAGCACAGGCAGGAACCATGAGAGCCTTGCTTCCTTGGAGTGACACCTCCATTTCTAAAGCCATTTGTTTCTACAGTAAAGCAAAGCGACCTCTCATAAAATCAGAGACTTTACTGAAAACAGTTTAAAATTAAGGAAATGTTCAGGAAATCACTCAGACTACCCAGACAGCATAGTGCTGTGCCTTACTTAGAAAGGCCAGCAGTGCTGGTGTTTCTTCCATGTTAAGGTTATTTTCAGGATTTAAAAAACAAAACAAGACTCAAATCCTAGACTGCTTGCCTGTACAATCAGGAAAGGCTCAGAAACATCCTTTGGGAAGATGCCCCTGAGAACAAGCTGACCAAAGAGTTGCAGCTTTCCCTGCTCCCCATCCCGAGCTGCTGGGAACACTGAATGAATTCCCATTTCCAATTCACTTAGAGTAGTGTGGCAGTATGGACAGTGCTCGCTAACTGTTCTGTAATGTCTTACTCTATACCCTTTTCCGACACACCAGGTCCTTTGTCCGAATCACCCTGACCAGTGAGAACACCAGTTTTTCCTCCAACCTGGCAGATTTTAGGTTCCCCACTAAAGCTTCAAGTTGCTTCATTGGAAGTTGGGAAAGCAGCAGTGTGATATTTTTTCTTCTTTTGCATTGAATCTCTTTACAGATCAGTATCTCCAGACCACACCTGCATTAAGTCAAAGATGAAGGATCCCATGGTCATTTTCTTCACCAGTGGAACCACAGGTTCCCCCAAGATGGCAAAGCACAACCAAGGACTTGCCTTCCGGTCCTGTCTCCCTTCATGGTAGGGAAAGGGCACCTATTTAAGGCTGGGTCCTGGCTCTGAGGCAAGGAATGTGTACACACATGCATTTTGAAAGGATGGAACTCTGAGTGGAAGTGTCTCCATCTTGTTCCCCTCTATCAGCCTCTGAGGGTCTGAGAGATGAAAGTCTGGGATTCTGAATGCTAGCTGACATAGACCCAGGGTCACATGAAAGGCTCCTCCTGGTTTACTTCTGCTGTCTTGCTGGGTCTGAATCAGTCACTGATGTAAGACTTGATGATTCTGGGAACCTCTGTATAGCAGAAACAGTGGTGATATGGCATAACGAAAACCTAAT
>CAJQZJ010001826.1:1163485-1182890 GCA_907164525.1 Lophiomys imhausi | reverse complement strand
GCCTATAATTCTTAGGTTCCATCTTTTCATTGAGTCCTTGATTTCTTGGATGTTGTGGGTGAGAGATTTTTTAGCCTTCTCATTTTCTTTGGATGTTGTACTGATTTCTTCCATCAAATCTTCCATGCCTGAGATCCTGTCTTCCATCTCTTGCATCCTATTTTTCATATTCACATCCGTAGTTCCTGTTCTCTTCTCTTGATTCTCCATTTCCTCTATTAACTCTGACTGTGTTTTCTTTATTGTTTCCATTTCTATTTTCATGTCTTGAATGGTAGTGTTCATTTTGTACATTTCCTTCTCCAGTTTGCTTGCTTTTGTCTGGAGATCTTTCATTGCTTTATCCTTTTCCTGTTCAAGCTGGGTCACCTTGGCTTGGAGCTCCTTAATGATGTTATTCATTGTTTTGACTTGTAGAATTGTGGCTTCTTTGAATTCCTTCATAGTTTTAAGTTCTTCTTGAAGGGAGTTTATCACTTTCCATAATGTATAATTGTCATCGTTTTCATGTGTTTCAGTTGTGGTGAGATGGTTCGGGCTGGACGGAATAGTGTTGCTTTCTTTTGTTGGAGACATTTCACTTTGTTTTTTTTTTTCTTTTGTTTTGTTTTTGTTTTTGTTTTTTGTCTCTGGCCTCTGGCCATGTGGAATTTTATTTATTTATTTATTTTTTTGCTGTCTTCTGGACTTGGGTCCAAAGGGGGCACTGTGGTGTAGGAGTTGCCTTACTCCACCCCTATAAGGTGAGTATTCAGTCCTGCCTCCCAGGTGGGGATCTAATTAATTCAGGTGGCGGAGCTGCTTACAAGTGAGCTCTGATTCCCCACCGGAAGGGCCTGTACTAGTACATAAGACTGATATACGACCGTTTCAAGTATCTCGCAGTTTGCCCGGGGTTGGTTCCTATAGCGGGTAAGTCTGCAGTTCAGCTGCAATAGCCTTGCTGTTCCCGCAGCTTGGAAACTGGCCAGTGATGTCACAGACTGTGATCTGTGTTCTGAAGGCACTTTGCAGGGGATCTCCTGCTCACTTCCAAGGGTTGCAACCTTTCCCAGATAATTGGTTCGTCTGTGTGAGACCTGGGAGTGCCCAGCAGGGTGGGAATTATCTCTGCGTGGTTTCTGAATCTGCCGGCTGGGTATTAGGTTGGAACTTACCGGGATTTCTCCTTTTGGGGGGATGGGTTATCCCGATTCCCGGGTCCAGAGGCTTCCTAGTCTGTCCGAGAGTTGGAAGGGGCATCCTGCCCAGGCATCTTCCGTGGTCCCTGTGTAGCTGGGTGAAATTTAGAAGGGATTGTGCCCTTGTACAGAGTCCTGCAACACTTGCCGCCTTGTGGCTGTTGACCCCGAAATCAAAATACGTCCACGCCGTCCGCCGCCATCTTGGATCCCCCCGTGTGTTCATTTTTCTTTTCTCCCTTTTAGAGTTTTGTTTCTAAGAGTGAGACTAACACCCACATACTTGTTTTGGTAACAGTATCACAGAGCCCAGTGTCCCCTGGAGGCCACAGCATAAGGACTCCTCCAATGAGACCTGATTTTTTGTTAATTGTTTAGAAATGAAATTGAATATGAAATTTACTTTCGATTTTCAAATATGCACATCATTAAAACAATTCATGGCAGAGTGAAACCATCATCTGTCTCCAGCAAGTCTACACCCTGAACAGAAAGCCTACTCTTATTGCATGGTGACTCCCACTGCTCACCCCTCATTCCCAGCATCTGGTTTCCTCTCATCCCCTCTCTGACTTTGTGAATTTGCCTATTTCCGATGTTCCTGTCAGTGAGATCATGTGACACAGCTGTTTCACTTGCCTCAAGTTTGGAAGCTTTTCCTGCCGTTATGTATTTGAACACCCCCCCCCCACCACCACCACCACCGCTCTTCTGAGGCTCGGGCAATGCATTGTTGGTGGCCGTGAGATGCCCTACAAATTCCTTAATGTCTGTTCACTTTGCTACCTTCTTTTCTTTTTATTTTCTTTCATTTATTTTTTTCCAGTGGCGTATTTTCAGTTCTCTGGTTCTTTTTGCCTGTTCTAATGTGTTTTTAAACCTTCTGGTGAATTTTTTAATTCAGTTGTTTTTCCATATTTGATTTCTATCCATTATATGTGTGTTGAGTTATCATTTGTAGCCCACACATAGGTTCAATTATTATGTATCGAGAAGAAATCTAGAGAACAATTTTTGTCTTTTTTTCTTTTTTAAAGTTTTATTTATTTAAATTTTTTTTTATTTTATGAATTTCACATCACACACCCAGTTCCCACTCCTCTCCCACCTCCCTCAGACTCACCCTCCATCCTTGCAACCTCCCCCCCACATTAAAAAAAAATCTTATTGTAGAAGCTGTTGTGTCTCGGTGTGTCCCACAATATTCCCTTTGGTACACACATTTTTGCTTGCAAATGAGAATAATTGTTGTCAAAGGGTTAGGGCTGGTGAGAGGGGAAGGATGGAGCAGAGGGAGGTAAATGTTCTTACAGAAGCCTGCTGAAGGATCTCATGGCGATGGCACTGCTCTATAGATTAGCTGCTATGTTAGGATGAGGAATCCTTGTCTGTGAGCAAATCATGTAAGACATACACACACACGTGAAAGCTAAGAAATATCAAAGAGTGAATCAATGTCTGTGTCCTGACTAGAATATTGAACAATAGTTTTGCAAGACATTACCATTGGAGGAAACTAGGTAAATGGCATATGGGATTTCTTGGTATTGTTTCTTATTCTAGTTGTTATTCCTACTTTACAATGTTCTGTATTGTCATAGGAAAGCTTATGTGATGAAGCACCTGTCTCATGTAACACTTGTGAGGATCACATTAGGTAGCACTTGGTGTAGGGGGATTCACTTGCAGCCACTGGTTCTTCTCAGCTGTCCCAGTGCCGCACATGCCAAGCCTATGGCTCAGAACAGAAACATTATTCTGGTGGGGAGATGCATGAAAGTAAGATGCTATTTTTTAAATGTGAGCCGAATGGTACTGAAGGATGGAGCTGCAACCCAGAGTGTGTGGGCTGGTCCAGGTGCCAGGTGCAGAATTCAAACCCGGATATGACTCAAGCTCATCAACTCTAAGGCACTGTGTTCTCTTTGCAGAACAGCCCAGAGAAAACATCTGAAGTGGAATGCGGGGACTTTTACAACAGTGGGGATATAGCAACTGTTGACGAAGATGGCTACCTATGGTTTTTGGGGAGGGGTGATGATGTCATCAATGCTTCTGGGTAGGTGCAGCTGACCCTGGGCTGGTTCTTGGCCCCCTCAAATGCCTTGTGACCTTGCCTGCCTGACATTCCTCCATCCTTTGGTGATGGGACCCTCAGCCTGACTCTGAACAGAGCCATGTCTAGGATTACCTGGGTACCTGGACACCTCCACCACCCCTGCATCCAAAAGAACTAATTAAAATGAAGTTCAAGGTGTGGTAAGACATCACATAGTTATGAGGAGAAGCTAAGTTTGTAGTGACACAAGTCTATAATCCCAAGTACCTAGAAGACTGAGGCAGAAGGATCCCAAATCCAAGGCTGCTTGGGCAATAGAGTGATTTCAAGTCCAGCCTGGAAAACTTACTAAAACCCTTTCTATCTCAAAAAAATTAAAAAGGGACTGGGGACACCCCTCAGGACTTGCCTTTCATGTGTGAGGGCCTAGGATCAATCCCTAGTACCATGAAGGGAAGAAAGGAAAGGAAGGGAGGGAAAAAAACCTATAAGACAAAAAGACAAAGTGACACACTGAGATGAGGAAAGAGGGCACAGCATTTGCTAGGACACAATTTGAGGATCTCGAGGGCTCTGCTGCTGAGAGTAGCTACTCTAGTCAAATGCACAGAGCTCCACAAGGAGCCCTCACTCTGCCACCTCCCTCACCAGAGGCAGAAAGTGAGCCATCCCCAGGAACATCTGAACCACGTGGTTTTAATACTAAATGTCCCAGTCTTCATATTTTGGGTCCAAAATACTAGTCCCAAGTCTCTAGCTGTGTATGACCTCTGCCCTCGGTGTCAAGTGGCCATATGACTCTCGAAGTACAAGGTGTAAGGGGTAGTTCTCTGCATCCCTGGTGTCCCTCAGAACAATTGTTTCTCCAGGTACCGCATCGGACCTGCAGAGGTGGAGAATGCCTTAGCAGAGCACCCAGCGGTGGCTGAGTCAGCCGTGGTAAGCAGCCCGGACAAGGATCGAGGAGAGGTAAGGAAGACACAGAAGCCAGTTGTGGCCTAAATGAACTACAGGGAGACTTCCAAGGCCTTAGCATAACTTAGAAACCTGGGGTAGGGCTCGGAGCTCTGGTGAGCGTGTGCCTATCCTCGATATTAATAATGATGATGGCAATCATAACATAATTAAGCAGGCCACATTTCATAAATACTCTTTGATCTCATGGACTCTTTACAAACACCCTGTGAGGAATGAACTTCTATTGTACCCATTTCACAGAGAAGGAAGCTAAGGTTAGGAGAGGCCAGGTGATTTCCAGCACATGCAATGGAAATGGGGAGGACAAGGATTTGAACATGGTCCACTCCTTTTTCCAAAGTCCTCCTACATGTAACCCCTTATCTCAGACATCAACTCAAGCCAACAATGGGCTTTGTCCATTGATTTAGCAAGCTCTGTGTAGGAGATGGCATGCATCTGACCTCCATTCCCATTCTGCAGGTGGTGAAGGCGTTTATTGTCCTGACCTCGGAGTTCCTGTCACACGATAAGGAACAGCTTACCAAAGAGCTACAGCAGCATGTGAAGTCAGTGACAGCACCATACAAGTACCCCAGGAAGGTGAGCCAGACTGGGTGGCCTCCACTGGCTGCCTCACCTCTCAGAGGGCAGCCATGGGGGCACGGGGGCCAGTTCAGTCCTCCAAAAGGTTTTGTTTCTTGGGGAATCCCTAACCTGTACCAGAAATCCAAAATGAACACACTGATACACATTAACCAAAAGAGAAAGATCTGGAAAAGTAACCCCAAAACTATAAATGTTATTTATTATCCTGTAAAATTTAAGAAGAAAACAAAATCAATACTTTTCAGGCTTCTTAATGTGACTCATAGTAAGAAATAAATCTCATTTTCAATACCAATAACATGCATGCATAAAACTAACAATTGGAAACAAAATATTGATTCTTAGAACATGAAATATATTTTGAGATGCTTATTTTGTTACATTTATTTTAAGTGCATGCAATAATTCAAAAATGTCCAGTAACAATGAAATGATCTAGTCACAAAATTGAACGTTGTCCTGTAATTCAAGCTGTTGGTAAAAATTGTTTTGTGTTTTATGTTATGCTACATTATTTTTTGTCTTTGTTTTATTTTTGAGACAGTGCCTCTGTGTGTAATCCAGGCTTGTCTAGAACTTATTATGTAGCCATGCTGGCCTCAAACATGCCATCCTCCTGCCTCAGCCTTCTGAGTGTCAGGCTCACAGGCATGTACCATCATGTCCAGTTTCAGATTATTTTATTTTTGACATAAAATACCTTAGCAGTATATTAAGAGAAAAGGCAAACTATTAAGGAATACCCCTAGTATTTCCCTACTTGTTTAAAATAAGAGAGCACAGACATGTATGTCAGAAAGTAGTTATTTTCTTCTGTGGAAATGTATTCCTATAACATCTGCATGTTCATCAAGGTACACATGTTAGGAAGCTGCAGGGCTAACATGTCTTGTGTACGAGAATAATTATTGTGTGTATCAGGCTCTAGTCCAGTTATTTAAGCCTGTCTGAAGTCTAAGTACATGTATGTATGTTTTATAGAGACAAAACTGAGGCTCAAGTTGCCTGAGGCCTCACTCCGTAAGAGGAGTGCTGGAACTCAACCAGCCTTTGACATTAGTTAAGGCTCTTGCCCTTACAGAGGCAGAAGAACTTACTTCCAATCGGAGGTTACACATAACAGCATGTAGTACAACTCCCCAAACAACGGAGGTGGGCTGCTGTGAAGGCCTGCTGTTCCTGTCTATCATGACTTTTCTGAAAGCTCTGCCCCACATCTCGCATCCCGGGATGGGGATACCACAGAAGCGCCTGGCTTGTCCTGTAAGAGACAGAGAAGACAGTGGCTAATATGAGTGGCTGCAAACTCTCTGTGTGCAAAGGAGACATTCCTCTTCCACCAAGGGTTCATGGGTCAAAGTAAGTTACATGTCTACACCCTCCTTCAGGGTCAAGAGAGACCTGCAATACTCAGGGGAGCCCAAGAAAGTCACCACAGGAGTCAGCTTGTACAGGGAGTTGAAGCAGGGACTGGGGAACATGAAGGAAACCACAGAAGCCCTAAATCAGAATGACATTCTTCTCCACCCCACCAGGTCGAGTTTGTTCCAGAATTGCCCAAAACCGTCACGGGCAAAATCAAAAGGAAGGAACTTCGAAAAAAGGAGTTTGGTCAGATATGAGCAACAATCAACACAGAGCATTTCTGAGACCTGACATGAATCCTTGGCTGGTGGGGGTGGGCTGGGAGAATGGAATGTAGGCAGGGAGAGTGTGGAAGAGGAAACCAAGACCCCCAACATTTTTTTTAATTCAGTCACTACCTTTCTTGGAAGTCCTTTGTTCTTCAGAACCACAGTGAGCTCTCAGGCTGGGTTTGTGGGCAATAAAATGCTGACCTGAACAGCACCCTGTGTGGTCAGTCACTCTGGATGAATGCCTGCCATCCAGAGTCTTTCCTGGTTGTCAATTTAAGATGCTCCAGGGTCAGACTCTCCCTTCTGACCGCAGCTTCTGGGTGGGGGGGGGGGGCTGAACACACACCTTCAACAACCAGGACACAGAGGTGCAGAAAAGAGACTCTGCCCAGAGCCTGCAGGAGCTCAGGCTAGAGAAGAAGTCCACTGAGCTCAGCTTTGGCTTGGTGGCAACACTTACCTGCCAAACCATCTTGTCCCTCCTTCTTTGGATGAGTCCAATGTCTTCCTCCCATCCGTCTCCATGGGTTCTGTTATGTTGCTGCTGACTTAAAAACCTACCATGAGTGACTGAGAGGCCCAGCCTCCAGGAACCCAGGAAGTATCCTCCACCCCTGCCCAGGGACCTCAAAGCATTAATCCCAGGCTGTCCTCCACAGAGGACCATAGGTATCCCTTTCCCAAGGACAAGAACAGGATCCCCCCAGGAGTCCCAATCACTGCCAGGGCCCAAGACTCTTCAGCCAAGATTCCTCCACAGATAACTTCTCTTTTCTCACTATAACTTTCTGTAGGAACCCAAGGCCCCTTTCCCCCACTGGTCTTGAGTTCTGTGAATTCTGTTACTCGGATCCTTGAGTTCTGAAGTAAGACTATTTGGTATAACTAGAGGCTAAGAAGAGTAGAACCATAACCGTCCTTGGTCAGGGGACGTTATGGAAAGAACAAACTTCCTTCTTTTACGGGAGAGTCTGAGCCTCTTGGAGGGGAGTCATTATGGAGAGATCCCTTCAACACCTACCTGATACTTGGATAGATGCGTGCACTCAGGGAAATCTACCAATTCAGTAAGCACAGAGCCAAACAGAACACAAAGCAGCCCCAGCCTCATTTGAGAACACCTCCACAACCCCGAATATAACATGACCTCTCTTGTGAGCTGTCCCCTTTAAACTCTTACTGAAGGTGATGTATTAGGGATTCTAAATACGGTGCCGGGCACTGACACCTTTGCAGGGTAGTCCATAGGGCTACGGCTGGATCGCAAGAGGCCAAAGAGTGTCTAAATATGGCCTTGTGGAAAGGGTCACATGATCAGGATGAGAGTACAGTGAGAAGTGTGGCCTTTGGTTTAGGAGATTTAAAAGCCAAGAGAAAAGTGTGCCCCAGGGCCCTGCACATAGGAGTATGGTGGCACTCTCCATTTCCAATAATGTTGTCAGAATTATTAGATGATATCATTGTCATCACTATAATAATGACTAACCACATAAGTGACAAAACAGAGGCTGGGCAGCAAACAAGGATACTGACTCAGCCTCTCATCCAAGTCAGTGCCCAGCCATAGAATCTTGACTATAAGCAAAGTGTCTCTCTTATTCCTCCCTGTTGCAAGACTCCTCCACTCCTCAGACATAAGTGTCTCTGAGTCATTTTTCTGCCTAAATACAGCTCCTGTCCCTGTGCCTGATTCTTCAACCATGCCATGGGAATGAGTATGATAGTGGGCCAGGAAACACTGCTTGCAAGTGTGTCAAAAAAGTAAGCTCTATCTCTTGGCAGTAAAAACCCCTTGCTCCAACTGTAGAAAGAATGCTGTCCAAAAAGGACAAAACTTGGAAGCAGGTAAGTAGACAGCTTAGCTCTGCCAAGACAGGGTAGGCAAGTCCTTCATAATTCCTGCCCTACAATCAAAGTCTGTCAGGGAAACGGGGCCAAACAACTGAAGATCAATGCTGTAATGTATGGAGAGAAAATGGGAACTGTCCAGGCAGCCACTGGTATGTCATTTCTTAGTTTTGAAAGCTGCAGGCCCTACACTTCCTATATAATCAGATATATTTATCCCTCTCAGGTCTCTGAGGTGGTTGAAGAATAGATAGCTAGAGTCTCATAATTAAATTTTGAGTTGTTTAGGAATCAAGAGAGTGTTCTGGATCTAAGAAGATGTTTTTAAAATTGTGATGCAAGTTAGTATGAAAACTGAGTTAGATATAGAATCTTAAATTCATGGAGATGGTTAGATAGTAGAATATTAAAGTCAGATGCCAAATACATATGGACTGGACATTGGGAATGAATGCTAAGCCATATAACTCTCATAACTGTGGCCTAATTACCTCTGTTGTTTTGTATTGTATTTATTATTATAAGAGAAAGAGCCATTTGTTGGACTGAAAGGGCGAGCTGTTGGAGGGGAAAAGATATACCTTAAACTTAAGAAAAAGGGGGGAAGGGAATGGGTGGCTTGAGGTGGAAGAGGGTGAGAGGATGGGACTGGATGGGGGAGTAGGGAGGGGATTGCGATTGAGATGTAACTTGAAGAAATAAAAAATAAAGAAAAAAAGTAAGCTCTACATAAAAATTTAAGCTTACATTACAATGTGCTTGAGTATGTTCACAACAAGGATTACTGGAAAGAAAATGGCCTGAATAGAAATTTTCAATAAAATGAAAATAGAAATTTTCAGCAATGAAAGGCTTCTTAGGAAAGCCAGCAAGATCAGACCAAGGTTGAAGAAGTTATAGAGAACATGGATAGGTGGCAACGACATTATTCCAAATAATAAGAAGACTTAATACATTTAGAATGTATCAGCTACAAAAAAAAGTCATCCTTCATAGATCTGCATCACCTTTTAGAGGATGCCACCCCCTCAGCAGGCTCGAGTGGATGCCAGTGCTCCAAGAAGAAGAGAAACCTCCAGCCTCTTGCCTCTCGCATGACTAGAGTGTTGCTGGTCTTGTGTGTGAAGGTGCCTGAGTGAAGTACAATTTCTAGCTCACCATGATCCTACCTGCTCCTGGGTCCAATGCTGTGTAACAACTGCTCTCAGTCATATTTTTTTCTCCTAGACTAGGTGATTATTACCACTTAAAGATCAGTAAACATTCAAAATACACTTAGGGAAATGACCTTGTTCCAAATTCTTGCATCTGAGTCTTTAAAGCCAAGGGAAAGACGAACAGACATGAATAGTGTGGGGGCTTTCTAAGTTTCATTGAGACTCTAAAGTGTTAATTCCTTGAGACTCTAAAGTGATGAGTGAAGACAATTCTCTGAGTAAGTTTCCAGTGACTCTGATAGTGCCCTTTGCTGGTTGCTCCTGGCTTGTCCATGTGTACTCCCAAGTTCAGCACATTGATTCTAAATGCTTCTCAGGACTGTGAACTCAACAACAGGGATAAGCATTCAATGGGCAAGACTTAGAGTCAGAAGTGGAAAAGAATGGCTACTGTTCTGTTCAGAAATGTGAATGTATACACATATTGCAAAGCAGAATAAGGTAGACCTGAAGAGCACACACAGTGTGACCCATAATAAGGTCAACCACGATAAGAATGTAAGAACGCATCAACTAGGAAGAGGACAAGCCCATTTTGTGCAGTACTGTGATAGAGCACATGCTGAAAGGTCTTGAGATACATTGATAAAATGAATTTTTCAAACATAATATGTATTAAAGGCTTGTAAATTTTTCCTCTATGTGATTTTTTATGGAAAAAGAGACCTGTAAAAGTGAATTATAGATGACAGGCATCATTAACTATTTAAGAAGATGTACACTTGCAATTCAATTTGAGATGTACACAAAATAAGACATTTTGATACTGACTAGAGGGAGAAAGGAAGAGAGGGAGGTGGAAGGAGAAAGGGAGGAGGAGATAGAAGGAGAGAGGGAGAGAGGGAAGAAGTAAGAGAGGGTCTGTCATGTGTTTAAAACATCTGCTGTAGTTTCAAGGTGAAATGTCCCCTATAGGTTCACCTGTTTTAATACTTGGTCTCCAGCCTGTATTTGGGAAAGTTGTGAAACTTAGAAAGTAGAACCTGACTGGAGGAAGCGGGTCATTGGAAGTGGGTCTTGAGACTTTATATCCCAGCTTTGCTTCCTATTCATTCCTTATCTCTTGAGTGCAGATGCAACATAACCAGATTGCCTAGAGGTCTTTACACCAAGCCTTTCCTGCTTATGGCTATGTCTTTCCCACCACAATGGACAATGAAGTTGTTCTTATCAGGGTATTTTTTTATCACAGTAATGGGAAAGTAGGACAATGCCATTGCATAAAGCCTGAGTAAGTCAATGATGTAAGCCTGAATGTGCTCATACTAAGCGTAGATGCTCATGAAACATAACTTAAATGCTTCATGTGGTGAACTTTCTCTTTACAAGAATTCTAGAAATAGTTATTTCCTAAAGTTTGAGTAAATACGGCCACATGTTTTTTCCAAGTCAATTTAGATTGCAGGGATCTGCTAAGAAATTTTGCAGAGGTGTTAATGCACCAGCTTTTGTTTTGAAGGTAAAGAGAAAAGGAAGAAACAGCCCCACATCTCTTCATAGGATGGAAGAGAACCTGTGTACAATTCAAACAGGCAGCTCCATCTGCAACAAGAAGGTTCAGACTATTGATATACAATGTAAATTGACCTCAATATTATGATATTGACTCATGGGGTACAGATTAAGATCCCCGCCCTTACAAGATTCAGAGATGTGTGAAAGGTGGTGTATAAAATGACAACATGACAACTCCGTGGTATTGTTAAGGGGGGAGGTTTTTATTGTAGATATAAGAGACCAAATGGCTAGAGGTATCTGGAAGAGTCCAGAGCAAAAACAGAAAGAAGTAGAACTGAGCGCCGCCAGCAGACTGGACGTGACCATGAGGGAAAGAGTAGCAGAACAGGTAGATATGAGGGTGGGGAGTGTGGGAGAGCAGAGAGAGATAGAAATAGAGAGGAAAGGAGGAAGGGAAGGGAGGAGACAGGGAGAGGAGGCATATCAAAAACAGCAGGGTTATAAGGAGAATGAGCAGCTGCTGGGGAGGGAAGCCCATGAGCTGGGGGAGTTTAGGGTAGAGAAGGAATTGAGAAGAGTCCAGAGCATGGACTTTTAAGTGTAACAGGTACTTCTGATACCAAAGGAGGCTGGAGGCCAGCTTGTCCTTTTGGTGTGCTGTTAGACAGTCATTTGTCCCTTCTGTCATTTGGAACTTTGGACCAGATCAGCTTTGGAGATGAAGCAATGGGGACAGCACAGACAGACAAAAAACTGTTGTGACTGAGATATGTGGCCCCTTCCTGAGAAGGGTGATGCATCACTCTGTATACAAGTGTAAAATGAACAACACATACTCTTAAAAGATGCTGTTTACCACACTTAACCAGAATGTAAAATATAGGACCCAAAATGTTCATTTTTGTTTTTTTTTCTGAAAAGTATAAGTAAAAAGAATTTTTAAGTGTGTTTTTTGTTTGTTTGTTCAGAAAGGGTCTCAAATAGCCCAGGCTGGTCATTATATAGCTGAAGATGACCTTTAACTTCTGCCCCTCCTGCCTATACCTACACGTAATGGAATAGAAAGTATGCATTCTTGGTCTCTGCAGTGCTAAGATTTGGACATCCTTGTACATGTTGGGTTAGCACTCTACCAACTGAGCTGCAGCCCCAGCTCCACATTTTTAAAGCGCTAAATTCAATTTTATTCCCAAGTTTAAAGATCACTTTAAAACTGAGAAACAAATAGAAACTTACAGTGGATAGGAAGACTGGACCTTATGCTGAATCCAAGGAAGAAAGAAACTACTTAAAATCCTCTGGGAAATACCCAGAAATATGCCCACGCAATGAGAAATACTGAGGGGAAAAGAAGCATAATAAACTGTGAGAAGGATACATGTGAAAATAGTGCACAGAAATATGCTTATGCAAATGAACATGACTAAGAGAAATGGGGCCCTGATTTATAATACTTAGGTTATTAATCCAACAATAATTATGTACAGAATATTGCTTAGCACAAATTTCTAGTAGTATTGAAGTTTTCTTTCAACCTTCAAGTCAGTTCTAAAAAAGACACTTAAGGTCATATTTCTGAAGGACATACAAATTGTGCTTCAAAGTAATCATGGACATTATTGAATTGTGAGAATTAAAGTTCTGTAAGAATATGACTCCAAATAATCAATTGATAAAAATTCACTTACATATATCATAATATGTATGGCCCTTAAGCCAATTAATAACAATATTGCAAGTTAGTTTGTAAATAAACACAAGATTTGGAAATTTATGGTCATGACAACAAATGCAATCATCATTTTACAAAACTGATATTTATGAATATTATAAGAAATAATGAATTAAAATATAATTCCAGCTAACCCAGAAACCTAGCCTTAGTTTTGTGTGAATCAAACAAAACAAAAAAAAAAAAAAACAAACACCCTTTCCAAAGAGCAAACTCTGAATTCTGGAACGTTTTCCCTTTGACCCTCAAAACTGAGGAGAGTACAGAATGTGCCTATTGGACTCAGCCGTGATCTGACAGGGAACAGCAGCCTTGACCGTAAGTGTCAAAGACACAGGAAAATTTCCACAAAGGCAAAGTCTATCTTGCCACTAACTGATAAAACATTCTGAGTCATGGCCAGTCCTGTTCAACCTGGCAACTGGCAGGACATTGACAGTGGTTATGTATACAGTCAGACTTGAATGAAACCCAATAGAACCTCTCCCTGAAAGCCACACTTTGAGAGTTGATGGACTAGAATAAACAAGGCAGACAGAACACTTAATTGCTCAGAGGTGAGGAAGTTTGACTGACCTATGCAAATTTAGCTAGACAAAATTAAAATAACAACAATAATAGTAATAGTAATATAGTAATAAACATGTTTCAACAAGGTTCATTTCCTGCTTGTGGGTGTTGACAAGCAGAATAGATTTTTCTTGATTGAAGGTATTACAGTGGCATGATTCTGCCTTTCTGCCTTTCTGCAAGGGTTCATACTGATCACTTGACCTTTCTGGAGCCCTTGTCCAGTAATTTAGTGCAGGTCAGTCACAACAAATATTATCATCTCTATGGGATGTTCTTTTTTCTCTCCTCTTCCTCTCCTACATCCTCTCATCCCTTCTCTCCCACTCTCTGTTTTCTCTGTTTTACAAACAATACCATACATACATACATACATTCATACATGCATACATACATCTGTGTGTCTCTATACTGGAGGGTACATGTGACACTTCAATAGTAAAGTGAGTAATCTCAGAGTAATAAATGAGCCTCTGTTTATTTCCAACATTCCTAAGGTCTTTTTCCACTTTGGTTACATCCACACTCTATGCAGGACAGGTTTTACAAGACAAAGGAAAAAAACTCACGTTCTGATCAAGTCACAAACTGGGAAGCACAGATTGACCATATTCAACAGACCAGAACTTGCACCAAGCATCAGTTACAAATTCCAGGGCCACCAACCTTTCAGCAACATGAATAACACAATAAACAATGACACATCAGGTACAACAAAAACTTGTAGCAACTATGGTGAGGAGCAGTGTCACACAGGGCTTCTGAAATGAGTATACTCCCTGAGACTTCTTTTCAATAAGACCAATATATGCTTTCTCTGAAATATAATCACTTACCATACAGTCTCCACCACAAATGGGTACAATTCTTTGGTTTAGTATAATCACAAAGCCATCCTTTTCTGGTGCTCTAAAGTTAATGTTTTCAGGTTTGAACTCTGTCACCCTAGGTATATTAACAAAAAAAAAAAAAAAACCTTGAAGTGAAAAAAAAAATTTAGCCAGAGCTCTGGCAGGTTGCTCAAGACATGTTTTCTAAGTTCTCATCTGCAGGGAGGACTTGGTGCCCATCAAAGACCCATCAAAACCTCCATTTTGTGAAACTCCAGTGTGACACAGCTGAACCAAAGGGAAGTGTTTGTGGGTTGTGTCCAGTGTTTATTCACATTGACAGCTGAACAGTCTATAAGCCATAGCAGCAAGAACCAGAGAACCAGCCTCTCTGCAGTTCCCTGTCGTGAACTATCTCACAATACTCCTAAGCATCAGAAGAAATCGAAGCTGGGGCTTGAGTGGGGAGATTTGTAGCTGGAGACAGGATGGGAGTGGAAATAGGGCCAGGGTTGCAGTTAGGGAAGGACAAGAAGAGAGGCAGTGGTATGGCAGCTGGACTCCTGGGAAGAATGGAGAGTTGGGGAACTCTCAGTGTAGAACCAAATCTTGAGTGGTCACAGACACATCTGGTGTGAGTCAGGGGTGAGTGCTCAGTGGATCAGCAGGTGCAAGCCTCAAGTCAAAGAGACCTGGGAACTGGCAGAAAATAAGCACTCTCTTTTCCTCCTGCTGTTTCTACCTTCTCTTGTTGCCTTTGGGATACTTTGTGTTATCTTGTCACCAGTTCCTGCCCTCACCAATGTTTGTCTTACTGTGAAAGAAACAAAGCAAACAATGGTTGAATTGCTAGAAGAATCCAATATATAATCACATGGATTCACATAGATCCCAGTGATAGATGCTCAAAGCAGATAAAACACCGGTGAAGGGTAGATTGTAATAGCAAACTATGTAATGTCCATCTATTATGTTTCTATCGGTATAACCACTCTAGAAGACACTGAAATCTTAAGCATACACAGTACGTACTCATTCATGTGGTCCACGATCATTCTCCATAGCATACTTCTGGTCTGTACTATGCTTTTGAATAAAGTTTCCTTGCAATTTTGTAAAATGCTTAACATCAAAAATGAATCCCATTTACTTTGGGCACAAAGCAAATGTCAATACATTTCAGAGGAATGAAGTTACAATACATGTTTCTAAGAAAGGAATTATACTGGGAGTCAATGTTAAATAACTAAGTATAGATTATCATACGGTTAGGATTTCAGAAAGTATCCTTATGTGTTAAGCAGGAGAAGAAACACAAAAGGAGACTGCATTTTGCACTGAATGACGTGAATCATGAAAATATTGCAATAAACCATGTCCCTCTGCTCTAACATTACAGGGCTTAGATGTTCTCAACCAAATTGGGGGGATACTGTGACCTCAGGGAATCTTGGGTGGTTGGCCCCAGCGGTTTTCCTCAACAGTCGAGGTCTTTGAAGCTCCCAACTTAGTCATAAGCATCCATGCACACTCTGCATTCTATTCTTCATTTTATCAGCACATTTTAAAACAAAAGAAAAAGCAAAAGAATTTCCTAGTCAAGTAGGAAAATTTGGTGCAGTAAGACAACATCATATTAAAAATACCATTATCCCTTCGGCAACCCCATAATTACTTACTCAACAACTGCCATTAACTGGCTACTATGTGCCAGGCATCATTCATGATCTTGCATGGTTCAAATATAGGTACTGCCTCTAAAGTCCTTGTGTTAAAGACTGGTCTCCCACATGGCACCATTGAGAAGTACTGTGAACTTTTGAAAGGTGGGCCCTTCTGTGAAGTCCTTGGGGGTACTTGGACCTCAAGAGGACTGTGAGATCTGGTCCCTCAACTCTCTGTTGTCTCTTCCCTACTTCATTTCATGTTCTTTTCTGTGGGACGCAGTGTGTGCGTGTGCATGAGCAAGCAAATTGTGCATCTGCACATGCATATGCACATGCACACACATGGAGGGCAGAAGCCAATGCTGTCTGTCTTCCTCAATTATTCTCCACCTTTTTCTTCCTAAAACAGGGTCTCTTCACTGAACCCGAGGCTCATAGTTTTGATGAGATTGGGTGTTCAGTAAGCCTCTGGGACCTACCTGCTCCATCCCGGTGCTGGGATTACAGGCCTGCTGAGGATGTTGGGGATCAGAGCTCAGGTACATATGCTTACAGAGCATGCCCCTTACTCACTAAGTCATCTCCCCGGCCCCAATGTTAGCTTTGAATCACCAAGTGCCTTGCTGTATGAGTCATTGAAAAAACTGATCATTTCCTTCTCTTCTCTTCTCTCCTCTTCTCCCTTTCCCTCCCCTCTACTGTCCTCCCTCCCTCCCCATGTGTATCTTACAGCAACACAGGCTGCAGGAAAGGAATTTTCTTGGTGACCCAGTGAATGGCTTGAGCAGGGTGACTCACCTTACCAAAGGTGACCAGGCCACAACGATTATGTCATGTTTTGTAACATAGAATCCCTCCTTGAGGTTGGAGACCAGCTGGGTCTGCATGGCAATGACGCTGTGGGCCATAGGCCATTCCTTTCCCCTCTTGGAACTACTGCTTTTGTAAATCCAATTGATTCAGGATAAGCTAGGCAATGGAGGCAGGGCTCATTATGAAGAGAGCTGGAATGCCTGGGAGGGACCAAGATCTTCAGAATGACCCCATTCTTTTGGACTTATCTGTATCTTGCCATCACAGTGAAGGCCACCTAATACATGCTCACAGTATAGGCCCATGTTTGTGGCATGTAATTGGCATGTTTCTTTTGAAGGGTTTGGTGAGTCTCAAGGTGGAATCTCAGGGTCCTATTACCATGTAGGCAGCAAGATGCAGTCAGAGCTGCAGCTCCATGGTAAGTCACAAGAGGGTAGTAAGGAGCTTCAGGAGAGGGAACCCAGACAAGCTCCTACACCCTAGCATATAATTTAAAACCAAGACTTACAGTGACTTACTGAGGGGACTGTCTACAGTCCTTTAAGGCCTTATCAATGGATAGATACTCTGAAAACTACAACTTTCCAACCCAAAGTAGAATCCCCAAGTCAGAAGGAGGTGCATTCAATTAGCTTTCATTATGGGCAAATGGGCACCAGATCATTTCCAAACTTAGAAAAGTTCTGCTTATAACTCCTTCATTGGTTTCTAAATCAACTGGCGTTCCAACCATAGAGCCTGCTGTTTATTTTCTCAAATATCCTCAAGAGCAGAGAATTAAAAGTATCCTTCCTGAGATGAAAACTGACATGGTGACAAGGAGTTCACCAAGAAAACAAAAACTTATCTAAGTTGCAAAGGAAGAAATAAAACTCTCTCTAGCCCCAGATATCTAGTACATTCCTAGAAAACACACTCCAATGTTGGAGCTAATAAGGAAGTTCACCAAACCTACAGAACATAATGAAATGTATTAAAATTAATTCTATTTCTGTATGTCATGAATGAAGAATCCACAAAGTGAAATTTTAAAACTTCCATCATAATAGAATTAATTTTAAAAATATCATTAAAATGCTTCCTCCAGGCAACTTTCTCAGTTTATTAGATTTGCTACTCCTTGTCAGGTTTCTTATTTTTAAAAAAGTTTGCCTTTTATTGTTTGACAATTGAAGATTGACAATTTGAGAATTCAAGTTTGACAATTTGAAGGTTCACCACCACTAAAGACCATAGGTCTGGCCATGGCTCTATAGTAGGTCCAAAGCAATAAAAAAAGAACAGTAAGTTGAAAATGCATAGTGTCCCTTGTACTATTGGAAGGTGACAGAGTCCTTAGAACTTTCTAGAACTCAGTACATTGTTTTATAGCCCTGCCTTGATTGCATGTAAATAATAAAATGTTTCAGCTAAAATGACTCAGAATTTTTAAAGACTTATTTTATGTGTATGGGTATTTTCCTGCAAGTAAGTCTGTGCATCGCATTTTGCCTGGTGTCATAGACAACAGAATATGATGTTGGAACTCCTGGAACTAGAAGACAGTTGTAACTTCCATGTGAATGTTAGGAATTGAGCCTAGTCCTCTGGAAGAGCAGCCAGTGCTCTTAACTACTGAGCCATCTCTCCAGCCCATATTCAATATTTTAACCTATGTTTCATTTACTTAGATCTTCCCTGTATTCTTAACAGAAAAAATATTTTCCCCTCCTGAACAGTTAAAATCACTACATTTCTGGTTTTTTTGTTTTTTGTTTTGTTTTGTTTTTTTTTTAACTCTCCTGTTCTGTTTTCCACAAGCATTAGATGAATAATTAAGTGTTCTGGCTTGAAAGGATTTTCCTAGGGGATAGTTTTCTTATTGCTTTGTACTAAACAGGCCCTGGGGCCTTACCCACATCATCTTACTTATGAAAAGCTATACAGTGACACTCTTTCAACAAATGATCAATGAAATCTACACAGGGGGAAGTAAGATGGTTCAGTGGGTAAAGGCACTTGTCACCAAGCCTGAAACTGAGTTCTATCCCCAGAACCCACATGATGGAAAAAGAAATCCAACTCCCCAAAATTGTCTTCTCACCTCCACCTTTCACAGTGGCATGTGTGTGCAGACATATGCAAAATAAATTTTTATTTATTTATTTATTTATTTTTGGTTTTTTCAAGACAGGGTTTCTTTGTGTAGCCCTGGCTGTCCTGGACTCACTTTGTAGACCAGGCTGGCCTCGAGCTCACAAGATCCACCTGCCTCTGCCTCCCAAGTGCTGGGATTAAAGGCGTGCGCCACCACCGCCCCGCTGCAAAATAAATTTTTAAATGTGAATATTTTTAAAACTTAAAAGAAAAGATAGGGAGGATCCAAGATGGCGCCGACCATAGAGCAGTGCATCTGAGTAGTAGGTGAATGAGATTAGTCACTGTGGAGTGAATGTGAGGTCCCCTAGCCTACACAGACGGTGTCTGAATTCCCACAGCGAACATTGAGACTGGTCACCAGGTAAAAGAGCCCATGCAGTTCCCGGGAACACAACCCTGAGATCAGCCAGCTCCATCACCGGTCTGGAGAGGAGCTCTGGCTAGAGATCTAGCCCAGGAGCGGATCCAGCCCACGGCTCCAGCCACAGACCAGCGGCCCCGCCTGTCTGCCTGATATCCAGCCTGCTCTCGAGCCGCACCACAAGAGCAAAGGTAAGTGAGATTATTTTTTTCCAGAGTTTCCAACATGGTGGCACAGTGTGCACTGTAGCGGAGAGGCAGAGACCTAACCCAGTCATAGCAAAGCAATTAGGAGCCAAGACTGCCTGCAAACAGAGCCCGCAAC
>CAJQZJ010001826.1:1111377-1153485 GCA_907164525.1 Lophiomys imhausi | reverse complement strand
AGCTTCTGTAAGGCAAAGGACACTGTCCTTAGAATAAAACAGCAGCCAACAGAGTGGGAAAGGATCTTCACCAACCCAACATCTGACAGAGGGCTAATATCCAAAATATATAAAGAACTGAAGAAATTAAACACCAAAAAATCAAATAACCCCATCAATAAATGGGGTACAAAGCTAACCCGAGAATTCACAGAAGAGGAATCTCTAAAGGCTGAGAGGCATTTGAGGAAATGTTCAACATCTTTGGTTATCAGGGAAATGAAACTTAAAACAACTCTGAGATTTCATCTCACACCTGTCAGAATGGCTAAGATCAAAAACTCAAATGATAGCACATGCTGGCGAGGATGTGGAGAAAGGGGAATACTCCCCCATTGCTGGTGGGACTGCAAACTTGTGCAACCACTTTGGAAATCAATCTGGAGATATCTTAGAAAATTGGGAATAAATCTACCTCAAGACCCAGCCATATCCCTCTTGGGCATATATCCAAAAGATCTGAAACGAAACCAAAAGGACATTGCCTCAACAATGTTCATAGCAGCTTTATTTGTAATAGCCAGAAACTGGAAACAACCCAGATGTCCATCAACTGAAGAATGGATAAAAAAAACTGTGGTACATATACACAATGGAATACTACACAGCTATCAGAAATGAGGAAATCATGAAATTCAAAACCAAATGGATGGAACTAGAAAAGCTCATCCTAAGTGAGCTGACGCAGTCCCAGAAAGATAAACATGGTATGTATTCCCTTACAAATGGATATTAACCATACATCAGAGGATAACTATCCTACAACCCACACACCCAAATAGACAGGAACCTAGCATATCTATCCTAGGAAAAATTCTACCCACCAGTGAGTCATGGAATCTGCTGCAGGTTAGTGGAACCCCACACCCTAGATGGTGTGCCTTATCAAGCTCCAGTACAAGTGTAAGCTCTTGGGCCTCACCTGATGCAAGATCTGAGGGAGTATGATATGTGAGGACCCACCTCATCTGAGGAGAAGGAGAGTACCAAGTAGAGGAACAAGGAGGGAGGGAGGGAGGAAGGGAGGGAGGGAGGGAGGGAGGGAGGGAGGGAGGGAGGGAGGGAGGGAAGGAGAGAGGGAGGGAAGGAGAGATGAAGGTAGGGGCCAAGAGGGGAGGAGGGAGGAAACTATGTTCTAGAAATAAATAATACTTTTTTAAGAAAAGAGTTAATAAGCTTAAAAATATAATAAAAATACAATATAAAATTTTCAAACTATAATTTACCTTACTGGCATGAAAAGAAAATGGCCTTGATTTCAGATTAGAATGTTAGACTGCAGGTGGCTACAGAGATTACACACACTTGATAGCAGCTTAAAAGTTTTTTTTTTTGTTTTTTGTTTTTTTGTTTTTTTTTTGTAGAGGTATAGGCTATTTCCATGGTTTGGCAATAAAAAGCAGGTAACAGGTTTAAAACACTGTAAATAAATTAAAGGTGACAGCTGTTCAACCTGGTTTTACAAAACTCCAAGAGTTGAAAAAACTTAGAGCTAAGGTAAAATAATGCATGGTGTTAACCCATGCCTTTACCTCCAGCAGAGACAGGAGGATCACTATAGAGTTAGTTGTCTCATAAATTCTAGAGTTACAAGAAACAGGGTGGTGATGGTGCACACCCTTAGTCCCATCATTGGGGAAGAATACACCCTTAATCCCAACACACTAGAGACAGAAACAGGCAGATCTCAGAGCTCAAGGCCACCTGACACAAAACAAGCTATAAACAGAGGAAAACTTTGATCCAGGGGTGGAGGAGCACATCCTTAATCCCATCAGTTGGAAACCACATGTCTTTGATCCCAAAATTTAGAATGCAGAGACAGGCACATAGGATTTGGAAAGATTTAAGTTTAAAAGCTACTTACAAAAGGCAGGCTGCAATTCAAACAAATTGTCCTTTGAGATCTCAAAATATATACACTAAAGGTTTGTTTAGCTCCAAAATATCAAAATAATTTCTTCTTTAATCCAGATTGAAAGGTAATACTTTATATATTATCAAAAAAAAACAAATTTGCTCCAGGAAAAATATTACCTGACCCCCCCCCAAAAAAAAGGTAATTGTCCCAGAGTTAGGATTAGGGCAGGGCTCTGTTCTTATCTTTCCAGGAGATTTAAAGCATCCATTCAAGGAATCCAGGGACAACTGGACAACGGAAACCTCAGCAGAAAACAGATCAGACACCAAAGAAGACGAGTGGCCCAGATGATCCAGTCTTGCAGACTTCTTCAATAGCAGTTTCCTCAAAAGTCTATAACCACAACAACTCAAAGTCGCTAAGATCGTTCAGCTCCACAGACTACTCCAGCCAGATCTTCAGTAAAGTTCTGAAGATCTGCTTCTGTCTATGAACTTTGTAGGACATCTAAATAGCTGAGCACCAAGGGACTGAACATCAAATGATTCTATTAACATTTTTAACCATTTTTCCATTCTTATTTGGGCCCCAAACAGGTTTACTACGTCCCAAATCAGCAGGAAGTCATTTTAAGAGAACAACGTCCCATCCCCAGAAGGTGGGGAGGGTGTTCTCCCCCTTTGGTTATTTGATAGATAATAGAAAATTTTGTTATTTAGGGGAAAAGACTACAAGCTGTTAAATGGTCTTGTTAAATGGGTTTTGGAGGTTAGATCCAGGGACTTCTCTCTTTTGCTTTTCTGTATCCTCCTTTCTCTCCTATTAGGAGTGAACAGACTTGAGAAAAATGGGACATAGACATAGTATAGGAAAGAACAAGAAAAAAGGACAGATTATTGAATATAGCCTTATACCTTTGTATACTGATACAAAATTAATATTATATTTGGCTAAATTGGTATTGATCATTGTATATTAATGCAAAATTAAGATTGTATAGGGCTACATCGGTATTGATCTTTGCATATTGATACAAAATTAAGATTATATTTGGCCACAATGGTATTGACCCTTGTATATTAATGTAAAATTAAGATTTTATTGGGCTACATCGGTATTGATCTTTGTATATTGAGACAAAATTAAGATTATATTTGGCCACATTGGTATTGATCTTTGTATATTGATACAAAATTAAGGGTAATGTTTCTTAAAGGTATTGTTTGTAGTAATACTTAAAAATGAAATGTCAAGTTTTGACCTCTCACTACCAACTGACATAAACTGTTTAGGATAATTAAGAAACAGAAACTAATAGTCATGAAAACGTGTCATTTTGTTAGTTACTATGACAGTCTATCACAGTTATTTTCTAAGCTACTCAGAAATCAAGTTGCTAAGAGACAAGCAATATTTGCTTATCTAAATATAAGAGATAGATAGGGCATCTTCAAAAACCTCAAGAGATCTGCAGAATATGGCATTCAAAGATGTTTTCTTAACTTAAGATTTTTTGATATCGAGACATGTCAGCTCCTAACAGCACCACCTATATTACTCCAAGTAGAAGATGAGCATCGAAGAATCTCTAGTGGGAGATGATTGAATTGGTGGTAAGCCATTCTCTTGGCAAGAAAAACCCCTTGCTTCAACTGTAGACAGACTTCTGTCCAAAAAGGACAAAACTTGGAAGCAGATAAGTCATCAGCCTAGCTCTGCCAAGACAGGGTAGGTAAGTCCTTCATAATTCCTGCTCTACAATCAATGTCTGTCAGAGAAATGGGGCCAAATGGCTGAAGATTGATGCTGTAATGTATGGAGAGAAAATGGGAACTGTCCAGGCAACCACTGGTATGTCATTTTGTAGTTTTGGAAGCTGCAGGCCCTGCACTTCCTATATAATCAGATATATTTATCCCTCTCAGGTCTCTGAGGTGGTTGAAGAATAGATAGCTAGAGTCTCATAGTTAAATTTTGAGTTGTTTAGGAATCAAGAGGGTGTTCTGGATCTAAGAAGATATTTTTAAAATTATGAGGCAAGTTAGTATGAAAGCTGAGTTAGATATAGAACTTTAAACTCATGGAGATGGTTAGATAGTAGAATGTTAAAGTCAGGTGCCAAATACATATGGACTGGACATTGGGAATGTATGCTAAGCCATATAACTCTTATAATTGTGGCCTATTTATTTCTGTTGTTTTGTATTGTATTTATAGTTATAAGAAAAGGAACCATTATTTGGACTGAAAGGGAGAGCTGTTGGGGGGGGGAAATAAATACCTTAAACTAAAAAAAAAAGAAGAAGGGAAGAGGATGGGGGGGTTGAGGGGGAGGAGGGTGGAAGGGTGGGACTGGAGGGGGGAGTAGGGAGGGGATTGTGATTGAGATGTAACTTGAAGAAATAAAAAATAAATTATTAAAAAAAAAGAAAAGAAAAGATAAACAAACTTGATAAACAGCCAAATTAACAAAAAAAGTAAAAATGTTGGAAAATAAGAATAAATAAATATTTCTGGACACACCTTGCCTACCAAAATTGCTTCAAGTAGTAGAGGAGAAGCCAGTGTATTTTGCAATTTCCTGTCTATATTTCTCAGGGACAGTGAGCAGCACTAAGCCCAAATAAGTTCTGGACAAAAATGAAGAGGATACTGGTTGAAGGGTGAGCAGAGGGACTGCAACAAAGGTACGGGAAGAGAAGCAAGGGACACTACAGAGTGCATGGAACTCACACTCATCCTCTCCCTTGCTCTCTCTTCCCTGTACCCCCCCCCCAAAAAAAAGAAAAGAAAAAGAAGGATGAATGTCAGATACATATTCTTAGTTTAATACTATTCTTTCTCTGCTTATAAAGAATGATAGAAGTCTACCATTTTCTATCCATAGTTTCAAAGTCTGAAAACAAATTATTTTTCACATTCCACTTGGCAGAAACTCTAAGGTGATAGGATATGAATCTATAGTCTTTATACAACTCTGTTAGTGAAGACATTCATGTATCTCATTACAAAACCCTTGCATGTGTTAGGATTTCAGGATGGTTCCTTGCTAGAGGAGTAACTTGGATTTGTATGCCATGTGCTTCTGACCTCTGAAACATTTCCGTCACATAGATTTTAGATTAGACAAATAATAAGCTTTGAAGATTTGCTGAATGGTGCAATTGGGGAAAGGCTCACACAGCACCCTCACAGCACCCTGAAAACAGAGGATCTGTTTTCATTTAGGTGAACAAGAAGCATGTATCAGAAATCCCCAGACAGGTGAGCTGAGCCAGATATAGTGAATGAAAGACTGGCTAGGAAGTGTTTGCAACTTACACAACAAACAGAAAGCCAATAGCCTGGTTATGTAAGTTCCTAAAGGAGGAAAAGGCTAAACTGGGGAAAAGGGACAAAATACATGGCTGGAGGGCTCACGGGGAATACTGAAGAAATACCCCCAAGCATGGAAAATGCCAAAGATGTTGGTTAGAAAATATCTTCATGAATTCAAACTCCTCAAAAGCACATGTATTTCCTAGTTCTGTGTTCTGTGTTTAAAGGGGCAAGTAGCATGGCTTCCAGTGGTAGTGAATCTATCCATCCAGATTATAGAATTTGATTTCTCAGCATCATTCCCCATGTAAGGAGCTCTCTGGCCAATGTGTTCAAATTATGACTCATGGAAAATGTCAGGTAAGCCTGAGGTTATTGAGTCAAATTGAGGAGAGGTCAAGACTGGCAGGGAAATGGCCAGAGAATACAGAAACTGTTTTCAAAGGGATCCCAGTGGGCAAATCTGAGATCAGCTACATCTCAAAAGGGAATGATCATGGAAATATTCATCAAAACCTCCAATTTTTATAATTCCATGAAAGCTGTAGTGATACTCAGGGTGGAGTCAGGGAAAGGCAAAGAAAAAGTTAATTTTCATTGGTAAATTTAGAGGAAACATACATTATGGAAATCAACATTATGGAATGTTGTGTGACACTATTCCTGAGGAGACATGAACAATCACCTACCCACCCCAGACAGAGAACTGTTAACAGACAAAAATAATGACAAAAGTTCAATGTGCTGAACCAATGAGTTTACGGGGTTACTTCAGGAACATAGAAAACCCAAAGACAGCTGTATCGCTCAAAGCCCAACCCAGAGTGGGTGACACTCATGAAAGCTGGATCCCTGGGCACTCTGCATGACTTACCAGCAGCTCCACATGTCACAGAGTCTCCCCTCAGTCGTCTCTAGGGATCTTGTGATTCTGGGAACTTTTGTTGGCTTCCTGAGTCCTAATGAGGGTGGAATGTACTGCTTTAGAGGAGACTGCTACACAACCAGATGTGGCAACTCCTACAAAAGGTATAATCAAAAACTGTGTCTGATATCATTGTCACCAAGTAAGAAAATGTAGCATCAGGTCCAGAGAGCCTATCCAACCTTCTAAGATGGGTGATATCATTATCCTCACATATAAATAAGGGGTGGGGGGGAGATACGGCTAGAAATGAGGGAAATCTTAAAGGTTTGAAAATGTCTGTGAGAATGTAGAGGATGGAGTTTACTGTAGACAGGTGAATACAGACAACAAAGGACACTAACAGATATGCATATTAAAGAATAGAAAAGTCACACAAACCCCTGCTTGCTGTGAATGAGAACTTCCATTTACAAAAGATTGATGAGGAAAGGAGAATGTATTCACTTATTTAACCAATGTTACATATTATGTATGTGCCTGAAAATGTTGTAGACTTTAGAGACACAGCAATAAACAACAGCTGCAAGAATCCTTCTCTTGCAGAGAGGGATTTGGAACAAGGGAAAGGAAAGGGAAAATGTTGTAGTTAAATTATAATATTAAAAAATAAAATATCAATTTAAAAAATCTCTTTTTGAGACATCATTCTAAGAACTGCAGACCAAAGGAATCCAAAAATCATTTCAGATTCATTTTCAGCATCATCATTGGCTGTCTGAGTGAACACAACAAGGAAACAGGTCAAGATATGGATTTAAACCCCAGACATAATATGGAAGTTAGATCTGTAAATAAATAATGATTAGATTGTTGAACATGACTGAGGTCAGACATGGACAGCATACTATGACCAAAGAACAGGACAAAGGTGAAGCCCCAGGAAACAGCAACATTTAAGAGAAGTGGGAAAAGTCAGACAGGTAAGAGAAAACCTACATAGAAATAGTGGAGAGTGTCACAGTTTGAATGTAAAATGTTCCCATTGGCTTATGCCTGGGCCCTTAGGCTACACATAATGGTAGTGTGTGGAAAAGCTTTAGTAAGTTGTGCCTCACTGAAGAAAACAGGTCCTGAGGGCCATTCCTTTGGGATTATAGTGACCCCATTCCCTTCCATTTTTCTTTGTTTTCTGTTTCTTATGAGATAGGGAACATTTTCTACCATACACCTGCCACCATGGGTCCAAAACCCTCTGAAACTATTAAGTCAAATGCTTTCTCCCATGCATTGTCCCTGTCAGTCATTCTGATAAGAGAAAGCTGACAGGAAAGAGGAGAGTAGGACAGGTCAATATCATCAAATAGTGCTGACATGAAGATGCATGAG
This sequence comes from Lophiomys imhausi, assembly GCA_907164525.1. Classification (NCBI taxonomy): domain Eukaryota; kingdom Metazoa; phylum Chordata; class Mammalia; order Rodentia; family Muridae; genus Lophiomys; species Lophiomys imhausi. The sequence continues at coordinate 1,146,013 of CAJQZJ010001826.1, read as the reverse complement.
AAAATACTGAATTTGACGCAAAACAGTCTCCATGGTTATGGCCAATGCAGTCTCAAGAGAGTTCTGAGGCCAGAAGGCCAATGGTGGGAAGGAGGATCAAGGAATAACTGAAAGAGAAGGCTCCATCAACTTTTCAGTTTCAAACTGAATGCAAAGAAATAGAAGCAAGACGAGATCCAGCATAGTAATAGGTCAGCCTTTAAAATCAGAAACAATTTGGAGAGTTTATGTGTTCATGGGATGGAGTCACTGAGGGAGAAGTAGAAGATAAGAGAAATTTTTAAATGCAAGAAGCATCTGTGGAGACAAAGAAGCAGAAACCAGAACACCATCGCTTTCCTCTTCTCCTGACTCTGGGACAGAAAACAGATTTTGTAAAAAATCAACTTAAAGATACATCTACAATACAGCCCCTGCACCTAAACTCAAGGGTCATTGAGGAGAAAGGAGCTTTGTAAGAGCCAGATATTGGTACAGATGATGATATTCTGGTTAGGACCCCCAAATTACAGGAAACAAAGGAAAAATTGAAAAATGAGATTCTGTTAAACTAAGAAAGAAGCTCTTCATAGCAAAGAAAAAGAAAAAGCTCAGGTGAGAAAAGAGACAACCAGAGAAAGGGAACAAACAGCTGCTCTCCATCTGACAGAATTCAAGTGTGAGGGAGAAGAGTGATGTCGGTGAAGCTGCTGTAAGAGAGAGTAAGAACAATCTTCTGGTGTCTGTCAGCATCACGGTGCCTGGACTCCCGCTAACCTCCAAGTACCACCCCAGCACAGAAATGGTGACTGAATCATCCTGAGGTGGGACTCAGGTTCGAGTGCAATTGAAATCTGGCTACCCAAGGTTGATACTCTCCTAGATTGAGACTTGTAGAGAGTCTGTGGTGAGGGCTTGTAAGAACCATGTGTGGGCTCAGAATCCCTGAGAGTGAAATCATTTTAAAGAGCATTCTCCTGCAGAGAAATTTGAGCAACCTTAATTGCTAGACCTCCTGAGAACACAAAGGCTTTGCTTGCCAAGAAGACTTGGCCCAGGAGACTTCAACTAATAAAATAGGAATCTTTCCATCTTCCAAGCTAGCAAACACGCTAGACCTGAAGGATATGTCTGGCATTGTGTTCTCTTCTCAACTTCTCTTTTCTCTGACTTCATCCTGTGATGCAGTGGACCCAGCTTACGGGTAGTGTTATCGCTGAAGAGATGCATGTCTTCATTCAGGCACTGGGGCTCTCTCTGTTCCTCTGAAGCATTATGGGTAAATCTCAGAGCCCAGGCAAGCACTGAACCCCTGAATTGCAGCTCCAGCCTGCCGCACAGCCTCTACGTTAAGCAGCTGGAATTTGAACTTAGGTTTCCTGACTCCAAAAACCCTACAACCATTGCTGCTGAACAGAATGGAGGACCAGACCAAGGTTGCTGAGGTTACAAAAGACCAGTTTGACATGTTAGGTTTTGTTTTATTTTGTTTTTTCCTTTTTCATCAGGACCCATTAGGTCTTAATGCTGTTGTGTTCTACCACTGAGCTACACCATTGGCTCCACAGTATAGTTTTTGTTTTGTTTTTTAAATACTGTCTCTCTAAGAAGGTACTCTTAGATTCTATTATGAAAATCTTCCAGAAACTGAATGAATGTAGAACATTTGATAAAACCCCTTTCATAGTTATCACCTGGCTATACCCTACACAAAGTGGCAGAATTCATTTTTAGGCTATACAGGGAGTTTTAGCTAATGTGCTGCTGCTCTTCCCTGGAGCTATGACATGCGCACCAGGGCTAGAGATGCAGCTCCAAACTGTCACTCACAGAGGCTGGAGGCATTCTCTTAGTTATTAAACTGTATCCTTGGATTACATTCAGGTAAGAATTTTATGAGGGCTGGGAGTGGTGGTTTACACCTTTAATCCCAGCATCCAAAGTCAGAGGCAGACAGATCTCTGTGAGTTCAGGGACAGCCTGGTCTACAAATCCAGTTCCAGGATGGTCAAGGGTGTTACTCAGAGAAACCCTGTCTCAAAAAACAAACAAACAAAAAATAATTTCATAAGGAAGCAGCATGAAGTAGAATTGAGGACATTAAAACACATTGTGTGTGTTTGTTTGTGTGTGTGTGTGTGTGTGTTGTGTTCATGTGTGTGTAAGTCCTCATGTACGTGTTTGCATATGCTTATGGCAGTCAGAGAACAACCTCCAATGTCACCTCCAGTGATAACCTCAGGTGCTATCCACCTTGGGTTTGTTTGATGGGTTGGCTGGTTGGTTGGTTTTTGTTTGTGAGACAAGATCTCTACTTGCCTGAAGCTCACCAAATAAGCTAGACTGGCTGACAGGACCCACTTGTCTCTCAGTGCTGAGATTAGGTACACACCACCATATTCAGCTTCTTTATTTGTTCAGATAGTTCTGCTCAGTTCAAGAGACCCCAAAGACTCCAGGTGCCAACTCCAATGCAAGTGCACAAGGGTTGTCTATTCAAGCTTGAGCAGGGACTCACCAACACTCACCAACACAGCAGTTTGAGTTGAGAGCCCTGAGCTTAGAAAATATAGGGCTTTATAAATTTTTAAACAAAGAAAGGGGTTTATTGCATAAGATTGGATGACAATTGAATAGACAAACCTGTCTCTTCCTAACTGGCTCGTTGTTGTTGCCATACGATTAATGGTCAGTTTGACCAGCAGAAAGTTTATTTAGACTTTTTGGAAGTCTAAACTTTCTCAGAGTGAACTGGCCAGTTATGGCTAGGGAACTACCCTGGAATGCGAGGTTGGGTATATTTTGTTGTTTCTCCTGGAACTGGAGGTCAGCTCTGAGTCCAACCTAATACAAAATGGAATCTTTTTCCAAAATAGGGTCAGTCAGGCTCCACAAGGTCAGCTGAATGCAGACCCTTCGCTAATGGATGTATCTCCCCAGGTCCTAAAAGACATTTTAAATATGTACTTTAAGCATGAAAGTTAAGGGAAAGAAGGTAAGACACTCAGGAGAACATGGGTGTGGGTTTCTCCAAGAGACAGTCTCACTTCATCATCTTAGAGAAGGTATATGTACCACTTAGATGAATCTGAAGCCATTGTCATTCATTCATTCACTCATTCATTAGAGGACATGTGTGCTTGGGCATGAGTGTGGCAGTCAGAGGGCAGCCTAAATGAGTCAGTTCTCTCCTTTTATCATGGTAACAGGGGTTAAACTCAGGTTTTCCAGCTTGGTGACAAATGCCTTAACACATTTAACCATCTTGATCGGTCCTGAAGTTATTATCTTTAAACAGGTGCCAGGGAACCTGGATGAGATCACAGGATGGTTCTTGTGAGGCACTTGCCAGGACTGCAACTGACAAGGTAGATGTCTAGACCCAGGGGATGCAATGAATAGTCTTGTTTGAGATTACCAGACAATGTTTAAAGAAAAATGTGGTCTTAGTCAATCATGTACATTCAGACCTTAAGCCTGGCTCAGTGGTACTTTAACATAAAACATCTACATATGAGCAGAATATACCTCTATGTCTGCAATGTTGCTAATTTTGTTGGAACTCTTACTTCTCAGCTGAGGTTCCAGCCAGACACTGGAGCGGAAGGCTCCCTTCCCTTCCTATATTCCCATCCCATCATTTTCCCTGCCTTTCTGTCCTGCCTCAGAACTTTATATGTCATATCCAACCTACAATATATGCACGTGCACACTCGAGTGTGCATGAATGCATACACACACACACACACACACCACCACCACCACCACCACCACCATCACCACCACCACACTCACTGTTCTGCACACTTACCTTCAAACAATAGTTGTCACATCCTCCATGTCACCTGACCTGAGCTGTAAAGCAGTGATAGCAGGAAACAAAATTGTGTTTTATACATCAGGAGCACCCAGGCCTTATTTATTTTGCATCATAGCATGATTTATTGTGACTGATATACTATAGCCATAGACTTCCCAAATGTGATCCAGGCAAGAGAAAAGGGAAGATCCTCCCACAACCTACACAGATCATCGTTGCAGTGAGACAAATATGTTTGCAAATTCAATTAGCAAATATTATTTGAGGACCCTGTGCTGTGCATTATCCAATGTGCTAAAGATAGAATAATAAACAGAACAGATAAAAGACCCTCCTTTGTACTTATGAGAGAAAGCTTCTCTCTCCTTCCATGGAGAGAGAAAGTGTGATAACATGTCTCTCAGTGGGATTATCCTCCCAGTAGAGGCTCTGTCCATTTCTCGTGAGCTGAGCAGCCAGCTGAATGAACGAAAAATGTGGCACACCAACAGCCACCTTCTCAACAATATTTAGGGTAATGCCTAAAGCAGTAAATGTGGTAATCCAACCTACAACACCTGGTGCCATGGAATGCAGAGCTTTTGATTTTTCTTAAATACTTAAATGCTGGTTTTTTATTTCCATTCATAGGAAACAACAGTTCTTTCTTCTTGTTGTTGCACCTGGAATACTGCCCACAGGCCTGCAAAAGAAGTAGACTTTGTGTTTTGATGAACTAATGTAGTATCTCAGAGTCCCCTCATTCCTTGGATGTGTCTGAAGACATAAATAGTGATTAGGCGCATTCTCCCCCAGGCAATGGGTCACAGAAGGCCTTACAGAGCCAGAAGTCTGCACTGCCACAGGCCTGGACTCTCTAATCCCTCTATTCTAATAAAAATGCATCTTCTACTTGGCTACTATGTGTCATTTAGTCTCAGGGGGGAACAAAGATGGGACTTCACAGTTCTCTCCCATTATTCCAGTCGCTGTGAGCTGTTTTGTCTGTCTCTGTGCATCTCCAAGACACTGCACACAGTCTGGTTCAAACTATATTAAATTGTGAACACTTGAGGCACAAATGAATCCTATATGAGATAAGTCTGGGTAGGTAGGCAGATACAGACATGTAGCACTGATAACTACCAGCCAGGAGACCACATGAGCCGCTGTCCTGCTCTGTGGATCATTTCTACACTGTGGGCTAAAATACCGCTTTCCTGGCTGAATATTGAATCACATGCCTTTAATCTGAACATTCAGGAGGCAGAGACAGGTGGAGCTTTGGGAGTTTGGAGAAAGCCTGGTCTACAAAGTGAGTTCCAGGCCAGCCAGGGCTATGTAGATCGACTCTGACTCAAGAAGAAGAAAAAGGCCACATTTCTAACACTTCAAGACCAAACCTGGTTAGTTATACTTTTTATTCATTTTGTTTGTTTGCTTGTTTGTCTGTTTCCTTTTGGTTTTTGAGACCAGGTCCCATCATATAGACCAGGTTTCGTTATGTAGTCCAGGTCTATTGTGTAGCAGGCCTGGAATTCACAATTCTGCCTGTCTCCAAAATGCTAGGATTGCGTAACATGAGCTGCCATGTCCAGCTAGTCATTCTTATATAGAAAAGTACTATAGCAAATGACATTTGATTAATTGATTACCAAGTACCATTTCTCACTCCAAGAAACCATGCTGGTGTTCCAGGCAGCCTAGGCTACAGGGTGGCACCTGCCTCAACTCCCACCACCACTCCAAAAAGGCATTCTTCGAAGAAAGGGCTTATTTTAGTACTAGGATGGAAAATGTACAATATGAATCTGGAATGTCTTTTCAGGTGAGAAAATAAGTTTCAAAGGTCTGTAGGATTGTGTGAAAAGGACATGAAGCCACACTGGGAAGGCTTTTGAACAATTTGAGCATTTTTTAAAAGTTAATTCACTGGGTTTAAGTAGAGTACGTATATAAGTATATAATCATATTGATGAGGTCAAATCAAACTCCAAAAATTCACTAATTAGAGCTGGAGAGCTGGCTCAGTGGTTAAAAGCACTTCTTATTCTTGCAGAGGACCGATGCTTAGTTTCCAGGACCCACATGGTGACTGACAACCATCTGTAACTCCAGTCTCAGGAGATTCAATGCCCTCTTCTGACTTCTTGGATACCAGACACATATGTGGTGCACATACAAATATGCAGGCAAAACACTCATCCACATAAGATAAATAGCCTCCCCAAAAAGTCTTGTTAATATTACAAGCTTCAGGAGCACCAACCAGGCTGAAGACAGATAAAGATAACAAAGAGAATCGAGTGTGAAGATAAGACATGGCTCCAGGCAATGTATGAGCTTCTTGGAATCTACTTTATATAAGGTATATATAATAGTATATTATAATAGCACTACTTGTGCCAGCTCCACAAGGTTTTGTGAGCATTATGATCAAGCGATATGAGATCCCAGATAATTAAAAATAGTATATCCACATCAAGGACAGCTGCTTTTACTATGCAGTACTTTCTAAGTGTAACAGGTATCTCAGACCTGGTAACTGCTGCAGAGCTAGGAGTGATTCAGTGTCCTCAGTCCTTGTCAGGGAGATGACTCACTTAAGGGGTTAAGTGTGGATTTTCTATCCTATCATAACTTGTCATCTTCTCCTTGAAAGCTAAACTGGCTTACAGATACTAGAGTTCCACCCTTGCCAGAAATGGAGGAAACTCCCTAAAGCCCAGAGAGTGATCTAAACTCTGTGTCCTGTCTGTTCCCTAGACTTTGCTGCCTAATGAGGTCCCTGTGGCTTATTTGCTGAGAGGAGTCTCAGCCATTTCAGATGCTATCTTGAGGAGTGGCCTCAATCCAACTGTGACTTATTATCTACCTTCTTACTTGAAGTAAGAAGTCCCTGCCCAACAACTGTGCAGCTAAGGAAACAAAAGCCAACCTGTCCTTGCTAAGGAGCAGGAATCAAGCCTTAAATCCAGAAAATTCATTCAAAGATAAGACTCACGAAGAGTCTAAAATATGCCAAGATGCCTCAACCCCAGGGCTGTATGAAAGTGCTGATGAGAGAAATTACACAAGGAGTCCAATATTTAGGATCAAGTTGCCTGAAAATTAGTAATTTTTTTCATGACAACCCTGAGTGAGAAAATTGGGCCGTGTCTCACTTCCCCAGCTCTTGGACATGAATGTGGTGTACATCCATCATTTACTAACTGAGCCATATGCCTAAGGCAACCAAATTTCTTGGAATAGTCTGTTATCAGCTATGGAATCACCATGACAGCATCTGTCCTCTGTCCTAATCCCCATCCTTATCTTCTGCTAACCTAGTCTTCATCCCTCATTCTCTTGACTGGTCTTGTGGGTGGTACTTAACCTCATTCACAGGTCTTCTCCAGACTTTTAAAAATTATAGACTGAATATCCAACCTCTTTAATATATATATGCATATGTATCTATATACATATATACAAACCTTGCATCTTCTGCTATGTGAGGAAAAAAATCAATGCTCAGGGAAAGTCAATTCAATCAAGCTATGTGGGGAAAAAAGAGAACCAAGGACTCCAGATGATAATTGAGTCTGTACAACCCAAGATCCACCTATTCCTTGATCATCCTATGGTGTGACTAACCAGTACATTCTTGAGTTGGCAACCCAGTAAGTCTCTCTTCTCTTCTAAGTCACAGTTTAAACTGGGTTTCTATCACTTGCAACCAAACCTCTGTCTGTTTTCAGTTCCCTAGCACTGGAATGGCAGGTGCTTGCCACCATGCCTGGTTTTTTATGTAGGTGCTTGCCACCATGCCTGGCTTTTTATGTAGGTGTTTGGAATCCAAATTCAGGTTCTCATGCTTGCCAGGTAGGCACTTCACCAACTGAGCCATCTCTCCAGTCCCAGGAACTAGTGCATATATTTGATTGATTACTTGATTGATTTTCTCTTATGCAGATGATGTTTTACCTGCATTTATGTATATGCTCTATACAAATGCCTGTTGCTCACAGAGGTCAGAAGAGGGTGTCAGGTCCCTAGGAACTGGAATTACAGCTGCCATGTGAGTACTGGGCACCAAGCCCAAGTTCTCTGGAAGAGCAACAAGTGCCCTTAATCCCTGGACATCTCTCTGGTCCCCTAAATGATATGTTGTTCATTATTAACTGATTTGAAAAATCTTTTGTGGGACAGAAATGGAACTCAGTAGCCAACTAACCTTTCTACTTCGCCTTTATAACAATTCCTAACTCCCATCTCTCTGGACTCTACATCTGCTATGCAATCTCCATGTCATTGCCAGAGTAAATGTCTTTCCTTGCCTATGGCCCTGACACCCTGAATGCACCTGATCATGTCTAAATGCCTCTTCTTTGAAAGACACTTCCTGCCCCCCCCCCATATCTCCTTTCCTATCACCACCACAGTATTCTTCTATAAACCTGTTTTCCAGGCTATCGCATCACATGGAACAATTCACCCACTAACTTCTTTAAATCTCTCTCCAGCCAAAATGTAAAGCTTTCCAGGGAAAACACCATGGCTTACTCATCTGTGACACCCCAGTTCCTAGTGCATTCCTGAAATACTGGAGTTGTCCACAGACTAGTCACTCACTTGGCAAAAATCACTATGCACTTGATACAGTCTTTAGCAGGCTTACATTGGCTTTCTAAAGAGTATTGACCCCCCCCCCCACCTCTGCAGAGCATTTCACATGAACAGATGTCACCCACCCAACTCTGTTCCTAAATCCCCATAGAATGTGAGCTTATCAAGATGTTTTGTTGCAGAATCCCTAAAGGGTTAGGTACAAAAATAAAAGATACTAGTTCCTGGGACTGGGGAGACTGCTCAGTTGGTGAAGTGCCTACCTGGCAAGCATGAGAACCTGAATTTGGATTCCAAACACCCACATAAAAAGCCAGGCATGGTGGCATGCACCTGCCATCCCGGTGCTAGGGAACTGAAAACAGACAAAGGTCTGGAGCTCATTGGCCAGACAACAAAGAGGAATCAAGTTTCAGTGAGAGACCCTCTCTTAAAAAATAAAGTGAAAAATGATAAGGGAAAACATCCGACTTCAACCTCTGGCCTACACATGCTTGCACACACAGACACATACACATATCCACATGAAGAAATACAGAAGCCATACATATACACACACTCATTCACACATATGCATGCACATGTATGCACATATACATAATCCATTCTTTAGCCTACTTCCACAGATATGACTTTAGTCAAAAATTTTATTGTAGTTTTAGACTGATAGGAAAGTTGCAAAAACAGTGCAAGAGTTCAAGTACTCCCCTCACTCACTGGCAGCATCTTATTTTACCACCATACATTGCACATGGCCAAGATGACAAAGTGAGCTCACCCTTACTAAATCAACTCTGTATTTTGTTCTTGTTTCCCTAGTTTCTCTTGAGTATCCCTGTCCTGCTCCAGGATCCCATCCAGGAGATCTCATTACATCTCTCAGGCCTGAACACTTCGTTTCTTCTGATCTGTGTGTGACTTTCCCTGTTTCTGTTGATCTCTGATATTTTTCAGGGGATTTTGGGGGGGATGATAAGTTTTATTTATTTTTATTTTATATGTATGAAGGTTTGTTTGAATATATGTCTGTGTACCACATGCATGCAGTGACCTTAAAGGCCAGAAGAGGGTGTTGAATTCCCTGGGACTGGAGTTACAAAGGTTGTGAGCCACCATGTGGGTGCTGGGAATTGAACTCTGGACCTCTGGAAGAGCAGCCAGTGTTCTTAACCTCTGAGCCAACTCTCCAGCCCCAATCTCTGTTTTGAAAGAGAGGTGGCTTTGCATTTTGTAGAATACCTCTCAATTTTGTTTGTTTGGTGTTCTTCTTTTGTTCAACCTGACTTGACAATGGAGAAGAAGAAGGAGGCAGTTCCTTCTCCAACCTATGGGACTACATTCCACACCTCACTGTAAAACTACTTTCTCCTCCATCCCCCGCACTGTGCCCTCCAGAAACAAAGCATTAGGCCCTGGGGTAGGAACTTCTACCTCTTTCTGGAACATCACTACACAAACTATTTGGAGTCCATGAATTCATGACTTTGTTTTCCTTACAAAACTGCTCAATACTGGGTTGATTAATAGCTGAAGATTCTGGCTGAGGTTGCTAGAGTTCCAAAATCTCTTTCTGAAATTTTAACAGCATCAATAATCTTGAAAATAAGGCTTACAGTTGAAGAGCCAGCTTTCTATAAACAATGTGTGTCTTCATGACACATGAGAAGACCATCCAGAAATTTGGCTGCAAATAAAAACAAATCAGGACTCTGGATACCTTAGATCATAAGGTGACTGAAGATGGTATAAATAAATGTAAAGACATTTATTCTTCGCCAAGGAATATAAAGGTCAACTAGAAGGTGTTTGGGGCAATAGTCCAATGAAATGAATATAGTTTATTCACAGAAGACTGTCCCAGAAAGGACTCTGTTCCTGGATATTCCAGTGTCAGAAACTCACAAAGATGACAAAAGAATGGGCATGGAGTGAAAAGCTCTATGTGTCACTTCTGGGTTGAAGATAAAAAGAAATATACCAACATTCAGTCACTGCACTGTGGCATAGGAAAGTGTCTAAAACACACTTAGCTTGCCAACATGGCCCAGGAATTCATCTCAAAATGTACCAAGAGGGGTTCAGAAGTATATTAGAGAGGACTGGAGGAATGGGGCTGCCCTGAAGAAGGCCATTGACCATGGTGTCCATAAAGTAGGTCAATACGCAAATGACTCATCATGAATACAGCTGGAGGGTGCAGGGACCAAAGGTCATCAAGGGTAAGACATTCCAGTGGAAGCCACCCATAGACAGATATTAATAACTATGGGCCATAGATGTTTATAATCAGATTCTGTTCCATGTTGAAACATATTCTGTCTCCAAGGGTATGAGAAGAAGAAAGGTTTTTAAAGACAAATTAATCTTTAAAATTTAATGTGATATAGTCTCCCTAACAGTAATTGCATCAAGTCTTCTATTCTGAAGCAAAATGGGCATTCAAGAGTGAAAGTAACAACACCATGGTAGAGAAGAAAGATTGTATTTTTGCATATGTGACTATTAATTATATATTCCCTGTCCACTAGAAATAACTTACAATTTTTATTTAAAAATTATCAGTTTGTACTTGTGATAGAAAATAAGTACCATTTCAAAAAATATAAAACATGAAAGTTATGTGTAGACCAGTCAGTGATGTTGTTTCAAGGTGATTTCTGAGTAAGACAATACCAGGACATTCAATAGAGGGCTAGCACACAGAAGGTACTCAGTAACAGTCAAGAGTCTGAAACAGTTTTCATAATCTATCAGTTGAGGGTTCTGATAAAATTCTTTGGGCTATATTAAACTGGAAGGTTTGCAGGTCAGGTCTAGCTATGCCAATGTCCTGGGATGCTAGGTAATCACATCAAGGGGCACTCTGGGATGGGCATTATAGATCTTGATATCAGCTCTGGGAATGAGAATAATCCGCTAATGAGAAGGTTTCGTCTTTGTTTGGCACTGAGCCAGGGGAGGAGGGTGCCCTGCATTTTCTTTCTCCCTTCTGGCTGTGTCTTATAGGCGTCTGTCCCTTTAACCACGGGTTGTCCAGAGAAACAAAAACTCTCCTCCCAAAGGATTATGATCCTCCCAACTGTACACCAGAGGCTCAGGGCCACCGTGGCATAGACAGCATCAAAAGAGGAGGAGGCAGGAGGAAGCAACTTTGTGAGAGACACAACCTTTGGGAAGAAACAGGAAGCCTTTCTGGATCAACAGTACTATTTGCTGGTAAGGTAGATGCATGTGGCAACCTGGAGGGGACACTACCACAGCAGCAGCAAGGAAGCAGGGTATGTCACCATGGTAGGTCACTGCAGATCTAAGGCCAGACAACTGCCTTTGATAGTTCTACTTAGTAAAAAAATTTCTCAGTCATGCAGGGAAAACATGGATATGCCTTTCTTTGCTTGGGCCACACAGATGGCCAGTGAAGCTAGAATTGTTCCTTGCTGGATGAATGGCCACTGATAAATTATTCTCCTCTCAATGCCTTTATTCCTTTGTGTCCAAGGCAATAAATTCTGTACTTGTAAAATAAAATCCAGAATTTAGTGGCATATAACATAGAAGGAGCTCACCTGAGTGGCCAACTGTGGCTCAATAATTTTTCCACTATTAAGTTTTCTTCTAAAACTCTGGAAATCATGAAGCATCTAGAAATCATTTAGTTCAACTCTCTCACTCTTAAAGAGATTTTTCTGGAGATGTTTTTTTAAAGCAAATTTATATGAAAATTTATCCAAAAAGGTTGTTTTAATTTAAAACATTAAGCAGCCTTCATATTTGACTGTGGATCACATACACTTTCCCTGGAATCCCAAGTCTGGAAATGGCTTTGTTCAAAGCAAAATGGCAACTCCTCGGAGTTCCGTGTTCTCTTTAAAGGCCCATCTGTACTAAAGTCAACCCCAAAATCAAATACAGACCAAAGAGATAGGAACCAAAGAGATATTGCAAAGGTATCTCAAGGTCAAAGGAGAAACCCAGCGATTGATTTTCAATCATGTGTTCACTTGTAGTACTCACTCTGCTTTATTTGTGCTCAGAACACAGAAGACACCAAGATATAGGAGTCAGTTCAGATCTATTTATACCATGTAGCTTTAGATTTGTTTAAATATTAACTTACTGATGAGTTGGGGTATGGACAATTAGAGAAATAAGAACACTCCATGAAAACTCATTATCTTTTAATTTGGAGGAAAACATGAAGATGAGAATTTGTTTCCTTTAAGATCAGTACTATCTGTAGACAGCAAGAGTGTTCCAGGTGTCCATGTCTTGAAAGTCTTTCCAGCTCATTAAACTGAGACCAAGAAAAGATGAAACGAATGGACCTGAAGGTGAGGGTGTTTGGGGTTATGGAACTGATGTCAGGCCCAGAGAGGCAGGGTACAGCATTAGAAGTTGGGGACAAATGGTAGGGGCTCCAACCCATTAGTTTATATGTTTGTGGAATTTTTTTTCTTTTACTGAAGTCTTCCAGCATAAATGGTGTTGAGGTTAAAATTCTGTTTTGTGATGGTTTTGGTTTTATTGAAACAGGGATTCAAGTAGTTCCAGCTGGTCTCAAAATCATGAAAATCCTCCTGCTTCAACGGAGTGCTAGGATCAAGGCATGAGCCATCATGCCTGTATGATGTTTGATTGTCCTTATGCTGCACTTTTGAGTCTTAGCTATGTATCAGGCCACAGGCAGGAACTCACAGAAACCCTACAACTAGCCAGTAATATTGGTATTATCATGACTATGTTGCACAGAAGAGAGAGAGAGACGTGAATAGGCTATGTAACTGATAAAAATCATTCAGAGAAAAAAATTATGGGTGTGTGTGTTTTATAAAATTGTGGATGCAACTGTGTGTGTATGTGTGGTATACTTGCATGTGTTTGCACATGCATGTGAGTGTGTTCACACGTGTGCATGTATACTGGGAGAGGAAAAGGCAGGTCAATTTGGCAGAGTCCTAAATCATGAGCAGAGCCCACCCTGCTTCTCCTTCCCTCTGTTCTTTACTCTGATACCTCCTCTACATTTCCATAAAACTGTCTGGGGAAAGGACAATCTCTCATGTTGTTGTTTCTTCTCGCTTTAAATTATATTGATAATTAGCCATACATGTTAACTGTATAGGTTAATGAGTTTCATTACAATGTTCCCATGCATGATCCTTCTTTCCACATTGACATAAGAGAGTTTAATGTCAACAGACATAGCTCTTCAAGACTGTGGTGAACTTCATCTTTGCCCCAAGGAAGCCAGGCATCACTCTGAGCAGCAAAGGGGCGCAAAAACACAAGGAGAGGGAGCATCACCCTGAGCCCTCTGTTCTGTCGTTTGTCATCACCATGCTGCACCCAGGTTCCCTTTGCACCTGCATATTTTTCCACTCTATGTAAACTAACTTTCTAGAACTAAAAGGCAGAAGGGTAGGGGTGCTCACCATCAACAAGAATGCCTATTGAGAAGGAAACACAAAGGACATTGCCTACAAAGTTGAGGGCCCATGGCACAGGAGCTCCTAGCTTCTGCCACCATGAGCAAGACCATCTTGGGCAAGCTGCTTCAGTCTGTATCACCGTCTGTGTCTGCACCTGTTACGTGGAAACAGCGTCAGCTCCAGCCTCCTACTCTGTTACTGTGAATGTGCATAGCAGCATGGATGGGAAGTGCTGGCCTCTCTAGGCAAGAGCTTCATGAACAGTGACTGTTTTTATTAGCTCTAATTTGCGCTTGGTGCCAAGAATGAAAAAGAAAGCTACGTAGCTTCTATCCACATCAGCTAGGTTAGATAGCCAGGGCCCACATATAGAAATGATAGCACATGGCAGACCGCTGTCATCTGAAAAATACAGGGTACATAAATTACAAAGGTCAAAGGAAGAAGTAACTATAGAACTAGAAAAAACACAAGTGGAAGAAAAGTGGGCAATTTTACTGATATCACAAACTGGTCTGAAAGAATTGGGAATAAAATCCCGGTGTCCTGATCTACAGGTTCAGAGCGTTCCATGAAACTGTGTCTTGGCACTACCCAAAATGCACCAATTAACAACTGGAAAGTCCTTTTGAGTTACACATTGTACATCTTATTAAATCTTCATAACAACCAGGAGTGAGGGATTATCTTTCTCCCACAATGCCAATGAGAACATTGAGAGGTGGGAAGATGAATAATTTTCTCCAGGTCATATGGCCATAAAGTGTGTGGTCCAGGGCTTCAAGGAAACTTTTCAGTGAATTGTAAGAGGGACAATGGGCAGAGGAGAGAGGCTGACTGGGATCACAGGGACTGGCAAGCTGCCTCTTCATGGTGGAAGTGGGTGTTCTAAGGAAAAGGCTGATTTTACTGGAATTGGAAACCCAAGCAGAGGAGTTAGCAGATATGACAAGGGTTTGAGGTGACGGAGGGAGACCTTGGAAGCAAATTCAGATAGCAAATATTCCCTTTGTATTTTCCTTGGGGGAGGACTCAGTGGCAGAAGTTGAGCGTTTGACAATGTCACAGTAGTCCAGATTTTTAGGGCTAAGCTGGTCACAGGCAGAGTGAAGAAGCGTTCAGTAGGGGGACATCAATCAGTGGCTGATGGTGACAGATCTGTGTGAAGATGGAGCCTTCTTCAGCAATCCATTTCCCCGATCTCCAGCTGACATTCCACTCCTCTGCCTTCCCCACAGGCACTTCCCGCTGTGTATCAGAAGACAAAGTCCTCCCGGAATCATGAAGTTTCTCCTCCTCGGTCACAGATTTAGATTCATCTGGCTTGCCAAGACAGCCAGCCGGCATTTCCACAGAGATCCCCAGCTCTGGGCACCTCTGACGCTCGATGACTTCGAAGCCATAAATCGCTGTGAGAAGCCATTACCCAAGAACTTTAACTTTGCTGCGGATGTGCTGGACCAGTGGTCCCAAAAGGAGAAGGTATAAGATAGCTCCTGTTGCTCACCCACCTCTGTCTTCCATAACACCTTCCATTCCAATCAGTTTCTACCTTTTGATTCTTCTCAGAAAACTCGGGAGTCCAGGGAGATGAGGTCAGATTATCTCAGCCTTGGTAATATGCTCATCCCCTCTTGAAAAATAAATAAATAAATAGGCAAACCCTGAAGGGCTGTGTCTCCGAGACTATTCAACTGGAGAGGATGATTGATTCCTCTGGGGGAGGTTTGGAGAAGGAATGATGGGAGTGCCCTTCTGCCACTCTGTTAGTCAACTTCCCATTACTGTGACAATATACCTCAGATACAAACGTAAAGTGGAGAAAGACTTACTTAGGTAAATGTGTGCAGAGATTTCTAGTTATGCTCAATTAGCACTGTGGCAGCCAGCCCAGGGTAAGTGCATGGAGGAGAGCTGTTCACTCCAGGGCAGCTGAGGGAGCTGAGTAGGACAGGAAGTGAGAGGAAGTGCCTAGGGTCTGATTATTCTCTTCTTTAAGCTCTAGAGCCACAGGATAGGGACCACACCTCTGGGTCTTTAAGGACTATGCCTTTTAACATATGGCCTTTGGGTGACTCCAAACCATAGTATATTATCTTCTCTTCCCCATGTGTCCCTGGTCAGACTGGAGAGAGGCCAGCCAACCCAGCCCTGTGGTGGGTGAATGGCAAAGGAGATGAGGTGAAATGGAGCTTTCAAGAACTGGGTTCCTTGTCCCGAAAGGCTGCCAACATGCTCACCAAGCCCTGTGGTCTGCAGAGAGGAGACCGGGTGGCTGTGATTCTGCCCCGCATCCCTGAATGGTGGCTCATCAATGTGGCTTGCATGAGAACAGGTCAGTATCACTAATGTCACAAGTGTAAACCATGCAGACACAGAGACGAAAACTTGAGAATTTTCTGAGATCCTAGCTTTGGTTAACGCCACCTTCGCGGAAAGTAGAAGAGTTAAGATTAAGAGTAATCATGATGGAATAATAACAACAATCTTTACCCCAAGTAAAAACTTGTCCTTTCAGACAGGGGTCTGTAAGTCATGGGCTGCAAGTCCCCATCTGGGTAAATGGAATTGTGGTGGAGTGCAGCTGGCTTCTCTTACCCTGCAGCAAGCACACTGACTAAAATGAAGAGCACTCCTACAGTCCACAGAATCTAACATACTCACCAGGTTCTTTACCAAAAGAATTCTCTGGTTTATGGTCTAAAAAAAAAAACCTTCAGATATCAATTAAACTAAATAAGAATGCCAAAGGATACACTACAACAAAGAATAGAAAGATTTTGTGTGAAGTTATTAACAGGAATACAAAAATGGAAATAACTTAAATAGAAATAATTAATAATTTATAACCTAGCTAAGATGTAAGCTTAGTTGGGGTGTTGATTGCTGATTGAATGTCTGGCTCCTGATGGGGTGGCACTTAAAAGGCAATTCATACTAATGATAATATAATAATATTAATGTAATCAAGAGAATTTCATATAATTTAAGATGCTCTTACTGCCAACAAAACAGATGAAAGCAAGAATATAACAATGCATTCACTATATAAAAAAGGAGACACAATGGGAAATCAGCCATGGCTGGAAGAAGATTAAGGGTGTTTTATTTGTCATAAAATATGCACTTACTTAATGTTACTCAATATAATTTATTTAAATTATGGAATCTGTGAATACAAACTTAGTATTAAAAAAAAGTTCATTAGATGAGGAAAAACAGTTGCAGATCTATTTTCTCCCCAGAATGTCAAATCTTTAGTGTGAATTTTTTAAATTGCTTGCACTCACCAAATGGCAAACTGTTTTGATTTTTGCTGCAAAGCATATTCAGTAAAGCCTAAGATACTTGCTATTAGCAAATATTTGCTTTCTGAAATCCATTAGAAGAAATTCCCACCCCCCACTCCCATTGAACACATACACAAATCCACCAATGAAATAATACTTGTGAATCATTAAGAGCAAATGACTTGTAAGAGAAAGCACTTTATATTTTTATATTGATTGATCATTCTGAGATCCTCTAGGGTATTTTCTTAAGGGGATAACAGCTAAATTCAGTTAAGATGTACTGAGTAAAATAACGTAAGGATGGCAAGATGGCTCTGAAGGTAAAGGCACTGGTTTTGCAAGCCTGGCCACCTAAGCTTACTCCCTGGGACCTACCCAAAGGTGGACAGAGAGCACTGATGTCACAAAAGTTGTCCTCTGTTCACATGCATGCCATAGCATGACAGCCTACAAACAGGTGTGCACATACATACATGCGTGCACTTTTGCACATACACACACAATAGCAATAATAATAGTAATAGTAATAGTAATAGTAATAGTAATAAAAACAGGAGTCCCCTTCCTAGGAATTCAACTCCATAGCTTCCTATTTAGCTGATTTCAGAATACCCAGCAAGAAATATATAGCTATACAGCACAGGTCTTGGGAGTGTTGGAAATGTCTCTGGGGACTGGCTCTGTCACTTACTGACTTTGTGACCCTTAGGTGAGTTACCATTCACTGGCATGTGACATCTGCTCAGTGAAAAGCAGTGGCTATCTGTAATGTTTTGGGTGCCGCTGTCTTCCCACGGATTCACTTTACAGAGTCAAACCACCTGCTTACATGTAATCCTTGCACCTTATGTCTAATCCTGCCCTGTGTGGTCTTCAAAGGAGTGTTGAAATCCTGTCTCTGGCTGCTGTTTTGGGTGAAGCAGGATAAAGTAAGCATTGCCGTGGTCATCTAGGCAAGTCTTGACAGTCCAGACCACTGAATCAGAGATCTGCAGGCTGGCTCTGCCATTCATCAGCTAGCCCCAAGACTGCATGCACCTGCCAGGGCTGCATAGAACAGTAGTCTCAGGTTACTGAGTCAACTCAGTGAATAAAGGTTCTTACTGCACAAGCCTAGCTTCATGAGTTCAATCTCCGGGACCCACAAAGTGGTACTGGGGAAGAGCCAAGTCCACAAAGGTATCATATGACCTTTATGCAAAATACACACACACATGCATGCACTCATGAACACATGCATGGGAACATACACACAAACAATAGATAAATATATCTTTTTAAGTTTTTGAAGAGTAGTCTGTAAGCATCTGGGGCTATGTAATCTATCAAAAATAATAATGGGAAGGCATTTTCCCATCTCCATATTGCTTTTCACTCTGTTCTGTTGCACTGGTGTAGTATGTATATTACAAAACATTTCCAAAAAGGAGACAACACATGATAAGAATTACAGTATCTCAGTACCTTTTGAATTTCTATTATATTCTTTTCTCATACCCAGTGGATTATCTTGCAAAACTCATCTTGTTTCAAAAGACTGAATGAGATAATGCTCATGGAAAACATGTCATAAAATATAAAGTGATGATTAAATATTACATAATCATTGCATAATCATAATTCAAACATGACATTAAAATGGTTTTTATTATTATCCCATCATTATGAATCAGATGTTGTCTTACCCCTATGTTAAAGATAAAGGAGTGAAGACCAGAGAGACCAAAGTCACAAAGGTGTAGGTTTGTTGCAAGGGCAGATTCAAGGCTGGTCAGAATCCAAAGCCTGACCGCTAATGATCCCCCCATGCCAGGGTCCTCTGGGATGTCCCAAGGAAGCAAGGCACAGGTGGCTGAGGGCTGAGATCTGAAGTTCTTTTCCACCCCGACACAAGGCCCACTTTCCCCCAGTCTCCAGAGCTTTTAGCACAAAAATGGCTTTCTGTCCCAGGGCTTGTCTTCATGCCAGGAACGATCCAACTGACCAGAAAAGACATCCTCTACCGGCTGCAAGCATCCAAGGCCAAGTGCATTGTGGCCAGTGACGAAGTGGCCCCTGCAGTGGAATCCATTGTGTCAGAGTGTCCCAACCTGAAGACTAAACTCCTGGTGTCTCCAAACCACTGGGATGGGTGGCTCAGCTTTGAGGAGTTACTTCAGTGAGTATTTGAGTGGGAGGCACTAGCAACAGCACAAATCATAGCTACATCTTTGAATCTGTTTGTATAAAGACTCAGCAGAATCTACAGTTGACCTAGTTTCCTTCCCCAAAAAGAATATTTTTAAGTGAATGAGTATTTTGTCCACATGTAAGTTTGTGCATCACATGCATGCAGTGCCCATGAAGGCCAGAAGAGGGCATATGATCTTCTGAAACTGGAGTTACAGATAGCTATGAGCTGCCATGTGGGTGCAGGGAATTGAACCTGGATACTCTACAATAACAAGTGCTCTTCTTTTTTTGTTTATTTTTATGATTAGTTAACCAGGTTTTTTTATTAATTTTTTCAAGTTACATATCAAAGTCCCCTCCCTCTCTTCCTGTTCCTTCCCTGTCCTCCTGTTCCCTCCCTCCCTCCCTCTTCCTTGTCTCCATCCTCTCCTCCTTGGATGAGGGGAGCCCCCACATATTAAACCCCCTAAGTTCATCAGTCACGTGAGGGCTGAGAGGTTCCTCTTGTACTGGGAATTAATATGGTAGGCCAGCTAGAGTGAAGTGTTCCATGACTTGCTGCTGGGTGAAGGTTTTCTTTGGATAGTTATGATAGATTCCTGTATGTTTGGGTCTGTGGGTTGTAGGATGGTTGTCTTGTGCTATGTGGTTAATATCCACCTGTAAGTGAGTACATACCATGTGTATCTTTCTGAGTCTGGGTTAGCTCACTTGGGATGAACTTTTGTAGTTCCATCAATTTGGTTGCAAATTGCATGATTTCGTTTCTTTCTGAAGGCTGAGTAGTATTCCATTGTGTAAACGTACCACAGGTTTTGGTTTTTTTTAAATCCATTCTTTGGTTGAAGGACATCTGGGTTGTTTCCAGTTTCTCACTATTATGAACAAAGCTTCTATGAGCATTGTTGAGGCAATGTCCTTGTGGTTTGGTGGAGAATCTTTTGAATATATGCCCAGGAGTGGTATGACTGGGTCTTGAGGTAGAACTATTACCAATTTTCTCAGATATCACCAGATTGATTTCCAAAGTGGTTGTACAAATTTGCACACCCACCAGCAATGGAGGAGTGTTCTCCTTCCTCTACATCTTCACCAGCATGTGCTACCACTTGAGTTTTTGATCTTAGTCATTCTGACAGATGTGAGATGGAATCTCAGAGTTGTTCTGAGTTGCATTTCCCTGATAATCACAGATGTTGAACATTTCTTCACGTGCCTCTTGGCCTTTAGATTCCTCTTTTGTGAAATCTCAGAATAGCTCTGTACTCCATTTTTTTATAATTTTTTTAACTTAAGAATTTTTTTGTTCATTTTACATTCCAATCCCCATCCCTCTCCTTCCCCTCCTCTCAGTCCCCCCCCCCCACCCTGTTCCCCCATGCCCTCCCCCCCCCCCACCCATTACCAACCTGTCTAGTACATCAAATCACATCAGGACTCTTCCATCAAGGCAAGATAAGGCAGCTATGCTAGGAAATGAGCTCCAGAGGAAGGCAACATCATCTCAGTCTGGGATAGACACCATTCCAGTTGTTACGGGATCCACTTGAGGACCAAGCAGCCTGTCAGCTTCATATATGTAATGGGCCTAGGACCAGTTCTTGAAAGCTCTTTGCTTGGTGGTTCAGTCTCTTTGAGCCCCATTGTGCCTAGGTTAATTGACTCTGTGGATCTTCTTGTGGTGTTCTTGATCCCTTCGCCTTCCTCAAACCTTCCCCAAACTTTTCCTCGAGACTCCTGATTTTTGCCTAATGCTTGGCTGAGTCTCTGCATTTCCTTTATCTGCTGGATAAGGCTTCTCAGATGGCAATAAAGTTGGGTTCTTGTCCAGATCCCTCTCTCCATCCACTTCTGACATGTTTTATCTCCCTTACTTAGAGGGATTCAAGCATAATCCTTGGTACTTAATTTCTTTGGGTCTGTGGATTATAGCATGCTGATCCTGTAAATATACAAGTGTTCTTCTTAAATAAGGAGCCCTCCCCCCCTCTGCAGAGAGTAATTTAAAGAAATTATTTACAGGCAGAAGGAAGAAATACAGCTCTGTTCTGACTTCTCTGTTTCCCCTGTGGCCTATGATGGGTGCGCTGTAGAGATTAGCCTTTGCGCAGCTCCTAGGCCACAGCTATCGCCAGTCTTCCTTTCATTCCCTGGACATGCTCTAGCTCAGGGCCTTTGCACCTTCTGGCTCCCCTGCCTGGAATATTCTTTCCTACTCTTTTTCATAGTTGTTCCTTCTCTTTAGGTTTCAGTTCAAATGTTTTGTAGTAAGTGATGCTCCCCGACCAACTTGATGGGAGCCATAAGGCTTTCCCCCTTCATATCACTGTTTCTTCACACCACTCATTCCTCTGAGTGATCAGACCAGTCTCTTGTTCTCTTAGATTCTGTTTTTTTTTTTTTCTCCTCTGAGGTGGGGATTGGAAAATTAGGCTCAGAAGCCAAATCTGGTCCACCATTTGATTTTTGTAAATTAAAGTTTTATTGACACACAGAGGTGCCCATTTGCTTGTATATTGTCTGTGGGTGCTTTCATGTAATGGCAGAAATTTTGGGCAGCTGAAATAGAAGCTTTATTGCACACAGAGCCTAAAATGTCCGCTGTCTGACCCTTTGCAGAAAGCATTTAGCTCCTATCCTAAATTATAGTCTCTAAAGAAGCCAAGGCTTTGCTTGCATGTTCGGTTAATACATTTATCTTCAACACCTAACAACACATAGCTGGGTGCTAAAGCAATATTTAATAAGCAGATGAACAAACAAAATACTTAACCTCGATTTTTTATATGTAAAATGGGGATATTTATACTGTAAACACCTAGTGATGTTTGAGGATAAAAAAAGCTAACATATGAGAAAGCATTTCCTAAGTTATTAAAACATGAGAAAAATGTTCACTGATAGCATAATCTTTACTTAAGTAGATGATGTTTTATAAAAAAAAAATTTTTTTAATCCAATTTATATTTTGTAAGTTGTGAACCCAAGTAAGTTAAATGACATTTCTGGAAATCTGCATTTTAATCTATGAAATCAGGATAATGACAATGTGGGTTTGCAGAAGAAACAAATGGGATAAAGCAGTATGACATGCTCAGCGTAATGGCTAGAATAAATAGCCCAGTAATTGCAATTGCTTTTGAAGGCTGATTCACATGGAGGATAAAGGAAGCAAGAGGTGGGGCTGGTTGGCTTTTTGTTAAAGGAAGGAAGGGAACCAGCAGAGACTGCTGTAAGATAAAAAGTTTATGTTTACAGGCTGGAGTGGTGGCTCGGCTGTTAAGAGTAGTGACTGCTCTTCCAGAGGTCCCAGGTTTGAGTCCCAGCACCCTCATGGCAGCTCACAACCATCTGTAAGTCCAGTTCCCAAGGATCAAATGCCTACTTCTGGCCTTCACATGCCTGTGATGCACAAACATATACATTCAGGCAAAGCACCCATAAACATTTTTTAAAAAATAGTAAGTTTACAGTCAGCCATATTGAGATGGGGGGTGTCTTAGAAAATCCAGTTGTCTAGCAAGTAGAGAATATATGTTTCAGGCATAAAGATAAAAATCTGGGAGGTGCCAGGAAATAGTCAGCTCAGAGATTCTAATGTTTCTTCTTTCAGCAAAAAGTAAACATATAAATAAAAGCCTTGAATTAGTAGGTTCCAATTGTAAAAATTTTTTTCTGGGGGTTGTTATGCCCCCTTTTGCTTCTAATATCTAATGGGGTTTCTACCCCACTTTTGCCTATTTAGCTCCCAAGTAAATGACACAGAGACACTATAATTTATTAATAAACTGCAGGCACTATGTTGGGCAGGTTCTAAGCTATACTAATCCTTGTACCTGTTAAAATCCACATAAATGCTCCATCACTTGCCAATTTAGTGTCAGCTTGGCTGTTTCTGTTCGATCTGTCTATCCTTAGGACAAGCTTCTCTTGGCCACATGTTCCCCATCCATCCTGCCCAGTGAAGACCTCCTGTAACCGACTTTTAAATTATTATTTAACACTTATTACTAAATTCACTTATAACAAACACCAACAATTTCTTAACTATTAATCCTATAAATTCCTACAACCCCTTTAACCTATCCACTAAACCTATTGATAATTATAACAACTTCTTTCATAACCTTTTAGAATGATATAGTCTCTGGGGCAGGTCCTCAGTCGTCAGGAACACAGTCTTTGTTGTAGATTCTTTTTTTTTTTTTTTGGTTTTTCGAGACAAGGTTTCTCTGTGTAGCCCTGGCTGTCCTGGACTCACTTTATAGACCAGGCTGGCCTCGAACTCACAAAGATCCACCTGCCTCTGCCTCCCAAGTGCTGGGATTAAAGGCGTGCGCCACCACCGCCCGGCTGTTGTAGATTTTTTAAGACACTTAGCAGTCCTTTTTCTGGATCTCTCAGATGTAGGTTCGTCAGGGTAGTTGGTTATTACAGTCTCACCTTAAATAAGGCTTCATGCTTTCTTCTCTCTGGGAGACCCCAGCCATCTGCAGGCCAACTTACTTCTTTTGAATCAGGAACTCAGCTGCTCTGCCTCAGTCCTTAAAGCCAGGCACCGTTTCCTTTAGGCCACTGTTTGGACAGATCAAACCCCTCTAGGCAAAAGCTGAGCCACAGGGTCCAGTCCTTGGCCTTTTGGTGTCTTGCTCAGGCTTTCTTTGCTCACCGGCTTCTTTCTGCTTCAGGGAGAGAGCTGGCCATCAATGGCCAGCCCTTTTTTTAGCAGGACTCTTGGAGCTCTCTAGCATCAGGGGCCTCTTCTCTTTCTGGGCTCCATGCACTGTCCTTAAATAAGAGGAACTCTGTTTCAGCTTAATTTGGGCTCCGCCCACTTAGCAGCTGAAAACAATGTCAGGCCAGATACTTTGTTTCTTCAAGTATATTGAGTCTTTCCTGTTTTCCAGACTTCAAACTTGTTTTTCAGTCTATTGAGTCTTTCCTGTTTTTCCTGACTTCAACCTTGTTTTTCAGTCTATTAAGTCTTTCCTGTTTTTGCTGACTTCATGTTGATAATTCTCTTCAGGCCCCGAATTAAGAGACAGTATCAGAAACTCCTATATATTTTCTAAATCTAATTTATCTAACCCCTACAACCTCCTTCTCCTTTTCTCTTCTCTTTCTCCCTCATGGTCTCTCCTAAGGCCCCTCACTCAATTTTAAGTCCCACCTTCCTATCTTCTCTGCCCAATCATGAGCCCCAGCCATTTATTGACCAATTAGGGATTAATGGGGAGCATTCTTTATAGCATTTTGGTTAACACAGTCTGCAAATATCAGGTTGCAGTCTGGACAGGGGCACAAAACTCAGCTTCTGAATACACAGTGCACAAAACTAACCCCAACAAGTTCCCTTACTGAATGGAGAAATGCCCAAAGATGAGAGATGTCCCCTAACTTAGGATATTAGATAAAGTAACGTAATCCCCCTCTCTGGAAAACAAAACATTCAACTGAAAACTGCAAATTAATTATTTAATGTAGTTATTAGTAAGTATAAACTGTAATATTAGGCTGGCGGAGTAGCCGGTGGCTTGGCAGAGGAGCAGGCGGCCTGGCCTGAGTGCCTTAACCGGTTGCCTAACTTATCCTGGAGAAAGAGCCCCGGGACCAAAGGTGGCCTACACCACCTATAACCTAAACTCTGTTAATTAATATAAGTTGTTATATTAGGCCAGTAGAATTACCGGCGGCTTGGCAGGAGATTCGTCTGTGCTCAAGGGGAGTCTGGGAATCCAACAGCCCAGGACTGCTTGGACTGAGGGCGTATAAGCCACCACAGTATTTTCCCCAATAATTAAACACACCAAGACCTTTAATGTTTTAATGCTTAGCCCTTAGCTGGGCAGACTCTCAATTAGCTACTCTAAGTTAACCCTAAACCACCATGTGCCTGCGAGTACCTTCCATGCTTCTCTAGATGTCTATCTCCTTCTGTGTCTCCCCACAGAAAGAGAGAGAGTCTGTGTGTGTGCTGAGTTCCTGTGCTGATCTGAGGAAGTCCCTCCTTCCTATACTCTTTCTGCCCAGCTAATTGGCCATAAGCGACTTTTATTAACCAATCAAGAGAATGCCTCAGAAGGGGCGGTAACCAGATCTCAGCATTGAATTCAATGTATCAGAAACAATATTAGACCTTCCCTCAACATTCAACTTCACCTAATATTTGTTTTAAAAGAAAAAAATTAGTGATCTTTTTCTATTTTAAAGAAAGAGAGTTACCAAATTTTTCTTAATATTTTGTGAAACTATTTTTGGCATTATGGACTGAGCATGTCTGTTACCTAATGGTCCCTATTTTACACACTCAATGACAGTCATCATTAAAATTACCTGAATGCTGGAGATGTGATTCAGAAGATAGAGTTTGCCTAGCATGCATGAAGCCCTGGACTTCTCCAGTGCCTCGTAACCTGGATGTGGTGGCTCATGTGTGTGATCTCAGCACTGGGGAAGTAGAGGCAGGAGGAAGGTTTTTGTTTTGTTTTGTTTTTTTGAGGCAAGGTTTCTCTGTATAGCCCTGTCTGCCCTAGATCTTGCTTTGTTGGCCAGGCTGGCCTCAAACTCATAGAGATCCACCTGCCTCTGCATCCCAAGTGTGCGCCACCATGCCCAGCTAGGAGAAAGTTTAACATCATCCTCACGTGCACAGCTTTCAGCCAGCCTGGGCTCTATGAGACAATGCCTCAAAATGAAATTACAACATAAAATACAATTCACTTAACTAAAACCTTTCACTTGGAATTGTTTCAAAAAGGGAAGTTAAAAATATAATGTATAACTCAGGGTGTGGTGGCGCACGCCATTAATCCCAGCACTCAGGAGGCAAAGGCAAGCAGATGTCAATGAGTTCAAGTCTACATAATGAGTCTCAGGCCAGTCAGGAGGTATATAATGAGACCCTACCTCAAATGTGTGTATGTGCGTGTGTGTGTGTGATGTGTGTGTGTGTGCATCAAAAATTCTGAAATATTGTACCAGTTATCCATCACTTACTAACAACCTATCCAATACTTACTGATGTAAAAACAAAAATACCTTTTTATTTGATTACATACTGTGAGTCAGACATTCATACAGGTTCACCAGGGGCAGCTGGTCTCTGTTTCACATCAGCTTGGAGGAGTCAGAATATTGGAGACTGGTTTATTCCTAAACTATTGGTGTTGTCTTCCAGAGAGGTACCCAGTTCCCCTCTCATGGCCCCCTCTGTCAAGTAAGACAATTTGAACATCTTCATCTGTATCTGAGTCTCCCTGACCCCAAGGACAGTAAAAACAACTATCAAGCCTTGCAGTCTGACCAAGAAGTCCCAGAATCCCTACCACACACTGTGTGCGCCAGATTAAGTCCTAAGCCTCAACCAGATTTAAGGATGGAGGACATCTGCTCCATCCTTCAGTGCAGGGATGGCATGTTTGTCCAGGGATGGGAGGAGTTGGAGAGTTGTCTACACAAGCAATCTTACACAGATAGCTGTCATCTAAGAGGACTGCTTTCCACTTTAGAAATCCAAGCACAGATGATACAAAAGTACTGAGGGTTGCCTAGTTGGCTCAGTGAAGCTAGCACGGACCCCAAGTTAGCTGTCTTTCATTGTCCCAGCTTTGGTATGATGTCAGCATGACTAGGAGAGTTTCAGGTACACACATTGTATACATTCCATACATGGAGTGTATTCACAGGCTGTGAGACGGAATGGATGGGATTGGGGACTCAGTGACATCCTGTCTTCATTACTCTTTTTTTCTCTTGAAGATGTGTGTGTGTGTGTGTGTGTGTGTGTGTGTGTGTGTGTGTGTTTCCACGTGTGGGTGTACATGTATGTGAGAGTGAACATGTACATGTTAGCATGCAAAGGCCTGAGGCTGCTGGCAGGTGTCTTCCTCAGTCTCTCTCCATCTTGCTCATAGAGGCAGGGGCTCTCCTTGAACCTAGAGCTCACCAGTGTCACTAGTCTGGGTAGCTAGCTTGCTCTGGAGATCTCGTCCAAGCAATGAAATCACAGATGGACCACCACACCTGCCAGGTATTTACATTAGTGCTGGAATCTAAACTCTGGTCTTCACGAGCCATCTCCCCAGCCCTCATCACTCTTTAAAATGAGCAAATGTCTCCTGTAATATTTTATATCTATTGACTATAATTATCCCAAGCCCATTCCTAACCAATCACTGAAAAGGGAAGGAATGATCCTGATTGGTTTAGCTTAATTACAACTAACTGAGGCAGTTTCCCCTGAAGCATGTTGCTACATAGTACTTGAACAAAACCAGACTTTTATTAGCTCAGGAAAAGAATGGGATGCTAGTTGTTTCTGTCAGAGATATTGAAGATATTGAACTATAATAACAAAAAAATTTTCAGTTTGATAGCAATGTATTTGGCTTTTGAATTTAAAGGTCTTCCTCTAGGCCCAAAATCTTGAAGTGGTATCAATTTACAGATTCTACACTGTTTTAAAATTTTTTTTATAAATTACAAAAACACTGAAATAAAGTGTATGTGCTTTTGTTACTGACATGGTGAGTTGGTTGTCTATTTGGTTTAAAGAGAAATGAGATTAAAAACAAGGATTATGCTGTTATGCCCTGATCTTCAAAGTTCCTGTAAATTTCTACTCAGGGAAACTCTGTGCCAGATTCAGTTCATGACTCTCCTGTTTTAAGAGGGAAGCTAGTATAAAACAATGACACAGAGTCATGAACTTGTGGGGTTCATCTGCAGATCAGCCTCTGAAGAGCATAGCTGTGTGGAGACAGGAAGTCAAGAACCAATGGCCATTTACTTCACCAGTGGGACCACAGGCTCCCCCAAGATGGCTCAGCACTCACAGAGCAGCCTCGGCATTGGGTATGCCCTTTGTGGAAGGTAGGAAAGACAACTATGGTTTTGTTCTTATTTTGTTTACAGCCAGATCTCACACTGTAGCTGGTTCTGGACTGCAACTCATTATGTAGCCTAGTTGGCCTCAGATTTATGGCAATCCTCCTGCCTTACTCTCCTGCACCCCAAAAAAGTTTGCATTGCAGAAGTGCACCACTGCACCACTTCTTCGTTTTGTATGAGGTCTCCCAGACTGCCAATATGGGTGTCACTGCTGATGCGACACCTCTCCTTGAATGACTGTTACCATCTCTCTAACATAGATCCATAAAGCAGAACTCTCAATGCCCCGTCCCATCCCAGCTAAATTGTGCCATATAATTAATTAATTAATTAAGCAAGAATTCACAATTGGAGCTTGATTTGTAGCACGCCTGCCCCCCCCAACATTGCCAGGTGAATTTACCTACCTAGAAGGGTCTTAAAAAACAAGTCTACCTAAAACTGTCACATTGCTCTGTTTAATTTTTCTTATACTTAAAATTAAGGCCTTCAATGATTATTCTCAATCGTCATCCTGATAATATCTAGAGTACCCAAGGGATTGTCTTCCAGGTAGGTGTTTCTATCTTGAGTAGGTTCCCTGAGGTGGTAAGACTCCCCCGCCATGGGGTGGCACCATTCCCTGGGCTGGGATCATAGACTATATGAAAAATAGGAAGTGCACTGAACACAAGCATCCATCCAGCTCTGCTTCCTATCAACACAGCTCAGGGCCAGCATTTTCCCAGCACGGTGGCCTCTACCCTGGAACTGAGAGCAAAATTAAGCACTTTCTCTTTTGTCAGAGTATTTTTAAAGTAAATGTCTTTTCTACTTTTCCTATAATATTTACATACTTAGTTCACATTCTTGTGTGTTTGTTCCTAAACTGCTTCCCTTAAAATAAAAGCAGAGATCTGTTCTGTGTGCTTCCTGATAACAGTGCCTTCTACATAATATTTACTCACTAAATATTTTTATATCAATGGACAAACAGAAAAGTACACCAAACACATCCCCCCATTCTACTCCCAGATGACCAGATGACAAAAGATTCAGAAAAGTCTTTCTAAGGAGAAAGGAAAGTAGAACCCTCCACTGAAGGATGGAGCTTGCTTCCCCTGTGGTGTAGGGCAAGGTTACTCCTCAAAACACCAGTGTTTGCTTGTTTTCCACTTTGTTTGTTTCTTTTATTTTCACTTTTTATTTTTGCTCTGTTCTGTTGCTTTTCTGTATGTAGGTATTGGTTGGACTTGACATCCTCAGATATCATGTGGAACATGTCAGACACTGGCTGGATCAAGGCTGCCATTGGTAGTGTGTTTCTACGTGGCTTCGAGGTGCCTGTGTTTTTGTGCACCGGATGGCCCAGTTCGACACTGATACCTTCCTAGATGTGAGTCTTGACCCCACAGAACCATAAAGAAAAGATTCCTCAGACTCCAGGGCTTCCCAAGGTTCTGGAAATCAGTTTTTGTTTTTCTAGTTTTGTTTAATTTTTCTTTTTCTTTTTCAGCAGCAAAGTCTCAGTGCGTTGAGTTCTGAGTGCTTGTGAGTAAAGGAGAATCACCTGCTACACTCTCAGAGGGCAATCTAGGCTGCAGCTATACATCACTCAGGGCTCCCTAGGGTAAATGAAACATACTGCTTAGGAGCTTACTTCTAAATAACAAAAGACTCAAGTCCAACCAAATATTTCTAGTGGAAAAAGACAATAGCTGATCTCAGGAGGTTGCCTTTCTCTTAGGGCAACCCTTTTCATCCCCATCTCTTCCCCCCTCCTGTGTTCTTCATTGTAATTCTTACACCCCAATACTCCTGTAAACCAGGCATGCATATCTTCCACCAGAGATGGCTAAATTAAGACAGCGCTACTAAGATTATACTATTAAGATAGTATAGCAATCTAACCGTAGCCTAAAACACACTTCAAAATAACGAGAGATTTGAATATTATCAACACATAGAAGTAATTATATTTGAGGATATATACATGATAATTGCCTTGATTTGATTATATGCAACATATCTACACACAAATGTGCACACTCGCACACACACACACACACAATAGTTTATTATTATTGTTACACTCTGTAAATCAAGACTCCTTAAGCATTTCCACTTTGACCTTCTTTTCACCCAAGAAATTTTTATATAATCCTGCAGCTATACAAATTTTTACTTTACTTTACAAAACGTTTCTGACAATAAATCATAAAGAAATTATTTTAAAATAATTCTTCAATATATATATGTAATTTCATAATTTACTAAAAACAAAGCAAATTTACATATTAATAAAAATATTTGGCAGTTTTGGTCTGATGAAAACATGATTTCATTCATAACTTTAACAAAGCAAAATGCCTGTTTGCGAATAAAAGCTGGATCCAGGCTGTGATTTTTTTTTTTTGGTAACTGGTCTAACAAGATGATCTGAAGGCCTTAAGAGAAATACAGTGAAACAGAGGAAAGGGGACAGTCTCTGAAACAAGTTAAGCAAGTGCTCTGAAAAATAACTGTTTACTCCACAATTTCAAAACTTTTGGGGGGAAAATAAGAACATTTTTATTTCACAAAGATAATGGTAATTGTAAAAACCTCTACAGGACTCATGTTATTCTGAGACTCGCACATCTCACTAAACAGTACATAAGCCTCTGAAGCAGGTGCATAGAGAGAAAAGCTACTGTGTGAGTTAAGAGCTGTTCTTGACGTCATGACAGCAGTCTAGCTGGCCTGCAGACATGTGGACAGTGTTGTCCAGAATATTCATGTTTACTACCAGTTGTGAACACACTGAATGATGCGGTGGAACCTGTTCCTCCATTAGGAGCATGAGAATTCTCCACTAAAGCACGAGAATTTCACTAGACTTCAAGTTTTAACCTAAGGAACAAGAAGCATAGTAAGCCCGGCAAAATTTAAGTACTTCAAAATGGCTGTTTCTGCACTGACTCATTGTTCTCTGAAGGTAGGCTGTCCTTCATGGGAATGGTGCTGCTAGGTCTTGGCAGGTTAGTTCATATGTCAAGACTCAGTGCAACACAGAACATGGGCAGGAGTTTGCAAGAGTTCACCATACGAAGTTCTGAAGTCGAGTAAAGCGATTCACACTTCCAATTGTTCTCAAACTTACCAATTCACCTACTGAATTTGAGAAGAGATGTCTTTTCTAGGACAAGTACATTTTTCTTTCAATTAACTAGAAACCTGCTACATGTCACTAATGACAGCAGATAAATATTTACTTTCTTATTCCATGTGATTAGCAGGCAATAATGAAAAAGAAAGGTTGTAGATGTCATCTCTAGCCATGGCCTCTAACTGACCACTCCTGACATGTCTGTCTTTATCTTCCAGACGCTCACCACTTACCCCATCACGACCCTGTGCAGTGCTCCTACTGTGTACAGGATGCTCGTACAAAAGGACCTTAAGAGGTATGGGGTGGAACTCTACTTTCGAACCACAAGCAGAAGCTGCCATACAATATTACAGAACTTTCTTTTCCACATGGGGTGGCCCAAGAGTCTGAGTCTCACCATATTGACATTCTGGACCAAATAACATTGAGCTCTGGGAGCTATTCTGTGCGTTGTATGATACTGAGCAGATGCAGTGCATTATCCTCTCCTTTTCCTTCATTCTTGACAATCAAAATGTCCAAAGATACTACCTAATGCCCTATGGGGACAAAAACCATATGCCAGCTTAGGATCCAAGGGGAGGACTGGGGAGATAGCTCAGTCACATGCTTGCCACTCAAGCTTAAAAACCTGAATTTGATCCCTGAACCATGTGAACATCCAAGTGTGGTAGTGTGCTGTGCACTTGTAACCTAACACTGGGGAGACAAAGACAAGCATGTCTCTGGCTCACTGGCAAGCTAGAATAGCCTGCTTGAGGAGTTCAAGGCCAGGGAGAGACTTTATCTCCAAAAACAATCTGATGGAACCTGTGGAATCACTCCTGAGGTTGCCTTCAGACCTACAAAGACCTACAGACATGGGAACCTAAACACACACACAGCCTCACACCTACAGGAGCATGCAGTGCACACACACACACACACACACACACACACACACACACACACACACAGCCTTTAGAATCAGCTCCTTCAAAGCAAGACAGGCAAACAAAAAGCAAGCATATGCATCCTTGAAGAGAAGCTAATGAAACTTAAGGCTTCAGAGTTATATGTTTTAGCCAAATCATCCACCTGTCAGGTAGAGTTGTAATGCATTTTTATATAACTAAACAAAATTTAGCACATGGTGTTGCATGACAAAACTTTCCTGGGGAGACACAACACAGAGATTGGCTCACCCCAGATAGGCAGCCAATGACACCCCAAAGTACAGATCCCACCAAGTCCAATTTAGTGAACCAATGCATTTTATTGGGGTTACTTACTTGAGTATGAGTGAGGGGCTACTTACAGGAACAGAAATGGCTCAAAATCAGCAACATCCCCAGAGCCTATTCTAGCACTGGTGACAGCTCACAAAAGCTGGGATCACTGCACAGCCTGAAGGCAATTCAGCCCGTTGAAGAGTGTTGGTTCCAAGACCAAACAGCTGGTCTGGTCTCAAAGTCTTATTTACAGATTGGTTTCCCTGAATCTTCTTTTCAACTTTTATTGTTTACTCTGACAGAGAGGAGCCTAGTGAATGTGGTCAGTTTCAGGGACCTCCTGAAGCTATTTTGAGTTGTTTACCTTCTGGTCCTCCAGTTTTAAGAAATTTCCCTGCAGGTTGGAAAGTCTCAATATTGGAGGAAATTGTTACACAACACATGGAAGGAGAAAGAAGAGAAGAATAATTTGAGTCCTGTAGGCTTGGCCATCTTCCTTTCCCACTAAGGTCTGGATGCCCAGGGGAGGAAGTTCTGTAAGAGACAGAGTGACATGGACAGACATGTGGTCTTTTCTTGTCAGCATCACCTCCTTGTGGCTATCAATGTGAACTCGCCTCACATTTCAAGTGTAACCCAAGGCTATATAGAGGTTGCTTGAAGACACAGAATACATTTTGGACACGTAGCCTCCTGCTTATTTGAAGGCTCACTATGTATGTATGTATGCATGTATGTATGCATGTATGTATGTATGTAAGTATGTAAGTATGTATGTAAGTATGTATGTATGTATGCATGTATGTATGTATGTATGTATGTATGTCAGACTGTCCCAAGTTTTCTTGTCTTGATTCAATAGGCCACTAGTTAAAAGTACAAGTTCCAAAGTCAAACACTCAGGGCTTTGCTACTTCCTTACTTGGCCTCACTAAGCCCCCATTAATTTCATCTCCCACACTATGACAAGGATTCGATGTGGATGACATGCTTGGGAGATCGGCCTGATAAGTTCACAGTGCAAAGCATCCTAATCCAGAACTCTATTACTGAGATGGCTTTTGCAATTTCCTTAACATCTCTGGACCTCAGACTCCCCATCTGTAAAATAGGGGCTATAAAAAAAATCTAGGAGTGTTCCTAGAGCTATCATTATACAACCACCACCTAATCTGTGTTGGGTCATTTATCTTTATAAAACTTTGTACTATTATTAGTATTTTTATCTATTTTTCCCCCTGTAAGTTCCCCACCTGCCAAAACATGTTTCTTCAGGAACCTTCTTTTTGTCACTCATGTGCCTCACACAACTAAAAGATACCCAGAAATATAGGAGGTATTCAGAAAATACTTGGGTCATGAGTGTTTCTAAGACCCTTTCTCCCAGCTCTTCTGTTTCTTGAACATCTGAACTTGTGATAAGATGCCTGCCTCCAATACCATGCAACTCTCTCTCTCTCCAGATATCAATTCAAGAAGCTGCGGCACTGCCTGACGGGTGGGGAGCCACTCAACCCAGAGGTGCTGGAACAGTGGAAGGTGCAAACTGGGCTGGAGCTGTACGAGGGCTACGGACAGACTGAAGTGGTATATTTGAAGGACAAAGTTTGTTTACAAGTTTTTCTTCAGTGGCCATGGGAGATTGGGCTCAAGACCCCAGATGATACCAAAATCCTCACATGTTCATATTCATTATATAAAATGGGACAGGATTTGCACAGGACTTAAACACATCTTCCTTTGTTTTAAATTGCTAGATTACCTATGGTACCAAATACAAGGCACAGTTGCTATTGAAAACTACACTACTTAAATAGCTGCTGTGCTGTGTCAACTTGGAAATAACAGGAGAACAATACTTGTATAGTCAATACAGATGCAATTTTTAAAATCACATGCTCAAGTCCTTGATTAGTTGATTCCAAGGATACGGAAGCTCTATGTATGGAGACCTGGCCTTGTATTGGGGCTATTCAGCCCCAGGATTGAGCACTGAGTCCTTCAAGTGCCCCACTCATGGTCCAAATCATTATGGAATTTCTCAGAATACCTTGCTATAAATAGTTATAATTTGTGAATTGAAACCGAACTTTTTAGTTATTATTTATCACTTATTTATTACTAAA
>CAJQZJ010001826.1:1062969-1091288 GCA_907164525.1 Lophiomys imhausi | reverse complement strand
ACACACACACACACACACACACACACACACACACACACACACACACACATACACACACACACACACACTTTTAAAATAAAAGAAATCTTAAAAAAATAAAATTATGCTCAAGTTAATCCTTTAGCAATTGTAGTTCAAGTTTGACACCACCCCTGATTACTGTTACCATCCATGACAGCATTTCTCCTGAGCCTCATCAAGCCGCTACTCAGCTATAACTACAGAGTAGAGAGGTAACTGGAGCTTTACAGGAAGAATATAGTGAAGGCAGAACAAGGTAAATGAGCTGAGTGGAATCCAAGCTGGATAGGAGATAGCTAGATATGAAAGAAGTGATGGTTAAGTCAATGAACTAGAGATTTTATTGGAGCAAGGAAAATATCATACTGAAGAGGTAAAGGCCAGATTAACTGAGAAGACAGGAGGAGTTAGCAGAAGAAAAATGGATCATTTAAACAGATTTTGGTGGTGATACTATCATGAAAATAAGAGGCCATTGGGAGAAAGGGAATCCCTGTATATATGGATTGTTCCCAGACAGACACTGTACCAAAGACATTGAGAAAGGTCAGAGAGTAAAATAACAAAAAAATCCTGTAGAAAAAAAAAAAGCACACATTATGTCCAGAAATTATACAGAACCACATCAACAGTCATCTCTGACTGATATGAAGTAATGGACAAAGAATTAAACAATGCTCAGACCAGAATACTAAAATACAACTCAATTCTTACACTGTTTAGAGATTGCTTTAGACTCCACAGCTTTAAGGACATAGTCCCCAACAAGGCTACAGATGCATACTGGCTCCAAGTTTCTCAAGCCATCCACCCATCTAACCACCTAGAAACAAGGTCCAAGAGTTGGCTGACTCACACAAGAACAACTCATGGGGCTCCAAAAAGTGTTCTAGGTATTAGTATAGTTTTGTTACAAAGGTTAAAAAGACAACCAAGTAAAGAGACACTGAAGGTAAGATCTGTGAGGACCCCAAAATGCAGGGCTTCAGTGTCATGTCCTCATGAAATCATGAACCTCCAGGAATATCATGTGCTCATTAACCAGAGTGCTTCCTGAGTATTTATTGGACTTTGATTATATGGCCTTGATTGGTTGAATAACTGGCCTGTTGGTTACACTTCATCTTCAACCCTTCTTCTTAACGCACAGGTTGGGCTGGCAAGAGTACCAGGAGAGAATTATACCCTATAACTATACTCTATAATTAGGCAATAGTGACAGGTGAGAATAACAATAAAACGCCCAGTGCCAGGAATGCCAGGAATGACAAACAAACTCTTTGGAGTTGTTTGCCAGTAAGATCCCATAGACCCCCCACCCCCACCCCAAACATTGCAAGCTATTGCAACCACTATTGGTTACTGGCTTAGTTTGTTTTCTGGTGCTGTGGGGAAAACAAGAACACTGTGACCAAAAGCAACTTGAGGAGAAAAGAGTTTATTTCAACTACAGCTTATAGTCCATCATGAAAAGAATTCAGGGCAGGAAACTGGAAGCAGGAACTGAAGCAAAGGCCTTGGAGGAATGTTGCATACTTGTAAAAGTAGCTTTTATTCATCTCTGTAATTGTTGTCTCAGAGTTTTACTGCCTCCATCTGCTAACCTAGACCTAGTCCTGGAAGCCTCTAGCCTCCGTACAATCTAATCTAGGCCTAGAATGTTTTCATCCTCTAAGACTTACTGCTGAATAAGCTCACCCTTTCTAGTACTTTCTAAACTCTTGCTGACTGGTTCAACTCAGCTGTCTGGCTCAAACTCCTCTCCTTAGCTGACTGATTCTAGCTGGCTTCTCTTAGCTTCTGAATGAATTGTTCTACCTAGTCTCAAATTAATTCTAGCAATATATTTTAATCTTCTAGTTCCTTCTCATTCTCTTACTCATTATGTCTTTACCTGTTTCTAGCCTGTTCTCTCTTAAACTTGTCTCTACAAAATTCTTGCTTTCCAAGAATCACTTAATTTGATTTTTTAAAAATATACCCCAAGAGCACCTCCTCAAGGGCTCCACCACCCACAATGAGATGGTCCCTCTCAAATCAATCATGAATCATGAAAATGTTTCTGGGTTTGGTTAATTTTTGTGTGTGTTGGTTTTATATTTGTAATGTGTTTTAATGATAATGTGATAGAAGCATTTTTCAAATTGAGGTTCCCTCTTCCCAGATAACTCTTTTGTAAAGTTGACAAAATTAACTAGTACTTTTACTCTTTGGAACTTGACAATAAAACCCTATTGCTGTAGACACTATATATGTGAGTCATATGAACATGGAGAAATCAAACTGGTGTTGACATGAAAATGTCATCCCCCACCCAATAGTTTTCAAAGATCTCAAAGGTGCTATCTACACTACTGAAGAAGAGAAGTAATCAACAGTCTCATCCAAGTGTGAGCCCTGAAAGTTACAATAACAACTGGCCTGGCAAAACATGCAACAGTGGCATAGATATCATGGAAACAAACAAGCTCTTTCTGATTGGATGTAAGTCCACTCCACAAGATGAAACCCATACTTGCCACCATTATCAGGCCAAGAACCTGTGACTAGAAAGGTTATAGGCCCTGTGGGAAAAACTTACTATTATTCTCGTAAATGTAAATATCATTAAATTGACTCCTTATGACTTATTGTTATGCCCATAGATTAGTGAATAAGCAGCTAGCAAGAAGATCACATGACAACATTTTTCTCTGTTGGTGATCATGTATGTCTTGACCAGGTATGACCATCTGTCTCAAGTCTTTGCTCCTGTGACTTCCCTGAAATGTCAAACTTTGACTTGGGATTGAAAGACAAATAAACCTTTTCCCCCTGTAATATTTTAATTGTAAATTTTGAATAAGATAAAAATAAATGTGCCTAAAATTTTAAACCAAATCAGTTAAAAGAACTATATGAAAAGTTGCAATGTCCCTTTAGAGAGTTAGAGTGAATTCTGTGGTTTCCATATAAAGCTGTGAGGGGGGTATTAGAGATACATTAATAACAGTATCCACTTTCACCACTCAAGGAGCAGACAGGCCACAGCTGTAAGGAATATTCAGGCTGGAAATATTTATCGGGTTCTTATGGTTTGTGTAGTAATTGGGGAGAGGGGCAGGTTCTGCTAACAGTTCAGGAGAGACTTCTGATTGTTATAGTCTAATCTCAGTGGAACCTCCAAATATTATAGTCAAAAGCTGCACAAGCCACTCAGTCACCAATCTGTCAGCTATTGAATGCACACCCTAAAACTGGTCATGGACAACATAACCAGGGTCACAGAGATCTCAAAAGCCTAACTGTGATGTTGGTCTGCTTCCAAGGCAGGCTTTTTATAAGAAAAACCATATCTAGGAAACTACCAGGTAACTAGGTCTAGGAAACAAATTGCATTCAGGTAACAACTAGGTTTATGTATGAAACAAACCATAACCAGGTAATAATCAGGTAGAAAGCAAGGGGAGGGCAGCACTACATCATTTTGACTAGCTAGAAAAAGCATTTCTAACTGACCCTTAATTTGATTGGTCCGAAGTGGAGCTGTAGTTGGGGACTCTTTAGAATGTCAAGGTAACAAAGTAACCAAGTATGAGTAATTTCATTTTATAACTAAAATGGAGACTGAAGACAAAAAAATGCCTGCAGTTAGGCTAAGAGCTAAAGCAGGTCTCAACACTGATCATGTGTTCTTTCTAAACTGGGTCAGTTCCTATACGCTGTGATCTTAACATTGGTCTACTCCTTGTAAGGTTACTGGGTTAACCCCTCTGGGTCAATGAATTTTGGGCCATGAACTGGGATACAAGAAAACGAGTGATTTCACATCTTGAATGGGCAATATCAACCTACCTGCCATTGGTTCAGATGCCCTCATATCCATGTGTTTTTTCCATACCTACAAATGAGCATATATTTAGAGAAGATATATAACTACCCAAGAGCAATATCTATGAACTATAACAATGGCCAATGTGACTGTATCCATAAAGGCGCCTAAATGATGCTCACAAGTCAGTGGTCACCAATGGCTGCTTAATTAGACTTGAGACTCACTCAATAGGAAAGAAACCATTTCTGGTAACTTAGAAACCTAGCCAACTTTCCAGACTCATGAGGTCATGGACCTTAGAAAAGAATCTACTTACTACCACTGCTTCGCTAGACTAGCATTGTTTTTATTAATTGTCATGCTCTATCAAGGAAACTAGTTGAGCCTTTCAAGCTGATTTAGTTTTCAGAATTCACTCTTTCCAAATTATGCCAAAGAGAGCAAGGTATATCTTGATCAGGACACTTCTGTCTTATCCACTAGGTAAGATACATAAGTCAATCACACTATTATAGTATAATATCTAGGTGTCTCTTGCAAGCCATGCTTTGATATACAAAGCTGATTGGTCAGTGCAGCACAGTCATTTGTCATGTGTCATCTTATTGGAAAGTAGAGGAGAGAAGTTACAGCCTCAAAATTGTTCTGAGAAATAGAGACAGTGACATTAAAAGATGACAGAAGGATTTCCTAAGAGGTCACTGGCTGATGAAGATTTCTGGGTATGGTAAGAGTCTAAGAGGGTCATTTACTGAGTATAGAATATAGATAGTTAAAAGAAATCACATAAAAACTTCCTCAGGAGCTTTAAGAAGCATGGCAGTTGTAGAGAGATAGCTCTCATACATTGTAATTATAACTTTTATTTGCCAGATGTAATTGTCGTCTCAGAGGCTTACTGCTGAATATCTCACCCTTTCTAGCTCTTTCTGAACTCTGGCTGTTTGGTTCAACCCAGCTGTTCTGGCTCAAACTCCTCTCCAAGATGACTGAATCTGGCTTTCTCTCAACTTCTCACTGAATTGCCCTGCTTGGTCTCAAACCAACTCTGGCAATCTGCTCCAATCCTCTAGCTCCTTCTCACTCTCTGGCTTGCTCTGTCCTCACCTGAAACCTATCTGTGTAAAACTGTCCTGGTAAAACTGTCTTTGCTGACCTGCATGGAACTGCACAAACTCCCAAACGAACTCAGTTCCACTGCACTGACCAAAAGGAACTCAAAAGACTCCCAACCTTCTCTTCTGACTCTGACTCCAATTCTGTCAAATCTTTCTCTGATTCATCACTTTGTCTGCCCCTCAATTAGACATCACTTTTAAACATGGCTGCCTCCTTCAATGAACTAAGTTTGCCTTAAAGGTGTGTACTAAGGGCATGTCTATATTCCAGCCAGAGGGATTAAAGGTGTGTGGCGTGTCTGCATTCCAGTTGTATCACACAGTTCTAGGTCTTTGGATGTGATACCCTGCCAGAGCAGCCATGTTGCTGGATTAAAACTCCTCTACAGTACATGGGAACAGACTTTCAGAAACAACCCTAACTGTTGACTATAGGAGCTAATGGGTCCATTTGATAGCCATGGTTTGGGGCCAATATGCCTAGAGTACCTCTGTCCTCTGTGTACAAATAAGCAGTAGACAGCTTATGGTTAGTATTCTCTAATACTAATATGCTAAAAAGTAGTCTTTCTTTAATATGAGTTATACAAAAATAGCATTCTTGTGTGCAGTTAAGGATACAGGTGGATCTACTTTTAGAGGGAATACAGTGGTTTCTTTTCATTAAAAAAAAGTCAGGTATGTAGTTTTGGCAGTGTCCTGCCTGTCCTGAAAGCCTGTAGAGTTGTTTCTGGAGTTGGAAAGATTAAAAATGTTAATTTCATCTGTGTTGATTAACAGTCTTGTTGCAGGTATTAAGTGTTTTAAATATCTGGCTCTAGTCTGGTAAAAACTGAATTTTATTTTGGAATACTATAAATCCTTTTTGTGCTAATGGTCTCAATGGATGGCAGCTATTTTTTTTTTTTTTTTTTTAGTTAAGGTGGTATGTTTGGTAAACAAGAATAGCATTACCCACATACTGTGAAAGAGTAGACCTTCATAGGAAAGTAAATCTACCCAATGAGATTTGGAGACTGGCATAAGAGGGGCTTGTGTTAACCCTTGAGAGTGACTGTGTTGTGTGTTGATGGAAAAAGCAACAAGCCATTGGCTGAGAACAGATGGATGCTGAAAAAGGCACTCCATTGGTCTACTATGGAGAATGCTATGCTTATATGTATGAATGGTAGGTAGGAGTATATGGATCAGGCAATACTGGGCCCTAGGACACTTTCTAATTGCCATTGGATACTTAATAAACTGCCAACCTCTGCAATTTGTCTTTCAAATAGGAAGAGTTGGGGTCTTACAGGGACTTATGTGAGGAATAATAAATTTTGTTTAATCTATGTTTCCGTAATGGATTTATGCCAGCAGTAACTTTTGCCTTGTCTTGTCTGATATTAGGAAAGAGTTTAGAGTGACTTATTTCTGTCTCAATAGGAGTGGATGTGTGAATTCTTCCAATATCCATGAAGAACTGGAACCATGGCAGGTAAAACCTGAACAATGCTATACCAGGTGTTCTGGCCAGTAAGTCTTACAGTTGTCTTAGAAGTAGGTAATGTCTGTGTGTCACAGAAAGTAAAAATCTGGGTTCTGGAGAGAGGGCTCAATGGTTAAGAGCACTGGCTGCTCTTTTAAAGGTCCTGAGTTCAATTCCCAGCAACTGCATGGTGGCCATCTATAATGGGATCTGATGTCCTGTTCTGGCATGTAGGTGTGCATGCAGATCGAGTACTCATATACATAAAAATAAATAAATCTAAGAAAGTAAGTGTTCTAGTTATTTTCATTTCTTTAATTGTACTTTCACTCTGTATTTATACTATTTGCCTTTTTAGGAGAAGAAGATGTGTACATTATGAGCCCACAAGAAACTTTAGGCAAAAAGATATATTAAGACACACACATACACACACACACACACACACACAGAGAGAGAGAGAGAGAGAGAGAGAGAGCTCAGTGGGTGAAGTGCTTGCTATGTAAGCACAAGTCCCAAATTCGATCCTCCAATACCCATCAAAATCAGGAGAAAAGGAGAGACTTCCAGAGAATCCTTGGAGCACTATGGAAATACTAACTAACAAGAGAGTCTTGATGAGATTTGAAACAGGGTTTCATATTTGTTCTAGGTTCCTGTTGAGTTTATAACAATTCTCAAGTTTCTTCAACAATAAAAACAAAGCCCTTTTGATTTTGTAGGGTCCATTGAAGGCTGCGGAGCTCTCATCTGTCCGTTAAGTTACTGGAACTTATGAATTCATGAATTGAATGGTTTGATTTTTTTTTAATGCTTTCCTTTAAAAATTTGGGAAGTTGGTTTGAAAAGTGGCCCAGTTGGATTGGTGCCACTTGACAGGCATGACATGATATTGAGGAAAGTTATGCCTTAGGAATTTGCATCCACTATAGTGGAGTATTAGTTAAAACATTTCTCAAATCTCCCCAGGGCAGTGGAAGACACTCACCACCCCTAATCTAGTCTCACTGTAGCAGGTACCACTACAATGATCAAATATGTGACTGAGGGATTCGAAAGACAGAAAAACGGAAGCAGTGGGTGTGCTATGAACTGGACACATGATGATGGTAACAGGTGAGAGAAACGGCTGAGGTCAACATGCAATCATCACCCAGTAGAGTCAGCAAACCTGGAGCTTATGTAGATGCATACACAGCCCCCAAACCTGCCTCCAGCAAGGATTCCTCCTGGTTCTGGGCAACAACAGAAGCCTAAGGTGAGGGAAGGTTCACTTTCTGGATTTGACCTTCTGTGGTCAGTAATACCATCAGAGGACATGTTGGTGCCTGTGGTCCATGCTTGGCTCCAGGCCATGGTGAAACCTGAGATCAAGGTATGCAGTCTGTGCCTGTCTGATGCCTTGGAGAGTGGAGAAGAGGCATGCTGATGTGAATGGAATGGGTAGTCACCTGAGGCCATGTTGAGGGTGGTTCGTGTAGCCACTGAAGGCCATGAGTTGGTTGGTGGTCCCGATACATGTTGATGTCTGTGGCCCATGTTACCAAAGCCCATGCAGATGTCTGGGAGAGCTGGCCCTGACCCTCACCAGCCCATAGTACTGTGGTACAGGAGGTGGCACAGTGCAGGAGGTGGCATGGGTGCAGGAGGTGGTTTCTTCCCTTTCTGGATACCTCAAGGCTGTCCTCAGCTGATGGCTCCTGGTGTGGATGAAGGCAGAGAAAGATTCCTCCCTTGGAGGACTGACCATAAAAAAACTTGACCATGCTCCAGTGAGTATATGGACAACACAAAATGGACTTGTTTTTGCTTTTTGATACACCTAACTATGTATCCAAAGCTACCCTCAGAATGAAATCCTCCTGGATCTCTACATCTTCAGTGCTGGCATTGTAGGTGTGTGCCAGTGGCCCTTGCTGTTTTTAGATTATCATAATCTCCTTTTCTCCCAGCATGTTATAGTCAAAGCAGGTCTTCAGAATTCTCTAGCCTAAATAGTGTGGTAGAAGTTAGGTCTCTTTAGTGTATTAGTATGAAGATCAGTCTGGCATCTGACAGCACATAAAGGAGCTTGGCATCCCTTGAACTTGGCACCGAGATGGGCGGAGCCCAGTTGAGGCCACATCTCTGTGAGAAGTGGCATAGCTAAGAATGCACACAAGCCGCAGATGACATCAGTTGCTGTGAGAAGCCTCAGGACTGTTGGATATTATGAAAGATTTTGTGGGACCTCAATATTGCCAAGGATCGAGAGGCAATGCTGTATATAAACCAGAGAGCTCCACTTGGTACTCTCTTCCTCTTGCCCTCACGAACTGAGAAGACAATGCATGCTGGAGAAGTGTACAGCAAGGTATGCCATTTGTCAGCATTTATGTCACAATAGCTGAGGCACATCCCATAAGCCAGCCTAAGAAGGCTGGCAGAAAAGGTATGGCATAGAACCTGCTTGGAAAGAGTTCTTAAAAACTGGACATAAAATACATCCATTCAGGGCTCTGAGAGTGGTGGGAGATTGAGCGAGGTGGGTGGAGTTCAGAGGCCTCTTGGAGGAACACGAGGCTGTGAAGCACACACAGGTTGAGGAGACTATAGAAATGAGTCTCAGATGATGGAGGAAGCCAACCTCAAATTAGTGGTTTAAACAGACTGACCTTATAAGCCAGCCACAATCTAGCAGTTGAAATAAACTGACCATATGAACTGGCAAAGTTAGGCCTAACAGACACTAAGCTTGAAAGGGACTGTCTGCTGTGACTGCCAGACTACTAAAATCAAGTTATCACACACTGACCTACACTAAGAACATTAATATCCTTCTAAGAAAATTAAAATAGTGTTGATTAGGTGTTCTTAGATATTGTGTTTATAGGTATTAGGTATTATGTTATAGGATATAGGTGCTTTTAGGTGTTTGTTAAGTACTAATAAATATAAGTGTGCTAAATAAAGATTTTCTGTTACAAAATAGGGAAAAGAAAGGCTTAGAAAAATTATTTTGACTGCAACTCCATAATAATTTTCATGACTCAGTAGAGCCAAGTGGCTCATGGCTATAACATTAATGTTTGGGAGCTTTAGGCAGGAGTACAGGCCAGTCTGCACTACAGAGCAAGACTCTGTCTCAAAGCAACAACAGGGCTGTAGAGATGGCTCAGTGGTTAAGAGCACTGGCTGCTCTTCCAGAGGTCCTGAGTTCAATTCCCAGCAACCACATGGTGGCTCTCCAGCCATCCATAATGAAATCTGGTGCCCTCCTCTTGCTGCAGATGGAACATTGTATATAGGCCGGGCGGTGGTGGCGCACGCCTTTAATCCCAGCATTTGGGAGGCAGAGGCAGGCGGATCTCTGTGAGTTCAAGGCCAGCCTGGTGTACAAAAGTGAGACCAGAACAGCCAGAGCTGTTATACAGAGAAACCCTGTCT
This sequence comes from Lophiomys imhausi, assembly GCA_907164525.1. Lineage (NCBI taxonomy): Eukaryota > Metazoa > Chordata > Mammalia > Rodentia > Muridae > Lophiomys > Lophiomys imhausi. The sequence goes on along the minus strand of CAJQZJ010001826.1, from coordinate 1,081,441 downwards.
TGAAAAACCAAAAAAAAAAAAAAAAAAGCAACAACAGAAGCAAATAAACAACCATGAGGAAGCCCAAACTACAGACAAAGTCAGTAGAATATGACTCAGGTACAACTAAAGGGTGCCAAAAGAGAGCTGAGGAAATGGGACGCAAATGGTACTACATCCTGGAAGAGTAATTCTCTACAACATCACTTGTTCTCTCACCCAGAAAATAGCTCGTTTATACCAAGTGCCAATTTCACTAGATATGGGTCTCTACACCAAGTATATTATTGCATACATCAGCCTAGTTAAGACTCATGAAACTGTTTTCAGTAAAGGTTTGTGCATTAAGAATTTTTGTTTCTTTAAAAATACAGAAATGTTTTTGTTTCAATCCCAGCTGTGGGATATGGGGCTGCTTCAAATTGTCCACAGCAGCTAACTATGATTTGCCTCGTGCTCTGGCAGTGGTGTGATTTTGCCAGCTGAAGATTGTTTCGGCAAGTATATGACATTTGGAATTCTGGGGACTCTTGAGAGGGCATATAAATGCTAGCAATGGGCAGCGACTGCTGCTGCCTAGTTACAGATTGCTGTTTTTGCAGTTGGTTGCTGTTTGTCAAGTGGCCATGCACAGAGTATAAGAAATTGGATATCTGGTGTTGAAGATCAAACTTTTCCCAAAGAACTTGACGCCCCTAATCAACAGAAAGTAGTCTAACAATAACTGTTTCCTTTCCCCTCTATCTTGTTTTGTCTCCTAGCTAGTGTTAGGGGGTTACAAGAGAAGTAAAGGGGTGGAGAAGGGTGAAGAGAAAGGAACCCACAAAGTAGCAAATGCCTGTTACAGGTTTGTATCCTATCCCTTTCATATATATGGAATATATGGCTCAAAGTAAGTGTGGTGGTCTGAATGAAAATGGCCCCCATAGATTCACAAGGAGTAGCATTATTGGAGGTGTGGCCTTGTTGAAGTAGGTGTAGCCTCAATGGAGGAAATGTGTTACTGGGAGGTGGGCATTGAGAAGCCAGGTCTAGTGGTTCATTCTCTCTTCCCACTGCCTGCAGATCAAGATGTAAAGCATCTCCAGCACCATGTCTGCCTGTGTGGTTCCATGCTTCCTGCCATGATGATAATGGACTAAACCTCTGAACTTTAGACCAGCCTCAGTTAAATGTTTCCCTTTATAAGAAAGAGTCTCAAATCTCTTAAAGGGTTCACAGAGTTTCTGCACACATTGTCACACTGTGCAGTTAATAATTTTTAGTCTTGATAAACAGCCTGGCACAAAGCGAGCTGAGCAATGCTGAGCGTAAGCTCTGTTTCTGGCTGACTAGTGAAATCATCCATCTGATTCACTCATTTAACTTTGGACAGCAGTCTACTATCTCCGCTTTTATTCATTAAGGTAAGAACGCTGGTAAAGGTTAGAAGGGTATGGATCATGGGTTTAGGATAATAAACTGAAATCATTTTCTTAAGATTTATTTTTTGAGCTTGGAGAGATGGCTCTGCAGTTAAGAGCACTTGTTGATCTCGAAGAGGATATGAGTTCAGCTCCAGCAATTGTATGGTGGCCCCAAGCCATCATAACTCTAGCTCCAGGAGAGCTGACCTCTACAGGTACCTGGCATGTACATGGTGCACAGATGTACACACAGGCAAAACACTCACACACATAAATTAAAAGTGTAAAGAATGTTTCTAAATTTCTTTTGGGGGCTGGAAAGATGGTTCAGTGGTTAAGAGTACACACTGTTCTTGAAGATTCTAGTTTGGTTCCCAACAACCATATCATGTAGTTCTCAGCTGCTTTAGGGTATTCTAAGCCTTTCTGAGAGCTGTACTTAATGTGCACATAGACCCTCACAGACAAACACATACATGATTTTTAAAAATTACTTATGTTTGAATGTTTGATTATTATTCATGTATATGTGTGAGTCTGTCTGTATATGCATATACATATAAGTATCCATGAAGGCCAGAGAGAATGTGGTATCTTCCTGGAGCAGGAGTTACAGGCAGCTGTGACCTGTCAGACAGTGGTACTAACTTGTGTCCTCGGTAAAAGAAGCAAGCACTCTTGATTGCTGAGCCATCTCTCCAACCCCTAACCTCAGTTATTTAGAAATTCTTCTGGCCTATGACACACACTTCAAGAAATTATTCAATAAAATCTCCTTATTCAGCTTTAGTCCAAGAAATGTGTACTCTCTGGGGTTCCCTGTTGGGTGATATTGGTCACGGGTCCTGCAGTAAAGAGAGAAGCTCACCAAGATGCTAAGCCTTCATTTCCCATAGGAGCAGAGGGTTCAGCCTCTTTGTGAGAGACTGACACTCAGCTAGCTCACTCCACATTCATATTCACATATTCAAACATCACACAAGGTTAATTGGGGATGGGAAAGGGTCCAGCTACCAAAGTTATCTTGCCCTTGTGTAGAAAAAAAATTAATTAAATTACGTTGGGCACCATTTGTAGAAATAATTAATGAAATTGTTGTAGGGAGTTAGATAAATTAGATTTAGAAAATATATAGGGGTTTCTGATACTGTCTCTTAATTCGGGGCATGAAGATAATTATCAGCTTGTGGACTAAAAACAGGAAACAAACAGGAGACTTAATAGACTGAAAAACAAGGTTGAAGTCAGGAAAAACAGGAAATACTCAATGGACTGAAAAACAAGGTTGTCAGAAAAACAGGAAAGACTTAATGGACTTAAAGAAACAAAGTATCTGGCCTGACATTGTTTTCAGCTGCTAAGTGGGAGGAGCCCAAATTAAGCTGAAACAGAGTTCCTCCTATTTAAGGACAGTGCATGGAGCCCAAAAGGAGAAGAGGCCCCTGATGCTAGAGAGCTCCGAGAGTCCTGCTGAAAAAAGTGCTGGCCATCATTTGATGGCCAGATCTCCCTGAGGCAGAAAGAAGCTGGTGAGCAAAGAAAGCCTGAGCAAGACACCAAAAGGCCAAGGACTAAACTCTGTGGCTCAGCTTTTGCCTAGAGGGGTTTGATCTGTCTGAACTGTGCCTGGCTTTAAGGACTCTGAAGTAGAGCGGCAGACATGCTGATGCGAAGGGGCTGGGGTCTCCCAGAGAGAAGAAAGCATCAAGCCTTATTTAAGGTGAGACTACAATAACCAACTTACCCTGACAAACCTGCATCTGAGAGATCCAGAAAAAGGACTGCTAAGTGCGTTAAAGAATCTACAACAAAGACTGTGTTCCTGATGACTGAGGACCTGCCCCAGAGACTGTATCATTCTAAAAGGTTAGAAAAATAATTATCAATAGGTTTAGTGGATAGGTTAAAGGGATTGTAGGAATTTATAGGATTAATAGTTAAGAAATTGTTGGTGTTTGTTATAAGTAAATATAGTAATAAATAAATAAGTGTTAAATAATAATTAAAAAGTTCAGTTACAAATTGTTTAACCGTATTTAGATTATATTTAATTAGTCAGCGGTGTTAATCCTTAAGCCGCCATTATAAATGAATACACACAGACCCCATGAATTTTTAACAAGCCTTGGACTGAGTTGAGCAATCCTAACCCATCTAAGCCAGTTCATAATTCTGTTCCACAAATATGACCCCATATATACATACGCCCCCTTAGACTGCCATTCTCCACACTATGTGGATGTTCCTGGTCATGTGGAATGAAGTTCTTTTCTAACCCATGGCCTGTGTCCTCCTCCTTCCTGCTCCTGGCTGGAATGTATTAATCCTCTGTCTAAAGCACAGACTTCCTGTTCTAATCTCAGGAAGTCCCACCTTTCTCTGTCTTTGCCCAATCTCAGGCCTCAGCATTTATTTAACCAATCAGAGACAATGTAACACAGCAAACAGGACCAATTAACATTTAAAATGCATCACCCTTGCTGCCTACAAGAGCAGGCAACCTACATGAATCTCAGTCCCTTTTGACCATGACTAGTCATAACAAAAAGTAAGAACTCCAGGTTTGCCAGGAGTGTCTTAGGACCAAGGTTGGTGCAGCTGCTAGCTCTTATGTAGCATCAACTACAGATTCTCTAAGGAGACAACATTTCTTCAAGGTTCAAACAGTCTCAAAAACGGTTTCTCAGCCTCTAGTGTTCCTACAAGGTTACACAGGAAAGACCCTGTTAAAACATTCCACCCAAAGCCAGACACAAAAGCATTACTATAAGTCTCATTTACAGCCAGATGTAAAGGCTTTGCTATACATTTTACTACATCATCCCCCATTCTGTTTTATGAGAATTACTATCATATTGAAGATTATGAAGTTATACTGTAAATATTGCCTAGTTGTTTAACAGTTTTATGCAAATAAATCAGCATAAATTTCAAAGCCAGTAAAGTTAGCACCACAAAAGGAATTATAAAAATCACAAGAGCAAGAAACTTATCAAAATTATTCATGGGATTAAATGAAACTATAACATCTGGAAGATGTTATAATCCATCCCTGTTATATTAGGTAGCTTCTTAGAGAATGTTTCTGTAATGTCTTGCTGCAAATCAGAAATCATTTGAGGAGAATTAGGATGACCTAACTAGTGCATTTTCACCTTTTCCCAATCATATTTGCTGTAATTGAACCTTAAAGGTGTAATACAATAAGAAGGAGCATTTCAATTTCATTTAAGTTCATGAAACTGCATATTGCAGTCTTTAACAAACTCAGCAGTCTGAATTTCTTTATGAAGAGCAACTCCAGCTATGGTAGTAATAGCAGGTAATATGATGATTCCCAGGGCCATAGAAGTCACCAAATCCATCATCCAATGAATTCTTCTTAATATTCTTTCAGCAAACCTCTGTACTAGCGTCATCACAGGTGAGTCTTGCCATGATCTCCACAGCCTCACTGGTATCCACACTGCTGGTCTTGCTCTGAGAATATATAAACTTTCAGAAGCAACATTTAAAGACATACTTGCATTGACACAGGTATGAAGTGTGTACCTTTATATGGCTAATAGAATTCATTGTTTACATAGAACTTCTCAAATTTGTGAATAGAACTTCTCAAATTAGTTTGTACACACAGTATGTACAAGTGTGACACACTGTGTTCAAGTGATGTTATAATTATTAGGGTGCCATTGCACAGGTCTTTTCAGTAACAGATAAGGCAATGGCACATAATCCATAAAAGTGCGTCTTTGATCTATATTAAAGGACAAATGAAATTTATGATTATTAAAGTTTGACTTTCGATTCCATGCTTCAAGTGGGTGAAAAGCACTTACCAATTTCCACAAGTTAGCATGAACAGAATTATCAATTTGTAAGAGAGGGCTTGATATTCTAACTCCATGCCACTCAATAGAGTCTTTAGAAGCAGAGGCAACTTCCATAGTTTTGTTTGAATTGGACCATTGACATTAAAACTTTGAGTGAGAATATAGTCCTCAAGGGGCGCCATAATGGCTCCAATCAGTGACTTCTCCTTAGGAGATATTAACAAGCACCTGAGGGTTCTCAACTACACATTGATGCCAATGTATCCAATCTGATTCCTTATTAGTAATCCATAATTTGCAACATTGTAAATTTATGGAACTAGTGGCATTAATCTTTTGTCCCTCAAACCTAAATGCATGAAGCATAAGTTTTCTTTTTTTTTCTATGTTTTTTTTAAACATTTATCTATTACTTCAAGTTACATCTCCATTACCATGCATAAATTTTCTATAAGAATTCTGGGTAGTACTATAATCAATTCTAGATATTAAAATTTGAGAAGTTCTATTTAAACAATGAATTCTCTTACCCATATAAATAGGAATTCCTTTTTATTCTCACAGTATCATTTACAATTTCTTTACCCTCCTCTGGTGGTTGAGCAGGTCCACAGTAGTCATAAGGACCAGGTAGCCAAGAAGATTCTTTAATCATCATAAGAATATCCCTATCTTCTCAACTTACTTCTACATTAATTGGAGGATTAGGAATATAAGCCCAATAAGTATGATTTGTCCCCATTCCTGTAGTTACCTGTACAGTTACCACAGACAGCATTGTAAGAAACAAGGTTGTAGTGTTGAGAGACTTTCCCGACAGTAGAACCATTGTTTCTCCTTCATCAGATAATTCCTGAAGCTGTCCCCATGTAGGAGGACTAGCAGTCTGCTTCAAAATCTTTTTCCTTCTTTCTTCTCTTTCTTTTTTCCTTCCTTCCTTCTTTCTTTCTTTATTTTTCAGTTCATCCTCACCCTCCAGTTTCTGTTCCCTCAAGATCACTGGTTCCCCATGAATCTCATCTCTCTTCTCACACTCCTACTTTTCTTCTGCTCAAATGATTGTCACACATCTACCACCAACAGAATCCCCTAAATTCATTAACTATCCAGATGTCCTCAGACATCAGACACTCTGAACAAGCTTTCTGTTCCCAATTACAAAGCATAGCTAAATCCAAGCCATCTCCTCTCTGACACACATACACTTTCATGGCCAAACGCTCAATTGCATCAACCTCATCCAGAAAACTTTCTCCTAAACTCCACTGATGTCTCCTTTCCTAAAGCTATGCTATCCATGACAGCAGCCAAGTTTTCCTCAAGATCTCTCACCTCTCTCACTCATGTCAAATTTTAATTAGTTTTGATGGAATCTGCAGTTTTTCTCCCCCTGTAGAAACAAAGGCATTGCCTTGATTCCATCAAAATATCTTCCCTGCTTTCAATTCTGGTCTTAAGACATCCTTGTAATACACAGATTGATTCAACTCAAAAGTTTTTTCTATGATCCAGTGCCTTACAGCAGCTGTTCTTACTGTTTCATTAGCATTTAAACAATTTTAAGTTAATAATGGATTGTTCAATCCATCTCTGTGGGTCCTTATTTTCCCCCAGTTTGTTTTAAAAGAATCTCTTTTAATATATGATTAGATCTTTACAAAATTGTTTATTCTATAGGATTATGAGGAATACCTGTAATATGTTTTATGTTTAATATAAAATTGTTTCTTTTTTAAACATGAGCTGGTGCATTATCAGTTTTAATTTGTGATGATATTCATAATAGCCATTGTTTCTAACGAATGTATAATTACAGAATCTGCCTTTTCAGAACTTGTCAAGGATTAACAGTTTCCTTGACACATAGGGTCAATCTTGAAATGGGGCACAGTGTTGGTGGTAGATGTAGTGGAATGTATAGCGAAGCCTTTACGTCTGGCTGCAAGTGAGGTGTGTAGTAATGCTTTGTGTCTGGCTTTGGGTGGAATGCTTCAACGAGGCCTTTGCTACATGAGACCTTGCGACTACACTAGAACTGAGAAACCATTTTGAGACTGTTTGAACCTTGAAGAAACGTCATCTCTTTAAAGAATCTGCACTTGGTTCTACGTAGGAGCTAGCAGCTGCACCAACCTTGGTCCTAAGACACCCCTGGCAAATCTGGAGTTCTTATTTTTCATTATGGCTAGTCATGGTCAAAAGGGGCTGAGATTCATGTAGGTTGCCTGCTGTCATAGGCAGCAAGGGCAAGATAACTTTGGTAGTTGGACCCTTTCCCAGCCCCAATTAACCTTGTGTGATGTTTGAATAAAGTAAGTGGAGTGAGGTAGCTGGGTGTCAGTCTCTCACAAAGAGGCTGAACCTTCTGCTCCTTTGGGAAATGAAGGCTTAGCATCTTGATGAGCTTCTCTCTTTATTGTGCCCCCCCCCCCCGACCAACAGTTCCCCTTGACTTTGCTTCACTTAGAAAAGGATGGAGATCAAATAGGACTCTGGAACTGGTTCTGGCTTACGGCAGGCGTTGCACTTTGAAAAGGAATAGGGACCTGTTATGGGAAGTGAGGCACAGGAGCGGCTGTCAGGTGGACTGAGGTGAAAGCGGAGCAGTTAATGTTAGGGGCGATCACTAGTCTCCATGAGGGGCTTGAGAGATGGCTCTTACAGATGATAGGCTGGAAGCTCAGACCCAGGGGAATGTGAGGCAACTCCAGCAGCTACAAAGCATAAGTGCTTCAGTAGCTGCAGTGCCCAGGAAGGGGAAGGGCCGGGCAGTGACTGACAGTGGAGGGAGCAAAGTGGGCACCAGGCAGCAGCAGGCACCAACGCATAGAAGCAGCGGCTTAGATTACTTTTAGTTCAGGGACCATCTGTTCCGCTCTACATGGTCTGTGGGAGGCAATTTTTTTTTTTCTGAGCTGCATTTCAAAACTTTTAAGAAACAATGAAAAATAAACTTCTCACTTCATTTCCTCCCTCTCTTAGTAAAAGCATGGGGACCCAAAAAAGGATTTTGGGTTAAAACCATGAACACTTTTTCCTCTGTCCGGAAGACTGGGTGGATATAGATTGGACAGAGATGTTTTTAGCACAAAAAGAGGAGCACTTTTAAGTCTATACTTAGAAAACAAGGAAAGGAAATTTAAAACATTTTCTTAGACCTTTATAACTCGTATAAACTTTAGGCTTTTTTCTATCCAATCATTTGCCATGAGACAAAGGAATAGTAAAATGGTACATTGAAACCTGTTTTGTGAGTTTATCTCCTTTCAGAGTCTTGTAGCAAAGTAAACAGTCTCTCTCATCTGGAAGCCTAGAAAAGTGAGGATTGAGGCCTGATTTTTACATACAAAGAGAACTGAGAAGGCAGCTGAACACTGACTTCCGCCCCAAGGAGCTGGTATGCTTGCTGCAGTGAAAGCTACAGCTAGGCAGTCAATATCAAAGATCTGAGAAGGATAAATTATAGCTGGAAGTATAATACAAATGCTAAAATATGCCATATTCAGTAGAAGGGATTTGAGAACAGGGGAGGGACAAGGTTTCAGAGGTCCAGAAGAATTTAAGGAAGCCATGGGACTTAGCAGGTAGCTCCTTGGAGACAAAAAAAAAGAGAAATAAAAGAAAAAAAAAGTTGCACAGACCCAAGAAGGCACAAAGAGAGATAGGACAGGTAGCTTTGAGTGGGGGAAGCAAAGGATCCCTGGCTGCCTCTGGCAGCTCCTGGGGGAGGCAAGGATGTGGATAAAGGGTTGTTGTGACAAAAATTTCCATCAGGGCATCCCCACACAGAATAGGAAACTTGTCAGAGAGAAAAATGGTCCATATCACAGAGGAAAGATGTCCCTTGTCCTTGTGATTGGGGCTGGTGGGGCAAGAGGAGCTTCTGTGCATACTGGTGTGGCTTGTGTAGCAACTTTAAACAAAGCAGCAACTCAGGATGACACTTTACCAGTAGAGAAGAAGAGGAAGAGAGGGCAGAAGGGAGATGTCTGCACGGGTGTGTCAGGCCGGAAGAATAAACACACAGGTGCCCATGTGGAGGGCACAGCAGACCAGAGCCCAGAGACACTTAAGAGCAGCAGATGACAGACAAATGGTTAGAAAGCAGGTTGAAGGCTGAAGAATTGGGCTCTAGAATTTGGAATCAAATGTTGTAAGTGGTAAGAGGCACCAGAAACAAATGGTCTGTACATACCTAAGAAGAGTCAGATTAGCAGATTGTTGGCTCAGAGTGGCTGAGATCCTTAGGAGGGAACTCATTTATGCCACTCCCAGGGTTTTGGCATTAAATGAATGAATGAAAAAAAAAGAGAAAGAAATAAAAAGGAAAGGCAATAATAAATATTTAGGTTCAGAATTTGACACACTAGGATAAATGATTTTGTTCTTCCTCAAGATTGCCTGATAGAAATGGGCTAAACATTATATATGTACCTTTTATCTTTTTTATTAGACAAAAGGAGGGAAATGATGGGGTGGTGTTAAGCATTCTAAATGTTAATTGGTCCTGTTTGCTGTCTGTTACTTAATTGACTCTGATTGGTTAAATAAATGCTGAGAGGCCTGGAGATTGGGCAAAGACAGAGGTAGGCAGGACTAGGAGTTTTTTACAGAGAGATAGAGAGCATCTTGGGAACAAGAAGGCCTGAGAGAAGCCAGGAGTAAACAAGACATGCCATGGGGTAGATTAAAGAAGATCCTTCCATGTGACCTGGAACATCAGCTTAGCGAGGAGAATAATAGTCCAAGGGATGTATGTATATATGTGGGGTCATATTTAGGTAATAAAATTATGAGCTAGCTTAGATGGGCTAGGATTGCATAACCCAGGCCTAGGCTTGTTAAGATCTACCCGGTGTCTGTGTGTATTCATTTATTGTGGCGGGTTAAGGATTAATACTGCCGACCAATTAAAGATAATGTAAATACTGGTTAAACCATTTAATTAGGTATTTTTTTTTTTCTACAGAAAGGACATGACTGGACCTGGGTTTTAGCACCAGATGAGTAAAGAAAATAAATAAAAAAGGAAGGAAAGGACATGCCTGCTTCCAAAGATTATTGTAGATAAAAGGGAGAGCATAGCCAGAGGCAGGAACATATGGGAGAGTCCAGACTGGATGTGACCCTGAGCCATATAAGGAGAAGGCAGAGGAGAGGGAAGAGAGGGAGCCAGGTGCAGCATCCAGGAGACCCCAAGAGTAGACAAAAAAAAAAAAAAAAAAGACCAGGTAATCAAAAAGGTTGGGTTATACAGGGATGGACAGCTAGGAGAAGGGCAGCCTAGCTCCTGGGCTGGAGTAGTTTAGAGTAGGGGGTGGGGTATGTCATCCAGGAGAACACTGTAAAGGCAAGAACTGAGGAATGCTGGGAAAACCTGGCGGCCAGGTCCACTTTGATATGTTAGCAGCACTTCAGCTGTTTGTCCTGGGTTGAAATCTAACATAAGAGACAGCCCCAGCTCTGTATGTTTAAAACTCTTGGTTTCCTTGGTGCTAATCTGCGAGCACAAAGACATCTGTGCTCTCTATAACACCAGGTTCAAAGTGAGCACCAATAGGCTGGGGAATACTACCTATATCTTACTTTGGAGTCTAATTCAAGACTTTAAGCAGAAGAAAACTGACCTAGTCAAGAACTTTTTAAAATTACATTTATTTAGGACTAATAATGATTTCAACCTGGGAAAACACAGATTTAAGCAGTACTGAAGATGCACTCTAGCTTTACAATGGTAGTTGTATTTATAGCTTAAAACTACAATAAAAGGGGAGAGAAAAAATTCTGCTGGACACATGGTAAAAAAACTAAAGAGCAAAAGTTTAACATTTTGGGCCAAGTCATGCCCTTATCTGCCCATCACTACTAAGCATTTGGTCTGCTCTCTAAGTTGCTTTCTAGATACTTCTTGGTTAAATTCCACAAGAAATGTAACCCTTGAAGCAGAGTAGAATATTAACTCATTAAATAATGCTGGTGCTAAAGCAACAGCTCAGAGAAATGAAACCCTTACTTCTTTATCAACTACTTTCCTTTCTTCCTCTTCATCTCCTAGTGATGTTACATACTAACAAGACAATGGTATTAGAAAAATGTATGTGTGTCAATGATCTGTAACTCTGTATCTATAAGAAATTATAGACGTAATAATGATGGAGAAAGCATGTCTTAACTTCCTGGTGAAGAGCCTATAGAAAGTATTGTGCCACTAAATAAAAGCAGGTTGATTATTTGTTCCACACTGAAAATAATAATTGGCCAATTGTGTTAGCATGTTACTTGGGATCTATAGATAATTACTATCCAGAAGATACCCTTATAAGATTGTCTTGAAGATACCCATTGGGTATTGCCTAAAATCACATCTAAAAATCCTCTAGAGGTTGCTTTTAATGCTTTTACAGATGGCTCTTCAAAAGGACAAGGAGTATATGTTTTATAGACCGTCATCTACTATAGCATACTGATATGTAACTTGAATTCAGCTCCTGTTACACTTAAAACTTTAAGTTTAAATCTTTAAAAGCTAATAACAATTGTTAATTAAGTAGGTTTTTGTTTGTTTGTTTGTTTTTTAGTTTATGCTTGCCCTTGTGTGATAAATGATGAGACCTGGCAAAGGAAGAAGTTACAGGATCATGAAAGCATATCCCCTATGAAAGGCTTTATTTTACACAGTTGTCAAGTCCAAAAGAAATGGGACTGGCTGTGGTGCCTATTAGCATACCAGGAGCACTCTGGCCTCCAGGCTCTCTCACATTGCAAGTACTTGTTCCACAGTCCACACTGGCAGCCTGGGTCCTGGGCTCTTCTCACTCTGCCCTCTATCCTAAATTTCTCCAGCCCATGTGCTTCCTTCTCTTTCCTCAGACCTACATAACCTGCCATTTCTGCAGGAGCCCTCTTGTCCCTCTCTCAATCTCCTTTGCTCCCTGTCTCTCACTCTTCCCCTCTCTCTCCTCTCATGGCCTGGTTCCATCTATTGCCCATGTTCAAGGTACTACTTTCTTGTAAGAGCCAAAGTTAACCTCTAAGACCCACTTGCCCAGGGACAGATAACTTCCTGGAATATTAGGAACTTTGGTTCTTGGAAAATAACAAGTCACAGGTTTTTGCTCCCATATACAAGTTTGTTTGCACTGGATGTACCTGATTGGATGTAGGCAGGGAGTAGTACATCAGAATGTGTGCTTGCCCCTGATTAGACCTGATGGGAAATTTGGTGAACTGTGGGTTTTTGGCTTTTTAAGCCTCTACAAAAATGTAAATTGTGGTCATTTCCTGGGAACCTAGGAGTGGACCTGGTCAGAGTTCATCTTCCTAGCTAGTATTTAACTAAAACTTGTTTCAAGTTTGGCTCAGAATTGTGGAACAGTTTTTTTTTTTTCCTCTCGAATCTTAGGATTAATACTCTCTCTACTCTAGACTCTTTCAGATGCCTCTGCATGTGGTCTCTCTCAAATCCACAATAAAAACCTTCTCCTCAGCCATACCATGGAGTGGTCATGTCCTCATTTTATACAACAGCATAAATGAATTATTTTATACAGCATTCCAAGCTTCTAATGCATAATTAGCAGTAAGTGGACATCCAATTGACTCTGGACTCCTCTAAGAGACTGTCAGGTATGTAGAGATTTGTCCTCAAAATGCACTACAGATGTATACAATGCCTCTCGCTAACTAGTCAGCTACAGAACACAGCCCCAGGTATGGCTGGAGGCTCTGGTGGCTCCAGGAAAATACCATTGTTCCATATCTGGAACTTGGCTTTGTCAAATAGCTCTTTATACATGTCCTTTCCAGGACCCTTTGCACCTAAAAAATAATAATAGTCCTACTTACATTAGCAAATGATTTTTAAAAATTAATATTATTGTTACTAAAATTCCTTACTATCCACAGGATCAAGTTATTGGGAACACCATCAAAGACTTATTGGCAACATTTGTTAATAAAAAGGCAGAGGTAAGTATATATACCCACCTAAATTCTCACATGCTATGGTATATTTAGCTATGCTAACTTTAATTTCTTTTTTTTAGTTTTTTTCATTTTAAAGGATAATACTTTTTCTGCTTCCCCAAAGCATTTTGCCTTAAAGGAGACACACCCTAAAGTATATGTTAAATGTTTTTTTAAAGAAAATCTAGAATTGAGCCATTGGAAAGGGCCTAATGTTCTTCTAACATGGAGGCAAGGTTATGCTTATGACTTTCCAAGAAATAAATGAAGTCCCAGAAAGCTCTTGATCTGATGCATCAACCAGGACAGCTTCCTGGAGCCCACTGTACCAATGTGGAGGGTGACATATCCACTCCAAGAGGAAGAGCACACTGATAACTTGGGAAGACACCAAACTGATTCATCAAGATGAGACTTTGGTAAATAGCAAGAACATTATTCTATTGAACCAAAAATGAAGCTGTTATGTGTACTAACTCTATTTCTTGTTAATTCTCAGCTTGTCAATGTAAAATCATTTGGGGGGGGGGGTAGTCAAGGGCCATAAAAGGCATACCTATAATAGGAGACAGTATAGTGTTGTTTTGCCATGTTAAAATTGTTTTTCTCCTTTAGGACAAGTTGTCTGGATAAAAGATGGTATACAAATATTTCATCACATGAGTGAGGGATATTTTGGTTGGACTAATCTGACTGATCTGTCCAAATGCAAGAATACAGATTTAGCATTATTAAGTACTCTTTAGAAAGTTCTAATGGTGGAAACTATAGTTGTAAGAAGATGAAAACAGGAAATACTTGATGTATTGCTTACTAAAGTTGATATTATTGTACCTAAAATAATGCTATCTGTTGCCAATGGTTTAGGAAATAATGTCTGGTTTCACTTGGCACATAGCAGTCAAGAAGAACAATCTTTTTGTATCAGAGGAGGCCCACCTATTCCTGGGGTATTAAAAAGAAATTTATATGTCAGAGGAGTCACTCATATTTACTATGCACGAATAACAGGGGTCAAAACGGAATCCACTTGCACCCATATTCATAGAGCTTCTCTTGATATTCCTGTCAATGGGGCTTTTCTATCACATTGCTTATGCTAAAATGTACTTATATCCCTTCTTATTGCAATTCTACCTCAATTCACACCCTCCCCTCTGGTAAAGAAGTGCCTTTGGGATGGACCTTGTGTATGCGATGTGTGACTGTGTGTGTGTGTGTGTGTGTGTGTGTGTGTGTGTGTCTAAATGCTAATTTCACTGCCCTTCCTTCAGTTTATAAGGGCTTATGCAGAATAGGACATACTAGACCCATTTTACTCAGTAAACCATTGCAATCAATCAGTAGAATTAAGAGAGTTCTCCCTGAAAATTGTGATGGTTATTTACATCTATTGGATCCTGTAATGGTTGCAGCCACAATGTCTCTTTTATTACCAATCCCAAGAATGTTCACTGGAATACAAAGAGAGGTCTCAAAAATGGCCTGTATGATTAGTAAAACTACTAATATTGCCAGAAAATATTAGCCAAAATTAATCAAGAAATGGGTGAATTGAGGATCACAGTTTTACAAGACAGAGCTACTATAGATTATTTGTTGCTTAAGCATAATCTTGGTTGTCAACAATTTTCTGGCATGTATTGGTTTAATGTGTCATATTTTCTCATACTATTGATGGCCAAATTAATGATATACATAAAGAGATACAGACAAAATCTCTTAGGCCACTTTTGAATGGCTATCATGGCTAAGATGCCTTTCCCTTTCCTTGGTCCTCTGTTACCTATTCTTCTAATTCCCTTATGCTTGCCTATATTAATTAGACTACCCATAGAGGTGATGCATTAAACCATGGCTCCTATTATAGCCATGATTTTTTCTTTAAAACATTAGAAATTGGGAGATATAGAAGGATATGAGATCCTTGTGCTCATAGATAAGCACTAGAGAAACCAGAAATGTTTAAAACACAAGGTTTCACAATGGAAGAGATTTACATCTGCTTTTTACCCAGAAAGCCTAGAGTGGTTGCTGTTTAACTGCCTAGTGATCTGCTAATCTGTAGGGCCAGGCCATATCCGAATACCCCAGACTATTAAGTTTATCACAAATTCTTCTTCCCTAGACCTTTATCTTGAGCATGACTCTTCAGTCAATAGAACCCATCCTTAGGGGAGATGTTACATGTACTTTATAGCCTAGTGATTCTACAATATCTATATTACTGAAACCACACCAGATCTTAGACACGTAAGCTATAGAACCCATCTTCATGGTAGAGGTTACATGTACTTTGCAAAAGAGCTGCGATGTAGTCATACCTTAAGCTTTATTGTGCATTGGGACTGAGATAATTGTTACCAGGAACCTTTTTCCAGAATTATTTAATATAACATACTTAATGTCTACAAAACAGCTGGGCGTGGTGGCATACGCCTTTAATCCCAGCACTCGGGAGGCAGAGGCAGGTAGATCTCTGTGAGTTCAAGGCTAGCCTGGTCTACAGTGTGAGTTCCAGGACTGCCAGGGCTGTTACACAAAGAAACCTTGTCTCAAAAAAAATCAAAATAAATAAACAAACAAACAAACAAACAAATAAATAAATAATAAACTGCCTGGTGTCCATCTCTAGAAGTTTAAACCGGCCTGCCTAACTAAGTCATGCTAACCTTGGTTCCCTTCTTGCCTCTCTTGGTTCATTTCTCTGTTGACTGTAGTATTTTCAGGGACCCCCACAAATTTGTGCTGTAAGAAGAGGACCTTTGAGTCCAGATGAGTCAGAAAGAATAGATGTATTTAGCTCATGGTTCTAGAGACTGGGAGCTGGCATCTGGCAGCTGGCGAGGGCTTTCCTTTTGCATTACAACACAGTGGACAGCATGCCACAGTAGGCAAGTATGCTCATGTCTCTCTTTCTCTGCTTATAAAACCACTAATAACATCATGGGAGGGGCCATATCCTCACCACCTAATTACCTTCAAAGGTCCTACCTCTAAATACCATCAACATATGAATGTGGTGGTTAAGTTTCCAATACATGAATTTATGGTGAAGGAAGGGAGACAAACACATTCAAACCACAGATGTCCCAAAAGAGGGTCTTACAACTTGATTAATGAGGGAAGTTGGGATGTAGTGTCAAAGTGTCCTTTCTGTTTCTGTTGTTTCTCAAATGTTGAGATGCTATAGCTTAAGGTAGCATGACCTGAACTCCATCGTAGTTTTTATCATAGTAAAAGAATTATTCACGTCTGTTTCATTTTTAAACATTTATTAAAGTTATGTCTCCATTACTGCCCCCTCTCTCCTCCCCTTCCCAGTCCCACCCTCCCACCCTCTACCCCAGTCTCCCACCCATCTCATTCCTCCAGTGTGGGGTGCCTCTGTATATCAGCCCCCCTCAGTTTGTTAGTAACATGAGGTCTAACAGCTTCCTCCTGCACATACATGACAGTTCCACTAGGGTGGAGTATCCCACTAACAGGTAACCAAGTCCATGTTCCTGTTGTTTTGGGTCTATTGATTGTAGGATGGTTATCCTATACTATCTGGCTAAAATCCAATTAGAAGTGAATAGATGCCATGTGTATCTTTCTAAGTCTGAGTTAGCTCACTCATGATGAGCTTCTCTAGATCCATCCATTTGGCAGCAAATTGCATGATTTCCTTGTTTCTGATGGCTGAGTAGTATTCCATTGTGTAATTGTACCACAGTTTTTTATCCATTCTTCAGTTGAAGGACATCTGGGTTGTTTCTGGTTTCTAGCTATTACAAATAAAGCTGCTACGAACATAGTTGAGGAGATGTCCTTATGGATTGGTGAGAAAACTTTTGGGTATATGCCCAGGAGTGGTATGGCTGGATCTTAAGGTAGAACAATTCCTAGTATTATAAGATATTGCCAGACTGATTTCCAAGGTAATTGTACAAATTTGCACTCTCAACAGCAATGTGAGTGTTTGCCTTTCTCCGATACCTCACTAGCATATGCTGTCTTTTGAGTTTTTGATCATAGCCATTCTGACAGGAGAAGGAATCTCAGAGTCATCTTGAGTTGCGTTTCTCTGATGATTAAGGATGTTGAGCATTTCTTCAAGTGTCTCTCAGCCATTAGGGATTCCTCCTTTGTGAATTCTCTGTTTGGCTCTGTACCCCATTTTTTGATTGGGTTACTTGGTTTGTTGGTGTTTAATTTCTTCAGGTCTTTATAAATTTTGCATATTAGCCCTCTGTCAGATGTGGGGTTGGTGAAAAATTTTTCCCAGTCTGTAGGCTGCAGTTTTGTTCTAGTGACATAGTTTGGCAGTGTTCCTTCTGTTTCTGTTTTGTGGAAGAGTTTGAAAAGTATTGGCATTAGCTCTTCTTTGAATGTCTGGTAGAATTCTGTCCTGAAACCATCTGGCCCTGGATTTTTTGGTTCGGCGACTTTTAATGAATGCCTTTATGTTTCATTTTTATAGGGTGGAGACTGTCGTGAGAGCTGAAATCCATTACCTTTCCTACATTTGCTGAAATCTCACTTGTTTTCCCCCCCCTTTTCTTAAATAAACTCAAATTGGTCATAATGGATTCCTGGTCCTTATATGTTTCTGATCTTAGTTTGTTGATATTTAGTAATTGTTTGGATTTCTTTTTTTGTTTGTTTGTTTGTTTTTCGAGACAGGGTTTCTCTGTGTAGCCCTGGCTGTCCTGGACTCAATTTGTAGACCAGGCTGGCCTCGAACTCGCAAAGATCCACCTGCCTCTGCCTCCCAAGTGCTGGGATTAAAGGCGTGCGCCACCACTGCCCGGCTTGTTTGGATTTCTTAATTATACTCATAAAGTATCATAATTCACTTACTTTTCTTTTTGTAGTGTTCCTGCCTGGCTTTGTTATACATGTTATTCTAATCTCACAGAACGAGATAAAAGATCTTGTACTTTTAGGGAGATAGAAAACATACAACATCCTCTATTTTTCCAGATAAATGTAGTTACATTTTATCTATAAAAGAAACATAAGAAGACTTTGAAAGGTGGGTTAAAGAAGGCAGACAGGCTGTAGACCTCAGAAGCCAATGAACAATATGGCACAGGTTTTTTGTTTTTGCTGTGTATATCTTAGAGGTGAAGAAACCAGGAAACTGGAAAAACTGGAAAAACAACAGAATCCCTGACAGATTTCTGTTCTTAGCCAAGGACTAGGAAAGAGGTAGCCCCAAAGACAGAAATCAGACAGTACTCTATCCAAACGACATCACACACACACACACACACACACACACACACACACACACACACACAC
>CAJQZJ010001826.1:1038441-1062959 GCA_907164525.1 Lophiomys imhausi | reverse complement strand
ACACACACACACACACACACACACACACACACACACACACACACACATACACACACACACAGCACAGAACACACATATGGCTCCCCCCTTCCAAATCTAGATCAGGAAATGAAGATTGAGGAGTGAGGAGCCTGGGCTCTCATATCTTGTGGTTTCCCAATAATCTCTTCTGGGATAGTGTCAGGAAAGGTCAAGTAGGGAGTAAAGTCAGAGTCAGAAGGGATATGTGAGGAACTGGAACTCTAGGGCTAACCCAGCAATAACAAGTAGCTCCTCCAACACACATGTCCTTGAAAGCTGAGAGTCCAGACAGACTTACATGTTCACTCAGTCAAAATGTAGCCTTGTTTCCTCCCTTCTACTACAGCAGTACCAAGAAAGCCAGCTAAAATATTAAGTTTCCATAGGAACCAGACCTCATGACACAATAAGAAAAATCATTTGAAAATTATCCTTCATTCTAAGAATCACAGAAATCTCAACTGAAGAATTAGCAGTCAGTAGAAGCTACCAAGATGATAGATAGATAGATAGATAGAT
Source organism: Lophiomys imhausi (assembly GCA_907164525.1). Taxonomy (NCBI): domain Eukaryota; kingdom Metazoa; phylum Chordata; class Mammalia; order Rodentia; family Muridae; genus Lophiomys; species Lophiomys imhausi. Next base: position 1,062,419 of record CAJQZJ010001826.1, on the reverse strand, counting down.
AGATAGATAGATAGATAGATAGAAGATAGTAGAATGCTCTGACAAAAGAATTGTAAAGAAACCATTATTATAATAAAGTCTGCAACAGTTATAAATACACTGAAATTTAAATTTAAATCCTCAGCAAAGAAATACCAAGTCTTAGCAAAGAAAGAAAAATGAATCAAATGGCAATCTTAGAAGAAAACTTAAAGAAGTACAAAGCTTAGAGGATAGGTGTGATGTTATAGATATATTTTTAGTCTTCATTCCTGTTTCCTTGGCACACATCTCCTGAATCTTTCAGATTCTCTTAAATGAGAAGTGCATCTTTGTATGCTAAGGAGATGGCTGATAGTAAAGCCCCACTGGATAGCCTTGGGATGGGAACTGACAGCCAGAAGAACAAATGACGTAATTAGAGGTGGGAAATTTCAGTACTCTCCCTCCAGTTCCACAAAGTATTCCTACCTTCTGGGAGGGGAGTAAGGCTGAGAGTTGAGTTGATCGCTATAGAGCAGTGATTAAATCAATAATGTATAACAAATTCATCCACAGAAAGAGGTTTTCACAGAGCTGTGATGGATTCTCTAGTGGAGGGCACATGGGAGAGGACAGGAAAGAACTGTGTGCTTTCTTCAAGACCTCATGTCACGCACCTCTTCCAGTTAGGTGTTTACTGAGATCCTTTTGAACAGTAAATAGGCAGATTGGAGAAAATGGCTTCCTTTTGTTCTATAATCAATTCTAGAAAAATTAATCAGTCTGGGGAGGCCTTGGAACCTCAACTTAGTCAACCAGAAATACAGGTTGCAATCTGAGACTTGAAGTTGGCATGTGATGTAGGGGGCAGTTCTTTGGGATGGGCCTTTAATCGGTTAGATATGACACTCTTTCTTGGTAGTTGCTAGAGAATTAAATTGAAGTGTAAGTGAATTTCCCTTGTGGCTGCTTGAAAATTGCCTTGTGGGGGAATTCTCCATATAGATAATGTCAGGAGTATTATATTGAATGGTGTGTAAGAGTAGGAAGAACAGTTTAATATTTTTCTATATTTTACATTGGGCAACACTAGAACAGAAGAAGAAAAGATGTTGAAACAAGGAAGATCCCTGGGTTTCCTATCAGCCATCCTAATGTAGTCAGAAAGTTCTAGTCTAGTAAGAGATTCTGTCTCATAAAATAAGATGGACAACTCTTGAGGAACAACATCAAAGTTTGAACTCTGGCTTCTACATGCATCTACACACATGTGGATGTATACCTGCACACATACATGCCCCCAAAATTGGTATACACTGCCTGATTTAATATGATAAGGAAGAAAACCTATTATGTAACTGATACAAAAAAGGTTGCCAAATTCAATAGCCTTCCATGATAAGCTTTTTTTTGAATAATTTATTTTTTATTTTTTCAAGTTACATCTCAATCACAATCCCCTCCCTACTCCCCCCTCTAGTCCCACCTTTCCACCCTCCTCCCCCTCAACCCCCCATCCTCTTCCCTTCTTTTTTTTTTAGTTTAAGGTATTTCTTTTTCCCCCAATAGCTCTCCCTTTCAGTCCAAAAAATGGTTCTTTTTCTTATAACTATAAATACAATACAAAACAACAGAAATAAATAGGCCACCATTATAAGAGTTATATGGCTTAGCATACATTCCCAATGTCCATCCAGTCCATATGTATTTGGCCCCTGACTTTAACATTCTACTATCTAACCATCTCCATGAGTTTAAAGTTCTATATCTAACTCAGCTTTCATACTAACTTGCCTCACAATTTTAAAAATATCTTCTTAGATCCAGAACATCCTCTTGATTCCTAAACAACTCAAAATTTAACTGTGAGACTCTAGCTATCTATTCTTCAACCACCTCAGAGACCTGAAAGGGATAAATATATCTGATTATATAGGAAGTGCAGGGCCTGCAGCTTCCAAAACTAAGAAATGACATACCAGTGGCTGCCTGGACAGTTCCCATTTTCTCTCCATACATTACAGCATCAATCTTCAGCCATTTGGCCCCGTTTCTCTGACAGACATTGATTGTAAAGCAGGAATTATGAAGGACTTACCTACCCTGTCTTGGCAGAGCTAGGCTGTCGACTTATCTGCTTCCAAGTTTTGTCCTTTTTGGACAGAAGTCTGTCTACAGTTGAAGCAAGGGGTTTTTCTTGCCAAGAGAAAGGCTTACCACCAATTCAATCATCTCCCACTGGAGATTCTTCGATGCTCATCTTCTACTTGGAGTAGAATAGGGGGTGCTGTCAGGAGCTGACATGTCTCGATATCAAAAAATCTTAAGTTAAGAAAACATCTTTGAATGCCATATTCTTCAGATCTCTTGAGGTTTTTGAAGATGCCCTATCTATCTCTTATATTTAGATAAGCAAATATTGCTTGCCTCTTAGCAACTTGATTTCTGAGTAGCTTAGAAAATAACTGTGATAGACTGTCATAGTAACTAACAAAATGACACGTTTTCATGACTATTAGTTTCCCTTTCTTTTTTTTTTTTTTTTTTTTTTGGTTTTTCGAGACAGGGTTTCTCTGTTTAACAGCTCTGGCTGTCCTGGACTCGCTTTGTAGACCAGGCTGGCCTCGAACTCGCAAAGATCCGCCTGCCTCTGCCTCCCAAGTGCTGGGATTAAAGGCGTGCGCCACCACCGCCCGGCTTAGGTTTCCCTTTCTTAATTATCCTAAACAGTCTATGACAGTTGGTAACAAGAGGCCAAAACTTGACATTTCATTTTTAAGCATTACTAGGAACAATACCTTTAAGAAGCGTTACCCTTAATTTTGTATCAATATACAAAGATCAATACCAATGTGGCCAAATATAATCTTAATTTTGTATCAATATACAAAGATCAATACCGATGTAGCCCAATACAATCTTAATTTTACATCAATATACAAAGGTCAATGCCATTGTGGCCAAATATAATCTTAATTTTGTATCAATATACAAAGATCAATACCAATGTAGCCCTATACAATCTTAATTTTGCATTAATATACAATGATCAATACCAATTTAGCCAAATATAATATTAATTTTGTATCAGTATACAAAGGTATAAGGCCATATTCAATAATCTGTCCTTTTTTCTTGATCTTTCCTATACTATGTCTATGTCCCATTTTTCTCAAGTCTGTTCACTCCTACATAGGAGAGAAAGAAGGATACAGAAAAGAAAAAGAGAGAAGTCCCTGGGTCTAACCTCCAAAACCCATTTAACAAGACCATTTAACAGCTTGTAGTATTTTCCCCTAAATAACAAAATTTTCTATTATCTATCAAATAACCAAAGGGGGGGGGACACCCTCCCCACCTTCTGGGGATGGGACGTTGTTCTCTTAAAATGACTTCCTGCTGATTTGGGACGTAGTAAACCTGTTTGGGGCCCAAATAAGAATGGAAAAATGGTTAAAAATATTAATAGAATCATTTGATGTTCAGTCCTTTTGTGCTCAGCTATTTAGATGTCCTAAGAAGTTCATAGACAGAAGCTGATCTTCAGAACTTTACTGAAGATCTGGCTGGAGTAGTCTGTGGAACTGAACGACCTTAGCGATTTTGAGTTGTTGTGGTTGTAGACTTTTGAGGAAACTGCTATTGAGGAAGTCTGCAAGGCTGGATCATCTGGGCCACTCGTCTTCTTTGGTGTCTGATCAGTTTTCTGCTGAGGTTTCTGTTGTCCAGTTGTCCCTGGATTCCTTGAATGGATGCTTTAAATCTCCTGGAAAGATAAGAACAGAGCCCTACCCTAATCCTAACTCTGGGACAATTACCTTTTTTTGGGGAGTGGGGGTCAGGTAATATTTTTCCTGGAGCAAATTTGGTTTTTTGACAATATATAAAGTATTACCTTTCAATCCAGATTAAAGAAGAAATTATTTTGATATTTTGGAGCTAAACAAACCTTTAGTGTATATATTTTGAGATCTCAAAGGACAATTTGTTTGAATTGCAGCCTGCCTTTTGTAAGTAGCTTTTAAACTTAAATCCTTCCAAATCCTATGTGCCTGTCTCTGCATTCTACGTTTTGGGATCAAAGACATGTGGTTCCCAACTGATGGGATTAAAGATGTGCTCCTCCACCCCTGGATCAAAGTTTTTCTCTGTTTAGAGCTTGTTTTGTATCAGGCTGACCTTGAGCTCTGAGATCTGCCTGTTTCTGTCTCTAGTGTGTTGGGATTAAGGGTGTAATCTTCCCCAATGCTGGGACTAAGGGTGTGCACCATCACCACCCTGTTTCTTGTAACTCTGGAATTTATAAGACAACTAACTCTATAGTGATCCTCCTGTCTCTGCTGGAGGTAAAGGCATGGGCTAACACCATGCATTATTGTACTTTAGCTCTAAGTTTTTTCAACTCTTGGAGTTTTGCAAAACCAGGTTGAACAGCTGTCACCTTTAATTTATTTACAGTGTTTTAAACCTGTTACCTGCTTTTTAATGCCAAACCATGGAAATAGCCTATACCTCTACAAAACAAACAAACAAAAAAAAAAACTTTTAAGCTTTTTGAAAAGTCAAAATAAAAACAAACTTCTGGCTCTACCAGAGGCCACAGCTGCCTGACAGAAGTCAGGTAGGCTACCCAAGCATGGACCCCATACACATTCTCTCACTCTCTCACTCTCCTGGTCCCTGTCCATCCTATCCCCAGTCCTCCACCCTCCTCATTGCCATGTCTTAGTTCCCAACTTGGGCAAAGACTCCCTATTCTACTAGAGGCCACACCAGTTGCCAGAAGTCCAGGTAGGCTGCCTGCCTATGGACCTCCCCTACTCTCTCGGTGACTCTATCTTCAATCTCCATTCCCTTCTCATCACCATGTCCTGGCCCCAACTTGGGTGAAGTCAGTCCATCCCCCATGCATGACAAGAGGCCACAACAGTACCAGAAGTCCAGCCTCCAACTCTTGGGGAGAACCCTTGCTCAACCACAGGGCATACAGGACAGAAGACCAGACAGGAAACAGGAACCAAGAAACAAAACACCCATCCAACAAAGACAAACTCAGAAATTGGCACCTACACCTATAAACACCCCAAACCCAGATGCCTAGATGCCAGCATAACAATATAATCAATACCAGCCAAGGCAATAGGGGACCACCAAAGCCCAGCTATGCTACTACGTATGCCTTGAATATTCCAACATAGCTGAAGCACAAGGAAAAGACCTTAAAACCAATTGTATGAAGATGATTGAGGTCCTGAAAGAGGGAATGAAAATCCCTTAAGGAAATCAAGGAAAAGACAAACAAAAAATTGGAAGAAATTAATAAATAATCCAACAAAAGCAAATTCATTCATATTTTTAAAATCATAGTTTTCTAGGCCAATACAAAACTGTATCAAAATAGGAAGGGTGGCACTTCAGTAGTAATATCTGAGACTGACCTCTGACCTGCACACGCATGGACTCGCACTAGCATACATGCACAACCATATGCAGATACACACACAGAAGATATTATTCTGAAACAGTTGTCAACATAATTTCTTAATGGCAAGTTATATAAGATGTAAGAAGTTAATGTAATATAATTATATTTACATAAAAATAATTATATATTTATAATATATATTATAATTATATTACATCTATATAAATGTAAGATAATAAAACATGAGCATTAGTTATTAGCACAGCAATTAAATCTTACTGCTCTACTGTATTTTGTTATATATATTTTTAAATTTGTAGTATGCATAAGCAACCCAAAAAAATCTAGCAAGGGACTCTTACAGCTGATAAGCACCTTCAACTAAGTGGCTGGATACAAGATTAACAAAAAAAAAAAAAAAGATAGCTCTCCTATATACAAATTACACATGAACTGAGAAAAAAAATCAGGGAAGCAATATCCTTCATGATGACCACAAGTAATATAAAAATAACTTGGGGTAACCCTAACCAAGAAAGGGAAAGACTTGTATAATTTAAAAAAAACAAAAAACAAAAAACTCCAAGTGTTTGAAGAAAGAAATTGAAGAAGATAACAGAAGATGAAAAGATCTCCCCTGCTCATGGATTGGTAGAATTAACAATGGCCATTCTACCAAAAGAAATCTACAGATTCAATATAATATCCATCAATATTCCAGGACAATTCTTCACAGATCTTTAAAGGACAATCTTCAGCTTCATATAGAAACACAAAACATCCAGGATAGCTAAAACAATCCTGAATAATAAAAGACCTGTTGGAAATATCACCATCCACAATTTCAAGTTGAACTACAACAGCTATAGTAATAAAAACCACATGGTACTGACACAAAAACTGACACACTTGTCAATGAAATAGAATTGAAGACACAGACGTAAATCCACACACCTATCGACACACAATTTTTGATAAAGAAGCTAGAAATACACAATGGAAAAAAGAAAGCATTTTCAACAAATGGTGCTTGTCTAACTGGATGTCTACATGCAAAAGAATGCAAATAGATCCACCCTGCACAAAATTCAAGTTCAAGTGGATCAAAGACCTCAATATAAAACCAGATACACTGAAGCTGACAGAAGAGAAAGTGGGGAATATTCTTGAATGCAATGGCACAGGAGACAACTTTCTGGGGCTTTTTTTGGGGGGGGGTGTGATTTTTTTTTTTGAGGCAGGGTTTCTCTGTGTATCCCTGGCTGCCCTGGACTCAGATTGTAGACCAGACTAGCCTTGAACATACAGAGATCAATCTGCCTTTACCTCCCGAGTGCTGGGATTAAAGGTGTGTGCCACTACAGCTGGTGAGATAACTTCTTGAACAGAACACTGATAGAACAGACACTAAGACCAAATAATTAATAAATGGGACTTCATGAAACGGAAAAGTTTATTTATGGCAATGGACACCGTCAATAGGACAAAATGGCAGCCCACAGAATGGGAAAAGATTTTTGCCAACTGCACATCCAACAGAGGGCTAATATCCAAAATATATAAAGAATTTTTAAAAACTAGATATCAAGAAAATAAATAACCCAATTTAAAAAATGGAGTAGATACATAAACAGAGTGGTGGAACCAGAACACTAACCTATCCACAAAACTTTCAACCTACAATCTATCCAGCCTACACGATGTTGGGGCAACAGAGGCACAGAACTTATGGGAGTGGCCATAGAAACCTCAATTCATCCTGTTCTAGGAAGTAAGTATGGATTTCTACTTCATGCAGATGCTAGACTGTGAAAAAAAGACAAGACAAAAAAAAAAAACCCACAAAACACAAAAACCAAACCAAAACAAAAGGGCATAAAGACCTGAAAGGATGAAATAAAACTCATAAATTTGCACATAGTGTGACCATTTACATAGTAAATTCTCAAAATTCTCATTAATTTTTAAGGAGACCTATAAGTTCTCCCTGTTTTTGAGACAGAGTCTATCTATGTAAGCCATTGCTGTCCAAGAACTCACTATGTAGACCAGGCTGGCCCCAAACTCACGGAGAACAACCTGCCTCTGCATCCAAAGTGCTGGCATTAAAAATATGTGCCACCCAGGTGAAAACTTCCTGAACAGAACACCAACAGCTCAGGCTCTAAGACCAACAATCAATAAATGGAACCTCATGAAACTGAAAAGCTTCTGGAAAGCAAAAGACATTGTCATTCGAACAAAATGGCAACCTACACACTGGGAAAACATCTTCACCAAACCCACATCTAACAGAGGGCTAATATCCAAAATTTACAAAGAACTCAAGAAATTAAATGCCAGGAAACCAAATAATCCAATCAAAAAATGGGGAACAGAGCTAAACAGAGAATTCACAAAGGAGGACTCCCTAATGGATGAGAGACACTTGAAGAAATCTCAGCATCCTTAGTCATCAAAGAAATGCAACTCAAGATGACTCTGAGATTCCATCTCACACCTGTCAGAATGGCTAAGATGAAAAACTCAAATGACAGCACATGCTGGTGAGGTTGTGGAGAAAGGGGAACTCTTCTCCATTGTTGGTGGGAGTGCAAGCTTGTACAACCACTATGGAAATCAGTCTGGCGATATCTTAGAAAACTTGGAATAGCTCTACCTCAAGACCCAGCCATACCACTTCTGGGTATACATCCAAATGATTCCTCACCAAATCACAAGGAAGTTTCCTCATCCATGTTCATAGCAGCCTTATTTGTAATAGCTAGAAACTGGAAAACAACCCAGATGTCCCTCAACCGAGGAATGGATTAAAAAACTGTGGTACATCTACACAATGGAATACTACTCAGCCATCAGAAACAATGAAATCATGCAATTTGCTGCCAAATGGATGGAACTAGAGAAGCTCATCCTGAGTGAGCTAACCCAGACTCAGAAGGATGCACATGGCATCTATTCACTTATAGTTGGATTTTAGCCATATAGTACAGGATAACTATACTACAATGAATGCACCAAAGGGAACATGAATATAGACTTTTTTTTTCCTGTCAGTGAGACACTTTGCCCTAGTGGTGCTGCCTTGTAGGCCCCCAGTGTATGAGGAGGCTCTTGGTCCTCATATGAGTACTGAACTGGGATGGGGGACTGTTATGTAGGGACACTCCACTCCAGAGGAGTGGGATGGAAAGGATAGTGGGTAGAGGGTGAGAGGAAGGGACTGGGAGGGGTGGAAAGAGGGCATTGTGATAAAGATGAAATCTGAAGTAATAAATAATTTTTAAAAATGTGCCACCATGTAAGCTTACTAATACCTGTCTTTAAATTTGAGTTGGATTTTCATATACAATTTAATGAGCTATTTATTCACATATCACATTAAACATTAACTGGAAGGCTAACATTTGCTAGCAGCTGATATATACAACGATGAATCTTTTAGCAAAGAAAACAAAGTTCTTATTTTCTAAGTCTTATTTTGCATAAGATATACAAAAAGTTTAACAAGTTAAAAGCAGAAGGGAAAGTGAAGAGGGCTAGGTTAGAAAAAGTGGTGAAGACAGAATCTTTGATAGGCATCTCATCAAATGAGGATTTGGCCACAGGGCTATCTGAGTTACAGGCAGTGGGAGTGCAGGGGTCTCAAGGCTGGAACATGCCTATGTCTCAGGCAAGCAGTGGAACTGCTGTGGATGCAGCACATAGACACAGAGCAGTGAGCTGGAGGCCAAAGCACACCCCATAGTTTCTCACAGTCCTCTGAATGGCTGACTGGCAAGCTGAGAAACACTGAAGGATTCCAGCAGAGAAGTAACCTGATAGTTTTTTGTTTGTTTATTTTGTTTTAATGCAGGGTCTCATGTAGCTTAGGCTGGGCTCAAACTCACAATGTAGCTGAGGGTGACCCTGGACCCCTGAACACCCTGACTCCATCTCTGAAGGGCTAGGACTGCATGTGTGAGCCTCCGATTTGGGCTTCCTTTCAGCAACTCTTTGGACACTTTCCTTCCTGTGCACACGTAGCTTTCCTAGCCTACTAAAAGCTTGCTGTGTATACAAATCATTACCTGTTGAGAATGTTAAGAAGGACAGGCCAGGGTTATGTAAACATTCATGATCCTCCCTCCAATGTATCCACCAATCAAGGAAAGGAACTCCAAGCTCTCTCTGGCTCTCTCTCTGTCACACTCCTTCCACTTTGATCTACTACCAACAGTAAAGCAGAGGTGAGAAACTGGCTTTCTCTTCCTTGAAGCAGGTCTGATGTCCCTTCAGCAGTGTGGGAAACTATATCTTTAGTGAGTATTCCATTTCTTCTCCTGTGTAAGACTTCCTGCAAGGGTGCAGGCTTTCTTTATAAATGTTCAGCAAACAAAACCAGCAACTCCAGAAAATGCTCTGTGAAGCCACAGGTGGCAAAGGTGTTCTCTCAGAACCTTTCAACTGTCATGGGAACACTGCTGAGTAGTTGGTGGGGAGGTAGCACTTGAAGGAGGCTGTAGGCAGAACAGCTGAGTTTTCCAGTTCAGGTTTTTTGGTGAGATTTGAGTTTTTAATACTGGGTACATGTGTTTACATGATGCATGTTTTGGAAAAAAATTAAGTGAGTAGGGCCAAATGTTTCTCTGTTCTCTTCTACTTGGCTGCACCCTGCTCAATGACAGATGGAACTCCATCTCCTACATGTCCAAAAGTGTGCAAGTTACCTCTATGAAGCTATATTTGGAAAGCTTAGAGGTGAAAAATCTATGACAATAAGTCTTCTCTCCAGGACAAGGGACATTCTATAGTAGTGTTTTGGGGGTGGAAAGGTAGAAGTTAAGGCAGGGTCTTGTTGAGGATGAGAATCATGGAGTTTTGCTTTGCTTTGAGGCTGTGTATCTGCCAAACTGCCATTATTATTTGGGCTAATTAGGGGGAAGGGTGTTGTGGAGATGTGGGGAGATGGAAGATCTCTCTACCCTGCCATTTATAGGGACCCAAAGCTTGTATTTCAGATGAGACTTTAAATACCGTCAAAAGCATATCTGGCCAGTGGCATGATGTAAAAATCTAGATTTACCATGCAGGAGTGATCTTTTATTGCACTTGCAAGAGATTTTACAAACCTTTAAAGTCAACTTTGTAAGATGATAAGAGCATTGAAAAGGCAGAAATTGCCTAAGCCTTGTTGGGAAGAAAGAAATATTATGGCTTTGATTAGTGGGTCTCGATATTCCTCTTTTATTTAAAAAATGGTTAAGTTCATTTTAAGTTCGAACTGAATGGTCAATTTTCTGCTCTTTTTTTAATGTAAAATTTAAAAAATGTTTATCTAATTTCTTTTTGAAAATATATCCATTGACAATTTCATATGTATATAATGTATTTTGACCATATTCACTCTTTATTACTCTCTCCCTCTTGCTCCTACCATGCCCTTTTTTCTCCCCAACAAGTTCCTCTCCTATTTTCATGTCTATTTTGTACCTAGGGAGTTTAATGAGGGTTCTTGCATGAACATGGGTGGGAGGCTGTTTACTGGAACACAAGCAACTAATCAGTGGCTATACGAATGTATGTGTGAAAGATTCTGAGTGAAGGAGAGTTTTGTATGGAGATGGGGATAACTGAACTCTGATTCTGCTTGGTATCAGCAAGTGAGTACACTGTATTTATCCCCAATGTAAACATTTGTATAGTTGTTTAATAGTCTTTAAATTTGGGGAGGTGGACTAGCCTCGTCATGTTCATGGAAGTATTCTTAGCATTTGATATAGGCATGTCTCAGGATGAATGGATATGAATAGACACATAGTTCACTTGGGTATGTGTATGTTTGAGGGTGGTATGTTTCTCTGGAACGTGGAATAATAAATCAATGAAAAATGCTTACCACAGTTCAGCCACTTGTCAGATCTCAGCAAAAATGGTATGTCCCCGGAGAGACCTTCTAAAATAGTTTTTCTTTTCTCCTGCTACTCTATATTCCTTTTCATGAAACAACACATTTATTCTTTTACTTTACTTACATGTGCCAGTCCATGACAGTAGGGAAGACCTTGTCTCTATTCTCCCAATATATTGTCTATTTCTGCAACATTTTAAACGTTCAGTCAATATTTAATGAGTAAATAAATGAACCATACTATCCTATAAAAAATGTGACTGACCTAGACCAAATTCTTTCCTTTTGTTTCAGTTGGACCAGGAAATGCTTATTATACTTCTTAACTATTTAAAATAGCATTTGTATTAGGAGAAGCAATTGGGATATTCCTTTTGAAGAAACAGTTTCAAATTTTCATTTAAATGGTAAAATAGTAGGGATAACTCAAATGCTCATCAATGGGGAACTAGATTAATGGAATGATGGGGTAGCTGTTCGGTACAATGCAATGCAGTCACTTTTTCAAGACAGAATAAAGAGCTCTATGTACTCATATGAAAAGGTCTCTAAAACCACCTTATTGAAAAAAGGATTGGATGGGTGGTATGGTGAGAATCTTAGGCTTCCTGCTGTGTATAGCTGGTTGAGAACAGAGTCTCCAGTCATACTTGAGATGCTAGGAAGAACAGTGACTCCTGGGAGGTAGGATTAGGAAAAATACAGAACCTTCAAGACAGGAAGGGGACATTTTTCAATGTGTATCTTTTATGGTTTTTGAACCATTTGAAGACATTGTACCAAAAAGTAAAGACCAAGATGAGTTTGCTTCCAAGAACTTAGTGTTGACTGCCTCCATCAATCACAACTTTCAGCCTTCAGCACTGGGGGACAGAAAGGCCAAGTTGAAAGAAACTTGATCCTAATTCTGCTAAGAAGATGGAATATACGCAAATGGGCAGGGAGTTACTTGCCAGCACACTGCAGAACCCAGCAGCTCTCTTTGTACCAGCCTTTTTGCCAAACAGAATGCCATTTGAGGCCTTGAGGACTTAACCCTGGGGAAATAGCCTCAGAGTGATTTCTGTTCTAAGGAACAGGCTGCTCATTCAGCCTTGAATTTCTGTCATTGCTTTATCTCCATAACTGTTAGGTCAGAGAAAGTTCTGGGCAGCCCTTTGCCAACCCTGAACCTGGAGAAAAATCTTTATATATAATATCCATATGGATATGTATATATATATATAATATATATGTATATACATATTCACTTTACATGCTGATCAAAGCCCCCTCCCTCCCCTCTTCCAGTCCCACCCTTCCACCCTCTTCTCCCTATCCCCCCTCCCTTCTCCTCAGAAAAGGGGAGATCCCCATACCGTCCCACCCCAGCACATTCAGTGGCATCAGGACTGAGGACATCCTCTTCCACTGAGAACAGGCACAGGGACCCATAAGGGGGAAGTGATGGAAAAGCAGACATCAGAGTCTATGTCAGAGACATGGTAGGTGACCCATAAGACAACCAAGCTGCCCATCAGTTACATAAGTGTAGGGGTCCTAGGTCCAGTTCATGCATGCTTTTTGGTTGGTACTTCAGTCTCTTTAAGCCCCCTTGGGCCTAGGTTAGCTGACACTGTTGGTCTTCTTGTGGAGTTCTTGTCCCCTCCAAGTCCTTCTATTCTCCCCCACCCTACTCTTCCACAAGACACTCCTCACTCTGCTTAATATTGGCAGTGAGTCTCAGCATCTATTTCAATCTTCTGCTGCATGGAGCCTTTCAGAGGACAGTTATGCTATGCTCGTCTGTAAGCATAACAGAGTATCATTAATAGTGACAGGGGTTGGCTCTCTCCCATGGGTTAGGTCTCAGGTTGGGCCCATCAATGGTTGGACATTCCTCCATCTCTGCTCTGTCTTTATATCTACACATCTTGTAGTAAATTTTGGGTCAAAATTTTGTGGCTTGGTTGGTAATCCCTTCCCTCTACTAGAAGTCCTACCTGGCTAGAAGGTGGCCTCTTCAGTTTCCATGTCCCCTGCTTCTAGGAGTCTCAGCTAGAGTCACCCCCATATCCCCCCAGGGGCCTACCCTGTCGCTGGTCTCCAGCTTGTTTTAGAGCTCCCCAATCCCATCTCTCTCCCAGCCCTCTCACCTCCACCCCCACTCTCCCCACCCTCCTTTTCCTCCTCTCTCCTTCTCCTACCCAGTTCTCTCTCTTCATTTACTTCTGCTGTGAATGAGATTCAAGCATCCTCCCTTGGGCCCTCCTAGTTACTTAGTTTCTTTGGGTCTGTGGATTGTATCCTGTATTATATGGATAATATCCACTTATAAGTGAGTGCATACAATGTGTCTTTTTGGGTCTCAGTCTGGACAAAAAAACTTACCTTGGGAAATTTCCTCCTCAATTTTCCTATATTTTAACATTATGTGTGAGTTCCATTGTGAGCTTTAGCCAGACAGATAGATCCTCAGTATAATCTGCGGCAACAGAAAGGTATCACACCAGCTCTGATCAGTGCATGGTGACCTGAGTCGCACGTGCCTATCAACACTTGAAATACAACTACTGTAACCAATAAACTGATTTCTTTTGTTTTATTTCCTCATTTTTATTGGCTCTTTGAGAATTTCAAACAATGTGTTTTGATTATTTTTACCACCACCAACCATTCTTCCCAGATCTACAAGGAGACAGTGTTTTCTGGACACAGCAGGGAAGTGCACACATGAATGTACAGTGATTTGTAATATCATGCGCAAGCTCAAAAATCCCAGCATGGGGAAGGGAGGTGGACACAAAGTTCCAAACCTTAGCTGAGGAGTTATTGGCGATGAACTGATTTTAAACTTGTATTTCTATTAACATAAAGTGCCTCACGACAATGGTGCAGGTAGTCACAACACTCTGGTTAAAGCAGCAGGGGCACCTCTTAGGTCAGCTAACACTCTGTAGTTAAAAATTCCCCTTTATGAAAAGCCATTTATTTCCTTGTGTATATATGAGATAGGATCTCACTATACCAGGTTGGCTTTGAACTCACAGAAATCTGCCTGCCTCTGCCTCCCAAGTTCTGGGGTTAAAGTCTAACATTTTTGAATTGCTTTTACTTTCAATTGGATCAGAAAACTAGATAAAAATGTACATACTATAAGTAAAATATGGTTACAACTCCCAGGGATAGAAGCATGAGTATGACAGGCAAGTCCTGGGTCCTCATAGAATTTACAATCTTGTGCCCTCAGCCCATGAGCTTATCCAGCCTCCTGCCTAGTTTAACAATTTTGTGAATGAACATTGGTTTTCACATTTTTAAATAGTTGGGGGAGAAAAGTGGAACAATATTTCATAACACATGAAAACTGCATGAAATTCAAGTTTAAGTGGTCATTGATAAGGTGCTTGGAAGAATTTGACCATGTTTATTCATTTATATATTACCAACATCTATGGCAGAGTCAAGTATTACAACAGAGACAATATGGCCCATAAAGTCCAACATTTACCAACCCTTGCTCTATTGAAATGCAGTAGGCTAGGTGCCATGAGGAACATTTTGCCTTGTTGAACTCAGTCTTTGCTACACACACCTCTCTGAGGTTCATCAGTCTCTTTACTAATAAAATCTAAAGTAATAGTAATTCATTATTCAAATAGGGTCACAGTTACTAGGTGGCAAATAGACCCTATTCCATGATTGTACATCTCAATAGGCAGTGGACTTAGCCAATATCCTAAAGACCAGTGTTTCTCCCACTTGAACATAGAAACTCATTGCATGGAGAATCTTACTAAAAGATGGAAATCCACTAATTCAGCAGATCTGCAGTGGGAGCTCAAGACTATGTGTTTCTGACAAGCTTCTAAGCAGTCCTGGTGGTGGTTCATAGATCCCAGGCTCTGAAAGAGTGACTCTCAACTTGGGTTATGCATTACAACCCGAGGAACTTTTAAAAAATAGCATAGTTCCATCCCCAAAATGCTGACTTAATTGGCCAATGATCCAGGCATTTTAGGTTTTTTTTTTTTTAATAAAAAGTGATTTCCTAGTGATTTAATGAACAGATATCAAATCATTGCTCTACTAGAATTCTGTTGTATCCAGCAGTAAAACCATTCAAATGAGAAACCAAAGACCCAGGTTCAAACTCTGAGATAACAGGGTAAAGCCTGCTGCTTCCTTTGTCTGAGATTCACTTTCTTTGCAGGTGAAAAACAAGGAGGCCCAAGCTGAATGATCTTAGAGAGCTCAAAATCACTGACTCATCAAGTTCTTACACAAAGAGGTGAGACATCAGCGACACCTGGGTTTCCAATGCATCCAATGGATAAACATGAAGCCCAACCATCAGGTCCATGTAAGATAGAGGCTAGCCCCAGTGTATGAGGAGGCTCTTGGCCCTCATGTGACTGCTGAACTGGGTTGGGGGACTGATATGTAGGGACACTCCACTCTGGAGGAGTGGGATGGAAGGGATAGGGGGTAGAAGGTGGGAGGGCAGGACTGGGAGAGGTAGAAAGAGGGCACTGTGATGGAGATGTAAGCTGAAGTAAATAAACATAAAAAAAAAGATAAAGGCTAGCTGACATCTGGTATTTTTGTCTTGTTTGCACACTTTAGCATTACAGAAATGATTCCACATAGTCAGGCTGCCCTACCACACAGCTAGGACTGCAGTTAAAATTGTGGTTTAATAATAATGAGAGTGGTTATGTTTTACTGTAGGAAAATTGTGGGAAGCCATTTGATCATGATGTCATTTACTTGGCTGAGGCTATTAAAAATACAGTTTTAGTGTTCCAGGGATTGTGACTGAGTTTCTCCTCCTTAGGCTTCCCACAAGAGCAAGGAGCAGTAAGTGTCTGGAAAGGACCTCCCCTACAGAAGCCCTGTTATTATATGTCCAAGTGTGGACTTGAAGGTAGTGTGGGCTTCTATTGGGAGGAGCATGGGAACTGCAGTCCATAAACCAGACAGACTCAAAACATGGACAGTGCTTTCAGACAGTGCTTTCAGGTAGGCTACTCTTGGTTCCCTCATCTGTAGATAATCTATGGTGTTTTGATGTGACTTTTGATATGACATTACATCAGAAGCCTCTGTACAGTCACAAAAATTGAGAAATGCATGTAGGAAGCAATAGTGTGGGTTAGTCAGGAGAATGGGCTGGGCCCAGATAGTTCTGGATTTGAATCCTGCCAATGGCTCTTATTATTTTCTCTATCTGTTCACATGAATAGTAACACTTCCTTCTTTATAGGGTATCTCTAAGGAGCACACAAAGCATCAAAGCACAGCGTTTGGCACATAGGGATGCTCAGAAAATGATGCTGAGAGGGTGGTGAATAATTATGATAAAACTTGGCTGGTTTTGGGTCCTACTACTTTGCAAATAAAACCAAATACATGCCATTTTTGTTTGTCTTTTAGCTGGATTAGTCTGCATGAGAATCTCAAGTGCTAAAACATCCAACAACACTGATGCTAGCTATCTCTTATCACCATGGCGATGTTACTTCGTGCTAAGTGTTTTCAGCGTCTAGCAATTCCTGGTTCTATGAGAGTCTTGTATAAAGATTACAGAACAGCGATCCCTCAGAACTTTTCCAACTATGATTCCATGAAACAGGATTTCAAAATAGAGATTCCAGAGCATTTCAATTTTGCAAAAGACATCCTAGATCAATGGATCAGTGTGGAAAAGGTATGGAACAAATGCCACTCAGACTACAGTCTCAACTGCAAGCGATCATAGCCCCCCAGAGATAGTTAGCAGTGGCTGTAGAGTTTTGCTGCCATGAAGAGGGGTGATCAGTGGAAGTGAGTAGTTGTCAGTGACATCAGAAGATAGAGAAGGGTACTGCTGAAGTCCCACAATGTGCAGAACAGTCCCAGAATATAAACTTATCTGGCCCACGATGCCAACAGTTCCATCATGGTTGCTTGAGAAAGACTAGGTTATATTAATGTATCTTTTCTATTTTTTTTCCCATTTAAAAAAAGTAAAAAGTGACTCTAAGAGTCAAAATAGCAAGAAATGAAGTATAGATAGATACACTTATGAGGGGATGAAGGGATATAAATTCCAGTTTTTTTTGTGGGGGGAAAATCATGATAAATGAGAAAGGACCTGGTCCCAAAGAACTGACACGCTCCCGGCATGTAGAAATAAAAACGTATTTCATGTATGTTGACTAGAAACTGACTTGTGAGTTTTTTGCAGAGAATGTTTCATTAAGTTAACTGAAATATAATTTAACTATATGACAACCTCTAAGTCTGTGACTGCTTTGCTTTCCCCAGGCTGGAAAGAGACTTTCCAATCCAGCCTTCTGGTGGATAGATGGAAACGGAGAAGAGGTGAGATGGGGTTTTGAAGAACTCGGATCTTTATCTAGGAAATTTGCCAACATACTCACTGAAGTCTGTTCCCTGCAAAGGGGAGATAGAGTAATGGTGATTCTTCCCAAGATCCCAGAGTGGTGGCTTGCAAATGTGGCCTGTCTGCGAACTGGTTAGTATGCTCACACTCCTGATTACATTTCAACAAGCCAAGTTTATCCACACAGCTAAGTAACCATGAGAAATGTATTTGGGTACAGTGTGCTTTTGGCAGCATTTAGTAACTCTGCTTGCCAGATATGGTCCAAGAGTCTTGGGTATATCTTGGAAGGCTACAGCTATTTCCTCATCATTTCTTTAATCTTTCCACAATTAGACTCTATGACCCTATCACGAAAAATGTTTTCTGCTAATGTCTGTAGTCAACAATTGTTTTCTGCTAATGTCTATGTTCATTCCTATCTCCTGACTTTTCTGCATCCTGTCTCCTGTGCTTGGAAATTCTTTCCCTCAAAACTAAGTACATGGCCGACTCTTATTCAACTTTCAAGTGTCAATTGTTTTGTTTTGTTTTAGTGTTTGGTTTTGTTTTTAAAGATTTAATTATTTTATGTGTATGAGTGTTTTCCCTGAATGTGTATCGGTGTGTTATGTGCATGCCTGGTGCCTGCAGAGGCCAGGAGGTGTCATCAGATACCTGGGGAACTGGAGTTAAGGATGGCTGTGAACCATCATGTGGGTGCTGGGAATAGAACCTGGGTCTTCTGCAAGTTCCCTCAACCCCTGGGCCATCTCTCTAGCTCCCTCAATCCTCAATTTAATGTTATCTTTCCAGACAACCAGACCCTGATGTCTCAACCTAGCTATTATTTTCTCTAAACACCTGTTTTAGTTACTGTTCTATTCCTAGAGGAGACACCATGACCAAGGCAATTTAAAAAAGAAAAGCATTTAATTTGTGGTTGGCTTACACTTCCAGAGGGTAAGTCCATTTCCATTATGGTGGAAAGCAAGCAGACATGGTTCTAGAACAGTAGCTGAGAGTTTACATTTGATCTACAAGCAGGAAGCAGAGAGCAGGCAAGGCTGGACCTGGCATATTTCAAACCTCAGAGCCCACCCCCAGGGACATACTGCCTCCAACAAGGCCACAACTCTTCCAACAAGGCCACGCCTTCTAATCATTCCTGAATAATCCACCAACTGAGAATCAAATATTCAAATATATGGGCCTATGGGGGCCATTCTCATTCAAGCCACCACAGCACCCTAAAGTGATTATATTGCTATTTAAACTTTTTGGGTATAGTATTTGTCTATATATAACCTACAATTCCCATGAGGCTAGGTATACTCCTAAAAGGCCATTAATATAGCATATCTCTGCACCTGCAATGATTAGCATAATAGTAAGTGTTCAGTAAAATATTTTTTGTATTAATGTTCTGATTGTCACAATATACCACAGTATTAAGTGGCCACTCTTTCATTAGAGGATAGCTAAAATATTCTATTTCATATATACATACAAATTATACATTGAAAAAGCAGAGTGAATTTTCTTTTATTTTTTTCAACATTTCTTTCTTTCTTCAAGTTATATCTCAATCACTGTCCCCTCCCTCCTCCCTCTCCCAGGCCCTTTTCCTCCTCTCCCTCCTATCTGTTTTTTTTTTTTTTTTAATTTAAGGTGTATCTTTTTCCCCCAACAATTCTCCCTTTTAGTCAAATAAAAGACTTCTTGTCTTGTAACAATAAATACAATACAAAATAATAAGAACAATTAGGTAACAATTATGAAAATTATAAGTTATAGCATAAATTCCCAATGTCCAGTCCATATGTACTTGGCAACTGATATTAATATTCTATTATCTATCTCAATGAGTTTAAAGTTCTATACCTAACTCAGTTTCCATCCTAACTTGCATTATCAACTTAAAAACATCTTCTTAGACCTAGAACATCCTTTTAATTCTTACACAACTGAAAACGTAACTGTGAGACTGTAACTATCTAGTCTTCAACCACATCACAGACCTGAGAAGGATAAATATATCTGAATAAATAGGAGTGCAGAGGAAGCAGCTTCCAAAACTAAGAAATGACAGATTACTAACAACATTCCTTTCCAATTTGGCTTCTGCGCAGCTTTGGTTGCTATTCAGATGTTTCTGGCTCTGATCCCATGTGACCCATCTGATAACCCACTTGGTATCTTTAGTATTTGAGCAGAATATAGTGGGTACAACTCTAGGATAAACCAATCAGAAAAGGTCAGAGGCAACTTTTCCTAATTCTGACATTCTTAGAAGAATTAGAGGGGGACAATGAGCCATAAATCTGATAGTCTAAGAATGTTAGTGTTCATGGCTCATAGTCATTTGTTTTCTTGGTCATTTTCCCCATTTAATAAATAAACAGCCACAGGCTGGGGGAATGACTAAGGGCTAAGAGTGCTTGATGCTCAGTTGTGAAGACCAGAGTTCTGATTCACAGTACCTACCTCATCAGGTAGCTCATAAATACCTGAAACTCCAGTTCCAACTGACCTAATGCCTTCTCTGGCCTCTGCAGATGCCTGGACACACAGAGACACTGACACATGCACATATGCACAGAAAAAACAAATCTTAGGTAGTTTTTGTGATTTTAACTTTGTTTTTGTGGAAAAAACAAATTAAAGGCGGTGGCACACCATTTCTGCACAGATCTCTCTGTGAGTTTGAGGCCAGTCTCTCTATAAATTGAGTCCAAAACAGCCAGGTCTACACAAAGAAACCTTGTCTTGAAAAACAAACCCCCCCAAAAAACAAAACAACAACAAAAACAAACCAAAAAATAAATCTTAGAAGGCTGGAGAGATCGCTCAATGGTTAAGAACACTGTCTGCTTTTCCAGAGGACCCAGGCTTAATTTCTAGAATCCACATGGCAGCTCACAACTGCCTGTAGCTCCAATTCCAGGGAATCTGGCATCCTCAGACACACATGTAGCAAAATACTAATGCATAGAAAATTAAAAATAAATTTTTAAAAACCTTAAAAAATAAACAGTTGAGTATTGAAGTCGTGACTCAATAGAACTTAACTTGCTTGTATATTGTATATTGCTTAAAATTCTATGCATAGATGATAAGATAAAGATGTTTAGATGGGGAAATAAATGAGTTAAAATATGCAAGTTAGAATAATGCCTAGCACTCAAGCACACAATCAATGCTAAATATTGTTTTTCAATCAAAATCCTTCCAAGTTCAGTGTTATGGGTGATCTTCAAACACAACACAATCACTCAGCATTAATACTCTTGTGTTAGGGCAAAAGAGTCCTAGACTCGGAGACCTCTTGAAAGGCAAAATCAGAACAATGGAAGACAGATTTCCTCCCTAGTTAATATGAAAATACTAGCTACACTATCCTAACTACCATAATAGAGGTTAACCTTGCTTTTAAATGTTATTTCTTTTCTATTCTTTCAGGTACAGTTTTAATTCCAGGAACCACTCAGCTGACCCAGAAAGACATTCTCTACAGACTACAATCTTCAAAAACAAAGTGCATCATTACTGACGATGTTTTGGCCCCAGCGGTAGATGCTGTGGCTGCCAAATGTGAAAATCTCCGCTCCAAACTAATTGTGTCTCAGCACTCCAGAGAAGGGTGGGGGAACCTCAAGGAGATGATGAAGTGAGTATGCTTGATTTTAGAAGAATGTCCTACAAAGAAAGGCAGTAATTTACTGTGAGGTAAATGAAAATGAAAGCAATAAGTAAGGAGAATAATCAATGATTATTATAGAACTAACAGTTGATAAGAAGGGGTCTGTTTGAGATTAAATAAACAAACAAACAAATAAATGAATGAATGAATGAATGAGTAAATAAATAAAAGCAGCCCTGGAGCTAGAGATTGGTGTATGAGAGGCTTATTAAGGAGTTTTCTGTGAAAGAAGGGGAGGATGTAGGATTGAGCAAAGGAAGAAATTAATTTTCTATGCATTACCTATGAAGCTCTCAGCTGATACACAGGAACTTCTGGGCTTTGGCTCCTTGGAGCTGTGACAATCTACAGTAGGCAAGCCTGATCTTGAACCCCCACAATGATCAGTCTTGGATGGGGGCTGTCCCTAGCAGACACACAACCTCGAAGGTGACTGCTCTCATCACACAGGTAAAAGAATGGAGATAGAGGTAGCTTTTACCTTAGGGCTGAATCCAAGTTACTGAATCATATGCCAAAGAGGCCCAAGAAGATGGGTTTTCAAGTCCTCCTCAGAGGTCAGTCATGCATAGGAACAGTGTTGATTGTCCTTCGCAGGTATGCTAGTGATAACCACACCTGTGTGAACACAAAACACAACGAGATAATGGCCATCTACTTCACCAGTGGGACAACTGGACCTCCTAAGATGATTGGACACTCACATAGCAGTTTCGGTTTAGGATTATCTGTCAATGGAAGGTATTTTCATGGAACTGAGGAGGGTATAGTATAAAAACTACAAAAAGAGTGATTTGTGGACTGGCCTTTTAAACATATTCTCCAAAAACTTAAGAGTTTTTTTTTGTAAATTTATATATTTAAATTTTTACATATATTTATATGCATGTAATTCTGACCAATTCAACAAAATCTACAACAGGGCTATTTATATTCCAGGTTCTGGCTGGATTTGATAGCCTCAGATGTGATGTGGAATACTTCAGACACAGGCTGGGCAAAGTCTGCATGGAGCAGTGTTTTTTCTCCATGGACCCAAGGAGCATGTGTGTTTGCACACTATTTGCCCCGTTTTGAGCCAACTTCCATCTTGCAAGTAAGGCAGAATAGAGGCTGCTTACGGTTGGAAATGTGTTAGCATTAGTGGTAGCACTGATGGGACTGACAACCAAAGCACATACAGATCGAGGTTTTGTTTGTTTGGTTTTTTGGTTTTTTTTTTGAGATTGGGAGTTTTAAGATATCTACATCTGCAAAGTCCACAGAGACAGAAAAAGATCTGAGTATGCTTACACAAAAATAAGCAGTTTTATGTTGTGCTGTACCTCCGGCAGATTAACACTTCAGTTGAGACAGTTTGCTTTTTCTAAACTGCAGACCCTCTCCAAGTTCCCCATCACCGTCTTCTGTTCTGCACCGACTGCCTATCGAATGCTTGTCCAGAATGACATACCTAGGTAAGACACGTTGGCAAACTGACATTCAGTCAGGGAAAAGGAAGTTAGAAAATGAAAGACTCATCTCTCCAAACCCACACATCTGAATAGTCAGTACAGGATTTAGTGTTTCCTTTCTTTTGTTTTATTTATTTATTTATTTACTCATTTATTTGAGACAGGGTTTCTCTGTGTACAACCCTGCTGTCCTGGACTCCCTTTGTAGACCAGGCTGGCCTTGAACTCACAGAGATCCACTTGCCTCTGCCTCCCGACTGCTGAGATTACAGCTGTGTGCCACCACATCTGGCTTCCTCCTTTGCTTTCTTGATGATAACCATTTTTCAGATGGTTATCTACAGAGCAGGCCCCCGTTAACGTGAAGAAAGGGAAGATTAGCCCATGTCCAGAGCTCTGAATGCAGTGGCTATGATTAAAAAAAAAAAAAAAAGGAGATGCTCCTTTTTGCAAATTCTCCCAGAGAACAGAAGTGAAAATGAATGCTTTAAATCTACTCTGATTCCATTTGAAATGCTTGATTATTGTTCTGAAAAGGAGATTCTGTTACTCTGCTCACAGTTCAGTATTTCGGTTCTCATGTGTTGATGCAAAGCATCTTGCTTCAAAGAGAGTAACACATACTTTATTCTGAGACAAATATAATTGACATGGATTCAGATGACCTTGAATGGCATGTTCCACTGTGGAAGTGATTACATAAACTTTCATAGTCACAGAACAAAAGCAAGGCATACATCAATGCATTTGTTCATACACTGGTGAGGGCAGCCTACAGGGGAGCCAGAAAGGATCTCTTCTGTAAGTTTCCAATGTTATAATAGTCTCAGTTTTAGAATTCATGAAGAGTGCCAAGGATACTGTTGGCCATCCATCCTTGACATTCCATTTCACCACACTCATGAAGTACTGTTGCTCAGCCTGTGAGATCTTCCACACAGATGTGGTATCTTGAGCGAACTTCAGTTCACAGTTGTGAGGTGATTTTTAACTGATTCAAAATGTCATTATAGAGCTGGGTGCAGTAATGCATTTAATCCCAGCACTTGGGAGGCAGAAGCTGAGTTCCTATCTATCTATCTATCTATCTATCTATCTATCTATCTATCTATCTATCATCTCTACTCATCTATCCATCCATAGACAGATGTGTGTGTGTGTGTGTGTGTGTGTGTGTGTGTGTGTGTGTGTGTGTGTGT
>CAJQZJ010001826.1:983722-1032016 GCA_907164525.1 Lophiomys imhausi | reverse complement strand
GGGTGTTAGATCCCCTGGAACTGGAGTTACAGACAGGTGTGGGAGCTGCCATGTGGATGATGAGAATTGAAACTGGATCCTCTGGAAGTGCAACCAATGCCCTTAATTGCTAAGCTATCTCTACAGCCCCTAATAACTAAAAATTTAAAATGTGTGCTTTCTATAAGCAATTTTATTTATTTATCAGCTTAACTGCATGTGAAAACAACGTGCTATGTAGACCAGGAAAGATCCTCCTGTCTGCTTCAATAGTGCTGGAACTGGCCTTGCCTATAGTAGGCAAGTGCTCTGTCACCCAGCACACTCCTGGCTCCTGGTTCCTAACCTCAGGTACTGTCAAGGAAGATACTTATGTTCATATTCTGCCATGAGACCAACATATACATTGAGTAAAACAAATTTGTGTAAAATACATAAAATAAAAATATAGACTGAAATAAGAAACAGTGATGGAGAGATGGCTCAGAGGTTAAGAGCACTGACTGCTCTTCCAGAAGACCTGGGTTCAGTTCCTGGGGTGTAAGTGGAGGAGCTCAGAATGTTCTGCAACCCCAACTCTACAGTATCTAGTGCCTTCTTCTGGCACCATGAGCACCAGGCCTATACATAGTACATATACATACATTGATAAAACTCATACACATTAAATAAAAACAGTAGATAAGTCCTTTAAAAAATAAAGGAAAGCAGGTTTACTGAGATGGCTAAGGCTTTAAATTCCTTGGCTTGCACAGCTCTAGAATCTGACATAGGACGAAGGTCACTGTTAGGCTTGGGCTTATGCAGTCATGAAAATGTTCTTCACTGTTGTCTGGTAAATATACATACAGGGCTACCCGTCACTTGCAGTATAACAAGACTGAGTAAAGAAACGTCATTTAAATAAGCAGATGTTGCTAGTGGCTCCTACATGGACTGGGCCAGCCACAGACACTGCTCAAAAAAGAGATTTTGCATAAAATTTCAGGGAAACTTAGCTCAAATGATTCTTTTTTCAAAATTACATTTATTTGCTCTCTCTCTCTCTGTGTATGGTTGTGCCATGGTGCTCATGTAGAGGTCAGTGGAAAACTTTTGGGAGGTGGCTCTTGCCTTCTACCATGTGAGTCCCAGGTATCAAACTCAGATGGCAGACTTGGAAACAAGTGCCTTTCCTCCCTGTGCCATTTCTCTGGGCCAATATGATGGGTTTATGGGTTTAAAAAATACCAAAGCAAAGCAAATAAAAGCAAACACCCTAAATCTTTGTACTTTGCTCCTTCACTTGAGATATCATTTTTGATGGCTTCCTATGTGCCAAATATTATTCTAAGCCTTATATTCAGGCTAGCTGCTCAAATCCTTGCTTCTTTTATAGAGAAAGAAGCTGAAGAATAGAGAGAAAAGTCTTAGTTTATCAAGATCACACAACAAATTCCTTTGGGTCCAGGCTGTCTGACTTTAATGTTCATATTCTTTTGTTTTGTTTTGTTATTTTGGTCTTTGGCTTTTTTTGAGACAGGGTTTCACTCTGTAGCTCTGACTGCCCTAGAACTCACTATGTAGACCAGGCTGGCCTTAAACTCAGAGTTCTGGCTGCTTCTCCAAGTACTGGAATTTAGAGATGTGTACTGCTACCACCTATATCAGCGTTCATACTCTTAACCACAACGTTTCAGTGTTTTTAGATCAGTTGGTATTTTCTATGATGGCTTATAGGAGGATAAAGTACCTGTTATCAAGGCTATAAAAGTTAACATGTGAATCGATGTCTATAAACAGTCTTAATTTCCTCAATTCATAAAAACGTCCATAAAGTTTCAAAAATAAACTAATAAAAAATAAATGGTATAAAATTCTACCCAGAACAAACACATGCACAACTGCGTAACTTCCTGACTGATGTTGTCAACACATTAATTAGGAATATTCAAGGTTTTTTTTTAAGGAAATTGGTTATAAAGTGTTAAAAACTGCCCCATCAAACAATTTTCAATGTGAAAAAAAATTTAGTTTTAAGTTGTCAATTCTTACCAAATAGCTTTTCTAAGTGACTGTTTCAAACACTTTCTGATTAAACTTTCTCAGATTAAGGAGGGCAAAAAATATATTTAAAAGGTTTCAGTTTCCTAAGTACAAGCTACTTAATCATAAAAGAGTTGAAAGGGCCTCACTGGACTCTAGCCCATGTTAGGAACCTGGATTTGGTCTCAAATACTGATTGCCTCAGCCAGAGTTATTATGCATCTAAAGGAAGCAGTGAGTGGTAGTGCTGGCAGTGCCTAGGAAAGAATAAAATAGACAGGATCCCACCAAAACTTCTTCCTTCTCCATTAAAGGTCCTCAGACTCTAGGTAAATTTCCCAAAAAAAGTTCTGGGGAGGACTAACTTTAGGGAAGAGCATTTGTGGGCATAACAACAGCCATCATCTTTCTACTCTTGCTTCTTAGTCATGCAAGTGGGTCAGAACAATAGCAAAGTGGCTAATGGTATCACTGCAGCCTTGTATAAAGAATGCACGAAAGGGCCCCATGTACAACATGGTGCTCAGAGGTAGAGTGTTGAGTATGCATAAGTCTCTGGGTTCAAGAATTACTGGGGAGAAAAAAAAGGCAATTGTAGAAGTGTAATCCCAGTATGTGGGAAGTTGAGATAGGAGAACCACTGTGAGTTCAGGCCAGCCTGATATACATAACAAGACTGTCTGAAAAAAAGAAACCCAAATAGAATACGAAGTCTGAGTGAGTTGTTCCCTTCAATAAGGGCTGGGCTGGGTAGAGATGAGCAGGGCCTAGAAGCTGGGTTGTTATTCAAGAGGTTGTACTTAGTGTGCTGCCGTGTTTGTAATGGGAAGCCAAGGATAGAGGTAATCAGACTCAGATCAGAACACACATTTCAAAATGTAGTCAGAGCAGGGGTTCAAGGGTGATCCTGAGCAAAGCAGGCTATACCTGCTCTGGTAGTGAGAACAGACTGAGATACAGACGACACAGGTGGATTAGGAGCATGAGCACAAAGCAGGGACTAAACTACACCATCCCCCTCTCACACCCACGGTTCACTCCACAAGGTGGATTCCCAGTGAGAGAAAGCAGACAAAACATACCAAGGCTTCGAATGGATAACTCATCTGATGTTTTACACATTTACTTTAGGTAGTAAAGGCTTTTATTGTTCTCAATCCTGATTACAAGACCCATGATCAAGAACAACTGAAAAAGGAGATTCAGGAGCATGTGAAAAAGACTACAGCACCTTACAAATACCCCAGAAAGGTAGGTGTCCTTCTTACAACCAGTATTTGTTCAGTAGTTTTGCAAATTTTTAGGCTATTTGTTTTTTCCTTTAAATGAACTTTCTCCTTAAATATGCTACACAAGAAGTTCTAAATGGAACTAGTGACAATAGATAATCAAAAATTTTGAGGTTAAACTGAAGCCCCTAACATAATTCAGTCAATTAGCTCCTAATACTAAATGTGAACAAAAACAAAAAGCAAACCTCAACTATCCTCTCACCTAGAATTCAAAGCAGAGCTATTATACAATTGGCATGAGGTGAAGTTTACAAGTGCTGAACTAACTTCTTCCCTCCCCTTAATACCAACAGGTAGAATTTATTGAAGAGCTGCCAAAGACTGTCAGTGGGAAAGTCAAAAGAAATGAACTGAGGAAAAAAGAATGGAAAACAATTTAAACTCATTGCACTATTCATCTGCTTATCTACAATGTTTACAAGTCTGTAAGAACCACAGGTTTATATGGGCAGACTGCTCTCAAACTGATTTAAAGTATTCTGTAGTTATGACATCAGAGGCCGAATTCTGAAATCAAATAGTCAGTGAATCCTTCTGCATTTGTGTCAATGTTCCTGTAATTTAGTAACATTAAAAAGTCATCAGTTACTGAGGTGTTTTAAGATCTGTTTTAGGAACAGCATCTAAATCAAATCTCTGCCCCACTGGTTTTCAAAACTTAACTGAACAATTCTAATATGTTAATATACAAATCAGAACAAATCTTCAAGCTTTGAAAAAAACCTAATTTGTTTTTAGAAAATGGTCATAATTGTGAAATATTTACCTAACAGTTGAGTAAGAATTTTATTAATCATATTTCAAGTAATTTATAAATAATTTGAAATTTGTTTCAAGCTTTATCTATAAGAGACAGCTGTCATGTTCTATGGCTACTTATTAAATTTAACCTAATAAATATGGTCTATAAAATATTTTTCCTTGTGGTCCTTTAAGACAGTTTGATAAATTCAGCAAATGTTAATACATATAGTTACGTGACATTATCCAAATACTCATACTTGGGAATTTAAGGAACGAGGATTCCTACATGAACAGACAACAGACAGTAGACAGACAACTCTACTGGGCAAGAGTGCAATTCATGGAGTCCACTTTTCCTTCTGTTTGTATGAACTGCTCAGTGTAGCTGGAGTGCTCAGACATGCTGAGACTGTGTAACTTGACCTGATACTGTGATCATTCGTGCAGAAAAGTCACAGAAGGCTTATACTGAAGTAAAAGATAGTTTAAAAGAGCATTTATCAATTTCTCATTGAAGGTCTGAGTCGTAAAGAATTTTGAATAGGAAAACTTAAATTTTTGTCATGAATGTGAATTACTTCTGGAGAGCTGAAAGTGAGTCCTTCTGAGGAATGAGATCGAGTTTTGCTACTGGCTCTCTCCTTTTGCAGTGTTTGTTCCCATTTAAAATAACCACAGCATTTTCTGTCTTCTTGGTATTTCCCAACAGGGCAACAGTAGAAGGCTTTCCCATGGTTTGGCCCATTATTAGAAACAATAAGCCGCTTAGATCTTCTGCCACACTTGCATAAGGGGGGTGTCATCTTTCCAGTCTTCCAAGGCTCTTGTAGATTAACTGTGGATGTTAATATGGAGGGGGAAAATTTGCAGGAAGAGGTTCCTGGGGAGCAAGTAGATGATGTCGATTTTTCTTCATGAATAGTGAAAGACTGCTTTTTTGCTCGTAGGAACCCTGGGGGACTAGATGAATTTCTTTTAGTACCACCTAAAAGAAGAGGTTGTTTCCTCAAAACTGAAGGATGTGATATACTAGCATTAGCACTGTTAAAGGGAAGTGGTTTGCATTCGGGTAATTTAAAAGCAGAAGCATCTGAACCTGGATGTTTGGCCCCTTTTACATTATAGACTATACTATGGGGACTCTTATACACAACAGACTTAGATGTCTCAGGGTTTTGAGGAGTTTCCTCAAAGTCTTCAAAGTTTTCATAACTAAGGATTTCTGATTCTTTTAAAACCATTGATCTCTCTCCAGAATTAAATGAAGAATCTGCATTTGTGTCACTAATAGGAGGCCTACAATCTGTATCTTGCTCAGCCTGAGACGCTGGCAGTAAAACTACATCTTCCCATTTAGCCAAAATAGGTAAAGAGTCAAAAGCACGACCCATTTCTATATCAGAAACAAGATTAACAGAGGGAATAGTTGTAGATACAAGTACCAAGTTTGGGTTGTCACTCGGAGCAAGCTGATCATATTTTCTTGGCTTCTGCATAAAGAGAGGTGGATTCAAGGTGGGAGAACACAATTGTCCAATAGATGTTGAGGGCTTAGTAGTGAAAAGAGAAGAGCAACGTCTGATGTTGTGAAGATCAGCTTTCGTGTTGCCCTTTAGTTGTAATGAGTCCTTGATAGAGGACTTCACACAACCTGAATTCAATTGAGCATCTTCCTGAGTATTGACTGCACTTTTGGGCTCCTTTTGATATATGCTGGGAACCTGGATGCTAGTGTTGCAGGCCGATGCTTCTTCAACTTGATCTGTACCCAAATTTCTGGCCAGAATCTTCGGATTCTTCTTACTGAAAACCTATGATTCCACACAAATCCACTGCTTTAGGAACTGCATTTATAATTTCTTCAGTAGACATTATATGAGAAAAAAAGGAAAAATGCCATTGGTGTATAAATGACTATACACATGAAATCAGCACTTTCATGAACCTATGACTACTCCCCTAGAACTCAAAATGACAGAATAAATAGGCAAGACACCACTAACCTTGTTCAAGGACCTGGTAATTTTCATTAGACAACCATCCCTGATCATTTTCCAAGCAAGAAGAGCAGTGTTCCGAGAATCATCTAAGCCTGAGGAAATAAAAGTATCAAACATGGAGTGGTGTGTTAGTAACATAAAGAAATAACAGGAAAAAAAAAAGCCATTTAAACAGAAATTGGAGCATATTGTTAATTTTGTGACCACCTGCTGATTTTCATCATCATAAATTGGTCTGTGAAAAATTCTGACCCCATTGCCAATAAATGATAAAGTTGTTCTATTTACACAGGTGAAAATTTGTTAGACAGCTTCCAAAAATGTGACCAGCATTACGTACAGACCGTTACTTATGAAAAAAAGTCATGTTCTGTTTTTTTCATCAGACCATCATATTATCTGGGCATTTTTGTTGCTATTTTCATTATTATGTATTTTTAAACCAACTAGAACCACTAGATAGTGGTCTTTATCTAAAGTCAAGAAACTGATAATTCAAAAATCAGAAATAATTTGAGTTATATAGGTTAAGAATATTTTTTAGGCTGAAAGGTATGAATAATGACACTACCCTGTAAATGAAACTAATATGAAAAATTTTACAAAACTGAAATGATTTATATAATGGAACGATTATCAGTTTATACGAACCAGAATGTTCTCGTCCTGAAAATTCTATTCCCACTTCCTGCAAGGCACCACTTAGTCCTTTGGGTTTTCTCTTATAAAATAGCTAATCAAATAAAAAAAAAACATTTTTAAAAATACAATGACTATTATAGATGCTATGAAGTTATTTTCCTAACTGTTAATTCTATCAGATTTGGAAATTATTATTGCTGTGCTGTCTCAAATATTTTAAGATACATGTTTAGGGGAACATTCCAAAAGAAAAATACCTTCTCTGTAGAAATTCACACCAATGAGATAAAATGCAACCACCTTTCAACAGAACAAAGTGAACATGCTCCCGTCTGTGATCCCTACCTTGTAAGTTGCTCTGAGATCAATCCAAGAATTTAAGAACACAGGTTTTAACAGCTGCTTTCTTTTACACTCATACTCTAGGCAAATGCCCAAGTCCCAATCTGCATTATGAATATTAAAATAAAAGTCAGGGATGTCAGTGTTTTTCCATTTACAAATAAAATATACAAAACGAGATACAGTACAACAGTAAGATTTAATTGTTGTGCTAATAATACCTAATGCTCACGTTTTATATTATCTTACATCTTATATAACTTACCACTATAAGAAGTTATGCTGATGACTGTTTCAGAGTAACATCTTCTCTGTGTGTATCTACATATGTGTGGGTGTGCATGTATGCTGGTGTGAGCGGGTGGGTGTGCAGGTCAGAGGTCAGCCACAGAATGCACTACTCAAGTGCTACCCATCTTATTTTGAGATACGGTTTCTTATTTAGCCTAGAGAATCATGATTTTAAAAATATGAACAGATTTGCTTCTCTTGGTTAGTATCTGTGTAGCCCTTGATTTTTGTTGGTCAATGAGGTCAACAAGCATAATTCTAGGTTAACAAGAATAAAACTAGAAAGGACTAAATAGTGGCAATGCTACCCTTTTTTAATGAGTGAGGCTTATGTATGTATGTGGGTGCAGGGGTGTGTGCACATGCATGTATTCAAGAAGCCTAGGACTTGTTGCTTTAGCTAGTTTGGCTAGCCAGCTTGCTCTTGAGATTCTTTGTCTCCATCTAGTGTATTTGGGGTACAGTCACACTGCTATGCCCATGTGGCTTTTGCATGGGTCGTGAGGATCCCAACTCTGGTCCTCACGATTGTACAACAAGCATTGTATCTGCTGAGCCACCTCTTCCACCTCAATGCTATCCAGTGTGAGTCACAGGCATAACCCACGTTTTTACCTGACCAAGTAACAAAAGCACACAGTTTCACTTCAGAAGAAGTAGGAGGCGCTGAATCCCCAGTAGCAAAACTGATTTTCTTCTGCTGTTGAATCTTATGAATCCATTTACAGAACTGAGATAAGCAGATCTTCAGAGGGACTCCTTCATCAACTTGAACCTGATTAGAGAGCCACAAGATCTGAACTCAACCAATGAGTTCCTGAGCCACTGAGAATTTATTACAACTCTGCACTGTGTGTGTGGGTGGGTGGGTGGGGGCAATGACAAAGAGGTGGCTCTGATTGACTAAGTTTCTCTAGTAAAAAGATGTTAACATATAAAGGCAAGAAGTACCACAGACTTGAATTCACCACGGAAAGAGAAACTAGGCTAGTAACTCTACAGTTTCATAGAAGTATAATCTTTAAGTCTAATCTCACAGAAATGAAAAGACAGTGGGTGACCTTGGTTCTGTAAAATAAACGCTCTCTGGAGCTCCAATCTTGGGCTTCACACAACCTAGGTATGCACCCTCACGCCGAGCTATAGCCCCAGACCTTTATGCTTATAGCATTATTCTAATTTTTTTTCCAGATTTCAGTGGACTCATGGAGGGGACATAATTTCTCTTAAGATTGAATAAATTTAATTCTAAATGCTAGTTAGCTTTTATTTTGGAAACTGATTTCTAAGCTTCAAAAATTTGCATCATACCTGTTTTATCCCTGTCAGTTCCGTGCAAAATTCCGAAAGAACTGGACGTTCCTGAGGCTGAACATAAGCATGAAACTCAGATTCAATCTCTCCAGTTGCTGTGCTCAACAAAACTGCTGGGAATTCAACTGAATGGAAGAAACAGATTAATACTTAAATCTATTTTTATTTACTTACTTATTTTGATGCAGAGTCTCATTATATAGTCCTGGCTGGCCTGAAAATCTATATAGACCAGCAGTTCTTAACCTGTGGGTCACAAGACCCTTTCACAGCCATTGTATGTCAAATTCCTGCATATCAGATACACTGTGATTCATAATGATTACGAATAATTACATTATGATTCATAACAGTTGCAAAGTTAGAGTTATGAAGTAGCAACAGAAATAATTTTATGGTTGGGGATCATCAAAACATGAGGAATTGTATTAAAGCGTCGTAGGATTAGGAAGGTTGAGAACCACTGATACAGACCAAGCTGGCTTCACACTCATAGAGATCTGCCTGTCTCTGACTCCTGAATGCTGGGACCAAGGTTGTATATCACCACACCCAGCCTGAATATATAAATCATACACTGCTTTCATAACAGCATTATTAGACCATCAATTCCAGTAAAAGCTTATTAGAATGACCAAAACAGTGAGAAATGAAGTTATAAAAGCTGTGCCAAGGAATAAGTCAAAATATCAAAGTTATGTGTCCATTTAGTTTTACAATTAATATGAAGACTACATAAGAGTTAAAACACACTCTTAATTGCCAAGCCATTTTTCTTTCAATTTGTATCCAAGTAAAGTTTTAAATATATCTTAAAACAACTAGCTACTTTGCATAATCACATTCGGGTATTTGGTATATATATATATATATATTAGGTAAGATAGTTTTTTATATTACACCTCCAGTTTACCTGTTTTCTTATTGGTTGGTTCATATCTAGAAACTTAAGAAGACTCATGGAGCACTAGTTTTGGCCACTGGGAGTTCAAACTTACTTATTTCAGGGCTGTTGTGGCACTTCCCATCATTCCAGCATGTAGACTCAAAATCAACGACAATTAAGTAGTCATACAACTGTTCTGCAAAAGACCAGCGTGCTCTTAAGCTGTCAATGTTCCAAGCCCAAGGCTTCAAAATATAAACAAAACATGGTACTTACTGAATCTGTTTCTTTCTGGATTCCCACTTGCTGGTGTAACTGACTTTCTCCTAATTAATCCAAGCCGCCTAAAAATGCAAAACCCAGTAAGATCCATAAACTCATTATACTCCAGTAAGAATATGCTATCAAACTAACAGCACTGAACAAATGGCAAAATCTTCATTACTGTACTATATAATTGGAGTTGGGTGTAGGGGCACACACTTCTAAGCTCAGCACTTAGCAGATCAAGGCAGAATTGAATTTAAGCATAGCTTGGAGTACTTAGCAAGACCCAGTCTCAAACACCAGTTGTGTACTGACTGAAGGAAAATAGGACTAGACTTTAAAAGCCCTGTGTTCGAGCACTAACTGCCATCCTCTCTTGAGTTTAGTGTCCATAGTACTTGAATGGGCTTTAAGTGACTATTCACAAACACTAATTTTACCTGCTCTCGTTTTATAGCAGTACTGAGGAACTCAAATGACTGTAGAGATGCACTAAAAACCTTTAGCTCTATTAGTAGTTTTCAAGCCCTTGCTATATTCTAAGATGACACCTGTTCCTAAACTCTTAAAACTCTAGGGGAGGAAGTAAGATAACCAGAATACTACTGGAAGGCAATCTATGATAAAAGACCTCCTCCCCTAATAGCAATACCGTGGAGTCCAAAGAAGGGAAAGGGGTTAACCATGGTCGCAAATGCAGCTGAGACAAAAATTTGTTGAGTACAACTTTAAGTAGGCAGATACCTGGAGTAGTTATTTTGTCTTTCTGAAAAGACAAAATATGAGGGCAGTGTAAAGATTTGGAATTAAAGCTAAAATTTGCTAGTTACCCCACCAGCAAATATTAAACTAGGGTGGTAACATCTTTTAAACAATTCTAGGAGGTAGATATGTCTGTAACTCATATTTTATGCATGAGAAAAGAAGGTAATTTGCTAGAGATGGCTATGTCAACTTGTGTTATGATCCTGAAACCCATTAATATATCATATAGGTTTTTGTTTGTTTTGTATTTGGTTTTGTTGTTATTTTGAGACAGTCTCTCTAAGCAGACCCAGCCTGCCCCAACATCTCCACGTGGACTAGGCTGGCCTAGACCTTGCTTCGCATGTATTGCAGGCATGAGGCATGCATGCTCCACTTTGTCTGGCATGGTCACACTGCGTCCACAAATCTCAAATGTGCCCTGTGTGTTCAAAAATCTAGTCCGTAGTAATTCTTACAATAAAATTGGACTAGGCAGCTCACTTAGACGCAATTCATGCAGTGGCACCTGACCGAGAACAACGTGCCCTGCGCTGTCACGTTACAGGCGTTTTCTAGGGACGAACATGAACAGACCCCGATACAGCACGCCACCCAGAGAGAGGACCTGGGATTTCTCAGGCTTCTCTAACTTGGCGCGGACCGCGGCTCGGGGCCGATTCCGAGATTCTACAGGAGCCTTTCAGAGCCAGACAAAAGGGCTGCGGATGACCGCTGCCAACCCTGCAGGGAAACCCCCAGCATACCGCGCAAGCAGCTTGGTCGCCATTCCCGCCGTGCGAGCCCTACGAGCCCTACGAGTCCAACGGCCGGAAGTTGGCAGCCCCCACTTCCGGTCTGTTTAAACGCCGGCGCGGCTGGGGAAGCTGGAGCCTGGAGAGCGGCAGCGGCTGCCGTCAGCGATCCGTGAGGCGTTGCCCGGGGCGGTTCGGGACCCGGGGGGCCGTGGGCAGAGGCTTGAGGAGTGGGAGCCCCTCGCTCCGCCCCCGACGCGCCTCAAGGTGCGCTTAGAACTCCGCGGCGCCTTCGGGTAGGGCGGCACGGACTTCTTAGTTCGCACTGAGGGAAAAGTCGTAGGCTCGCTTTTCGGCGAAGGCAAAGCGTTTGTAAACTGGTTTGAGCTGCTTCTAGGGAAAAAAATTAACCGTCGCGGCCCTCCAGCGCTTCGCGGGAGAGGCCCGGGCAAGGTTTCCAGGTCACTGCGGGGTCCTCAGCTCCAGCTAATCTTTGCCCTGTGAATTCCTCAGCTCCAGCTGATCTTTCCCCTGCAGCCTGATGGAGTCTGAGATGGAGACGAACCCCAGGAAGAGGAAGGAGGCTCTGAACTCGGCCTTGGTGACAGAGTTGGATAGACCTCAGAGGGATAATGAGGACACTCAGCCTCAAGCCAAGGTGAGCAAAGGATCTCAGCCCGAAGTCATTTATGGCTCTGAGTCACTTGCCCCAGCACCTGAAGGGTCCCTGGAAGGATGAGGGATCACCCCCTGCCCTCATTGAACCCTGCTCTCTCATCTGTAAAATGGGGATAACACGTACACCACCTATCCCAGGGCTCTCAATTTAAAACTGACTTAGTGTCTGGTACACATAATTTTCATTTAACATATCTTTGTTAAGATCCGTGTAACAGAAAATCAGGAATATCCTTGTACAGCTAAACACAATTCTCTGCTTTCATACAGTATTTATGAGGAAGTAATATATGGTCATTTTAATGGAAAATTTATCCTGAGGAAAAGATTAGATGGATAAATAATGATATCAATAATAAGAATGTTCGTCTTAATATTTGTATTTTTAAAATGTTTCAACAAAAGAGAATTCTTAATATAGAAAATGTATACATTTAAAAATGTATTTAGCCTGAACTTTTTTTCATGTTAAAATTGGTGTTATATAACTGATAGGGGAAAACAGACTAGGGTGGGGATGGTTACAAGGCAAAATGGATGTTTGTAAAGTCCCTTGGAGGAAGTACAGTACAGACATGAAAAGAGCTTGGTCTTTGAAGTCTAAAATCCAGTTGTGGTTCTGTAACCTATTTCTTTGTTTCTATGTGGTAAAATGGGAATAACGGTAGTCTCAATTCAAAAGTTATAAGAATTAAATGATTTAGTACAAATAAAAACTTTATTTATCTAGGAGCGGGCATTGTGGCCCAATAGTAGAGCACTTGCTTTACATGTGCCCTGAATTCAGCCCTAATACAGCCACTCAAAAAAGTGGTTAATAGTAAATATTCAGCCTTAGCTTAAGGCCCTTACGTAAGTTAGGGTTTCTATTACTGTGATAAAACACCATGATCCTATGACCAAAAGCAACTTAGAGAGGAAAGGCTTTATTTCAGTTCTCATGTTCAGATCACAATTCTTCTTTAACTAAGGGAAGTTGTGGCAGGAAATCAGGACAAGAACCAGGAGGCAGGAACTGATGCAGAAGCCAGGAAAAAGTGCTGCTTATTGTCTTATTTCTCAGGACTTGCTCAGCCTGCTTCCTTACACCATCCAGGACCACCTGCCAGGGACCACCACCCACAATGAGATGGGCCTCCTACATGAATCATCAATTGAGAAAATGGCCACAGGCTTGCCTAGAGGCCAGTCCTATTTTCTCAGTTAAAATTTTTTTCTTTCCAGATGACTAGCTTGTGTCAAGTTGATATACAACTAGCCAGCACAGCCATGAAGAAATTAGCAGTAATATCTGATGTTTATTAAGTACGTAAGGTGTGTTGGTGGCTAGCACTGATATATTGCACCAGCAATCTCTCTCAATAATCTCATAAAGTAGAATTATAGTTACTCTACAAATAAGGCAACTGTATCTTAGAATGGTTAAGGAACTTGTTCAAGATATTTGAAGTCAGGTAGTATGATGCTTGAACTCCTACCCATAATATTCTGCTGTTTCCCAGAAAAAAATGAAAGTAATTATCTCTGAGGTGTATAGGTATTTATTTCACCTTTTTCTATTATCTGAATCTTTTATAATAAGCAAAAGCCACCTTAAAAATCAGGCATAAGTATAAAACCTTTAAAATTTTTAATGGAAAAATACTTAAACCTGTTTATAAAATTTGGCCTATTAGATAAACAAATAACGCTAATAATAAATTGTCCAAATTAACTACAGCTTTGGTTTTAGTTAGGTGTACCCCATTTGGAAAAGCATTTATCATACGTACATCATCTGCTTATAAAATAAGTATTTGACAAAACCTTTTTTTTTTTTTTTTTTTTTTGGTTTTTCGAGACAGGGTTTCTCTGAATATCTCTGGCTGTCCTGGACTCACTTTGTAGACCAGGCTGGCCTCGAACTCACAAAGATCCGCCTGCCTCTGCCTCCCAAGTGCTGGGATTAAAGGCGTGTGCCACCACTGCCCGGCGACAAAACCTTTTTAAAGGAAGCAAGGAGCTTCCTTAAATTTTCTGTTGCCATAGGATAATTCTGATTCTGATAGGTTAGATGACACTGATCTGTGATTTGGTTACTTTGTTCCCATTGTAACTGTCATAGCTTACAATATGGAATATTGGGTTCAGGCAAACCATACTGTATAGTTTGGCCTCAGAGTTTAAAGAAACCATTACCAAAACTCTTAACCGGTGTTTCTCAATCTGTGGGGTGCAATCCCTTTGGGACCCTTTCACTGGGGTTACCTAAGACTATCTGCGTATTACATTATTTTTATTTTACGATTCATAACAGTAGCAAAATTACAGTTATGAAGTAGCAATGAAAATAATTCCATGGTTGGGGGTCACCACAACATGAGGAACTGTATTAAAGTTTGCAGCATTAGGAAGATTGAGAACCACTGCTGTAAACCCCAAGGCAAATACACTCTTGCTCCTGTGTATTTATAATAGCACTAGCCCATGCAGTATTAGAATTACCTGTCATACTTTCTCCTAATGGAAGAGAGTTCTTGAAAGCATGCATTATATTTTAATTATCCTACTGTTAGCATACAACCATGCATAATACACAAACTGTACCAATGTTCATAAAATATTCTAATAATAACATCATGGCACAAAGTAGTTGCTTTAGACATTTATTTTCAATAATTAGAACAGTCTTTGTGCTTTTGTGTATGGTAACACAATCAAAAACTGAATAATTACTATTTTGCTATTTGTGACCATTATGGTTTGCTGTATTCTAATTTGTCTTTGCAGAAAGCTCGCTTATCTACCATTTTATTTGCTGAAAATTGTGAGGTAACCCATAGACAACTGTCTGAGTTGCTGAAGTATGCAGTTCTGGGTAAATCCACTGTTCCTAAACCAAGGTATGAGATAAACTATGCATAGACCAGAGGCTTCAAACTGGTTTCTAGAGGCCTATAAGTAGCTTGTTGACATTTGTTAACATATCCATAATGTATCCATTTTTTAAAAAAATAAGTAATAGCTATCAATAGTTACTTGGGAATTTCTGTATAAAAATATGGAAACCATCTACCTGTTTTCCCACCAGTCAACATCTTAGTCAAAGCTATAAGTAGCGGTCTTTAGATAAGGGTGTATATACCCTACTCTCCACTTGGTGTTCTTACTGTATTCATTATATCTGTACTGTAGTTTGCTTCTCCTGATGTGGAATTGATAGAAATCACATAATGCTATCTTAATAATTCTATTTAGTCTTTTACTTCTCTTATACATAAAGAACAGAGATGATACTTGAATGCTTTCAGTGATATTAATGATATATGAAAATTATATTTTCTATGTCTGTGTTAGCTAGGGTTTCTATTGCTGAGATGAAAAACCATGACTAAAGAAACTTGGAGAAGAAAGGACTTATTTGGCTTATGCTTCCTCATAGTCCATCACTGAAGAAAGTCAGGATGGGAACTCAAACAGGCCAGGAACCTGGAGGCAGGAGCTGATGCAAAGGCCATGGAGAAGTGTTGCTTACTGGCTTGCTTATTATGCCTTGCTCAGCTGCTATCTTATAGAACCCACCAGCCCAGGGATGGCTTCACCCACAATGGGCTAGGCCCTCCTCCATCAATCACTAATTAAGAAAATGTTCTACCGCTGGATCTTATGGAAGCATTTTCTCACTGAAGTTCCCTCCTTTCAGATGATTCTAGGTTGTGTAAAGTTGGCATAAAACTATCCAGCACAATATGCATCAGAGAGATTTTTAAATGCACACATTTCCCTGAGGCAGGTTGCTATAAATTGTCTAGATTTCTTGGACATCTTCTTTGTCAAGAAATATTGCTGTCTGATGGGGCATAGTGGCACACACATTAAATCGCATCGCTCAAGAGACTGAGGCAAACAAATTTCTGTGAGTTTGAGGCCAGCCTGGACTACATAGTGAGTCCCAGGATAGCCAGGGCTATGTAGCAAGACCCAGTCTTAAAAAACAAACAACAGAAAGAAAGAACAGAAGAAAGAAAGAAAGCCTGCCGAAGTCATCCCTCATTTGATGTGCCAGCTTAGGAGGGGTTATAGAATATGTTGGAGATAAAACTTTGTAAAATGAGCTCACAGTTCTAATTTAAATAAATTTCAGGTGGAAGTAGAAAATCAACTTCCATAAGTAGTCCTTTAACTTCCATCTTTCCACACACATAAAATAAGTGCAAAGTTTTAAATAAATGTTAATAGGACAATGGATTTATTAATAAATGCATTGCATTTCACTTGACATTTGATTTGGATATAACAATTATCACAAAGATTTGTATTTGTGTTCTTTGAAGGAAGGACTGTCTTCCAGCTACATTTAGAGTTAATGGTTGGTGAGACGTTTCATTAGTTGTCAATCACTTTTTCATACTTGTCTTCTGTGTGCCTGCAACTGTCTGAGAGTATCATCTTAGCTGTGTGTTGGTTTGATTTTTTTCAACAGCTGGTGCCAGCTTTTACACCAAAACCACCTAAACAACGTGGTGGTTTTTATTCTGAAGGGAATGAGTCAGCTACACTTCTACAGGTTCTATTTGGAGTTCAGATTTCTCCGAAAGACATTCAGACATGTAAGATAAGACATTTTTGTACTAGGGGCTAAGTTAGAGCCTTGTATCCTGAGGCCAAGGCATCAATCTGAGAACATATTTTTCAACAACTTAGTTAAACAACAGGAAAGATATACTTAGGAAAGCACTAAGAGCCCTGCTTAAATTAGTCAGTCATTTTCTTTGCTCATCCATCAAAATGGTTATTCTCCAATTATAGTATATAACTTCTAGGTTGATTCTATTTTATTTGTAATATAGAATTTTTATAAATTGCAAAATACACCTAAAATCTGTTTTGCACCTCTCTTAAATCATAATGTTGGGCATGGTGGTGCATAAATGTAATTGTAACACTTGGAAGACTGATGAAGAAGGATTTTAATCTAGCATGGGTGCAAGACTCTGCTTTGAATTTGAATCCAGCATGGGCTATATAGGAAGACTACTTAAAAACAAAAAGAAAAAAAAAAATCTAAGAAAATTTTTAAAAATTGGGTGCCATTAGAATTCTACCTGGAGCTTAGTAGCACCTGCCCTCTAGAATAGATGTAAGTGCTCTTTTGTCTCATAGCCTGCTCTATTGCCCCCTGGTCTATGTTCCTGAAGTTATTTGAGTCCTTGAGTGACCCCTAATCTACCTTGGTCTTGATTCTCTTTTTTTGCTTCCATTTTATTGAGTACTTTTTAATATGCCTAGCCCTGTATTAATCATGTTATGTTTGTGATCTTTAATGACCACAGTTCTCCTATAAGAGGGAATTTAGTTTATTTTTAAGAAAGTGATAACTGACCAAAGTTAATAGCTAATAAATTGTAGAATTGGATTTTTAGCCCAAATGGAGCCTGCAACTGGAGCTTTCAACCTATTCTCCCTATTATATCATCTGTCCTGACTACCTAGTATGCTATCCAGTGAATAAAGAAATATAAGTCCCTCTGAAGACACTTAAGTTATAAATTTCTCTAATGTTGACCTTTCTAAAATGTAGAGTGAAAGGAAAACTTTCCAGGTGTGAGTTTACAGTAGATGTGGCTTCTTTTACTTCCTTGCTCTCTTTTGTGCTAAGGAAATAGTTCTCATTTACAGTACAAGCAGTTAAAGCCTAGACTTTTATGAAGGTCTGAATCAACAATGAAAGTATAGGCTTTTGAGAGTATTTTGTCTGTTTTTAAGCATTTTTGAAAAATACCTAATAATATTTTTCAGAAATTCAGCTTGCCTCCTCCGACTTCTACTTTTCTATTTGATATCATTGGACTGCAAAAGAAAAAATCAGCTAGAGGTTTTTCTAGGACTATTGAAGGTATGACTTTAATTTTTTTTTTGGTGTCTGTAAAAAGATGTCATGGATGTGATGAATCTTACTCTTGTAAGTGGCAGTAACAACAACAAAATCCTCAATTCTGATTAACTTAAACAAAAAAGTGCGCGTTTCTTTTTTTTTTTTTTTTTTAATTTTAAAGTAGGCAAGTATCCAGAGAGGTTAGACATTAGGAACCATTGGTTCATGCCTCAGAAACTGGTCAAGTTGGGTAGCTAATGATACCGGATATCACTAACATTGAACTCACCATTACTGTGAACAATTGCTCTTGAAAGTCACTGGATTTTTGTACCTACAGGTACACATGTGGGAAGGAAAATCTTACCTTTGACTAATGTAAGGGACGTGGATATTACTCATATTGAAGAAATGATAGGGATTTAGTTGGTCCTAGTGCTGCTATGCCTGTGAACTGTGAACTGCAGGTACAGCAGTTAGAGCTTAACGATACATCCACGAAAGCAGTAATGTCCTGAGACATAATTTTAATGTCATAAATATTTAATGACATAAAATAAGGAATTTTAGAAAGAATGTGGGTGATAGAATAGGAATTATCAAAATTTAGACACAGTAAAGGTAAATATTGCCCTAATTGCACTGAGGTGATATATAAAGGTAAAACTAATCAGGCTGTTCCCTCCTACCTTCTTCTTTAGAACTGTGTTTTCTAGTGTCCTTTGTCTTGGTGTGTTATCTTCTAATTTTGCTACATTTCTGTTGTTCTCCTCTCCTTCCAATAGATGCCTATATCATATCTACAGCTGTTTTCAATTTGGCATGCACTGTCTTTCAAATATCTCTGAGTAAATCACAGAATATCATTTTAAGATTTGAAGTTCAAGCAAAAGTCTTAAATTGGCAGTCTTTTAAGATTATTGTGGATGCTGAAGGGGAAGGAGATTGTAGTGAAAAAAGAATCTGGGGATGCCACTTACAACTATGTCTTGCAAGCTTTGGGTAATGATTTTATTCTATAGGTATTAAGGACCCAGAGGGGTTATGATTATAACTATTCTCCTAAAGATTTTATTTCATTTTTCTGTCTTAAGTATATCCATGTCCCCAAGGCACAGTCCATACCACTCTCTTATCTTCCTATAGTCTCTCTCCCTCCTTTTTTTTTTTTGGAGTCTTCCATCTATTTTTCAAATTTACCTGTTGGTTTTCTATTGACGATTCCTGTGTCTTCATCTCTAGATTTGATGTCCCATTGCAGCAGTTGCCTCCTAGACATTGTTTCTTATTCTACTTTATTCTCAGTTATATCATAGCTAAAAACATCTTATCTCATCCATAAATAATAGCCTTCCATCCTCAATTTCCATGTTAGTACATTTTTTTTTCTTTAGTCACCAGTCTTGAATTTTATTTTGGTTCCCAGTCTCCAGTCTGCATGGGTCATTCATTCCCTTTCTTCCTATAAATCTCTATACTCAGATACCACTTTATCAGAGAGAATATCCCTGATATATAAACATGACAGTGTCATTTTCCTCATCCGGTAAAACCCCCCTCTTTTCATTTTATCTATAGTTCTTATCCCTATTATATATTTACTCATTTATAGTCCATCTTCCCAATTTAAGTTTAAGTTCCATAGCAAGTTTTGTTGCTTATGTATATTGACTAGAATAATGCCAGTTTACAATGTACATTATACAGTAATTCCAATAAGAACTCAAATATTTTCTTGATTGAGTTATTTTATGTTTAACATCTCTTTTGTATACCATCCTAACCTTTTG
The DNA here is from genome assembly GCA_907164525.1 of Lophiomys imhausi. Lineage (NCBI taxonomy): Eukaryota > Metazoa > Chordata > Mammalia > Rodentia > Muridae > Lophiomys > Lophiomys imhausi. The sequence continues at coordinate 1,012,413 of CAJQZJ010001826.1, read as the reverse complement.
GCCCTTTTTCTATATAGACTTTAATTATTTTTATTTATCTATTTATTTATTTATTTATTTATTTATTTAACTTATTTATTTATTGTCAGTGTTACTGTAGAGTGTTTTCTAGTGTTTCTCTGATGTTTTTTTAGAGGTATTTGAGGTTGATAAGATGCTTTTTATGTTTTTTTTAATAATTTATTTTTTATTTCTTCAAGTTACATCTCAATCACAATCCCCTCCCTACTACCCCCTCCAGTCCCACCCTTCCACCCTCCTCCCCCTCAACCCCCATCCTCTTCCCTTCTTTTTTTTTTCTTAGCTTAAGGTATTTCTTTTTTCCCCCAACAGCTCCCCCTTTCAGTCCAAAAAATGGTTCTTTTTCTTATGACTATAAATACAAAACAACAGAAATAAATAGGACACAATTATAAGAGTTATATGGCTTAGCATACATTCCCAATGTCCAGTCCATATGTATTTGGCACTTGACTTTAACATTCTACTATCTAACCATCTCCATGAGTTTAAAGTTCTATATCTAACTCAGCTTTCGTACTAACTGGCCTCACAATTTTAAAAATATCTTCTTAGATCCAGAACACCCTCTTGATTCCTAAACAACTCAAAATTTAACTATGAGACTCTAGCTATCTATTCTTCAACCACCTCAGAGACCTGAGAGGGATAAATATATCTGATTATATAGGAAGTGCAGGGCCTGCAGCTTCCAAAACTAAGAAATGACATACCAGTGGCTGCCTGGACAGTTCCCATTTTCTCTCCATACATTACAGCATCGATCTTCAGCCATTTGGCCCCATTTCTCTGACAGACATTGATTGTAGAGCAGGAATTATGAAGGACTTACCTACCCTGTCTTGGCAGAGCTAGGCTGTCGACTTATCTGCTTCCAAGTTTTGTCCTTTTTGGACAGAAGTCTGTCTACAATTGAAGCAAGGGGTTTTTCTTGCCAAGAGAAAGGCTTACCACCAATTCAGTCATCTCCCACTGGAGATTCTTCGATGCTCATCTTCTACTTGGAGTAGAATAGGGGGTGCTGTCAGGAGCTGACATGTCTCGATATCAAAAAATCTTAAGTTAAGAAAACATCTTTGAATGCCATATTCTGCAGATCTTTTGAGGTTTTTGAAGATGCCCTATCTATCTCTTATATTTAGATAAGCAAATATTGCTTGTCTCTTAGCAACTTGATTTCTGAGTAGCTTAGAAAATAACTGTGATGGACTGTCATAGTAACTAACAAAATGACACATTTTCATGACTATTAGTTTCCGTTTCTTAATTATCCTAAACAGTTTATGTCGGTTGGTAGCAAGAGGTCAAAACTTGACATTTCATTTTTTTTTTTTTTTTTGGTTTTTTGAGACAGGGTTTCTCTGTGTATCCTTGGCTGTCCTGGACTCACTTTGTAGACCAGGCTGGCCTCGAACTCACAAAGATCCGCCTGCCTCTGCCTCCCAAGTGCTGGGATTAAAGGCGTGCGCCACCACCGCCAGGCTTTGACATTTCATTTTTAAGTATTACTACGAACAATACCTTTAAGAAGCGTTACCCTTAATTTTGTATCAGTATACAAAGATCAATACCAATGTGGCCAAATATAATCTTAATTTTGTATCAATATACAAAGATCAATACCGATGTAGCCCAATACAATCTTAATTTTACATCAGTATACAAGGGTCAATACCATTGTGGCCAAATGTAATCTTAATTTTGTATCAATATACAAAGATCAATACCGATGTAGCCCTATACAATCTTAATTTTGCATTAATATACAATGATCAATACCAATTTAGCCAAATATAATATTAATTTTGTATCAGTATACAAAGGTATAAGGCCATATTCAATAATCTGTCCTTTTTTCTTGATCTTTCCTGTACTATGTCTATGTCCCATTTTTCTCAAGTCTGTTCACTCCTACATAAGAGAGAAAGAAGGATACAGAAAAGAAAAAGAGAGAAGTCCCTGGGTCTAACCTCCAAAACCGATTTGCCTTTTATGTTTTGTTGCTTCCCTTCTCAGGAGCTTTTGTTCTCTATTATGTATTGAGTGATGAACCAAAGTTCAAACTCCTGACCCTGGCACACAAATGGTGCATCATTTATTTTATTTCCACTCTCAGCTTGACTCATAGATGTATTTCTTTTTTTTTTTGTGACTTTTTTTTTTAATAATTTATTTTTTATTTCTTCAAGTTACATCTCAGTCATAAACCCCTCCCTATTCCCCCTTCCTATCCCGCCCTTCCACCCTCTTCTCCCTAGCAGTTTCTCCTTTCAGTCCAACAGATGGTTCCTTCTCTTATAACAGTAAATACTATACAAAACAACAGATATAAATATGCCACATTTATGAGAGTTAAATGGCCCAGTATACCTTCCCAATGTCCAGTTTGTACATATTTGGCCCCTGACTTTAACATTCTACTATCTAACCATCTCCATGAGTTTAATGGTCTATATCTGACTCAACATTCATACTAACTTGCAACACAATTTTAAGAGTATCTTCTTAGATCTATAACACCCTCTTGATTCCTAAACAACTCAAAATTTAACTATGAGACTCTAGCTGTCTATTCTTCAACCACCTCAGAGACCTGAGAGGAATAAATATATCTGCTTAGATCTATTTCTTTCTTACTAAACTGACTGGAATGCAAAGTTCCTTGACTTCCTCTCTAAACATAGAGTGCCCTCTACTACTGTGATATGTTCACCTTTTGGGCTGCAAGGACCAGATGTTCGTACTCAAAAAGGAAAGTATTTGAAGGATACATGTTGACTAAAAAGCCATCTGGAAGCTGAGTGCCTCCAGTGAAGAACTGTCATTGTCCCTTCTCATGGCTCAGACAGAGAAAGTTTTTAAAGTGGTTGATTCTCTTTATATTTTAGTTAAAATTCTAGCTACAAGCAAGTGTGATCAGCATAATTACTATTGTCCCATTTCAGAATGCAACCTGTTTAAGCAAAGTCTCCACACTTTACCTGTTAACTGATATTGCCTGGTTAAGGAACAGGCTGGTGTTGCTGGAGGAGATGGCAGGAGATTTGAGTAGGTGATGATGAAATGGGCTGTTTGAAATGGGCAAGCACCAAATATTTCAATTCTGCCTTCTCAAGATTTGGCAACTTGTTTCCTTTCTTGAAGTGTCTGACCACTTCAGTTATTTTTTTACCTTTTTTTAAAACATCTTATTGTTGTAACATATTTGGAATTAATTGTCTCTATTCTTGGTTTGTACTTGTTTCATTTTTTTGAGTCAGGGTTTTACTATGTAGCCCAAGTTTGCTTTGAACTTGACATCCTTTTGCCTCCCTTCCAAATGCTGGGATCACACAGTAGCCTCACCATGCCTAGCTTCTCTTTGTGTTGTTATAACTGTATGAAATTACACACACATCCCTTTATAAGTTGAAGCTAAGTCATTATTTCTTTGTACCTTTACCATGCTTAACCTGTATAAGAAGCATGTTTTCCAAGGTTTTTACGATTATTTTATTATTATTATTATTATTATTATTATTATTATTATTATTATTAAGGGGTCTCTGTGTGTAGTATAGGCACATTTGTGCCAAAGCATGCATAGAAGTCAAAGGATTACTTCCTTCCATAGAGGGTTCCCAGAGAGAATTCAGATCACCAGGCTTATGCAGCAAGTTTTTTCATCCACTAAGCCACCTGCTGGCCCTCCTTGAGATTTTACACACTCTAATACACATTGCAATACCTTTGTTGTTTCAGGACCTGTAAATTCTGCCACTTTAAAATCCAGCATCAATGTGCAAAATGATCCCATCGTTCAAAAGTATGGCTGTCAGAAAGTGAGCTTGACTAGGTGCCTTCTGACAGAAGAGGAAATGAAAACATTTCACTTTCCATTACAAGGTTTGCTTAAACTTAATTGATCTAATATCACTAACTTCATTTAAATACTTTTGTTGAAAATTATTTTTCTGGATGGTTTTTGGATAGCTTATTCCATCTTGTAATGTAGTAATATTTTTAGTGTGGAATTTGTACTATAATAGGAAAAATGATGATTTTAGATTGTATATAAAGGTTATAAACCAGTAAAACTGTTTAAGAAGGTTCTTTCTGTTTCTTTTTTTTTTTCATTTTTTTCTTTAGTATGAATATTTTCTTAACATTTTAAGACTTCTCCATGCGGAGGAGATGTCTCATGATGCACAAGTACCATAATTCAGATCCTCTACAGCCATGCTAGATATAGCCCCTTGCTTATAATTACAGTACTCTGAAGTTAGTCACAAGGGCCTCCTGCAGCAAGCTGCCTAGTCACATTCGCCAAATTGACAAGCTCCGTTCAAATGAGAACCCAGTTTCAGTATATAAGACAGAGGACAATCAATCTCAGAGTCGTCTTGAGTTGCATTTCTCTGATGATTAAGGATGTTGAGCATTTCTTCAAGTGTCTCTCGGCCATTAGGGATTCCTCCTTTGTGAATTCTCTATTTAGCTCCACCCCCCATTTTTTGATTGGATTATTTGGTTCTTGGCATTTAATTTCTTGAGTTCTTTGTAGATTTTGGATATTAGCCCTCTGTCAGATGGGGGGTTGGTGATTTTCTCCCAGTCTGTAGGCTGCCATTTTGTTCGAATGACAGTGTCTTTTGCCTTAGTTTTGCTCAGTTTCATGAGGTCCCATTTATTGATTGTTGGTCTCAGGTCCTGAGCTGTTGGTGTTCTGTTCAGGAAGTTGTCACCTGTGCCAAGGAGTTCGAGGGTTTTTCCCACTTTTTCTTCTAGTAGATTTAGTGTGACCTGCCTTATGTTAAGGTCTTTGATCCACTTGGACTTAAGTTTTGTACAAGGTGATAAGTATGGGTCTAATTTCATTCTTTGACATGTGGACATCCAGTTGGACCAGCACCATTTGTTGAAGATGCTGTCCTTTTTCCATTGTGCGGTTTTGGCTTCTTTGTCAAAACTTAGGTGGCTTGGGTGTGTGGGTCCATGTTTGGGTCTTCAATTCGATTCCATTGATCTACTGGTCTGTTTATAAACCAATACCATGCTGTTTTTACTACTATTGCTCTGTAGTACAGCTTGAAATCTGGGATGGTGATACCTCCAGATGTTTTTTTATTGTACAGGATTGATTTAGCTATTCTGGGTTTTTTGTTGTTCCATATGAAATTGAGAATAGCTCTTTCCAGGTCTACAAAGAATTGTGTTGGTATTTTTATAAGAATTGCATTGAATCTACATATTGCTTTTGGTAGGATGGCCATTTTTATTATGTTGATCCTACCTATTCATGAGCATGGGAGATCTTTCCATCTTCTAAAGGCCTCTTCCATTTCTTTCTTCAGGGGCTTGAAGTTCTTGTTGTACAGGTCCTTTACTTGCTTGGTTAGAGTTACCCCTAGGTATTTTATATTGTTTGTGGCTATTGTGAAGGGGGTTGTTTCCCTTATTTCTTTCTCAGCCCATTTGTTTGTTGTATAAAGAAGGGCTTCTGATTTTTTTGAATTAATTTTGTATCCACCCACCTTGCTGAAGGTGTTTATCAGTTGTAAGAGTTTTCTGGTGGAATTTTTGGGGTTGCTTATGTATACTATCATATCGTCTGCAAATAGGGATAATTTGACTTCTTCGTTTCCAATTTGTTTCCCCTTGATCTCTTTTAGTTGTCTTATTGCTCTAGCAAGAACTTCAAGTACTATATTGAAGAGATATGGTGAAAGTGGGAATCCTTGTCTTGTCCCTAAGTTTAGAGGAAATGCTTCAAGTTTTTCTCCATTTAATTTGATGTTGGCCACTGGCTTGCTGTATATTGCCTTTATTATTTCTAGGTACGGTCCTTGTATGCCCGTTCTCTCCAGAAGTTTTAGCATGAAGGGGTGTTGGATTTTGTCAAATGCTTTTTCTGCATCTAGCGAGATTATCATGTGGTTTTTTTTTCTTTCCTCTTGTTTATATGGTGAATTACGTTGATAGACTTTCATATGTTGAACCATCCCTGCATTCCTGGGATGAAGTCTACTTAATCATGGTGTATGATACTTTTGATGTGTTCTTGAATTCGGTTTGCTAGTATTTTATTAAATATTTTTGCATCTATGTTCATGAGGGAGATTGGTCTGTAGTTCTCTTTCTTTGTTGGGTCTTTGTGTGGTTTAGGAATCAGGCTGACTGTGGCCTCATAGAATGAGTTTGGCAGTGTTCTTTCTGATTCTATTTGTTGAAAGAGTTTGAAGAGTATTGGTGTTAGCTCAAACCTCTTTGAAGGTCCGGTAGAATTCCATACTAAAGCCATCTGGCCCTGGGCTTTTTTTTGGTTGGCAGATTTTTAATGACTGTTTCTATTTTCTTAGGGGTTAAAGGGGTGTTTAATCTGTTAATCTGATCTTGATTTAGCTTCGGTAGGTGGAATCTATCAAAAAAATTGTCCATTTCACTTAAGTTTTCAAATTTGGTGGAGTATAGATTTTTATAAAGTAGGACCCAAATATTCTCTGGATTTCCTCAATGTCTGTTGTTATTTCTCCCTTTTCATTTCTGATTTTGTTGATTTGGGTTTTTTCCCTCTGCCTTTTAGTTAATTTGGCTAAGGGTCTGTCTATTTTGTTGATTTTTCTCAGACTACTATACCCAACAAAACTCTCATTTATCTTTTCAATACAGGGTTTTTTTCTGTAGCCCTGCCTGTCTTGGACTCTTTTTGTAGACCAGACTTGTCTCAAACTCACAGAAATCTGCCTGTCTCTACTCCCAGAGTACTGGGATTAAATGCATGTGCTACCACATCCAGGTCGTAGCACACACTTGTACATAGTAAATCAATGAACTTCTCTATTACATTAAGCCTTCCTTATTGTTTTTATTTTATTTTTATTTTTGTATTTTGTACAGAAAAATTTTTTCTATGTAATATATTGTGATCATAGTTTCCCCTCCCCCAACTTCTCCCAGATCTTCCCTGCGCACACAATTCCATACCCTTTCTTTCTCTCTCTTTAGGAAACAAACAAAACAATCAATAATAATAATATCAAAGAAATACACACAAAAATTCATAAACACATAAAACCAGAAACTGTAATATATAAGTAAAAGGCCAATAAGACAAAAAAAAAAAAAAAAGCCCAAACAAAGCACTAAGGGAAAACATCTACAGAAATACCATTGAGTTTGTTTGTATTGGCCATCTACTGCTGGGCATGGAGCCTACCCTTAAGTGTGGTTAATATAGCCAGTGAGTCTCCATTGGAGAGAACTAAATTTTCCTTTTCAAGCAGATGTCACTTGTAAATAGCTTTTTGGTTAGGATTGGGAGCCCTTGTCCACTCTCCCTCTCAGTTCTGGGATCCCAGCTAGTTTGAACCTGTGCAGGTCCTGTGCGTACTACCACAGTCTCTGTGAGTTCTTGTGTGTCACTCTGTTGTGTCTGGAAGACACTGTAACTTGGAGTCATCCATCCCCTCTGGCTCTAACAATCCTTCCATCTCCTCTTCTGCATAGTTCCCTGAACCCTGAGGGGAAAGGTATGATGAAGATATCCTATTTAGGACTGAGTGTGAAAGAACAGAAACCCCAGTCTCTCATCCTGGCCAGTCCAAGTTCTTACTTACCCCCCTCTGTTGTAACAAGCTCATAAAAGTAAAATAACAAAGAAAGCCTGAGAACCTAGCTTTTCCTCCCTCAGACCCTTGAGTGACCATCTGGACAGAGCCATAGATAACAAAGGTCTCTCAAAAGGACTTATTTGTTAACTGGGAGTTTCCTTTGCCTCCTGAGGACAAAGTTACTAGAGGACTCTCCGAGCTCATCTTACAAGGCCAAATGTGATTCTGTATGTTACTCACACCTCCCTAACTGCCCACCGCCCCTCCCTTGCCCTTAAGAGCCATGCCGTTCACAGACTCCCTGCATGGAGAACATGTGATGGACCTTGCGTTGGCTCGAACCCCTAATTAAAGATCCTTTTGCTTTTGGATCAAGTTGGAGTCTTCCTGGCTTTTCTTATGGTTTTGTGAACTGGACATTACAAGTGTTTAAAATCATCAACGAGCAGTGTTTTATTGGTTGTTTTGTTGTTATAGTTTTGGGTTTTTCCTCTTTTGATTAACTAGGTAAGTTTGTTAGCTGAAATTGTTTATTTCTTGTGTTTCCTTGGGTGTGGTTAACCTCTTCAGACTGAAATTTTCCTTCTAGTGTGTTCTGTAGAGCTAGATTGGTAAGATACTGTTGAAATTTGGTTTTGTCCTGTTTTTATGTTTTTCTTTCTCTTTCAATTGTAATTAATAGTTTTGCTGGGTGTAGTAGTCTGGGCTGCCATCAGTGGTCTCTCAGTTTGTAGAATATCCATCCAGTTCCTTCTGGCTTTCAGAGTCTTTATTGAAAAGTAAGGTGATTGCCTTTATGTGTTACTTGAACACCTGAGTTTTTCTTTTCCATGTCTTGTAATCTGTTGTTGAGCCTTACCTCTGAGGTTTTTGTTGGACTTTTTAAATTTTTCCTTTCCAGTTCTATTTCAGTTTAGGTTTTCTTTAGTGATTCAATTTCTTATATTCTACTTTCATGTAATGGGACCTCATATTGTGAATTTTTTTCATTCTTTCTGTTGTTTGTGTTTTCACAGACTTTATTAGGCAATTTATTCATATTTTCTTTCTGGTTCTGAAACATATTCATAATTGCTGTTTTAAAGTCTGGGTGTTTCAGCTATATTACACTTCTCAGGGCCTACTATAGTAGTTACTGGGTTCTGGTGGAAGCATATTGTCCTAACTGTTAATGATTGTGTTTTTATGCTGGTTCTAGGCATCTGGAGTTAGAGAGAATGAAGTGATTCTAGGTGTTGATACCTGTTTTGGTCTTTGTTGGGTAATTTTTCCACTTCTTGGTTTCTGTTGTCCTCTTTGAATCTTAGGAAAGTATGGATGTCTGTTGTCTGGAAGAGGGCCCTTGTGGAGGTCAGTGGGTTGATGAACGATGAAGCGAATAGAAATGGAGAAAAGGCTGGAGAGGCTGCAGGAGAGAGGCAGGGAATTTTTTCCACACTGAAAGGTAGGAAGTTGGAGGTATGGTGGGAGGAGGGGCTTTCTGCAACTAGGTTGCAGTAAGACAGAGAATAATCTAGAAATACAGTGGTGAAAGGGCTAGGGTTACCTTAGAGCTGTACCAAGAGCTGGAGTCTTCAGTAAATGAAATTGACACCAGCAAGAAGGTCGTTACAGGGCTGAAGGTGAGAACGAAGAGATGATAATGGACAAAAGGAAGGATAGTAAGAATGGCCTACCTGAGTGCCAGTCCAGTGTGGCCACTGGGGGTCAATGTTTGTGGGTATTCACAGCTGACTCAAAGGAATAGGGATGAGCTAGAAGGTAGGACAAGAAGGTACATAGGAAGGCCTCTTAGTGCTTTTAAATTAAGCAGGTTTATATCCAGGGTCCTGATCAATTCCAGAACAAGACTTCAGCAAAAAATACTGATTTTCTTTTCCTTACTTCTTTTTAATTAGTGATAGTGGTGATTTAATGTTTTTGGTTTTCTTTTTCCAGTGCCAGGTCTCAAACATAGGGCCTTGAGCATATTAGTCACATTTTGAGTAACTGAACTACATCCCTATTGTTTAATTTCCTTTTTAATAAAAAGACTTGGGCTGGTGAGATGACTCAGCAGGTAAAGGACCTTGCTGCCAAGCCTGACCTCAGTTTTTTCTCCAAGACCCACATGATAGAAAGAGAGAATACACCACACACACACACAAAATAAATGTAATTTAAAAAATTTAAATCTTACTGGACCTGGGGAGATGACTTAGTTGGTAGTGATAGAGTATTTGTTTGCCATGTAAATATAGGGACCTGAGTTTGGATCCCTGACATCTACACAAAAAGCCAGGTGCAACAGCATGTGTTTGTTAATTCTAGCATTAAAGTGCTGTGTATACAGGCTGATCCCTGGAACTTTTAGAAAACTAGCATAGCCAAATCAGTAAGCTCTAGTTTTAGTGAGAGATCCTGTGTTGGCAAATGGGTGCCAAATGACTCAGAAGCTATTTGATGTTGACCTCTGAGCACAAGTACATACAGATATACTTGTATACATATACATAATGCACATGTGTGTTCTTGCTCTCTCGCTTTCCAAGATTTATTTTTATGTGCATTGATGTTTTGCCTGCATGTATGTCTGTACAAAGGTGCCAGATCCTCTGGAACTAGAGTTACAATTGTAAGCTGCCATGTGGATGCTGAGAATTGAACCCAGGTTCTCTGGAAGACCAGCCACTGCTCTTAACCACTGATCCATCTTTCACACCCCCTCTCTCTCATCTTCAGTGTTTTTAAGTATGTTCACAGAGTTATGCAATCATAACTACCAATAATTTAATTATCTCAAAATAAACCCCAGAGCCAGATGTGATGGCACATGCCTTTAATCCCAGAACTCTGGAGGCAAAGGCAGGCAGATTTCTGTGAGTTGGAGGCAGCCTGGTCTACAGAACAGCCAGAGCTCTGTTACACAGAGAAACCCTGTCTCAAAAAAATAAAAAACAAAAATGAGGGAAAAAAAAAAAGATTGATTTAAAAAAGGGGCTGGAGAGATGTCTCAACAGTTAAAAGCACTGGCTGCTCTTCCAAAGAACCCAAGTTCAAATCCCAGCACTCATATGGCAGTTCAAAACTGTCTGTAATGGCTGGGGTAGTAGCAAATGCCTTCAATCTCAGCACTCAAGAGGCAGAGGCAGGCAGATCTCTGTGGGGTCAAGGCCAGCCTGGTCTACAAAGCAAGTCCAGGATAACCAAGGCTACAGAGAGAAACGTTGTGTCTCAAAAAAAAAAAAAAAAAAAAAAACTGAAAAGAAAGAAAACACAGTACTATAATTTTCCTTTGTCTCCCCTTGCCTTATTTACTTTTCTCTTGCTGTAAAAACCACCATGACCAAGGCAGCTTATAAAAGAAAGCATTTAATTTGGGGCCTTTATGTTCCAAGGGGGTTAGTACATCATAGTGGGGAGCATGGCAACAGGCAGGCATGGTGCTGGAGCAACTGAGGACAAGTATTCAAATGTGATCCTGTGGGAGCCATTCTCATTCAAATCACTCTCTGAGTCTTGGACAGCTATTAACCTACTTTCTTTTCATATAGATATTTTAGATTTACTTATTCTGGGTATTTTATATAAAGGGAATAGTACAATATATACTTAGATTATTTGTGCCACTGCCAGTATAGATAAGTCTAAGTAGCAAATAGAGTGTCTCTATGATTTGGAAATGCCTTTCTTCTATGGTCTAGATATGTTTTGATTCTTTTGTTGTTTTATTATTTTGTTAGTTAGTGGGCTACATTATGATAGTTTCATTTACATACATGATCCTATTCACCTCTTTTACTCTTCCACCTACTCCTTTATCCTTCTTTCTAGCTGGGATTCCCAGAAGAATCCCTCTTCTGCTCTGTTGTCTTTGTTGTTGTTGTTTACAACCCAATGAGTTACATTAGGGTTGCTTTCAAGAATGTGGGCATTGATCTGTGTTTCCCCAGACATAATCCCATAGTCTCATCTCTAGTGCTACAATAAACATGAGCTTCAGCCTTCCCTTCCCCCTGCCCACATTCCCATGGATCTCACAGATGATCCCCTCCTAACCCCCACCCTAATTCGTCCTGTATCCCAACACCCAACTTAAGCAGGCATCCCCTGCAAACCCAAGGGTCACAACTCCCAGGACAACAAGGAAACTGAAGGCAGACCTACTTCTACTACTACTCCTGAGATATAATCCCTAGTCTCATCCCCAGCTTTATAGCTGGAAACCTGCTGTGGTCTCCCTTTCTTCTTTAACCCCAATCACTAAATAAATCACAAAGATCTCATCCTCCAACCTATCTTCCCCCAGTTCATCCCAATTACCCAGCCTCCAGCACCAGCAGACATTGCTGTGAACACACCAGCTGAACAGGTCAGGAAAACAGGCAACACACAGCCATCACACTCTCTGAAAATCCAGAACAGAGACAGAAACTAATAAAAAAACACCCACCCAACAAAGGCAAATCCAGAAATCAGCACCTAGACCTTTAATCAGAAACCCAGATGCTGACATGCCAGTGTGAAAACACAGTCAACAATAGCTAGGGCAGTGTGTCTCCATCATCCTACCCAGCTATCCTACCACAGCAGTCCCTGAGTATTTCAGCATTGCTGAAGCACAAGAAACACTCAGACCTTAAAATATCCTTTATGAATATGATAGAGGTCCTTAGAAAGGAAATGTTTTAATAAACAGAAATCTCAATCAGGAGCCAGATTCTGGGGTGAAAACCTGCTAGCTCAGAGAAGCAGAGAAAGCACCCAGCTGACATTCCTACTCCACCAATGTCCGAGAAGGAAAAAACCTCTTCTTCTCTATGCTATGTTTTATTATTATTATTATTAATTCATTTTACAATCCGATTATGTGTCCCTCTTCCTTCTCTCCTGGTCCCATCCTCACACTTTCTTCCCCCCTTACCCCCTCCTCTTCTCCTCAGAAAAGGAGAGCCATCCCTTCCCTGTACCAATTCACTCCAGCTCATGGCTCATTAAGTCAGATCAGGACTAAGAGCAACTTCTTCCATTGAGGCCAGACATTGCACCCTTGCTAGAGGAAAGTGATCCACAAACTGGCAGCAGAGTTCATATCAAAAGGCAGATCCCTCTCCACTTGTTAAGATATTCACATGAAGATTGAGCAGCCAGTAAGCTGCATATGTGTGGGAGACCTAGGTCAATCGACACGTGCTTTTTTTTTTTTTTTTTGGTTGGTGCTTCAGTCTGTGTAAGCCCCCATGGACCTAGGTTAGTTGTCTCTGTTGGTGTTGTGGAGTTCTTGTCTTCTCAGATCCCTCTATTCTACCTCCCATTCTTCTCCCAAACACCCTGAGCTCTGCCTAATGTTTGACTCTGGGTCTCTCATAGGACCATTATGCTAGGCTCCTGTCTGGAAGCATATCAGAGTATCGTTAATAATGTCAGGGGTTGGCTCTCCCCCATGGGGCGGGTCTCAAGTTGTGCCAGTCATTTACTGGCCATTCCCTCTGTCAGACTCCATCTTTATCCCTGTATGTCTTGTATGGTGGGTAAATTATAGGTCAAAGGTTTTGTGAGTGGGTTGGTGTCCCCCTCCCTCCTCTGGGAGTCCTGTCAAGCTATGAAGTGGCCACTTCTGTCTCCCTGACCCTGATTGCTAGGAGTCTCATCTAGTGTTAGTCCCTTATCCTCCCAGGAGCTTACCCTGTCAAAGGTCTCCCACTAATTTCGAAGATGCCTCCCCATCAGTTTCCCTTCTTTCTCCCAGCACTCTCATCTTTCACTCCTGCTCTCCCAATGCCTGATTCCCTCCTTCATTCCCCTCCCACTCAGTTCCCTCTCTTTATCCACTTTCGGTGTCTATTTCCTTTCTGAGTGAAATTCAAGCATCCTCCCTTGGGCCCACTTTGTTACTTAGCTTTTGGAGTCTGTGGGTTACAGTATGGTTGTCCTGAACTTTATAGCTAATATCCACTTATAAGTGCATACGTACCATGTGTGTCTTTCTGGGTCTGGGTTACCTCACTCAGGATGATCTTTTCTATTCCATCCATTTGCCTGCAAGTTGCATAATTTCCTTGTTTTTAATAGCTGAATAGTGTTCTATTGTGTAAATGTGCCACAGTTTCTTTATCTTTTCTTCAGTTGAGAGACATCTAGTTGTTTCCAGTTGTTGACTATTATGAATAAAGCTGCCATGAACATAGTGAAGATGTCCTTGTGGTATGGTGAAGCATCTTTTAGGTATATGCCCAGGGGTGGTATAGCTGGGTCTTGAGGTAGATTTGTTCCCAATTTTCTGACATATTTTCAGATTGACTTCCAGAGTGGTTGTATAAGTTTGTACTTCTACCAGCAGTGAATGAGCGTTCCCCTTTCTCTGCATCCTCACCAGCACGTGCTGTCAGTTGATCAGGACCTCTGCTGAATTATAGATGTTTGTGAGCCACCATGTGGTTGCTGGGAATTGAACTCAGGACCTCTGGAAGAGTAGTCAGTGCTCTTAACCTCTGAGCCATCTCTCCAGCCCGGCTGTATTTCTTTAATGGATTTATCCCTTTCCTTTCTGTTTTTGTTTTCTTGGATTTCTTTTTTTTTTTTTTTTTTTTTGGATACAGGGTTTCTTTGTGTATCAATGGCTGTCCTGGACTCTTAGACCAGGCTGGCCTTGAACTCAGAGAGATCCACCTGTCTCTGCCTCCCTTGCGCTGGGGTTAAGGCATGCACCACCACACCTGGCTTGTTTTCTTGGATTGTTTAAGGGATTTTTCCATTGCCTTCATTTGTTGGATTGTGATTTCTTTAAATTCTTTAAGGGATTTATTTTCTTCTTTTAAAGCTTTTATATAGATTTGTCATCATTTTCTTGTGTTTCAGCTATGTCAGAATGGTCAGGGCTTGATGTTTTAGGATAGTGGGGTTCTGGTGGTGTCATATGTCCCTGGTTTTTGTTGATTTTTTTTTCTTTCAGTGGCCTTAAGCCATCTGGCTTTGTTTGTCATTAGCTGGTTGCTCCTGGTTCCCACTGAACTTAGTGCCAACAAAAGAGCCTTGATCTGAAGGCCATTTGTCCCTGGTTACTCTTAAGCCCTCCTTAGGATGATGGATGGGACCTTGTGCTAGAGGCTCAGTCTCACTGAGTTACCACAGCTCACCTCCACTTGCTATGTGCCAATTGGGCCCTCAGGTCAGGGATTGGGGTGGGGTGTGTGTCTCTAACCTGTATGATCCTGAAATCCATCAGGTCTCTTTAGGAAGCCTGGTGGAGCTGCAAACTGAAGGCTGAAGCCAGGGGAATGTACCCCGGGAGTCTGTAGACCTGAGGCTGACTGTTCTTGTAGCCCAAATGGCTGATTTGTGGGTGTGATCAGCCACAGCATTCTCCTTTGAAACAAAGACTAGTCTGTGATGCTTAGTCAGCAGGACAGCTCCACCATGACTGAGCTTGGCCTGCTGCCACTGTAGCCTGGGTGCCTGGTTCAGGGATGTGGTCAGCCCCAGCATTTGCCAGGGAATCACAGACACAGAGACCCACAATATGCAGAGCCAGACATTATGCAGAGAGAGTCTAAATTTGAGGTCTTCATCAAATCCCTCCCTGGAGATCTCAGGGAAGCCTACAGGAAAGGAAGTAGATAAATTTAAGAGTCAGAAGGAATAGAGGACACCAGGAGAATAGGGACCTCTGCTGAATCAACTAAGCAAGGTGCATATGAGCTCACAGAGATCGAATCAGCAAGCACGGGGCTTACACTAGGTCCTCTGCATATGTATTATAGCTATTAACTTAGTATTTTTATGGGACTTGTGACTGTGAGAATGAGTGGGGCCTGATTCTTGTGCCTGCTCTTGGGATTTTTTTTCTTCTTGGTTTGCTGTGTCCAAGGTCAATATGATAAGTGTTCCTTTATCTTATAATATTTTATTTGTCACGTTTGGTTAACTCATCAAAACCTGTTCTTTTCTAATGAAAGACAGAAAGGGAATAGATGTGAGGAAGGGAGGCAGGGAAGAACTAGAAGGAGTAGAGGGAAGGGAAGCTATAATCAGGATATATTATCCAAGAAAAGAATCAATTTTCAATAAAATAAAATAACATGGGCATCTTATCAGTGGTGTAGCCACTGAAGAAAGTAGCTCTTCATCCTCTAGCAACTATTAACTGCCAGAAGATCCTCAGAGAGATCTTTTGATCTTTTAATACTTTTAATTTCAATCAATTGGAAATATCTGAATACTATGAGGGAAAAAACTGGTCTAAAAGTTTCATATTCTTCTTTAATTCTTGTGAAATAAAATTTGCATACTATTTTAGCTGCTTCAACAACTATGTGAAGGTAGAAACCTTTAATGATTCAGATGTTTTGGATCCCTGAGCTGTGTATACCTAGTCCTTGACTTAGTGTATAATAATGGAAAGAGCTTCCTGAACCTGCAGTGAACCTCAGAGGGAATTTTCAGGTTATGATTCCAAGAAATAAAGACATTTCTGAATAGTGACTTTGGGGAAATAGTGACTTTGGATATAATTAGGTGTAAGGCTGCACACAGTGAAAGTTACTTGGACTTTCTGGCTGCTATAGTCTTTTTATATGTCCACTATGGTGAAGTAAATATCTTTCCTATCTTTACTAGCTTTATTTAGAAAAGAAGAATGCCACATGGAGTCATTTGCACATGTTTTTTTTTCCTCTGCTAGTACCTATATGGTCCAATAACTTTAATTCTTTCTCAATAAGAAAGAATTTTTACTTGGTAACAACTACAAAGTCCAGGCCCCTGAAACAACAGCCTACAGTATTCATTCTGAATGTAACAATGATGAATGAATGAATGAAAACTTACAAGAGAGGTTGCTTCTTGTTTAGTCTTCATAATTCAAGAAACAGGGAGAAAGTTCCCAGGACATATGTTATTTCAGTTTCCCTGTATGAATCTTCAAAGTGGTGTTTATCTCCAATAAATATTTACTTCCTTTTCTTCCTAGATTCTCCTAATTGTGAAAACTTTATCCTTACCAAGTGTAATGGTTCCATAACAGATAGCAGTCCCCTCTTTGGCCTTGACTGTGAAGTGGTAGGTAATGCTTTTGATTTTTTTTTTTTTAAGAGCAGGATGATTTCTTGAGTTCAGTACACTAGTGAACCTGTCTGTGCCTTTCACGTCCATATTTTAGTTTAAATCATTGAAAGTAGACCCTTAAAACAAAACAAAACAAAACAAAAAAAAAAAAAAAACCCTTGGAATTGCTAGGTATGGTGGCGCACGCCTTTAATGCCAGTACTCAGGAGGCAGAGGCAGGCTGATCTCTGTGAGTTCAAGGCCAGCCTGGTCTACAAAGTGAATCCAGGACAGCCATGGATACACAGAGAAACCCTGTCTTGAAAAACCAAAAAAAACTTGGATCTGAAGCCAGGTGTGGTGACGCACACCTTTAATCCCAGCACTTGGGAGGCAGAGGCAGGCGGATCTCTGTGAGTTGAATGTTAGCCTGGTCTACAAAGTGAGTCCAGGACAGCCAGAGCTACACAGAGAAACCCTGTCTTGAAAAACAAAAACCAAACCAAATGAAAACAAAACAAATCTTGGATCTATATTCCAAATGAAAAATTGGTCTTAAATTTTCTAAGTCGTTTCTGTGTTTAATAAAAATTTTTTCAATTCCAGAAAAGATTGGGTTTTTTTTGAACAGATGTTCTTTTCTGTGACTGCTATGATGACTCTGCCTTAATTACCATTGGTTAGGTTTTGCCAAACCAAAACACTGAAGACTAGAAATAGGATTTCCCTGCTAATTTAGTAACTCTTCCAAAGATAAGTATGTCCTTTTCTTATAGTGCTGGCAAATAGTTCCTTGATTCTTGTAAGTGTGTATTCTGGCCCTCCCTGTTCATGGCTGTCACTTTGAGTCTCCTAATCCCTCTTTGCTTTGGTTTCTCCTCCTATGAAGTAGGGAAGACTATGCTATAAATTTAGAGTGTGTGCTTAGTAAAAGTGGTGGCTCTTAGCCATAATAGTGAGTTATATATAGTCTATAGATGATAGGAAATTATGATTGACACTATTTTCTCTATTAAAAAACAGGATCTCACTGTATAACTCAGGTTGATTTTGAACTTTTGATCTTACCATAGCCTCCCTGGCCACTCATTTTCCTCAAAAGTAAATTTTTTTTTTCAGAGCAGTTGTAATACATTACTTCTATTAAACATAATGTTCATCAAATACCCCGCCTATTTTGTTCATACTGAACCCTTTAGTAAGCAAACATCTTTCCCGTTGCTGACAGGAATCCTGGTAGCTGAGAGTAGGTTGTAGTTAATACAGTGGATATGATAAGGGAAGCATAGGTTTCACAGCTCAATAGCCTGAATGTATTTTGTCTTTTAGTGCCTTACATCCATGGGGAGAGAAGTAGCACGCATCTCACTAGTTGCTGAAGGAGGCCATTGTATTATGGATGAACTGGTCCAACCTGATTCCAAGATTCTGGACTACCTTACTTGGTATTCTTTACCTCACCCAAGTGGCTCCTCCTGTAGTTATCATTCCAGAGTGAAATACAACTAAACAGGGACTGCCCACAGCCTCTGCCACTTGGGTTTTATCTATTTATTTTCAAATAAAAGGCTAAGTCAACAGCTGCATATATCTTAATGCCGAAATTGCACTGTCTTTAATCTTATTGTTCTTTAATCATATTGTGATAAGTTAGCAGAATATTATCTGCTTTATCTTAGAGTCTTGCAGTTGTAT
Source organism: Lophiomys imhausi (assembly GCA_907164525.1). Classification (NCBI taxonomy): domain Eukaryota; kingdom Metazoa; phylum Chordata; class Mammalia; order Rodentia; family Muridae; genus Lophiomys; species Lophiomys imhausi. Next base: position 994,087 of record CAJQZJ010001826.1, on the reverse strand, counting down.
TTGTTTTCCAGCAACTGCTGCATAGCTGGAGAAGTGGTTTTGTGTTCCGTCAAGACCTTGTGTGAGTATCTGCAAACAATCATTTGGCAGTCAAATGATCTTAATGCTTAATCTCTCTTGACTCCCCAAACAAACATTTTTCTATAACAGAAACTTGAAGCCCTAAATTTTAGTCTGCACCCCATTCTTTTCTTAAGGAAGAGTCTCACTATGTAGCCTGGCTTGGCACTTGCTATGTAGACCAAGCCGGCTTTGAACACACAAAAATCCACCTACCTCTGCCACCCAAGTCCTGGGGTTAAAGTCTTGTACCACCACACCTGGACAATTTTAGTCGTTTAACTTTATTTTCCAAAGATTTAACATAAAACTTCAGAAGTACAAAGTGCCTCAACAAAGAAAAATAAAACAGTGAAACATTACCATTTTTGTTGGCTGAAGTTGTACCCATGCATTTATGTTTACTTAGGCATAGAGAGACCATGCTAATAATGATAGGCTGTTCTATTAGAAGACCTGATAATTGGATTGTATTTCTAAAATATAGTCACATGCAGCAAAAAGATATGTAAAGGCATGTTTGTCAAAGTATTATAAAGAAGATGAGAATATAGATGACTCTTTAAAAGACAATGCAAGCTGGGCAGTGGTGGCACATGTCTTTAATCCCTGCACTTGGGAGACAGAGGCAGGGAAATCTCTGTGAGTTTGAGACCAGCCTGGTCTACAAAGCAAGGTCCAGGACAGCCAGGGCAGTTACACAGAGAAACCCTGTCTTGGGCGGGGGGGGGGGGGGGGGAAAAAAAAAGACAATGCAAATGTCAAATTGGAGGATTAGTTAAAAAAAAAAAAAAAAACCTCTTCAAAGTAGAATATGTTTACCATTTAAAGGATATGCTAAAATTCATTTATTGACATACAAATGTAATCACAAAACAACACATACGAAATACATCTATAAATGTATACTACCAAAAAGTTGGAAGGAGCTGGGTGGTATTGGTGCAGGCCTTTAATTCCAGCACTCAGGTGGCAGAGGCAGGTGGATCTCTGTGAGTTCAAGGCCAGCCTGGTTTACAAAGCAAGTTCCAGGATAGCCAGAGCTACACTCTGAAGAAAAAAAAAAAAGAAAAGAAAAGAAAAAAAGTGGAAGGCTATATACTAAAATGTAAAAAAATTATAATCTTTGGATAATAAAGTTATGACTATTTTACTATATTCTCCTCCCTAATCTTCAAATTGTTGGCCTCTTTATTCATCAGTTGTTATTACTTGCACCTATGTATTTGCATATACATATAAATTCTCAGATGCAACCTGTTGAGTCCATATAATGTTACTTGTATGTTTTCAAGCTTGTCTGTTTGGTACTAGACAACCAGTTCATAAGCTCTTCCCTGGAGAGGGCCACCTGTCCCACTCCTAGCTTTCTTCAGTTGCTTGTAGTCTTTTGTGTAGAGTTGAGGCATCTTGGGGTTTTTCCCATGCAGTTTGGCATGTTTATTAGTGTTTCCTTGTTAAACTCATATTTGGACAGTGGGTAAGATTTTATAGGTGCTGCTTCTGACATTACTCAGAGACACAGTCTCACAGCAAAGTTCCTTATTCAGCTCTTATAATCTCTTTCCTCTTCCATGATGTTTCCCGAGCCTTAGATGTGGAAGTGCTTTGCAGATATATCCACTGGGACTGGGCTCCACAACTCTACATTTATTTGATTGGTTGTAGTTTTCTATAGTGATGTCCATCTGTTAAAATGAGAAATTTTCTTGATTAGAGTGAAGACTGTACTTAATCTGTAGTTATAAGGGCAAATATTTATAGATTGTTATAAGGGATTATGCTGGTTTAGTAAATTAGTGGTTGTAGATTCTCCTCAAATAACCAGTAACGTCACTAGCACTAATTAGTTAGCTAGGTTTCCAGTACCAGGAATGATAATCCTGTTAAGCAGGTCTTAAGTCCAATTAGAGTGCTGTTGATTACTACCAAGGTATATGTGCCACTACTACACCTATAGGATTATCTTGACATGTTGGCGATGTGGTTCATAGTTCTCATAGCTAGGTTGGACTGTTGTTTGCCTCCCTCCTTTGGAAACTTGCATGGTACCTTCTGGTACCGTGAAAGCTAATCCTCAGGGAGTGGGTATTTAGGTCAGTTTCAGCTCAGAGGCTTCTGGGCCCTGTTTCTGAAGTGCATGGTGTCTTCAACAATAGAGACTTACCTTCTATCTTAGGGGGTAACCAAGGACCACAGCAACAAGCTGTGTGTTATTCGAGTCTATGACAGCCTTGACTAACAACTCAAAATAGGGCTTCTTATGTCTGGCATTGGGGGTTTTGTTATCTGGTCTTTGGCTCTTTGAGAGGGCACCTTCAGCCCAGTTGAGAAAAGTTATATTTATACATTAAATTATGTGCATTATAGGTTTGTTTAGGCAAATAGTTAATAGGATTATCTTGTGACCTTTTCAGCCATCCATATTGTTATTTTACCCACTTCCTACCTTCTGTAATTACCTTCCTTTCCCTCTCTAAGGAGCCCTTCCTGCCTTTTATAACCCTGATGAGATTAATTGTACTCTGCTATTCCTCTTTTTGTTGCTCTCCAACTCTGCTATCCTGGCAATAGTCCTGTTGTACTTACCTGGTTTCTGCAAAAGCTATGTTATCACATCTGAAGATTTGGAGCTAGGAGCTTCCAGTACAAGAGAACAGGCCACATTTGTCTTTCTGGGTCTGTGTTACCTCACTCAATATCATCTTTCTACTTCCATCCATTTATCTGCAGAGTTCATTATTTTATTTTTCTTTACAGCTGAATAGTATTCTGTGGTGTATGTGTACCACATTTTCATTATCCATTTGTCAGTAGTAGGGCATTTAGGTTGTTTCCATTTCCTAGCTATTATGATTACAGCAGCAATGAATATGACTGAGTATGTATCTATGGAGTAGGACATCAATTCCTTTGGGCATACTCTAAGGAGTGGTATATCTGGGTCATATGTAGAATCTATTTTCAACTTTGTGAAAATTCTCCACACTGATTTCAGTAGTGGCTGGAGTAGTTTGCAACCCTATCAGTAGTGACCGGGGGTCTCTCCCTCAAACCTCCTCCAACATTTGTTGCCTGTTGTTGATCTTTGCTGTCCTGACTGAGGTAAGATGAACTCTACAAGTTATTGTGATTTGTATTTCCCTGATTGCTAGGACAAATGAACATTTTTTTCAGATATTTCTTCACCATTATTTTTACTACTTTTGATAAGTCTGTATTCAGGTTCCAGGCCTATTGTTTTTGAATGGGTCATTTGGGTTTTGCTTTTCAGTTCTTTATATATTCTGGATATTAAACATATATATATATATATATATATATATATGTTTCTTATTCTATGGGCTTACTCTTCTTTAGGTTGATTGTTTCTTTGACGGTACAGAAATTTTAAATCTTTGGAAGTCCTGTTTGTCAACTGTTGGCCTTAATTCTTGGGCAGAAGATCTGTATTTCAGAAGTTCTTTTGTATATCTACGTCATATAGAGTACTGCCCATGTTTTCCTCTAGGAGTTTATAATTGATTTTTTTTTTTTACTTCCTCTACTTAATTTGGATCGCTTTATATAGCTTTTTTTAAGATAGGTGTATAGTAAGTACAATTTTTCAAAGAGTTTCCTTGGAGAAAAGCTGATACTTTGGTTTGTCTGTTTCTCTTTCTTTATTAAAAGCTTTTCAGGAATCACAAAAAAAGATTCTTAACCCAGTGACTACCAAACTCAAAGATGTACAGAAGCTGCTAAGAGAACTGCTTCCTCCTGATGCTGTGTTAGTGGGCCATTCCTTGGACTTGGATCTCAGAGTATTAAAAGTGTGTATCTGCTTTAAGATTTTATTCTCTAATACAAAAATAGCATGTTCCATTTCTCAAAGGTATAAAATTTGAACTCTTTACTCCCAGCCATGTTCCCTGTTTATTCCTTTAGCATAAGATGCTATTTATTCATTCTCTTTCCTCCTCAGATGATACATCCATATGTTGTTGATACCTCATTGCTTTATATCGGAAAGCAAGGCAGAAGATTTAAGCTAAGATTCTTAGCCAGAGTTATTTTGGGGTAGGTTTATATATGTTATAATACTGTCCTGATAGGTTGCAATAAGTTAATATACATTATCCAATTGAGTCTCTGTTGTATCTCTTAATTTATAAACATTATTTTCTTCAGTTCTTATAAAATGAAGAAATTAAGGGAATACAGTTGGACCTCACAGTGTAGGCATGTAATCCCAGCTATTTTGAAGGCTAAGGCAGAAGAGTCCCAAGTTCAAGAATTTCCAGGACTATAGAGTGAGTTCAAGGCCAGCTTGAGCAACTTAGTGAGACCCTGTCTAAAAATGAAAGTTTAAAAACAAATGGTATTAGCCAGGTGTGTGGCACATGCCTTTAATCCCAGCATTTGGGAGGCAGAGGAAGAAGGATCTCTGTGAGTTCGAAGCCAGCCTGGTCTACATAGTGAGTCCAGGATAGCTAGAACTAACTGGAGAAACCCTGTCTCAAAAAACAAACAAACAAAAACCAGAAAACAAACAAAAACAAAACACCAAATGGTATTTGGGTGGCAAAATGACTCAGTGTGTAAAGGTATTTGCTGCCAAGCCTTATGACTTGCATTCCATCCCTGAGAGAACTGACTCCCATAAGCTGTCCTCTGCCTATCCCCCACCCAAACACACACAGTGTACACACCCACACACATAAACAAATGTACTTAAACTTTTCTATTATTTTATGTGTATTGGCATTCTGCCTGTATGTATGTCTGTGTGGGAGTGTCAGGTCCCCTGTACTAGAGTTTCAGACAGTTGTGAGCCACCATGTGGGTGCTGGGATTTGAACCTGGGTCCTCTGGAAGAGAATTCCATGCTTGTAACCACTAAACCATCTTTCCAGCCCCTTAAAAAATTTTAAAGGAGGTTAGTGATAAAACATTTGCCTATCATGTGTGAGGCCCTAGGTTCAGTCCCTAGTATCATGGAATTTCAAAATATAGCATACTTATTGAATATATTTTATAATTTTGAAGCATATAAGTGCATGTTCATTATAATATGGTTCAAAAGAAAAATTATAAAAGACTGATTAAATACAGTGATTTGTGTTATTGTTCAAAGAAATGTGTTAGATCTGTGTATGCTAATGTGTAAAGCATATTACTTAGAATAAAATAGTTTCTGAGTAGGATCTGTATATATAGATATTAATATAATAAATTAGATTTAGTAGTATATTTGTATTTAGTAGTATATGTATATTTAAGATTTTTTTCATAAACAACCAAGATCTTTAAATGTATAGATACTTGCATATGAACAAAAAACTTCTGGAAGGAAACTTTTACTGTTAATGCATCTTAGAATGGCTGGGGAGTAGGCTAGAGACTTCATTGGTTACTTTGATTCATATGGTATATTCCTATGATTAAAGCCTTTTCTGGTTGTTCTGGATGCCCAGCACCTCTCTCGAGGCCTGGCAATTGAGCAGAGAAAAGGAATTATGATTGCTGTGATACAAATCTGATTATTACAATGGTGAAACTTTACATACTCTGTTTAAAAGAAATAATTATGAAAAAAATATTCCCAGATACATACATTTCATCTTCATTTTCTAGGAAGGATATACAGTGTCCAGACAAGCTTGGTCATGATTCCATAGAAGATGCTAGAACAGCTCTTGAATTGGCTCGGTATTTTCTTAAGTATGGTCCAAAGAAGGTTAGTATCTTTGACCAGTACTTTTGGCTTGCCTAATATTATAGAACTGGATCAGACATTCATAGATCATTATTTCTGTTGTTACCTTTCTTTACAAAACTAGCAATGTGATTAAGGTTACAAATAAGATCCATATCACTAACATTATATACTGACTAAGTATATACAGCGTCTGTGTTTGGGCTTATCTATTTTAAAGTGTAGGCTATACAGTATCTAGTTATATCAGTTGGTAGTTGCTCTGAACAACTTGTTTCTAAGTCTTTAAAGTGGAAATATATAGTTTCCTGGGATAGTATTGAGGGCAGATAACTATATATAAAGATCTTAACACAGTACATTGACTATACTGAGCACCATGCTGGTGATAATTATTGAACTGATGCTGTTTGTGCTAATTATTATATTCTTTTAGATAGGTACCTATTCTGTTGTTTGAGCAGCAGTTCAATGGATATAAATTTGAAAAGGATAGTTTCTGAAAGATTTTGTAACATTATTTTTGTTGGTGGTGGTGGTGGTTTTCTTGAAGTAGTACCTTACTATATACACTGGCTGCCTGTAACTTACTATGTATATATAGCCCAGACTGGTTTCAAATTTATAGTGATCCTACTACCTTTTCCTTCCAAGTGCTAGGATTAAAGGACCTGTTGGGACAAAAATGTGGGGGACAGAGTTTTGATTAAAGGTAAACTTGAAAAGAGAGAGAGGTAAAGATACATCATCAGGTACATATATAATATGTATAGCCTCAGCATTCTGGAGGTTGAGCCAGACAGATCCTGCAGACCAGCTATGCTCTTTAGGAGAAGAAAATGAAAAGGGAAAGAGTAAAGAAGGAGGAAAATAAGCAGTATAAGAGGAAACTAAGCAACACCCAGCTGTCATGCCAAAGGAATCAGCATGAGGTGAGAGAGTTGGATGGAGATACAGAATATGAAAGCTCTGATGACTGAAGTTCAGTTTTCACATTTCTTGGCTCTCAGAAGCACCTTTAGTAATTCCTTTGTGATAAGAGGTCCTGTTCTCCCGTGTGCATCTGTCTGTTTTTGAATGATCGAATTACAGGCACTGGTTCTGTCTGTGGGGAGTACTTCACAGGTGGAGTCGCAAATACTCTTAATACCTCTGTGTTCTTTCAACTTTGGGGTTGAAATGGCTAATAATGGTCATACCTCTATATTATCCAATGTCCAGTGAACTGGTTGGAGTTTTTGTTTGTTTATTTTGTTTTTCAAACATGTTCATTGCTACTTTATTCTTTTTTTTCTTCTGTTTTTTTTCTGCTTGGAGTGTTAATTGTCTATGAGGATACTACACAACGTTCTGTCAAAAATTCCCCTGTTCAATATAGCTCCTTACTATTCTGTCCAAGGTGGGGGTTATTGAGTCTCTCAGCTTCAGACTCACTCACTGCACTACTGTAGCTCTCCCCAGTCTCTAAAGCTTGGGATCTGTTGCTCCGATCCACATGCTGCCTTTGTTCCAAGTTCTGTACTGCACTCTTCCTAAGGTCTTGACCTACAGGGCAATGGCAGTGGGAGGGGAACAATGAGTCTCATAGAGTTCTTGAGTTTTAGACCCTGACCCCTCTTGAGCTGTCTGGGTTGCTGAGGCACTGACCTATGCTGGTGGGTTCAGGGAAACTGGGGTCAGCCTTTGCTGACTCTTCCCTACTGTCCAGTATTCTGATCCCTTGCTTCTATAGCTAATAGAAGCATATAGAATGAGAGTAAGTTCTTCCTAGAGCCAGTGATTCATGACCTGCGTAACAGTCATGCTGAAACTGCCTCTGTTTCCCAATATTCCAGCTCCTATTGGGGCACCTGACAGAACCACCCTTCCTTCAGCTTTAATAATGGTTGTTATTTTTTTAAGCAGACTTTACTAGTATGCATGTTCTCACAGAACCACCAGTAGTGGCTCCTCTGAGAATGATGGGACACAGGGAGTCTCCGTTAGTTTGGTGGTTTGTTTGTTTAGTCTTATCATTTAGATTTATTTTATGTGTATGCATGTTTTTGTCTGCATGGATGTCTGCATACCATGTGCATGCCTGGTGACTGTGTAGGCAAGAAGAGGACATGGGATCCCCAGGAACTGGAGCCACAGATGGTTGTGAGCCACCATGTGGAAGCTAGGCACTGAACTGGGTTATGTGTAAGAGCAGCAAGTGCTCTTAACCACTGAACCATCTGTTGATTATTTTTTAAAAATAAAAAATAATTTATCATTTAATTAATTATTATTATTTTTTATTTCTTCAAGTTACATCTCAATCACAATCCCCTCCCTACTCCCCCCTCCAGTCCCACCCTTCCACCCTCCTCCCCCTCAACCCCCCCATCCTCTTCCCTTCTTTTTTTTTTTTTTTAGTTTAAGGTATTTCTTTTTTCCCCCCAACAGCTCTCCCTTTCAGTCCAAAAAATGGTTCTTTTTCTTATAACTATAAATACAATACAAAACAACAGAAATAAATAGGCCACAATTATAAGAGTTATATGGCTTAGCATACATTCCCAATGTCCAGTCCATATGTATTTGGCACCTGACTTTAACATTCTACTATCTAACCATCTCCATGAGTTTAAAGTTCTATATCTAACTCAGCTTTCATACTAACTTGCCTCATAATTTTAAAAATATCTTCTTAGATCCAGAACACCCTCTTGATTCCTAAACAACTCAAAATTTAACTATGAGACTCTAGCTATCTATTCTTCAACCACCTCAGAGACCTGAGAGGGATAAATATATCTGATTATATAGGAAGTGCAGGGCCTGCAGCTTCCAAAACTAAAAAATGACATACCAGTGGCTGCCTGGACAGTTCCCATTTTCTCTCCATACATTACAGCATCAATCTTCAGCCATTTGGCCCCATTTCTCTGACAGACATTGGTTGTAGAGCAGGAATTATGAAGGACTTACCTACCCTGTCTTGGCAGAGCTAGGCTGTCGACTTATCTGCTTCCAAGTTTTGTCCTTTTTGGACAGAAGTCTGTCTACAGTTGAAGCAAGTGGTTTTTCTTGCCAAGAGAATGGCTTACCACCAATTCAATCATCTCCCACTGGAGATTCTTCGATGCTCATCTTCTACTTGGAGTAGAATAGGGGGTGCTGCCAGGAGCTGACATGTCTCGATATCAAAAAATATTAAGTTAAGAAAACATCTTTGAATGCCATATTCTGCAGATCTCTTGAGGTTTTTGAAGATGCCCTATCTATCTCTTATATTTAGATAAGCAAATATTGCTTGTCTCTTAGCAACTTGATTTCTGAGTAGCTTAGAAAATAACTGTGATAGACTGTCATAGTAACTAACAAAATGACACGTTTTCATGACTATTAGTTTCCATTTCTTAATTATCCTAAACAGTTTATGTCAGTTGGTAGCGAGAGATCAAAACTTGACATTTCATTTTTAAGTATTACTACAAACAATACCTTTAAGAAGCATTACCCTTAATTTTGTATCAATATACAAAGATCAATACCAATGTGGCCAAATATAATCTTAATTTTGTATCAATATACAAAGATCAGTACTGATGTAGCCCAATACAATCTTAATTTTACATTAATATACTAGGGTCAATACCATTGTGGCCAAATATAATCTTAATTTTGTATCAATATACAAAGATCAATACCGATGTAGCCCTATACAATCTTAAATTTGCATTAATATACAATGATCAATACCAATTTAGCCAAATATAATATTAATTTTGTATCAGTATACAAAGGTATAAAGCTATATTCAATAATCTGTCCTTTTTTCTTGTTCTTTCCTATACTATGTCTATGTCCCATTTTTCTCAAGTCTGTTCACTCCTATATAGGAGAGAAAGGAGGATGCAGAAAAACAAAAGAGAGAAGTCCCTGGGTCTAACCTCCAAAACCCATTTAACAAGACCATTTAACAGCTTGTAGTCTTTTCCCCTAAATAACAAAATTTTCTATTATCTATCAAATAACCAAAGGGGGAGAACACCCTCCCCCCTTTCTGGGGATGGGACGTTGTTCTCTTAAAATGACTTCCTGCTGATTTGGGACGTAGTAAACCTGTTTGGGGCCCAAATAAGAATGGAAAAATGGTTAAAAATGTTAATAGAATCATTTGATGTTCAGTCCCTTTGTGCTCAGCTATTTAGATGTCCTACGAAGTTCATAGACAGAAGCTGATCTTCAGAACTTTACTGAAGATCTGGCTGGAGTAGTCTGTGGAGCTGAACGGCTGAACGATCTAAGCGATTTTGAGTTGTTGTGGTTATAGACTTTTGAGGAAACTGCTATTGAAGAAGTCTGCAAGGCTGGATCATTTGGGCCACTCGTCTTCTTTGGTGTCTGATCTGTTTTCTGCTGAGGTTTCCGTTGTCCAGTTGTCCCTGGATTCCTTGAATGGATGCTTTAAAACTCCTGGAAAGATAAGAACAGAGCCCTGCCCTAATCCTAACTCTGGGACAATTACCTTTTTTGGGGGTGGTCAGGTAATATTTTTCCTGGAGCAAATTTGTTTTTTTTGATAATATATAAATTATTACCTTTCAATCCGGATTAAAGAAGAAATTATTTTGATA
>CAJQZJ010001826.1:958096-983322 GCA_907164525.1 Lophiomys imhausi | reverse complement strand
AAAAAATGGTTCTTTTTCTTATAACTATAAATACAATACAAAACAACAGAAATAAATAGGCCACAATTATAAGAGTTATATGGCTTAGCATACATTCCCAATGTCCAGTCCATATGTATTTGGCACCTGACTTTAACATTCTACTATCTAACCATCTCCATGAGTTTAAAGTTCTATATCTAACTCAGCTTTCATACTAACTGGCCTCACAATTTTAAAAATATCTTCTTAGATCCAGAACACCCTCTTGATTCCTAAACAACTCAAAATTTAACTGTGAGACTCTAGCTATCTATTCTTCAACCACCTCAGAGACCTGAGAGGGATAAATATATCTGATTATATAGGAAGTGCAGGGCCTGCAGCTTCCAAAACTAAGAAATGACATACCAGTGGCTGCCTGGACAGTTCCCATTTTCTCTCCATACATTATAGCATCAATCTTCAGCCATTTGGCCCCGTTTCTCTGACAGACATTGATTGTAGAGCAGGAATTATGAAGGACTTACCTACCCTGTCTTGGCAGAGCTAGGCTGTCGACTTATCTGCTTCCAAGTTTTGTCCTTTTTGGACAGAAGTCTGTCTACAGTTGAAGCAAGGGGTTTTTCTTGCCAAGAGAACGGCTTACCACCAATTCAGTCATCTCCCACTGGAGATTCTTCGATGCTCATCTTCTACTTGGAGTAGAATAGTGGGTGCTGTCAGGAGCTGACATGTCTTGATATCAAAAAAAATCTTAAGAAAACATCTTTGAATGCCATAAAATAAAAATAATTTATTATTTAATTAATATTTTATTATTAATTATTAATTTAATAATTTATTATTTGTTGGTTATTTTTAAAAAATTATAACTCACTCCTAAGTGACCTCCCTTTTTATAAGAAAAAAAAACGTCAGTTCAGCTTTTAATTTTATATTAATGTAGTGACTTTTTTGATGTTGCTGTAAAAGTCTTTGTTTTTCATTTCTAAAAGTTATATGTTTTCAGAGAAATACATTTTAATTAAGGGACTAAGGAATGATTGTGAGCCAAAATTGCCTTCATTTTTCATCGAGCCTTACATGGCTCTTTTAAACCATGTTCATGTAACATTAATGGCTGGTGACGATTGCTGTTCTTGGCTAAGCAGCCATAAACCATCTTATACTACTGAAGCCAGCTCGTGCCTGAGGCAGTGGCACAGCCAGAGTCCTAAAGAAGTAGAGACTATCACTTAAGTAGATTTTTTTCACCTCAAATGCTGTACAAAAAATTAAGATGATTCTTACCACTTTATTTTCTTACAGATTGCAGAGTTCAATCTGGAGGCTCTAGCTTATCATGAAGAACTGAAAGCAGCCAATCAAGAACCAGGAAACCAGGAAGAAACAAATGAGCACCCAAATATGAGGTGATGTTTTCCATTTAAAACAAGAGCAAAGGAAAATGAAAAATGTAGTTTTCTGAATATGATCAATGTCTAAAATGATATTTTTAATTAAAAATAATAATACAGAAATAATTGAACTAACCATTATTAGAAGTGATGATAGAGCCTTTAATCCCAGAACTGAGGAGGCAGAGGCATGAAGATCTCTTGAGTTCAAGGACAGCCTGGTCTATGTAGTGAGTTTCAGGACAGCCTAGGCTATGCTGAGAAACCCTGTCTTGGGGAAAGATGAAGAGAATGTCAGGCTTTTGTTGGTGTTTTTAAGTTAGAAGAGTCAACTTGTAGCCTTTGATGAATTGCCTAGATTGGAGAAACACACACATACACGCTGAGAAAGTGTTTGACTTCAAACCATAATGAATTGTCAGATCCTTAGACTGTGGCTTAAATCTTGATAGAAAGCTTTAGGTATATTTAATTTTCCCCTCCTGCTAGTATAATAACATCTAATTTGATTTTCTACAGTGATGAAAATATGCTGGATAGTGTGGTAACCACTAATCACAAATGACTAATGATTAACCAAGCTTTTAATTTGTTTAACTAAATATTGCTAGTAACTACATATTGGACAGAAATATAGGCACAAAAATTAACTATCAAGTCATAACCTTAAAAATGACTATTCTTATTTTAATCTCTTTTACTTCTTTACAGTGTTTTAAAATGCTTGGACTCAATGGGTCAGAAACTCCTTTTCTTGACCCGGGATATAGATGAGCTTTCTTCTTTTAGAAATTGTCAAACTATTAAGTGCTCTTCAAATAAAGAGGTAAATGACCTATTTTGCTTTTCTGGTATGTATTCACAAAAGAGGAGAATGTAACTCTTGTACAACCCATGGGAAGTGCCAAGAATTTTGTACCAGTAACCCTGGCTAATATGATCAAGTCTGACTTCTGTCTCAAATCTTTAGGGAACACTGTTAAGTCAGTTACTTCATACAAGCAGAGCTGCCAGCTGTCAGTGTCTGCTTCTAGAGACCAGTAGGCTTGGCCCTGCACACCACTTGGAACTTCTGTTTCTGATATATGAAGATGTTTGTTAACATGTTAAGAGGTAGTGCTTACTTTTTATTTTTGTTATTTTTGTTTTGTTTACATTAATTTAAAATTCTTTTTGAGAATTTCATGTGTGAGTACTATATTTCCATCCCTCCCTCTACTTACTCCAACTCCCCTATCAAATTAATAACTTCTTTATTTAATATTACTTTATATATAATACACACACACACACATATATACATATTTAAGTGTGTGTGTATGTGCATTTGTATCTTCCTGCTACTAAGTGTTACTCATGTGTGGTTAGGACTTGATCAGTTGGGATTGGATAACCTATCAGGGAGCTCCTCCCTGTAGAAAACTTATTCTGCTTCTCCTAGATTTCCCCCATCCAGGTTGGCATGTCAACCTGGTGTTGTCAATATGCAGATATTGTCTAGGCAACCTTATTGTTGAGAGTTTACAGGTACAGGTTTTTGGTCATGTTTAGAACATACTGACTTATACCAGGCATCTTAGTATTTGGCTCTTGCAACTTTTCTGTCATCTTTTCTGGAATGTTCCCTAAGCCTTGGGTATAAAGTTATGATGCAGATGTATGACTAGGGCAGGGGCCCACTGTTTTTTTTGCATTCTGACCATTCGTGGACTTCTGTAACAGCCTCCACCTGCTACAGAAAGAAGCTTCTTTATGAGGGGTGGGAGCTGCTATATTTAGGAGAGTAAATAGTTGGTATGCAGTTTAAGATTATACTTGCTTAGGAAAGTGGCAATAGTAGATTCTCCTCTTGGATTCATGACCTCATTAGCCATGGACAGTTGACTAGGTTTATAGTGTCAAGTGTGAATTCTCTCTTATTGAATAGGCTTTAAGTCCAGTAAGATATCAGTTGGTTATTCCCAAGATTAAAATGCCGCTAGTGCATCAATAGGGATATCTTACCATCTGTAAAACCTAGAAACCATAATAGTGATGAACCCAGAAAAAGATAATTCTAAGATGTGTATTTTAGTGGTTGTGTTTGGATTTATAGTATACTGACATTGATAGTTACTAATTGAAATTTACCTTTATATAACAGCACACCTTTTCATATGTAAGAACTCTATACAACCAAGTACTTGCATTTCTTTCCTCCAATCCATAGTACTATTGTTGTCATCATATCTTTCTCCTATAGATATTATAGAACCTACTCTATATTGTTACTATTTTTGCTTTGGCTGTGGATTACTTAAAGAGATTTTAGGGGCTGGAACAATGGTTCAGTGTATCAGACTGGCTGCTTTTACAAAAGACCCTGGCTCAGTTCCCAGCACCAACATGGCAGCTCACAACCACCTGTAACTCCAGTTCCAGGTGATCTTATGCCCTCTTCTGGGCTCCACCAGCACTAGGAACATATTATGGTGTACATACATACATGCAGGCAAGCACTCATACACATAAAAAGTAAAATAAAAATAGATTTTAGTAAGAAGACACAATAGGCATGTTTACCATGTGATTATCACATCTAGTGGTATTATTTTATATAAATCCAAATTTTAATCTGGGCAATACAGTCTGCAGGTACTAAATTCTTTTTATTTTTTATTTATTCATTCATTTTATAGCCTACCCACACTCCTTCCCTTCTCTCTACCAGTCCCACCCTCCCACTCCTTTCCCTCTTTTTCCCCTCCTCTTCTCAGAAAAGGGAACTCCTCCCCATCAGTCCACCACTGCTCTTCAAGTTTGCATCACCACTAAGAGCATATTCTTCCATGAGGCCAGCCAAGGCAGCCCTGCTAGGGTAAAGTGATCCTCAATCAGGCAAAAGAATCCATGCCAGACACAGCACCCATTCTACTTGTGAGGGGATCTACATGAAGACCAAGCCTACCTATCAGCTACATATGTGTAGGGGGCCTAGGTTCAGTCCATACATGCTTTTTGGTTGGGGATTCAGTCTCTGTAAGCCCAGAGGAGCCTAGGTTAGTTGACTCTGTTGTCATCTGACAGAATTCTTGTCCCCTCCCGATCCCTCCATTCTTCCTCCCATTCTTCTACAAGACTCCCTGAGCTCCACCTAATGTTTGGCTGTGGGTCTCAGCATCTGTTTTGATCCACTGCTGGGTGGGGCCTCTCAGAGGACAGTTATGCTAGGCTCCTATCTATAAGTATAGCAGAGTATCAATAATAGTGTCAGGAGATGGCTCTCTTCCATGTGGTGAGTCTCAAGCTGTGTCAATCATTGGTTGGCCATTCCCTTAATCTCTGCTCCATCTTTATTCCTGTACATCTTAAATGCAGGGTAAAATATGGGTCAAAGGTTTTGTGGGTGGGTTGGTATCCCCCTCCTTACACTAGAAGTCCTGCCAGGCTAGGAAGTAACCACTTCTGTCTCCAAGTCCTCTGCTGCTATGAATCTCAGCTAGGGTCAACCCCCATATCCTCCCAGGAGCATACCCTTTTCAGGTTTTCTGCCTTTTCAGAGGCACCCCCTCATCAGTTTCCCTTCTCTCTCCCATCCCTCTCACCTCTTGCACTCACCACACCTGATTCCTCACCCTTGCTCACATCCGGACACCCTCTCCCACTCAGTTTCCCCTCTTCATCCACTTCCAATGTCTGTTCTGTTTCCCTTCTGAGTTAACTTCAAACATCATCCCTTGGGCCCTCCTTGTTACGTAGCTTCTTTAGGTTTGTGAATTCTAGGGTAGTTATCCTGTACTATTTTGGTAATACCCAGTTATAAGTGAGTATAAACCATGTGTATCTTTTTGGGTCTAGGATACCTCACTCAGGATGATCTTTTCTAGTTCCATACATTTGTCTGCAAATTGTATGATTTTTAATAGCTGAGTAGTATTCTATTGTGTAAATGTTCCACAGTTACTTTATCCATTGTTCAGTTGAGGGACATCTGGGTTGGTTCCTGTTTCTGACTATTATGAATAAAGCTTGTATGAACATAGTTGAGCCAATGTCTTTGTGGTTTGGTGGAATATCTTTTGGGTATTTACCCAGGAGTGGTATAACTGGTTCTTGAGGCAGAACTATTTCCAATTTTCTGATATATGGCCAGATTGATTTCCAAAACGGTTTTACCAGTTTCCACTAACTCCATCAATGGAGAAGTCTTCCCCTTTCTCTTTATCCTTGCCAGCATGTGCTAGCACTTGAGTTTTTATCATAGTCTTTCTGATGGGTATAAGATAGGATCTCAGAATCATTTTGATTTGCATTTCCCTGATGTCTAAGGATGCTGAGCATTTCTTTATGTGCTTCTTGGTCATTAGAGATTCCTCTATTGTGAATTCTTGGTTTAGCTCTGTACCCCATTTTTTTCATTGGATTATTTGGTTTGTTGGTGTCTAATTTCTCGAGTTCTTTATATATTTTGGATATTAGTCCTCTGTCTGATATGGGGTTGGTGAAGATCTTTTTCTAGTCTGGGTTGCCATTTTGTTTTTGTCTTCTTTGCCTTACAGAAGCTTTTCAGTTTCATAAGGTCCCATTTATTAATTGTTGATCTTAGTGCTTAAATTGGTGTTCTGTTCAGAAAGTTGTCTCCTGTACCAAGGAGTTCAAGGCTTCTCCCTACTTTCTCTTTTAATAGATTTTATGTATCCAGTGTTATGTTGAGGTCTTTGATCCACTTGGACTTGAGTTTTGTGCAAGGTAGTAAATACAGGTCTTTTTGCATTCTTCTACATATAGACATCTAGTTAGACAAGCAACATTTGTTGAAAATGCTTTCATTTTTCCATTGTACGGTTTTGGTTTCTTTGTCAAAAATCAAGTGTCTGTAGGTGTGTGGGTTTATTTCTATATCTTTGATTTGAGTCCATTTATCATCTGATGTGTTTCTATGCTAATACCATGACATTATTATTACTATTGCTCTGTAGTACAGCTTGAAATCAGGGATGGTGATACCTCCTGATGTTCTTTTATTGTACAGGATTGTTTTAGCTATTCTGGGTTTTTTGTTTTTCCATAGGAATTGTTCTTTCAAGGTCTGTAAAGAATTATGTTGGTATTTTGATGGGGATTGCATTGAATCTCTATATTGCTTTTGCTAGCATGGCCATTTTTACAACATTGATTCTACCGATCTATGAGCATGGGAGATCTTTCCATCTTCTGATATCTTCTTCACTCTTTTCTTCAGAGACTTGAAGTTCTTGTCATACAGGTCTTTCACTTGCTTACACTAAGGTATTTTATATTATTTGTGGCTATTATGAAGGATATTGTTTCTCTAATTTCTTTCTCAGCCAGTTTATCTTTTGTATAATGAAGGACTACTGGTTTTTTTAGTTAATTTTGTATCCAGTCACTTTGCTGAAGGTGTTTATCAGCTGTAGGAGTTCTCTGGTAGAATTTTGGGGGTCATTTCTATATACAATCATGTCGTCTGCAAATAGCGATTCTTAGACTTCTTCCTTTCCAACTTAGATTCCCTTGATCTCATTTAGATGTCTCATTGCTCTAGCTAGAACTTCAAGTACTATGTTGAAGAGATATGCAGAGAGTAGGCAGTCTTGTCTTGTCCCTGATTTTAGTGGAATTTCTTTGAGTTTCTCCCCATTTAATTTGATGTTGGCTACCAGCTCTGCTGTATATTGCCTTTATTATGTTTATTTATTTAGGATGAAGCCTACATGATGATGGTGGATGATCTTTTTGATGTGTTTTTGAATTGGGTTTGCGTGTATTCTATTAAGTATTTTTGCATCAGTGTTCATAAGAGAAATTGATCTGAAAATTCTCTTTCTTTGTTGTATCAATTTGTGGTTTAGGTATCAGGAAGACCATGGCCTCATAGAATGAGTTTTGCAATGTTCCTTCAGTTTCTAGTTTGTGGAATAGTTTAAGGTATATTGGTATTAGCTCTTCTTTGAAAGTCTGGTAGAATTCTGTGCTGAAACCATCCGGTCTTGGGCCTTTTTTAGTTAGGAGACTTTTAATGACTGCTTCTATTTCCTTAGGACTATTTATATTTAAATTGTTTACTTGATCTTGATTTAACTTTGGTAAGTGGAATCTATCAAGAAAATTGTCCATTTCATTTAGATTTTCCAATTTTGTGGAATACATGCTTTTGAAGTAAGATCTAATGATTCTTTGAATTTCCTCAGTGTCTGTTGTAATGTCCTCCTTTTCATTTCTGATTGTGTTAATTTTGGATTTTGTCTTTCTGCCATTTAGTTAGTTTGGCTAAGGTTTTTGTCTATCTTGTTTATTTTCTCAAAGAACCATCTCTTGGTTTCATTAATTCTTTGTATTGTTCTCTTTGTTTCTAATTTATTGATTTCAGCCCTGAGTTTGATTATTTCCTGCCGTCTACTCTTCTTAGGTGTGTTTGTTTCTTTTCCTTCTAGAGCTTTCAGGCATACTGTTAAGTTGTTAGTATGAGACATCTCCAGTTTCTTTCTGAAGGCACTTAGTGCTATGAATTTTCCTCTTAGCACTGTTTTCATTGTTTCCCATATTTTGTGCCTTCATTTTCATTGAATTTTAGGAAGTCTTTAATTTCTTGTTTTATTTCTTCCCTGACCCATTGGTCATGAAGAAGAGTTGTTCAGTTTCAATTAGTGTGTAGGCTTTTTGTTGTTTCTGTTAAAGTCCAGCTTTAAGCAATTGTGATCTGATACAAGGTATTATTTCAATTTTCTTGTATTGGTGGAGGCTTCCTTTGTGACCAACTATGTGGTCAATTTTGAAGAAGAGTCCATGAAGTGCTAGAAAAAGGTACATTCTTTTGTGTTTGGGTAAAAAGTTCTGTAGATAACCATTTGATCCATGGCCTCTGTTCTTTTCATTATTTCTCTGTTTAGTCTTTGTCTTGATGACCCGTCTGTTGGCTATAGTGGGGTGTTGAAGTCTCCCATTATTAATGTTGGGGGCGTTCGATATGTGATTTAAGCTTTAGTAATGTTTCTTTTACAAATGTGGGTGCCCTTGTATTTGTGGCATAGATATTCAGAATTGAGATGTCACCTTGGTGGAATTTTCCTTTGATGAGTATGAAGTGCCCTTCCCCATTTCTTTTGATTAATGTAGGTTGAAAGTACATTTTTTTCTTTTTATTGTTTTAGTTTGTGAATTTCACATAATGCACCCTGTTGCCTCTCATCTCCTACCTCCCCTCAGACCTACTCTCCATCCTTGAAACCTTTCCCAACATAAAAAAAAAAAAATCTCATTGTGGAAACTGTAGTGTGTCTCAGTGTTTCCCACAAAAGTCTCTTCTGTCCACACTTTTTTGCTTGCAAATGTTTATTATAATGACTCCGTAGTCTGGTAAGAGACAAAACTGGAACCTCACTGGGACTTCTCTCAGATATCCTGTTGTTGTTCCGTGTCATGGAGATCCTGTAGTTTTGGGTCTGTGTAACTGGCTTCATCATGCACTCCAGCAGTTCATCCATGAGGTTGGAGTGGGACAACTCAAAGCCATGATTCTGGGCCTGCAACTCCCACATCTAGGGACAGTTCTACTGTGCCTCTCAGGTAAGGTGCCGAGCCTGCTTTCCCGAGTGCTGCAGCAGGTAAGGGGCTGGACCAGCTTTCCTGATTTCATGACCCCATCAGGGCCAAATCTACTGCCTGCTTTGTGGTGCTGTTGACTAGGGAGAGATCTCCATTTTCTGATGTCCTTGCCACACAAAGCAGACAAAAGGCAGATAGATCTGACTCTCCCATACTCACCCTCCAAGCTGGCTCACACACATCCCCCACATCCAGGATCAGTTGTACTGTGCTGTCCAGGTGAGGTGCAGGGCCTGTTCTCCTGAATGCTGCAGCATGTGAGGGGCAGGGACAGCTCTCCTGCTCATATGACCCTATTGGGGCCAGATCTATCTGCCACTAATGATAAGGACAAAAGGGAGGGGAGTGTAATCTTTCCCTAACCACCACCACCACAAAGCAGACAAAAGGCAAGGCTGGCTCTCCCACACTCTTACCCTCAGGGCTGTTTCACCCACAACCCCCATATCCAGAGCCAGCTGTACTGTGCTGCTTAGTCAATGTGCAGGGTCTGCTCTTCTGAGCTCTGCAGCATGTAAAGAGCAGGGACAGCTATCTTGCTCTCATGACCCAATCAGGGCCAGATCTCTTGTCCACCACTAGTGGTGAGGGCAAAATTGAGGGGAGGGGATCTCTCCCTTGCCAACACTACCACAAAGCAGATAAAAGGCAGGGCTGGCTCTCCCACACTCACACCCTTGGTGCCAGCTCATCAACAACCCCCACATCCAGGGCTAGGCAGGGTTCTTCTAATCTCTGGGTTGCTTCCTGTCCTGGGAATCCATCTGGTGCTTGCCTGGTGCTGGACTGGTGGTGGTCACAGGCTTCCTCCCTGTCCAGGCCCCATGGTACTGAACTGGTGTTGGTCTCCGGCTTGATTTTTTTCAATGTTAGGCTACTATTCATTTAGATGTTCATAGGTCAGAACACTGAATGTAAAAAGCCTTTCTCCTTTCTGCCACATACTGATGCATATGTGACACAGCAGCCACATCTGCAATGCCTCTAGAGGCAGGGAAAGTTTATTTTAGTAGACACTAGAATGGCTACCCCAGCTTGCTCCTTGGGTATATTTGATTCATAAACCTTTTTCCAACCCTTTACTCTGAGGTGATATCTTTTTTTGGTTTTTTGAGACAGGGTTTCTCTGTGTTGCCCTGGCTACCCTGGAACTCACTCTATACCAGGCTGGCCTTGAACTCAGAGATCTGCCTGCCTCTGCCTCCCAAGTGCTGGGATTAAAGGCATGCACCACCACCCCCAGCAATTATAGACAGCTGTGAACTTCCATGTGGGTGCTAGGATTTGAACCCAGGTCCTTAGGAAGAACAGCCAGTGCTATTAACCACTGAGCCATCTCTCCAGCCCTGGTAATATCTATCTTTGTTACTGAGGTGTGTTTATTGTATGCAGCAGAATGATGGGTCTGTTTATGCATCCATTCTCTTAACCTGTGTGTTTTTATTGGGGAATTGAGTCCTTTGATGTTGAGAGATATTAATGACCAGTGATTGTTAATTCCTGTTGTTACAGTGTTGATGGTAGGTGTGTGTGTGTGTGTGTGTGTGTGTGTGTGTGTGTGTGTGTGTATGCTTCTTTTTGGTTTTGCTGCAAAGGAGTTATTTTCTAGGGTGTAGTTAGCATCCTTGGGTTGGAGTTTTCCTTCTAGTATCTTCTGTAGAGCTGGATTTGTGCCAAGAAAATGTTTAAATTTGGTTTTACTGTAGAGTATGTTGTCTTCTCCATCTATGGTGATTGATAGTTTTGCTGAGTATAGTATTCTGGGCTGGCATCTGTGATCTCGTAGAGGCTGCATGACCTCTGCAGTTCTGGGTTTTAAAGTCTCTGTTAAGTCTGGTATGAAATAATAAAGGTGATATACAGCAAACCTATCAAATTAAATGGAGAGAAACTTGAAATATTTCCTCTAAACTCAGGGACAAAACAAGGATGTCCACTTTCACCATATCTCTTCAACATAGTACTTGAAGTTCTTGCTAGAGCAATAAGACAGCTAAAGGAGATCAAGGAGATACAAATTGGAAACAGAGAACTAAAATTATCCCTATTTGCAGATGATATAATAGTTTACATAAGCAACCCCATAAATTCCACCAGAGAACTCTTATAGCTAATAAACACCTTCAGCAAGGTGGCTGGATACAAAATTAATTTTAAAAAAATCAGAAGCCCTTATGTATACAAGAAATAAATGGGCTGAGAAAGAAATTAGGGAAACAATACCCTTCACAATAGCCATAAACAATATAAAATACCTGGGGGTAACTCTAACCATGCAAGTGAAAGACCTGTACAACAAGAACTTCAAGTTCTTGAAGAAAGAAATTGAAGAGGACATCAGAAGATGGAAAGATCTCCCATGCTCATGGATAGGTAGTATCAACATAATAAAAATGGCCATTCTGCCAAAGGCAATATACAGATTCAATGCAATTCCTATGAAAATACCACCACAATTCTTTATAGACCTGGAAAAGGCAATTCTCAATTTCATATGGAATAACAAAAAAAAACCAGAATAGCTAAATCAATCCTGTACAAGAAAAAACATCTGGAGGCATCACCATCCCTGATTTCAAGCTGTAGTACAGAGGAATAGTAATAAAAACAGCATGGTACTGGTATAGAAACAGACCAGTGGATCAACGGAATCGAATTGAAGACCCAGAAACAAACCCGCTATTATGGTCAATTAATTTTTGACAAAGAAACCAAAACCATACAATGGAAAAAGGACAGCATCTTCAACAAATGGTGCTGGTCCAACTGGATGTCGACATGTAAAAGAATGAAATTAGACCCATACTTATCACTTTGCACAAAACTTAAGTCCAAGTGGATCAAAGACCTTAACATAAGGCCAGAGACACTAAATCTATTAGAAGAGAAAGTGGGGAAAACCCTCAAACTCATCAGCACAGGTGACAACTCCCTGAACAGAACATTAACAGCTCAGGCTCCAAGACTAACAATCAATAAATGGAACCTCATGAAACTGAAAAGCTTCTGGAAAGCAAAAGACATTGTCATTCGAACAAAATGGCAACCTACACACTGGGAAAACATCTTCACCAGCCCCACATCTGACAGAGGGCTAATATCCAAAATTTATAAAGAACTCAAGAAATTAAATGCCAAGAAACCAAATAATCCAATCAAAAAATGGGGGACAGAGCTAAACAGAGAATTCACAAAGGAGGACTCCCTAATAGATGAGAGACACTTGAAGAAATGCTCAGCATCCTTAATCATCAGAGAAATGCAACTTAAGATGACTCTGAGATTCCATCTCAAACCTGTCAGAATGGCTAAGATGAAAAACTCAAATGACAGCACATGCTGGTGAGGTTGTGGAGAAAGGGGAACTCTTCTCCATTGTTAGTGGGAGTGCAAGCTTGTATAACTACTATGGAAATCAGTCTGGCGATATCTTAGAAAACTTGGAATAGCTCTACCTCAAGACCCAGCCACACCACTTCTGGGTATACATCCAAATAATTCCTCACCAAATCACAAGGAAGTTTCCTCATCTATGTTCATAGCAGCCTTATTTGTAATAGCTAGAAACTGGAAACAACCCAGTTGTCCCTCAATCAAGGAATGGATTAAAAAACTGTGGTACATCTACACAATGGAATACTACTCAGCTATCAGAAGCAACAAAATCATGCAATTTGCTGCCAAATGGATGGAACTAGAGAAGCTCATCCTGAGTGAGCTAACCCAGACTCAGAAGGATGCACATGGCATCTATTCACTTATAATCAGATTTTAGCCATAATAGTACAGGATAACTATACTACAACCAATGCACCAAAGGGAACAGGATCATAGACTTTGTTTCCTGTCTATAAGACACTTTGCCCTAGTGGTGCTGCCTTGTAGGCCCCCAGTGTATGAGGAGGCTCTTGGCTGTTATATGACTGCTGAACTGGGGTGGGGGGCTGTTATATAGGGACATTCCACTCCAGAGGATTGGGATGGAAGGGATAGGGGGTAGAAGGTGGGAGGGCAGGACTGGGAGGGGTGGAAAGAGGGCATTCTGATGAAGATGTAACCTGAAGTAATAAATAGGTTTCTTTTTTAACTGAAAAAAAAAAAAGTCTGGTGTAATTCTAATAGGTCTGTCTTTATATGTTATTGGCCCTTATCCCTTGCGGCTTTTAATATTCTTTGTTCTGTATGTTTAGTGTTTTGATTATCTTGTGGCGGGATTTTAGTTTTTGGTCTAATCTATTTGGGGTTCTGTATGCTTCTTGTATTTTTATAGGCATCTCTTTCTTTAGGTTAGGGGAGTTTTTTCTATGATTTTGTTGAAAATATTTTCTGGGCATTTGAGCTGGGAATCTTCTCCTTTATTCCTATTATTTTTAGGTTTGGTCTTTTCATAGTGTCCTAAATTTCCTGAATGTTTTGTGTTAGATCCTTTTAGCTTTAGCATTTTCTTTGGCCAATGTATCTATTTCTTCTAACATATCTTATATTCCTAAGATTCTCTCTTTCATCTCCTATATTCTTTTGGTGGTGCATGTGTCTGTAACTCCTGTTCTCCTATCTAGGTTTTCCATCTCTAGGATTGCTTCAGTTTGTGTTGTCTTTATTGCTTCAATTCCATTTTCAAGTCTTGAACTGTTTTATTCAGTTCCTTTTCCCATTTGTATTTTCCTGTATTTCTTTAATTTCTTTAAGGGATTTATTCATCTCCTTCACCTGTTTGATTATATTTTCCTGTATTTCTTTGAGAGATTTATTTTTCTCTTTTAAGGCCTTTATCACTTTCATAACACCAGATTTAAGGTCATTTTCTTGTGCTTTAGGTTTGATAGGACATCCAGGGCTTGCTATAGTAGGATGGCTGGAATCTGGTGGTGCCATAGGCCCTAGGCTTTGTTGCCTGTGTTTTTTGCTGACTTGTTACCATCTAGTTGTCCCAGGTGTTGGCTGGTTGTTCTTGTTGCCCTCTGGGCCTTTTGGGAAAGTGAGTTGACCCTGGGGCCAGAGGCTGGATGGTTTGGGAGACTATAGTCCTCCTCAAGATGGAGGCTGGATCTCAGGAAGTAGCCTGCAACTCTTCTCGGCTAGCTGTGTCCCCTTTGGACCCCCAGGCAGAGGATTAGGGTGGGGAGGTGTATAACCTGGATGACCTGTAGTATAGTTGGTCTCCTCTGGAAGGCAGGTAGGTCTTGTGGAGGCTGGAACTGGGGAAGTGGTTAGAACTGGAGGGCCCGAGGCTGGTTGAACTTGGGGCTTGGGGGTCCTCATCATGGTGGTGGATAATCCCAGTGTTCGCTGAGGATCAGGGGCTGGATCCATGTTCGTCTGTAGTCCCAACAGCTCTCCTCAGGAAGAGCCATGGATTAGAGGCTGGATCTGTTTGTCACTTGGGCCTAGGAATCTTCCTCTGGACCAGGGCCATCATAGGCTGGTTGAACCTAAAGCCCAGGGCACACTACAGGGGAGTGGCTAGTCCCAGTGTTCACCAGCAATCTGCTTTTTTCAGTCAGCAGCTTGGCCTCATGATTGCTCTGCAGTGACTGAGCTCAACTTCCCACTACTCAGATTGCATGCAAGTTGGGTGGTGCCATCTTAGAATCCAGTGCTAAATTCTTAACAGTTTTTGTATACTTAACAGTCATTTTTTAACTTTCATGTTTGGAAGATATTTTGGGTGGCATTTGTTTGCCTCCAATACTTTTTTTTTCCCAAGATGGTTTCTCTCTGTATCCTTGGCTGTCCTGGACTCACTCTGTAGACCAGGCTAGCCTTGAACTCACAGAGATCCTCCTGCCTCTGCCTCCCAAGTGCTAGAATTAAAGGCATGTGGCACCATGCTCGGCTTCCTCCAGTACTTTAAAGAGCTTGCTACATGTATTTAAAGAGCTTGCTGCATGTATTTTAGCTTCCATCAGATTTCCTACCTTAGTGTCCTAGTATTCTTTCTGTTGTTATGATAAATACCATGACCCAGAACAACTTAGGGAGTAAAGGGTTTATTTGACATTATGATACTACATTACAGCCCTACATTGAGGTAAATCAGGGACCCTGGAGGCAGGAACTAAAGTAGAGGTCATAGAGGAGCATTGCTTACTAGTTTGCTCCTCATGGCTTCCTTAGCTAGCTTCTTTATAGAATCCAGGATTACTGCCCAAGAATGGCAGTGCTCATGGGGGTTAGGTTCTCCCACACCAACGGCCAATCAAGAAAGTTCCCCACAGATCTGCCCACATGTCCATTAAAGATGACAGGGACATCGTCAAAAGTCAGGTGGGCATAGTGTGGGGTGCAGAGAGGCAGGGATAAAGATGCCTGGTGTATGCTGGCTTGCCAGATTAGCTAAAACTGAATTTTCCAGGTTCAGTGAAATATCCTGACTCAAAGTGAGGGAAATACTCAAATATCAGCCTCAGGCCTCCATACCACCACGTACACATGTGTACATGGACCTGTACACATATGCACCATAACATGTAAACATGTCTACATACATACATTCACAAGAGAGAGGGAGTGATGAGAGAGATACCTCTGGTATCTGGTAAGTAGCTCTGGTTTATAGACTGCTTTCATGTAGCTTCTTCCACACTTGAAGATTTGTGTTTTCTGGAGATCTAACTGCGTTTCTTTCTTTTTTAAGATTCATTTATTTTATGTATATGAGTGCTATATCTGCATGTACACTTGCAGCCAAAAGAGGGCATCTAATCACATTGTGGATGGTTGTGAGCCAGCATGTGGTTGCTGGGAATTGAACTCAGCACCTCTGGAAGAGCAGCCAGTGCTCTTAACTGCTGAGTTATCTCTCCAGCCTCTGACTGTGTTTAACTGTCTCAAATTCTCTTGGCAGTTTGTTGTTGCTGCTTTTGTACAGACTATAACTTCTTACACCTCCTGCCATTCTTCTCAGGACCTACATCTGTAATATGACATAGTAATCAGTTTTTAATGATTTCAAAACAAGTCCTCTAGCCCTGCCAGTTCTCCAAGTCAGATGAAAAGAAACCAGGTTCTCAGGAAGCTCCCAGGTTCTCCAGAATATTGGGTATACAGTCCATTCTGTTTGCATTCCAAGAAAGAATCTTTGGAGTGGGACGTTGCCTTCCTATTAAACCCCTTTTGATTCAGAGAGAGGTATGCAAACACAAAATAATGCAGTGTCACTTCCCATTCACTGCCATGTCTTACCTTCCACATGTTGGGGACAGAGGCAAATACCCCACCACTCTGTTTTTTCAATATTTGGGGATTTTGTTTGTTTGAGACTAATTTTATGGTGTTAGAGAGAAGAGAGGAATGTATAATATGGTTAGGGAAGGTTGGCATGTGTCTTCTCTCTCTCTGCAAAAGCTTTAACTTTTTATTTTCATCTTTGCCAAATCTACAAAGGCCACCACCTTTTTTCTATACATTTCATGCTACTTTTCTGGCTGCCAGGCTTGTAGCCAGGTGTTACAAAATATCAAAGTTGTGACATTATTTACATTAAGTTGGACTTTTTCTTTCTAGGGATGCTTTTGTCTGTACATCTTATTCTTTCAGGTACATTGATTCTCCTCCTACCTACACACCCCTCCATCAATGACTCTCTTAAGCTACCTTTTTTTTTTTTCTTTATTCTTGACTTATAGCAATGTGTAATGATGGGAGCCTGTTAGAATTTATTTTCTTACAAATAATTTGAAAGTCATATGGGTCATGTGTGTTATGTATTATCTATTTGGCTTTTATGTGATACTAGGAAGTTGAATCCACCATTTTGTGTATGGTAAGTGCTGTTCCACTAAGCTATATCTGCAGCCTTTTTTATTATGATACAGAGCCTCACTAAGTTGCCCAACCAGGCTGTGAACTCAGTCCATAGCCTGGTCTTGAACTTGCTATCCTCAGCCTGTGAGTGGGTGGGATTATAGGCCTGTTGCAATCAAGTCATATTCCTAGAAATGGTTCATCGTTCCTGAGGTTCTATAATACCAGATTGATGTGTGAAGTTGATGTAACATGCTCCCTTTCCATCTCCCTGCTTCAGAAATTCATTTTGTATGTTGTTCCTGGGCAGAGAATATAGTATAGTAAACTGTCAAGGACAGATACTATGCTGAGTCTAAGCCAAAAGAACAAGAAGAAGTGATTTAGTGGCTTTTCTAGGAGATAGTGTGCCATTGCTATTTTTTTCTAGACCTGGAAACCAGCTGTGTATTACTTTGGGGTGTGAGTAAAAGGTAACTATTGTTTTTATTATTGTGGCTCTTAGAGGGAGTTGAGTAAATACTGGGTTCCTAACTCACTCTCTGTTCTCTTCAGGTGCTTGAGCAAGCCAGAGTGGAAGTCCCTTTGTTTCCCTTCAACATTGTGCAGTTGTCTTTTAAGCCCTTTTCACCTATCTTCGCTGAGGAGATGAAAACAGTAAGTAGATGATTTCTGCTTAATTGTTGGATAACTTACAACCTCTTTTCATTAAGGAAAGCAATATACACTTAATTAAATATACATCTCTTTCTCTAAATTATTTCAATGTACATTAACAGTTGAAAAACATGTTTTATAAAAATAGGAATCAAATTGAGTATAAATGTGTACAGGTATGCAGGTAGGTAAGTGCATATGCCCATTCATACACAGGCAAAAGACAAGGTCAGTGGCCATCATTAAATATCTTCTATCACTTTTAGCTGATTTTTTGAGACAGGGTATCTCACTGAATCTGGAGCTCACTGATTTGACCATCCTGTTTCTACCTGCCAGCACTGGGATTAGAGGCGTGTGCCACTTGCGTGCAGGTGTTGAGGGTCTGAGCTCAAATCGTTAAGCACTTTATCTATCGAGCCATTTCTCCAGCCCCTTGTTGCAACTTTATTTTTTTTATTTAATTTAAAACATATCTTCTACGTCATTACTTTTATTTTTCTTATTTTTAAAAGTATGTAAGTTATTCTACTGTATGGTATACCTAGTATTGACAGCATTTGTATTTTTAATTTTTTCCTATTATAAATAACGTTGTAGTAGACATCCTTGAATACAAACTGTGTTTTATTTTATTTTGTTTCTTGTTTTTTGAGACATGGTCTTTATGTAGTCCTGCCTGTCCTGGAACTCTATCTCTGGAGACCAAGCCAGCCTCAAATCCTCCTGCCTCTGCTTCCCAGAGTTCTGGGATTAAAGGCTTGCACTACCATGCCTAGCTTGAAAACAAATTCTTGTACATTACTCAGTTACTTACATCTACAATAACTTTTTAAAGGTTTGTTCATTTTATTTTTTTATGTGTGAATATTTTATCTGCAAGTATGCATGTATACTACATGTATGCTTGGTACTCAGAGCTCAGAAGAGGGCAACGTGTTCCTTGGGACTGGAATTAATGAATCATGTGGGTGCTGGGAATCGAACCCAGCTATTCTGCAAGAGCAACAAGCACTCTTGACCATTAAGCCATCTCCAGGCCTTTAATAACTCTGGACTTTAGACATTTGAAAAGGTAAGCCATGCTTTACCTTATGGTTTCAGTTCATTTTCACATCTACTTCTTCATTCTGTTGTTTTTCCTACAGATGAAGGCCAAGTGGACAGAGATGTCAACCATCTATGTTGGGCCATTTAGCAAAAATTGCAACACTGGGGCACTGAAGAATATTTTTAAGAGCTTGGGCCCAGTCCAGTCAATAACTCTTATTCTTGAAACTTATAGGGTAAGATGAGAAAATTAAAAATTGTGACTTTCTTTCTTTCTTTGAAAAATGAGATGAGTGTGGGGCTGTGAGATAAGCTTGAGTGTCTGCAGCTCTGTCTGATGGGAGCAGCAGCTGGCCTGTATGTAATCAGTTTCTCCACATCTTATATTTTCTGTGGTTATAATGTTTATTTTGTTTTACTTAAAGAGAAATCTACCATGTAGACCAGACAAAAATACATCTGCTAAAGCCAGGCTTGGTAGCACATGCCTTTAATCTCAGAACTCCAGAAGGCTGAGGCAGGAGGATTTCTATGAATTTAAGGCCAGCCTAGTCTAGAGAGTTCTACAACAGCTCAGGTTACATAGAGAGACACTGTCCCAAAAACAACAAAAATCCCTACTGTTTGAATGTAGCCTTTGTGCCTTCTGATTGTGACCTCACCTTTAAATGATAAAATATCCTTTAAAAAAAAATAATCAGGAGAGGGTCTAGAGGGATGGGTCAGTGGTTAAGAGCATGTACTGCTCTGGAGAACGTGAGTCAACTGCCAGCACCCACATCAGGAATTTCACAACCAGCCCCAGGGGAATCAGACCCCTCTGCCCTTTATGGGTCTATACACATAATCACACACAGACACATAAATAAAAACAATAAAATAAACTTATAAATAAATTTTTAAAAATCTAGTTTAAAAAAAAATAGTGGGGCTGGGGAGATGGCTCAGAGGTTAAGAGCACTGGCTTCTCTTCCAGAGGACCTGAGTTCAATTCCCAGCAACCACATGGTAGCTCACAACCATCTATAATGAGATCTGGTGCCCTCCTCTGGCCTGCAGGCATACATTCAGGCAGAACACTGTATACAAAATAAATAATAAATCTAAAAAAAAAAAAGGATTTATTTAAAAAAAAAATAGTAAAGCCATCTGGCAAGATGGTTCAGCAGCTAAAGGTACTTGCCACCAAATTTGATGACCTGAATTTAATCTCTGGGACTCACATGGTGGAAAGAACCAATTTCCACAAAGTGTCTACTGATTTCTACATGTCATTCATGGTACACACACACACACACATACACTAAATAAATAAATATAATTTAAAAGTTACAGAACTTTAACTTCCCTATCTTAGGAAGTTGTGTAGGTTTTAACTGCACAGTAGGCTAATATCTAGGATACAATACAGGATGATTGATTTATGGATGGCTTAGAGAGAGAGAGAGAGGCAGAGAGACAGACAGAATAGAGGTTAAACCTGGAACCTTAGGTATGTCAGACAAGCACTCTGTCTTTCAGCTACACTCCCAACCTTTTTATTTTAGTTTGAGAGAGCTGCTCATTGCATAACCTGTGTTGCTATAAGATATGCAGTCTGCCTGATACTGCCCTCTGAATATATACCACACACTATACCCAGTTTTGATTTTTTTCTTTCTTTCTTTGCTTTTTTGTTGTTTTTTTGTATGAAAAATTTATTTAGTATATTGTAAGGGTACTGCTGACCTGCTTTTCTTTTTTAATTTGCTAATCTTTCAGAGTAAATTTTATATATTGGATTTTTATTTACATAAATCTTCTCAAGGAATTTAAACATTTAAAGATCTATTTTGGGGATGGAGAGATGGCTCAGTGGTTAAGAACACTGGCTGCTCTTCCAAAGGATCCGGGTTCAAATCCCAGCACCCACATGGCAGTTCACAACTGTCTCTAATTGTCTGGTGTGGTTGTGCAAGGAGGCAACTTGGGAGGCAGAGGCAGGCAGATCTCTATCAGTTCAAAGTCAATCTGGTCTACAGAGTAAATACCAGGACTGACAGAGATACACAGAGAAACCCCATCTGGTGGGGACCTATTTCAATGAAAGGGAAATTTTAAAATCATTTACATACTTACATATCTTAAAATTTATGTAGTTCAGAGGACTTAATAAGTAAATCTCCGTCTTTGTGATTATTCCATCATTATATCAAATAATAAATGACTGAAGTTGACATCTGAAGCATTAGCATAAGCATGAAAGAAGATATGACAAGAACTAAATTAGAAACAGCATAACAATGTCTATAGAAGCTGAGTACGGTGGCACATGGAGGCTGTGGCAGCAGTTACTACATAGTCCAGGCCACCTTATGTAACTCTAAGTCAGCCAGGCCTACATAGTGAGATTCTTCAAGAAGACAGTGATATCTATAGAGTATTATGCACTATGTAATGATGGAGAACCCCAGCAAGGGAACTGAACCAGCAAAGTAAAGGAGTAGGAGAAAGTGTCACTCCATTTTTTTTTTTGTACCTTTAGAATGTGGAACTGAGGTGACTTGTAACTTGGATTTGGGAACTTGGTGGTAAGACTGTAACTACTTATGTCTCCCTGCTAGCTCTTTGTTGTTGTTGTTTTTGTATAATATGCATAACATGGAACTTACTTTTCTAACCCTTTAAGTTTGCATTGCAAACTTAAGTACACTGATATTATACTACCATCATGACTTTCCTTCTCTACAATTTTTCATCATTCCAAACTGAAACTCCCTATAATTTTTGAGTATCAATCTCTTATTACATATATGGCTTGTAGATATTGTTTCCTGTTTTGTGGGCTGCCTTTTACAATTCAGTAATCTTTATATATAAAAGCTTTTAATTTTGATGAAATCCAGCTTATCTTTTTTTCTCTCCTGTTACTTGCTTTTGGTGTCATTTTCAAAAAATTGTTCAAATCAATTTTTTCATAAAACTTTTCTATAAGAGGGCTTTTCTTCATGTTGATGTGTGCTCAGATGATAATAGTGACTTAACTACTATGAGTCATAAAGCAGGCAGTTTGAAGATGTAGCTTATCCAGTGGAAGAACTTAACTTCTCAAGTGGACTGAAAAGCTGTCTGAAACTGAAGTTAATCAGACATCTGGGAACCCCTGCCTGTCGCATACATGAATGACCTCAGTGTTTTATAATAAATATGAAAAGCAAGTTAGATAGTGGTAAATTTGTTAGTTTCTTATTACCATAACAACGGGCTTTGATTTTAAATACAAAATGAAAGTTACTGTCTGAAAACCAATTCCTGGACTTTGATGATTTTATTTAAAGTTGATTGATCATCTGGAATCCACTGCCTGTCTGGCCTATCACATTAAAAAGACATTATGATTTGGGTCCCTTTCTCAGCCCCTCCCTCTAGCAGTTTGAGTTGGAAAGTAACAGTGGCTAAAACAAAACCCTTGTTCTTTCTGCAGCCTTTCTTCTCTGTGCAGTATGAAGTCCTGGAAGCTGCTCAGCTGGCTATAGAGACCATGAATGGCACTCGGGTAGAAGGTTCCTACATCAGGGTAAAGTGGCCAAAGCTAAAAACAGCCCCCATCTAGGCAAGGTTTACCACAGCCCATATGTTTGGACATTCTGGAGATGTCCAGGCATGAGACAGTGTAATAAATGCCTTCAGTCAAGACTCAATAGCTTCAATTTTATGAAAGTCAGTGTGGGCTAGACTAGGGTCTTCATTGTATTCCTTATCAATTATCCTTATCCCTGGATGGTTTGTGCTGAGTGGCTGGCTATTCTCAGTTTGCCCATTCCTTTCAAGGAGAAAGGAGAGTGATATTGTGAAGTTCTTTTTGTAAAAGTAAGCAAAATTTCAATGGAGGGAGGAGGCAGGGAATTGGTATGTTTATCAATTAAATCACAATCAGCTCTGTGAAGCACTTATTGGCCTCCATATAGATTAGGAAGCTGCAAAATTAACTTATTGATGTACAGCAATACTGAAGGTTAGTTAAAATGGTGACTTTGTACACTAATACCATCTTTCCTTGGTTAGGTGCACAGGCTTATAACAGAATTCACCCTTGAATGTGACACCCTTGTGAATGCGCTAGAGCAAGATCCTGAGAACCAAGGTACTATATATGTGGCTGGAATAAGTGAAACTTTTAAAGAACACCTGTTGGAGAAGTCTAACCTCTTCCCTGGCCTGGAAGCTGTGATCCTGCCTAAAGATGTTAAAAGCGGGAAACAAAAAAACTACTGTTTCTTGAGTAAGTCTATTAATGTAGCCTAGAAGAGAGATTGGAGATGGTCATAACATGAGATGAGAGAATGGCTTCACCCAACAACTATCCTGGAGTAGACCAGGGTGGAGCTTCTAATTCTATCCTATCCCCATGCCTTCCTTGGCCAGCCCTTATCTGCTAATCTGCTTTCTTTGTCCTCAATAACAAATGTTGGGATGTTTCTTGCTTTCAGAATTTAAAACTCTCAACAATGCCCAGGTAGCCCTTGACACTCTCAAAGACAAGGACTGGAACTTGAAAGGCAGATATGCCCTAACCCCCAGGCACCTTCAGGCATGGCTCAAGGACATACATCCTGAACCAGCAATGCCTTTGGGGCTTCAAATTGTACCTCCTCTCTTGGACAGGCATGTTTTCCAGGTGAGTGAGTGTGTCCTGGGGTCAGCGGGGAAGGTAGCTCCTAGGTTTCTGGTTTTAGACACTGGCTTCCTGGCTCTGGAGTGCAGTTATGCCAGGCTTACTAATGGCACTATATTCTTTAGGCTGTTTGCTTGTTTGTCCTGCCCTGACCCTCATCTCATGTCACTCTCTAGCCTTCTCCAGCCCTGGCCATATTTGTTCTTCCCTCAGATCTAACATGCTTTTATCCCTTTGATAGCCACGAAAACCCCCTTTTTATTCTTCAAAGTGGTTCTCTAAGGAACTTTGAGGAACTAGGGTAGGAGACTGGAGAGCTGTCTGTCTTCAGAGATCTAGTTCAGGGCTTGCCAGAGTGTGGTTCATACACAGGGTAAATTTTGGCTGTCATAGGTGGACTTTTATTGTTTCCACTTCTGCAGTTTAGGACTTATATTAAACTGTACAACCATGTCATACCTAAGCTTAGGCAAGATTAAAAGCATAAACTGACTCATTTTAAAGGAAATGTTTGTATAAAGGAGACATGTAGAAGAGTACAGAAGGAAGGCGACTTAAAGCTTGGGAAACTTTGCTTTAGTGTCATACTTAGCAGATGAGGTAGAGGTTAGAGATGGTCAGTGACTGACTAATCCCGGGTCACAGAGACCCTTAGTAGCAGGAAACCTCATCAGTGTATGGCTCCCTAGCTTAGGGCCCTTTTGGAAGACCCACTTAACAGAATCAACAGCAGCCAGAGAGGTCCTTCTGCCAGAGAGGTCCTAAGTCACTTGAGGTCTGCAGAGTGGACTGCAGTTTCAGATGGGGATTTTCTTTCCAGAGCTTCCTGTGCCGTTAGAACCTGAGAATGTGCCACAACTCCTCTAAAGGTGAACAAGTGGCTAAATGTTAACATATAACTTTGGTTCTAGACTCTGAAAGCAAGCCATCCAAAGATAGTAGCATGGCGTTGGAGCCGCAGGATTGAGAAGCTCTACAACAGCCTGAGCCCAGGCACGCTCTGCCTCATCCTGCTGCCAGGAACCAAGAAGTAAGCATTTGATGTGTTGTCCTTGTGAAAAGACCTTTAGTTGAATGACGTCCAAGCACATAATGAGGGTCTACATGAGTTCTTATCACAGTTCTAAAAGGTAGACATTTCATTCCTATTTTACTTGTATGCTTAAACTTATTGGTCCTTCTAATACAGCACATCCCCCTTTAGAGACTTAGGTCCTCTAATCTGAAGTAAGGAGTAAGTACCTAATGTGACAACAGGACAAGATGTCCTAACAAAAGGACCCAGGCTTAGCTGTGATCAAGCATATCCTCCTCACATAGTATGTTCTTGACTTCCCTCCTTTCCCTCATCTTTGCCATCTCTGCTTCTGAGGCACAGTAATTTTAAAATTTCTAATTTTAAGCTTAACAAATACTGAAATAGGTTGTGTGGATCTGGTTCTAGCTCCATATATATGTATATATGTGTGTGTGTGTTTGTGTGTATGTATGTCTCTCATATATGTGTGTGTGTGTGTGTGTGTGTGTGTGTGTGTGTGTACCCCTGAAATAGGGTTTCTCTATGTATCTCTGGCTGTCCTGTACTCTGTGGACCAGGCTGGCCTTGAACTCAGAGTGTCCGCCTGCCTCTGCCTCCGAGTGCTGGGATTAAAGGTGGGTACCACCATGCCCAGCCATTACCAACAGCTGTGAACTGACATGTGGGTGCTGGGATTTGAACCCTGGTCCTTTGGAAGAATAGCCAAGTGCTTTTAACTGCTGAGCCATCTCTCCAGCTGCCCTATTATATATTTTTAACAAGTGACTAAGCTACTTGCCCATCACAGGTCTAAGGAAAGATGGTACACAACTGTGATCCCAGCACTTGGAAGATTGAAGCAAGATTATAGGTTCAAAGCCAGTCCTGGGGCACACTGTGAAAACATATCTGAAAACAAAATTCTCTTGTTAGGGATTCATAGTAAATCAGTGATTTTTTTTTTTTAATTCAAAACAAAGTATGATAAATACTTTATTTTGTTTTAAATGTTAAATCCTAAAACATAGAATGCAGTTCTGGGATGAGTGAATCAGTATGGCGTGTATTTTTGTGTGTGTGTGTGTGTGTGTGTGTGTGTGTGTGTGTGTGTGTGTGT
>CAJQZJ010001826.1:933224-958086 GCA_907164525.1 Lophiomys imhausi | reverse complement strand
GTGTGTGTGTGTGTGTGTGTGTGTGTGTGTGTGTGTGTGTGTGTGTGAGAGAGAGAGAGATACGTTTTGGAGTAATTATTGACTATTCTTAAGTTTTTGTTTTATTTATTCATTTATCTTGGGGGTATATACATGTGCTCAGATCATCAGGCTCATTGGCAAATGCCTTTACCCATTGAGCCTTCTTGCCAGCTCAGACTGTGTTGTTTTAATATAAAAGCTGGGTTTAGTAGTACATTCCTGTAATCTCAGCACTTGGGAGGTTGAGACAAGAGAATAAGGAGTTCAAGGCCAGCCTCAGCTACATAAGGAGTTTGGACCACATTAATTCCTGTGTCAGAATATTCAAAATATCTTAAGATTCTGATACTCTACAAGATGCTTTGCTACAAATGATAGTTTCAGTAATATCTCCTTAATTTAGGGGGAGTGTTCATATATGGTCTTGTTGAGGTACTGGTCTGTGCTTCTGTGCCATTGACTTGGGATTCCTATCCCTCATCTGTGCCTAGAATTTGTAGATTTGTTTTTTTGTTTGGTTGGGTTTTTTTTGAGACAGGTTCTCCTTACATAGCCCTTGGCATTGGGATTAAAGGTTTGTGCCACTACACCTGGCTAGATTTGGTCTTTTAATGGTGCCCCAGTTTTTTATATTCATGTAGTCTGGTTATAATTTCTCATATTCTTTGTGTAGTCTAATTCTTTTTTACATGTATATATGTGAGTTTGTCACATGAGTGTGAGTGCCTTAGAGGCCAGAAGAGGGCAGCAGATCCCCTGGAGCTGGAGTTACAAGCACTTGTAAGCTGCTTGATATGGGTACTAGGAACTGAGAACTAAACATGGGGCTCTGCAAAGGCAGTAAATGTCCATAACCACAAAGCCATCTATCCTTAATTCCTCTATCTTCAAGTCCTAATATTGTCTTCTGGATCCATTCTATTGTTAAGGCTTTCCCCTGAGTTTTCAATTTCATTATTTCTACCTCTTTACTGAATTCAGTTTTCAGATCTTGAACTGTCTTGCCATTTCATTCAGCCACATATTTTATTGGACTTATTCCTGTCCTCTTTAAGTTCATTGAGTTGTTTACTGTTTTCTGAAAACTCTTTCAGTTCTTTGATTGTGTATATGATTATTTTTTAATTGTATCCTGGAATTCATCTAGGTAGTTTTTATTGGAGAACACTTCTATAGGGCTGGTGGGTTTTGAGGGGGGACATAATGTGTTTTTGCAATGTGACTTAGAGATATTTTTGTTGGTTGTATGTCTTATTCTAGGCCACCTTTGTTGATTGGAAGTTTTGTTTTGGTTTTGTTGTTGCTCAAGCTTGGTTGATTTCAGATCAGGTATTGAGCTGGTAGTCAAACCTTCAGATATTCAATGTTGGTTTTGGATTAGATGAACAGGGGTGATTCCAATTCAGTGGTAAGCAAGAAATGTAGATGGGATGGATGGCTGTTGTGCAATTAGGTGAACCAGGGTCTTGGGTACTCACCAGGCTAAACCAGAGTATAGGCTATGCCACTAAAGGTGGGCCTGAGGTTTAGGAATATGGCAGGCAGGTGAGCTTTCAGGACTTAGCCAAAACACAGGATGGTTGGCAAAGAGGTACAGGCACGCCAAGAGTCATGGGAACTCAACAGACTGGGCCAGTGCACAGGATGTTTTGTCTACTCTAGGCCCATAGGTTTGGTGTGATGCAGGCGGGCAAGGACCTAGGAGACTCACTAGACTGGGTAGGCACATGGTAACGTCAAACCCTTAATAAGTATTGTACGACATACATAGATAGACTCTGTGTCAGAATCAAATTATTTGAAATGTTGTAGTAATGCCTCTGTTCTAAGTAATTTACCAAGGTCACACAGTAAGTGCCAACTAGTCAGGCTTTGAGCCATATTGATATGACTCCAGAACCATGCATAAAAGGCTAGGACTTAGTAACAGTTTTTTTTTTTTTCTCATTTCCTGCCTGCCCTACATCAAAGAGCTTCTAACTTAACTCAGTCCCATGAATATTCATAAAAAGGTGGCCATGAAC
Source organism: Lophiomys imhausi (assembly GCA_907164525.1). NCBI lineage: Eukaryota > Metazoa > Chordata > Mammalia > Rodentia > Muridae > Lophiomys > Lophiomys imhausi. The sequence continues at coordinate 956,041 of CAJQZJ010001826.1, read as the reverse complement.
TAACAGGTATTCGATAGCTCCTCAGTTGTAAGCACTGTTCCAGTGAATGCATTATTAAAGTAATATTACAAAATTTTTCAGATGGTACTAACAAATTCTTTAAGTAAAATGAAAATATTAAAGCTAGTTTCTAAGGAATCTGAGGGCACATTTTCATTACCGAAATCTGACAGTTACTTGTCACTGTATGACATAAACAGGTTATAGCTAAGCCTGTTTCTTTGCTTGGAAAATAGAATGAATACTTGTATCATTGAGCTGCTTTTGAGGACTAAAGGGACAAGTGTTTAAAACTGTCCATACTTGATTTGTAAGAAGTGCCCAGTGAATGCTGGTTATTGCTATGCTTCTTCAAGCCTTAGTGACATAGTAATTTAAATGTTTTAGAATTCTATATTTGAAAAAAAATGAGGCTTAATTGAAATGTGTCATCTATCTCTTAAAGCAGCAGAGCTAGAATATGAATCAGGCTTCTTCACTGAGCCCTCTCCAGCAGGCAGCTTTCCATAAACCTGCCTCTTGTTATATGGCACTTGCCTATTTAAAAACTTACTTCCTCTGTCCTAGGAGCAAACAACCATTCACTTAGCCCTACTGATAAAAACATGACTTTGTTCTTTATTTACTGCAGCTCTTTCGCATCACACCCTGGCCTGGGACTGATGAAAATAAAAGAGGAAGAGGAGACTGACACCCCAGGGATGCGAGTATGAGTCTCCCCACACTTTCCAAGTGCCACTTCACATACAGAAAACATGAGTAGGCTACAGCCCTTTCAAGATGGTGGCAAGCTTCTCCACCTTGCAGACAGCTTTGGTAAAAAGCTGGTTTACCAGCTAAAGTATATTGTCACGTTCAGAATTTCAATAAATGTCTAAAACTCAAAACATTTCCTCCTCTTAAGACATGGGGGGGGGGGGGAACGAGTGCTTTGTGTCTGAGTTTATTTACCCAGGTACTGATTTCTGTAGCACTATCATAAATGGCATAGACTGAGAAAAGCAAGAGAAGACCCAGCCAGTTTGTTAAATGTGTGTAAGTAACTGGTTAAAACTGACTTTGTCACCTGTTATGAAGTTAAAGGCCGGAGTGGGGCGGGGGACAGGGGAGGGGACAGGCTGAACTAGACATCTGGTCAGAGTAAGGACAGTGGAAGACTAGGAATCTCTCCTGCTAGGGATATAGCTGCAACATCACCCTTCACCACCAGGTGTCCCCATGAGACCAGGACAACACTTGGAAAACAGTGCTAAGTTTTAAGGTGACTGACTGGTAACACTGGTGGAAAACTTGAGACACAGATCCACAAATCCTAATCTTGTAGATAGTAGCTGCTCCATAGAAAGTGAACTAATCTGTCAGTCACACCAAAAACCTTGCTTTGTACACTTCCACTTAAAGAAGTGAGGGTAATAAGATGCTTGAACAAAAAAAAAAGTGTATAGATACCACAGGGTTATTACCAAGGAATGAATGAGTGTGTACATGCACTCCTTCAAATTCCAGCTTTTTAAATTATTAGGCTGCTCAATTTAGGTAAGTAAATGCCATTAGTTCATTAGACATGCTAGTATCTCTGTTCCAAATCAACTCAGAATTATGATTTGGCTTTTTGAGACAGTGTATCACTATATATCCCTGACTCCCCTGGAACAAGCCTGGAATGCTATGTGCCAGGATGTTAACAGTATTTCTCCCTGATTAGGAGGTGAAGTTCTATTAAAAAACAAACGCAGGGCATGGTGGCGCACGCCTTTAATCCTAGCACTTGGGAGGCAGAGGCAGGCGAATCTCTGTGAGTTCGAGGCCAACCTGGTCTACAAAGTGAGTCCAGGACAGCCAGGGCTGTTACACAGAGAAACCCTGTCTCAACCAAACAAAACACAGGCAGGTTTGGTGGTGCATGCACTCTAGAGGCAGAGGCAGGGGGATCTGAGTTTGAAAGCCAGGTCTATTTAGTGAGTTCCTGTGTTTAAAGAAAAAAAAAAGTTCAGCATCATTACTTATATAGTTAGGAAAGAAAGAATTCTGAAACTAGCATTGTGCACTTTAAGTGTTTAACCCTTAAATGTAGCTTCTGTAAGATTGGTCCCTAAGTGGAACCAAGCACCAGAGTTTGATTTGAGGTCAAGACCTCTGTAGGAAGAAACGTGTTGTGCTAACCTGAGCTTCCTTTCCAGCTGGAGCTCAATTGATATCTACCCCTTGAGGTTCCTGTCCTGAAAGGCAGTGTGCCCTCTTGTGAAAAGGGACAGGCCTGAGTTAGAACTTTAGCTCTGTTGCTGTATATTTGGGTCATTCTGAGTCCACAGCTGTATGAGGAAAATACCTACTTTTGAGAAGTATGAGATTTCAAAGTTCCAGTTTGTGGAAAATGTCAAGAATAGTAGTGGATTGGTAACTATTTTCCTGTGAGACCCTATTTAAAATGGGAAATCAGAACCTACTTCAAGGTTGTTAGGAAGACTAAATTAGCAAAAGTCCAGTGCTCAATAAGTGGCAAGCATTAGGGGATTTTGAAAAATGTTGCAAGAAGCTATTAAGGTTCTCTGAACCTAGGGCACTCCTCTAGTTCCCAAGACTTGCAAGGCTATTTCCTCCAGGATGGACATTAGATTCCTCCTGGGCCCCAACTGCAGAACTGAAGAAACGGACCTGGCCCACAAGCCTCTGAGAACTCTGCACACTGTGTTCTTCCAGCTGATGCTTCCACCTTTTGGAAACCAAAGCTGCCAACTTGGCCTCTTGCAAAACACACATTCCATTCATAAGTGCGTTTGTGCATTGTTCCTCCCACACCCTTCTAAGCAGCCCATGCTGAGCTGCCAAGGCAGCTGCTCAAGGACCAGTCTTAGGGAAAAGACAATGTCAAGGGAAAAGGCACCTCATGAGGTTTTTAACAAAACTCTTGGGTTTTGAACTCCTGTACCTATACTGGGGTTGTTCAGAACATTAAGCCACATTTGTTGTTTCATTCACCCCTCTGAAAATGACCTCTTATAAATAGGAAAGTCGGTGTAAGTTTAAAAAATTAAAGACACATCCAACTACCCAGAATCAATGACTGCCAACATTTTACAAGCTTAGAGTTTTCTGTCATTATTCAGATTTTTAAAATAGCTGCATACTATGGTAATAGCGTAACTCATAATTTCTAAAACACTATTGACTCTGAAGTAGATTGTTCTTGCACATATATACTTGGCAGGTATTTTTCTATAAAAAGTTACTGTATTAATGCATATTAATAGTTCAGCTACAGAAAGATTACTGTTTGCCAGCATAATCTGTCTCAAATCTTTGCCAATGTGAACATTTACAATTTTGGGGGGGCTGGAGAGATGGCTCAGTGGTTAAAAGGTCTTCCAAAGGACCTGGGTTCAGATCCCAGCACCCACACAGAAGTTCAAAACTGTCTGTAATGGCTGGGCATGGTGGCACATGCCTTTAATCCCAGCACTTGGGAGGCAGAGGCAAGTGGATCTCTGAGTTCAAGGCCAGCATGGTCTACCAAAGTGAGTTCCAGGATAGTCAGGGCTACACAGAGAAACCCAGCCTTCAAAAATGAAAAACAAAACAAAAACAATTTTCATATGTTCAATTACTATTTTCTGGAGTACCATTTAGATTGACACCCAACTTTTTAAGGATCTTTTTTGGCCAGATTTTCTTCAATGGTTGGTAAATATCTGTTGCCTGTTCTGTTGCAAAACCAACTTTTTAATGTTGACTTTTTAAGAGCTTCTGTGGATAAAATATGGTATCCTCTGTCAGTCTTAAAAGTGTTTCTGGGTGGGTGGGTGGGGCCTTTAATCCCAGCACTTGGGAGGCAGAGGCAGTTGGATCTCTTGAGTACGAGGCCAGCCTGGTCTACAGAGTGAGTTCCAAGATAGCAAGGGCTACAGAGAGAAACCCTGTCTCAAACCAAAACAAAAAAGTGCTTCTAGTTTGCTTTTTAAGGCATGGAAATCTTTAAAGTCCTGACTGATCCCAGGATTGGTGTAAATACCCACTGGCCAATCTTACATATTTCTAATGATTTGACCTCTGTTCTCCCTGACACTTAACTTAGATATAGTAGCTTTCTCTTATATGTAGATAAATTCATCCAATTATCTACCTTTGTTTTATAATTTGGGTCAAAACTCAGGGCTAGAGGGATGACTTCCAGAGCCAACTTAGCCATCTGCTTTGAAGATTTGATGAGAGACCAGAATTGAAGTAACTCTTCTCTATCCCTCTAGACTACCTTTTAGCATACTTTCTTGGTAGAAGTCCATTCCACATGCAATTAAGCTCATCTGGTAACTATATAAAAATTACTTGCCAATGATTTTAATTGAAAATAGGATTTTTATCTCCTTGTTGTAATCCACACAGCACTCTGTTAACATTCCAGGTGGCTGTCTTCCTTTCCACTCTACTACACTCCAATCTGTAAAGCCCTATCTGTGCTTAATAGAAGGCACAACACACTCAAAAAACAAGCCCAGGAATCAATGGGAGGAGTGTGGAGCAAGGGTAAACTACATGTTTTCTAGGGAATGTAGTCAAGCTTTACGCCCTGTTGAAAAGGCTCATCTAATCTCTACCCCCCCTTGGTATCTTAGGAGATACCAAGAGGCTAGGAATCTCTGAGGAACCATCAGCATTTCCATCAAAGAAATGAGCAAGATGGCTGGTCAGCGCCATTCTTGAACAGACAATAACCAGAAAATACAAGGAAGGAACTAAAGGTCCTGAGTCCAGAATCTAAAATAGGTGGCTGTCTCAGAGTTGTTACATTTTCCGTCTCCTAATTCGGCATAATGGAGAGTTGAGCCTTTTAGGGAGCAATGAGTGATGAAAGATCAACGTCATGCCACACAGACTGTACCCAGCCCCTTCCTGAACACACAATGTACCTGACATCTTTTTGGAGAACCTCAAGAGGATTTATGGCTGAGCTCTATGAGTTATCATGGGTATTTCACATTTTTTTTTTCTTAAATCCTAACACTGATGGAGATGCCTTTATTTTGCAGATTAATAAAAGGTAAACTTACTCATTGCAAGCTTGATTAGATGTAGGGACCATACATTTAACACCGGTCTCAAAACTGACTACTTTTCATGGGAACTGAGTTACTTAAGGTAAGAAAGACAGTTTCAATAGTGGGCAAATAAGCATTCATGATGCATGGAGGTCATCACCTGTGTTTGGAGTCAGGCTTCTACATGGATCATTTTCCCAAACTGTTAACATAGTATAGCATCATGTTGGACAAGGTTCCCAATGGGTGGATAAATTTTGCCTCAGAATAAATTCACTGTTTTTGTTTTCTGCAGAAATATCAATAGTCAGGTAAACAAATTTATTGAATGCAACAGCAGATAACCTTCAAATTTAAAAAAAAACAAGAAAAAAATACTGTAGACATCAAAGACAATGTGTATATCAAGTTAATATTCAAGGGGCTATTTGAAGAGTGCAACAGTGCAGAGAATACAAAAGTATTAACTTTTGTCAAGTTTGTACAACCTCAAGAAACATATGCTGGTCACAAACCAAGAGGGATCCACAAAGGTGGAGGGTCCCATGAGCAGTGGACTCATCACCTCAGCGGCTTAAGACAGGTTATATGCAAGACCAATTCAACTAAGCCTTGTTTGCCTGTTGCTTCAAATTCCCTCTTCAAAACCTAGAACCACACTCAGTGCAGCAGGGAAAAGCAGTTAATCAGATTCTAAGGACTGGGGACTAGTATTAGAGGGAAGATGCTTCTTCTATAGCAAATATATTTGTGCTGAGAGAAAACCAGCAGCTGCTGAGTGACTTCTGGCAACGCTCAAGCAGAGAGCAGGCTGGGTTTCCAAGAGAAACAGAACCCGATGCCCCAACACCGTGATCAGAACTTGATTTCTCAGCTAAACCATCTCGGCATCCGCGCCCAATGCTCAAGCATCATTCTTTAAAAGGGGGAGGGGCACTGGTGAGCGTCCCCAGCATGTAGTCCTGGGCCAGTCATACTGGGTATAGGCTGCAATTACAGCTTATCAAAGGAAAGAACTTTGAAGTGGAGTAGCAAGAACTCCCCTCTACATGACCCAGAAGGGAAGATCAATGCCATATGTCCTCAAATAATCCTAATATTTTGATAATTTTATCCTTTTAAGTAGCCTTTCAATACTGCTTGAGTCCTCCAAGAAGGACCTTTGTCAGTTACATAGATGTTCAGGCCATTAATATCCATCCTGACATACACAGGAGAATAAGAAGTCTAAGGAAAGAAAGGGGTAGAGGGATTAAAAACTTTCAGCAGTAGCTTTTTTCCATCCCTCACGTAACTATATAACTAGGTCTACCTGCTGCACTGAAGACCCCACCTGAAATACAGCAAACCATATGTTCCAATACACAGATCTTTTGCTTTGATAGTTTCTAGGAAAGTCTTTTATCTCAGCAACTTCCCACCAATGTTTAGTATAAGTATATAATCTATGGGGTGCCATAACCTCGTCTGGCCTGGAGACCAGGCCCTAGAAGACAGTCCTGTCTGTCTCAAGTTACTACTGTGTCCATCTAATTTGAACAATACTGCTTTGCACATTTTCTATTATCTTTCCCTTGGCCCAGAGCTTTGGCTGAAATTTGGATTTTTCAGTCAACTCTAGAGACTTCTTTATCAAATGGGTACATACAGACTTCTGGACCCAACACACATAGTGGTACATCTGCCACAGGGAAGAAAGCTGCTGAGGCAACTCCCAGAAGTACAGCAAAGTGTCATTAAGAATTATACATTCAAGTTTAGCAAGGCGGGGGGAAGAATTCAATAAAGCAACCTTTTATTTCATACTATCTTGCTATTAAATTACTAAAGAAATATTATGGAAACTCAGAAAGTCACTTGCTTTTCAAAAGTAAGCAATTTTCCAACATATTCGGTCTGTGCAGTAATGCTCAGATGTTGCAGAATTTCAAAATGGCACCCACATATCGCACCTCTCCACATCACCCCAGTATCACAAAGCTAGTTTACCTGAGGTGTAAACATTTGGCCTCCAGCCACTGCTCATCCACCTAATAAGCAGCAAGCCTATAAGTGAGAGAGGCTTTTGTTTCCCAGAAGTGTTAACTACAAACCTTACACCTCACTGTGAATCTCTTGGCAAAACAAAACAAAAGTACTGCACAGAGAACCCAAAATCCCTCCCTGACTGTTCCTTTCTTGGGTTTTACAACAACCAATTATTAAAAATACAATCACAATTTCTAAATGACTGGGAGGGAGGGGGCGCAGGTACTGAGGATGGAGAAACTGAGCAATCAGTTACAATCTACCCAGTGGGGAAGGAATCGAACTCCTTGAGTCCATGGGACCCTTGGCAGACTCCCTCTCGGCACTTCCCTGCCATTTATCCTTTCTTATCTGGGACAGAAAGTCTTACCTAATGAGAACACTCCATCTCTTCCCTCACTGGACTTCTACCTAATCCAGAATTAGGAACAATTGGCTGGATGAGATCTTATCCAAACACTATAATGTAGCTGTGCCCTCAGAAACTGCTGGGGTCCTGGCTACTTAATGGAGGACTTTGTCTTACTCTGGCTGGAAGAAGGGGGCACATCTGGCCCAACAGCTTCTTGGGCCTTCCAGCATTATCTTAAGTCTGTGGCTGATTTTCAGTTTTCTCAACTGACCCTTAAAAAAGGACAATTGTGAGGCTTACAAAAATGCTCCCTGTGTCAATTCCAATTTTAGGAACTATGACTGTCATCTCTTTAAATAATCATTGTTATAAAGATAGGAGCCTAGAGCTGTAAGATTTATAAAGAAAGAACTCAAAGCATGCAATTCTTGCCCAGGTTGAGAAACATAGACCCAGGATTTGGGGTAGACTAATCAAGGGAGAAAATTCCACATATTTAATAGACACTTTTCATTTTATCAAGAGTATAAATATTTTTGTAACTTTTATTAAAAGATTCCCTTTTTAATCTGTTCTGAAATGTTGGAAGCTGAACTGTACAAGCTCCTGCTACCCACCTTCCAGTACATTTTTTTTGAGGATATTTTTTAATGGGAAATTATCAAGAGGGAGAGGGTCCTCTAGTAGAACTAGGTAGGACAGAGTCAGCTCTTCAGGCCCCAGTGGCAGCTTGACCAAAGCTGGCCTTGTAGAGTGAGCATGTCTACGAGAGTCTAGAGAACTGGGTTCTTCCTTCCTGTGAGCAAATTCATTCATGTTCTCTTTAGTGAAAATATCCAAATTCATACAACAGCCTCCATTTATGATGCTCCTTGGCATCTTCTTAAACTACAGATCGAAGGCAGCTCCCTCTTTTATGGCCAGTTTTAGCAGACAAAGAGATAAGATACATATATGTGTATATATATATATTTTATAAAGGTAAAATATATACATATCTTATATATGTATATATACATTATCTGGGGGTAAGAGAAGGGTAGGAGGGTCATGTAAACCTAAACAGTCATCACATTACCCCAAATGAGCTTGACATTAACAAAAAGATAATAAATAACTCCTGGGGGTTAAGTGACAACATGGGTGCAGCAAAGAGGGTGAGGGCACACAGTTAATGATTAAATACACTTAGATAATTTGTTTGGCAGAGTTCAGGCCAGCCTCAGGCTTCTGCACTCGCCAGACAAGTAAGCTGATGATACTTAACAAAAACTAAAGAAAAACCAGTTTGAAGCAGAGCTCCATGCCACAGCTTTCTTTTAGGTCAGCTGGCCCGTAGGCACACTCTTCTCACCACCTGGAACAAAAACTTTGGCTCCAAGGCAAATGCAAAGGGGAAAAAAGAAAAAGTATTTCCACTTATGACATGAAAATACAAAAACATCAAAGAAAACTATCAAAGAAGTCTACTTCCTGCAAAACTGAGGTAGCACTGCTTTCTCTGCATTCAATGCTTAAGTGGTTTTCAGTACAATGTGTTCTAAGAAAAAAACAAAACAAAAAACCAAAAACTGCTCACTTGACTGACAGGCACAGCATGATGATGGATAAATTAAACATGAAATGCAATAGGTCAAAGAAGGAATGAGCAAGAAGTGAGGGAGCGAAGGGCTTTGGGTAAATTAGCTTAAAGGGATGGGGTGGGGTGTCAGACTGCAAATGCTCTTGACTAGCCTTGGCCCTCCAAGAGCTCCAAACTATCTGGAAATTAATGCAATGTGGCTAACAGTTAACACTGTATTCATATCTGTGTAAATCTTTTAAAATAATTATTACAACCTAAATTCAACCATGTAAACAGCACTACACACAGTACAGACCTGCCCTGAAAAATAATATGCAAAACTGAGATCTGGCACTGTATCATTTTGTAATGTTAATTCAACCTAACAGTCCCACTCCCCCACCCGGGCCTATACCCTCCCCCACAAAAACAAAACAAGTCTAATAAAGTTGTGCAAGAAATGGCAGGCTTATTCTATCTGAAGGCTTCAAAAAAAGGTACACAACATGTAGCCAGGTTCAAATATCTTGGGGGATTTCCTGCCCCCCAAAAAACAAAAATAACCAAAAAAATGAAGAAAGTGCCTAAAACATGATACAGCATTTTAGAGCCCTTTCAAATACAAGGCAGAGAAAGGTGTAAAGTAGAAAATATCCGGATCTTCGGTAATTTCCAGAAAGGTCCAATTCCTCACTTGGCTGCAGGGCAGCAGGCAGATCCTCAGTGCTGCTCCTGGAACAGACCAACTAAGTCTGCTCCTCCGGACACAAGCCCTCGGGCCCTGAGCTGAGTGCACCTCTCCCTTCTGCTTCTCTTTTCCTTCTCTCCATTTCCCACTCCACAAATGTATCAAAGAGACTCGGCCAGGCCTCATCTTCACTGTAGTTGCTGAGGTCGGGGCCAATCACCTGAGTGAAGTTAAGAAACATGTTCCAAGTGTCCCGGGAGATGCCCTTGATTCCCGAGGGGTTCTCTGTTAGGAAATTTAGCCACTGGTCCAATACCGGAGGATTGTTCTGGGTAAATACTAATTTCCACAGGGCAATGGCTATTTCACGATGCAGTGACCGCTGCCCTTCTTCAGAGTCCAGGCCAAACTGAAATGTAAACCGGTAGAGATCCTTGAATTTATCTTCTTGTCTGGCTTCTGTTAAGAGGCTAGGGAACCGCGCACAGATCCCATCAATGCTGTCTGCACTTATTGCTTTACAGCCATCAAAAAACTCCTTCCTGCGACAGGTAGGAAAAGGTATGATTAATAAGTAAAAATGACGCCATGTATGATGAGGCAAGATAGCATAGTAACAACAGCTAACCCATGCCCCCCTCAGCCCTTGGAAGTCAGAGACAGGAAGATCTCTGAGTTCTAAGCCAGCCTGGTCTACACAGTGATCCAGATCAGCTAAGGCTAGATAGTCAGACCTTGCCTCAAGGATGGATGGATGGATGGATGGATGGATGGATGGATGGATGAACGATAGGTAGACAGATACGTAGAGATAGACAGACAGATGAGAGAAAGAAAGTCAGAAAGACAGAGCAGAGTTGGAGAGATGGGTCAGTGGGTTAAGAGTACTGGATGCTCTTCCAAAGGAGCCCAGTTCAATCTCTCCAACCTACATGTCAGCTCATAACCGCCTGTAACTCTAGTTCCCGGGGATCTGACACAATTTTCTGGTCTCCCAGGGTATCAGACATGCACATCAGGGACATACAATACAGGCAAGACACTCATACACATAAAATAAAATAGAAGAAAAGAAAAAACAAAAACAAATGTGTCTCTGGAGGCCTGGCAAGATGGCTCAGCAGGTAAATATACTTGCCACCAAGACTGACAACCTGATTTTGATCCCAAGAGCCCATGTGGTAGAGAAAACCAATTCCCTCAAGTTGTCCTCTGGTCCCTTCACACTTAAAGTGCACTTGAGCGAATATGCACGCACACATACATACATATATACACACACACACAGCCCCACACCAAATATATGTAGTTAAAATTTTTAAACTGTATTTTTGTTTGTTTCTGTTGATTTATGAGATAGGGTCTCACTATGTACCCCAACTAGCCTTGAATTCTCTATCCTTGTACCTCAGCCTCCTGAGGGCTAATGTTTCTGTTGATTTATGAGATAGGGTCTCACTATGTACCCCAAGCTAGCCTTGAATTCTCTATCCTTGTACCTCAGCCTTCTGAGGGCTGATGTTTCAGACATGTACCACCACACCTAGCTGCATATGTACTTTTTAACATGTATACAGCGCTTTGCGGTTTATAATAGGATTTCACACTGATTATCTCAGAGACTGCAAGCTGCTGAAGTGGTGAGGCATCTGATCTACTGAGTAGGTCATAGAAAGTAGCTGGGTTTTAAAGTTCCTTCAGCAAGGCCAGGTATGCTGCCTCACACCTTTAATCCCAGCACTCAAGAGTCAGGCAGATCTTAGAGTTTCAAGCCACCTTGCTCTACATGTCTAGTTCCAGGAAACTAGGGCTATATAATGAGACCCTGTCTTAAGAATACAAATGCCAGGCATGGTGGCACATCCTTTTAATGCCAGCACACAAGAGGCAGAGGCAGGTGGATCTCTGTGAGTTTGAGGACACCTGGTCTATAAAGGGCATCCAGGACAGCCAGGGCACACTGAGAAACCCTGTCTGGAAAAACCTAAATAAATAAATAAATAGATAGATATATAGATAGATAAATAAAGTTAGTTCTTATTCATGACCCTGTACTCTTCAAAATATGGCCTGCCATATCCTTATACACAAACAAACTACCCCAATATGGATGCATACTTTGACAATTTGTGCAACTCCTGCTTGGTAAGTGGGGCCAGCTGTCCTCACTGCACATAGGCCTGGCTGTAGCCAACAAACTGTGAACTACGATGGTGGTAGAGGTATATCCCCAGAGGCACTAATGGACACTTAAGTGCCTGGCAGACTATGTGTATGTTCAAATAAGTGAACTGACATGCAAAGGAGTAAGGGACAAGTTTTGAGCACCTGTCAGTAGGGTTGAGCAGCAGCTTAACAAAAGGGCCCACACTGCTTAGTTCTTATTTAATTTCAGGCAGAGAGTTGGCCCAGTAACGCTTAATGCTATGATGACTTCTAATGTAACCTATCAATCAGGCAGCACTTTATTCTGTGAGGAAAACACAGGAGCAGCACATATCACACAAGTAAGCTTTATGGATACACAAATCCCTGAGTCTTATCTACTGAGAGATCTGCTCAATAGTTCTGCTATAAGTTTCAGGCCCATGGTAGAAAATTAATTCTTTAGGAGAGTCTAGGGAATTCTCTGGATCAAAACTACAACTCAGAACACTTGAGCTTTAAAGAAAATGGCCAGAAAAGGGAAGGGGGGGCACCCCTTGTCCCAAACCTGTGAAACCAGGCTGGTTCTGTCCTAGCTGATACCCACTGTCACTTTTTTTCCACCTCTGTTCACCTATAGCATGAAAGCATCTGTGACTAACCTGGTAAATTTGCACATGGTAGCAGCCTGGAACTTCCAGGCCAACAGCAGCACTCGAAATTCCGTAGGATCAACACATAGGTCATTGCAAAAGCGCTCCATGCCTTCCTCCAAAATTGCATCCTCCCGCTCGTCCTTGTAGCGCCTGAATAGTTCTTCCAACCTCTGCAAGGAAGACTCCTCAGCATTGGTCTTAGATTCCCTCCCAGCATCTCCAGAAGATGTTGGCAGCTGACAGGCCTCAGTGGCAGCCTCTGCTTTCTTGGTCCCATTAACAAGGATATCCCCAGCTGGTTTGCCACAAGGTGGCACCTGTTCCTCACGGTGGCTGGCCCCCCGCCTGCTGTGTGACTTGCTGCTGGGGTCCCGATCTCCATTCTTGCTGCCCAAGGTTGATGAAGGATTCTTACACTTGGTGACACACTGGCCCATGGTGGTGGTGGCCTCGCCTCTAGAGTGGCCCCCTCTGGATCAGATGCCCTCGGTGCCGCTGGCCCATGTACTTCAACATGCCATCAGTTAGAGGAGCCAGCCAACCTAGAAGGAAATCACAAAGAAGTCACCTTTTGGCAGAGGAGTAGAGTATAGATGCTACACTACAGAACTGTCCACCAGTGACCACTGCATTTCACTGAGCTAATAATGAAAGAGCCAAGGGAGAGACCCAATCCCAGCTCACCATTACCTCTCCTGTAAGCCTGCTCTGTTGCTTACACTTGGAAATGGTGACTAAGGGACATATGGAGAACCAGCATGGGAAATTCCTAGGATCCTTAAGGTAACACAGGTTACAAGAGGCTGATTCATTTCAGAATACATCAAAGATTACAGTTCTGACAGAACATTCCAGACAAAATATGTCTTTGTCATCTTTTGCCTTCACAAAAGAAAGTTATCTGGACCTCAGTTAAGCCACAAGTTTATTGCCTAGTTTTATACCTGATACCTTTATGCTCAGATTTCAACAAAGGTTTTTACAATAGGGCTTTTCCTCTCAGCATAACACAAGCAACACCTTGGAGGATAAATTATCTTGGCCTGGTAGCCATGGCAACTAACTGAGCAGAACAATAGAGAGGTAGCCAAATCTATGATAATGGTAATGGATGGAGCTGGTGACACTCCTTATTAAGAATCACGGGAGAGTTAAAGGAGCCACATCTCACCACAGCCATTCCTCCTCCCTGCATTCTTATAGATGCTACCAGGCATAGAGGAAAATTAACCGAAAGCAGGACTCCATGATGAAGCTTCCATGAAGTCCTCAGCAATAAGGTGCTGTAGCTATTTGAGGGTCACTCATGCTCCTGAAAGATCTGAGCTCTGTAAGGAAGTCCAATAAATGTTTGCTTTGTCAAGTTGGATTCTGGTGGAATAGGAAGAAGAGGCCATGTCCAAGCCACCTGTAATCATGTACTGGTCTAATGGTTGAAAAGTGTCAAAACTACAAGTAGGGGTCTAGCCAAACAACAAAGTGGAATGTATCTGATCTCTTTGGATTCACACAGGTGTACTGTCCTAGCTCCACCCTGCTCAACCCACCTATATGGAGTCTGTACTCCAGGTACGTTCCCAAACTAGGTGTCTCTCCACACCCAATACAATCTCTAAAAGATAAAACTTCGGGATCAAAAGACTACATTGACACTGAATAAATTCTTCACTGTGTATTATTTGTTGTAAATAAGTTTTTATATGAACTGTAGAAGTTTGTATACAAAAGCAGAGGCAAGTTCTAACTGTCTACTCAGGACTTGTTCTTAACTGTCAACTAGTTTGCTACAATAGACAATCCATTTACAACTTAGTACTTACAAAATCCTGCCAACTGCTAGAACAATGGCAGCCACTGACTGTAAGTAGGTGGACCAGGAGTCAGAAATGTAACAAGGAAGGTAGATATTAGACAAAAACCAGTGTCAGTCCGAAGTGGGCCTCCCATTTCTAAGGAGCCTTCATGGCCCTTCATGGTGCAAATTCAGAGCTGTTAAAAGATTCTGGTATTGGGACAAAGGGTAAATGTTAAGAAAGGCTGAATAAACAAAAACAAATGAAAAAAAATAAACAAAACAGCTTCCACCAGACCGTACTTGAATAAACTGGAGTTACTTTCAAAGGAATTCTCTAAAATGAAACAGTGCAGCCATCTCAAAGGAACCATAATCATTCCTGTAGTGAGGCAGACTCCTATAAGGGTGTGTCCTATTCTCCACTCTCGGAAACAAAAGACATGTCTACACAAGTCCTCAGAAGAACTGCAGTTTCAATTTGCTTACACACACACACACACACACACACACACACAAAGGAAACCCTTAAGAGTGCTTTGGCTGTGAAAAGTGACAGATCCCAGCATGGCTTCTCACAGGCTGTTCATACTCTGACCATGTAGGAAGTCATAAGTGAAACCTATTCAAATTTCAGAAGCCAGGGGGTTCATTTTTGGAAGACCATCATACAAGAGAAGCAACTGTTCCAGCTGAACTATCTCCAAACAAGAAGGACTGTAGCATGTGGAGGGTCTGGTTTCCAGATTTGTGTTTCTAAGACTGGATTGCTGAAAGAAACAAAAGACCCGAACTTACACAAACCCCACATGCTCACAGACTGGCAATTCTAATTCCCAGGCTAACTGACTCACCAGTGTTTGTTGCTCATCTCCTGCTGCAGGACGCCCAGCACCCGGGAGAGATAAGAGGATTTCCTGCCCTCCATCTGACTCACCTACCCAGGCCATTCACCCCACCCACACTGGACAGCAGCTCCCTCCAAAGCCTGGTGCCAAGGCCTGCAGGTAAGGGCAGAACAGATGGGGCTCCCATAGAGGCTAAATCCCATTTACTGTGCTGTGCCTCCATGTAAAAGCATCTTTTGATGGCCTGATACAGTGGAACCAGTTGAAACCTGAAGGCTTTTAACATGCTCAGAAAAAGAGGGAAAATCAATGTCAACAGATGATCAATCACCCAGTGACAAAAGGTCGGCTTTCTCCCTCGCATCACAGTTCCTTTCTTTGAAAGGTTCCCATTCTAGTGGGATGGAGTAGTGGTCTCAGGTCAGAAGGCAGTATTTTCCCATCTGCTGGGGGTACTGCTCCTATGTTGCTCTTTGATTTCCCCTTTCTCTGGACATCTCCAGCCCTGTGTTCAAGAGGCTGCCAGAACCTTCCGTCTTGCAAAGCTAAAAGTCTCACTGGCTGTTGATTAACAACAGCAGCCATCAATTACTAAGCATTTGATATAGGGTCATGCTCTATGCTAAGTACTTTAAGAACATTAGCCCATGTGCCCTCCTCACCATCACCCCATTTTTTTTTTTTTGTTTTTTGGGGAGGGTTGTTTTTTGTTTGTTTGTTTTGAGACAGGGTTTCTCTGTAGCCCTAGCTGTCCTGGACTCACTTTGTAGACCAAGCTGGCCTTGAACTCACAGAGATCCGCCTGCCTCTACCTCCCGAGTGCTGGGATTAAAGGCGTGCACCACCACACCCGGCACCATCGCCCCATTTAAAGAGGGAAACTGAGGCTCTGAGTATAGTAAATGTATCCAACATTACAGAACAAACAGAACCTGGAATGTTTAGTTCAAGAAACCATGCCCTGTGCAACTGAGCCACATCTGGCAAAACACCACAGGACAGCATACTGAGGAATGAGCCCTGAGTTTAGGAACAATACAGCAACCTCAGAATAGCAGATCTTAACCATCACCACCAGAAAGAACACCACAATGTCTGTACCTGGTAACTAAGGACATCCTTAGCACCTCTCTCCCCAGGGCCAGGCCAGCTGCCACATTTCCAGCAAGTATAATGCCCTTGGGCTCAGCTCTCCACTAGGGGAGGAAGGAGATGTGCTACTCCACTAGTCCACTTGCCCTGTACCTGCTCCACCACATCAGTGTGGTGAAAGCTCTAGCCACAAAACTGAACCTGGCTCTGGAACTAACTGAATTTCCCAAATCTGCTGACATGGTTACTGTACATAATAAAGAAAAGCAGATTAAGAGTAACTGGTACACACAGCCAGCCCTATCCCACAGCCATTAGCCCAAATGCTTTTTTAAAAGTCTCACAGATGACTGTTGAGATGGCTCAATAGTCTAAGTACCTGCCACCAAGTCAGGGACAACTCGAAGTCAATCCCCAGGACCTATATTGTGGAAGGAAAATACACACTTCTGAAAGTTGTCCTAGACCTCCACACACAAGATATAGTACGTGTGTGTGTGTGTGTGTGTGTGTGTGTGTGTGTGTGTGTGCGCATGCATACACATATACAATCATCAATAATAATAAATAATAACTTTAAAATGTTATTATCATTATTGATAATAATAAAAAGGCCAGGCATAGTGATGCAGACATTTAATCCAAGCACTAGAGAGGCAGAGACAGGTGGATCTCTGTGAGTTCAAGGCCAGCTGGTCTACATAGTGAGTTCCAGAAAAGCCAGGGCTGTTAAACAGAGAAACCTCAAAAAACAAACAAAACAACAAAACCAAACTCAAAACAGCATCTTACCATTCCACTGACCATATTCAAAAGCTCCCAAGCCCCATGCATGGAGAATCAGACTCTCCACAGGAAAGGATTTCCTTGTGATTGATCCTCAATAGAATAACTGTGTCTGGTGAATACTTTAAACTGCTAGCCAAGCCATGTTCCTAACCTGAGGCAGACTTTCCCTTTCTAAGGTCTGCAGACAGGATCTCCAGCTTTCTAGGCAATTACACTCAGTTAATGGCAGTGTCTTCCCAGGTGGCAGAAGCTGCTGACGGCCTCTGTACAATTTTGACACCCCAGTGCCAAGTTTCTAAAAAGAATACAATTATTAGTAATGAATATAACTTTCTATTTGCTATATTGTATGCTGTAACATCAATATAGAAACACAGCTCTGTGAAATAATTATTGAGTTCCAGGAAACTAAATGGCAACACACTGAGGTCAAGGAGCCTGTCTAGGAAGGGAGGAACAGTACAGTTAGAGAGGGTAGGCCAAACCTGTCACTCAGCAGCTCATTCCACTGCACCTCAAGAACTGCTGAGCAGAGGAAATGAGAGGATAATCCATGAATCTGGTGCACAGAAGCATTCAGTGAAGAGTCTGTTGCTGTTATCATTATTATCACTGCTATCACAAAGTCACTGACAGACTTCCTTTACCAAAGGAAGTGCTCTTCAGTAGCCCACCCAGCTCTACCATAGCAAGCCAAATATGTCTCATAAGTGACTGCTCTCCTGCTTTAGCTATGTGGCACAAATGGGTCAAATAGAGCCAAGGACAAGGAGAGGTGGGGTAAGAACTGAAAAAATAAGTGGGGGAGGTGCAACCATTCATACATACAACAACTGGGGAACCTATTCTAAGCCTTTATACTCCTTTGGATATTTATTTACCAGACAGGAACTCTGTTCAGCTTACAGTGGATCAAAATCAGGCCACAGCTTTTCTTCTTCAATCTTAGCTCCAGCTGCTCCTGCCTCCGTCTCTCCCTTCTCTGCACATCAACCTCCAGAATCCTTCTTCCTCTCTGCCAGCCCTGGCCTCCCATTCCTGAGGACTGGCTTGGCTGCTTACACAGCTTAGCCCCAGCCTCAGCCTCAGCCTCAGCCTCAGGCCTGAAGCATGTCTGCTAGGCCCCAAGGGCAATCCTTAGAGGCCTGGGGTCCCTGGAGGTGCTCTAGCTCCAGCTGCACCTATCTCTTTAGTAGTTCCATGAGGTAAAAACCATGCAAGCCTGTTTTCAAATGGCTTCTTCTTGGTTGTTCAGCCAACCCACAGTAAGGACTAACCCACACTGAGACCTGGTGCAAATGGAGACAGGAAAAAGTGGGAGATAAGAGAACTGCAAAGAAAACTTGAGAGGGACTCAGAAGGACAATAATTGAGGGCCCAGGGCTACAGATGCACTTTTATAACAAGCCTAAGGAATAAATTGCTATAGCTTTTATATATTTGAAAACTATGGCTTCTTAATTACTACACAGTAAGACTACAAAATTAAACCAACCTGCCAAACTTCACAGAGAGGTAGGTCTTTTTTGGTTTCTTAAATGGCAATAAACAGAAAATGGAAGAAGAAAAGGCCAATATGGTTGGTCCATGTAATTAACATATAGTAATAACTATTTATTTTAAAAATCATTGCAAGGAGCTGAGGAGATTGACCCATCAGTAAAGTGACAGCCACAAAAACATGAAGATTTCAGCTTGGATCCCCAACACCCACATAAAAGCTGGGCTTGGTAGTCCATGTCTAACCCCAGGGCTTGAAGGTAAAGACAGGGACGCTTCCTGAGGCTTGCAGGCTATCCAGCCTAAGTAAATTAATAAGCTCCAGGTTGAATGACAGACCTTATCTCAGAAAATATGGTGGAGAATGACCTGATATTGACCTCTGACCTTTCCACATGCACATACACCACCCACACTTATACAAAATATACATCATGTATTTTTGAGAGTTATGTGAACTGTTACATTTAACTCATTACTTCTCTAAGTTAGATAGTATTTCCCTCATTTTACATAAGGAGGAAGCAGGGCGGAGGCACACGCCTGTAATCCCAACACTTGGGAGGCAGAGGCAGGCGGATCTCTGTGAGTTTGAAGCCAGCCTGGTCTACAAAGTGAATCCAGGACAGCCAAGGATACACAAAGAAACCCTATCTTGGGAAAATAATAATAATGATACAAAAGGAGGAAGTAAATAAAATTCAGGGAGTTGGCTTGAGGTAACCATTATGACTCCACACTCTCTATTTCTCCTGATCTCTATTGCTGGCCTTGCTCCCTCTTCTCTGCTATAATGTGTACCAGGGAATGCCAGAACCCTAGGAAGATGATGAGGTCCCAGGAAGAAAAGAAAATGTATTCCAGAAGTTGAGTCTATAAGCAGAGTAAACTCTTGAGGATGCCTTGGACTCTCATCCGGGACTCCTATAAGCAATGAATCCCTTCAACAAACTATTTGGCCTGAGTTTCTCTGACTCCAACATTAAAACAAGGGGTCTAGACTTGTCGTTTCAAAGTATGATATTCTGGGGCTACTTGTACCTTTTTGGCATTTAAAAGAGACTGCAGTTCTAATATGGAACCCTCTTAAGACAAGAAATTATCCTCCTTAATGAATGACTCCCTTGCTTCTTTTTGCTTATACTATCAGAACCAAGCCCAAAGGAGAAAAACAGGTGACTCCAATCTGAACAACAGGATGATGGACACCATAGAATTTACAGCTTTCCCTTTCCTTCATCATTTTAGTTTGAACTCTTCAGGGTCAGCAGTAAGACCCTGACTTGTGGTAAGCAGATGCATCCCTAACCCCTTATGTAGTCCAGAGCAAACTGGCTCTTTGCAGTAGCTGTAGCTGGCTGTGTCAGAAAGTCTGCTCAGAGGAATGAATGCTGTGTTGGCTGCTGATAGGGAGCCTGTCATCACTAAGGAACAGCCTTGTGAAATGAGGAGCTAAAAAATAGAAGGCAAATGCTATACCGAAAAAGTGTCAGCAAGGTGTGTCAGATCTGCCCTTAGACTGCCTTGAGAGAAGCGACCAACCCAATGTCCTTCTCCATCTTGTTCCCATCTAGAGTCTGTCTATTCTGCAGCAAGAAGCTGACAACACTGATCCCCACATAACGGCAATACGAAACTCATGTTTGCAACTTCCTTGTAAATAGTTGTAGTACTGAGTCCATGTTCTTCCTTCTTATCAAATAGTGAAGACCAGAACATGAGTGCATGAAATCCTCAGTTTTTCTACAGCAACCAGAGGCTGAGGCAACCATCCTTGCCGAAACCATCATTTAAGCCCCACAAAGTCTCTAGACAAGACCATAAGAGACAATTAAGTTCTACCTAGCAGCTGCAGGTTCCAAGTGCCCTTTTCAAAAAAAGACTGAGAAGTAGACACTGTCCAATTGTAAACAACTTCAAGAAACTTGCAGACATAATGAGGAAGGGTTGAGGGATTGCTCCTCTCATTTGGGGCTTGAAAGAAGACTGTCTTCAAAGATTAGGTCTTAGCAGAGCTACTTAGTGGGGAAAATAGTTTCATCTGCCAAAACAAACACGACCTGTCTGCTTCTACATTCATGCTTTTAAAGGTGTCTTTGTCCTAAAATGCCCTATACCAACAAGCTAAAATTGCAACTCTAGTTAGGGTTGGGTAGGTCTTGCTACACCAACCAATCTCAGAAATGCAAAAAGAAAGAGGCATGAAGGAAAGAAAGAGAAGATATTTTTAAATATCTTAAGGAAATATATGCACTAGTTATATTTTAGGAAATAACCTTGGATCACATGACTAACACCATCCAGCTTGGCACAAAGTCATTTCTTTGCTTTTATTAGTTTGTCACTGTTCCTTAGGTATCACAATTCAAATACTACCACATACTGTATAATGATGTTCCCATCAGTAATGAACCATGGTCACAATGGTTCTCCCATAAAATCATAGTGCCACCACAGCCACCCCAATGCTGTGGAGAAAGTGTTCACTTGTTCATGATGATGTTGACACAGATAGCACTCCATACTGCCAGCTGTATAAAGTACAGCATATACACATATGTACAGTATATAACACTTAACATAGTTACATTTCTGGGCTATATACTTACAATGTTACTTTTCTGTTATTCAAAGGTTACTGTAAAACAGCATGTTGTGTGACTCTGGCAGCCAGCTCATACATATCACATGTACCATGTTCCCTGCATCAAGATACCACATGGAGTGACCTATGTGTAAAGACACTCAATGGCATCTACCCAATGACAAACTCATTCAGAATCCATCCCTAGTTAAACAGTTTATGACTAGATACTACTGATATTAGATATTAGATATCTAATTAAGACCTGCAGACTGAAGCTAGTTTATCTAGCTAGTGTGAGGGCCACTTGCCAAATACAAGCAGGCCAACACAGACATATACCACATAAATTTTCCAAACACATAATAATGAAGCATTTTGGTCTCCAGGCTTTAGAACTGAGTCGCAGGTTTGCCCAAAATAACCAAAACTGGGCCTTCTCGTATCACTGACCCACAGTGAAGTTTTCTGCCCTCCCCAAAAAAACAATTATTCTAAAGCAGGCCTAACTATCCATGCATGTGCAAAAGGAACATGACTACGGAGGCAGTGGAATTCTAGGTTGGCCACTTTTGTTAGTTACTTTTCTAGTTGGTGTTACCAAATACCTAAAGAAGGAACTTAAGATGGGATTAAAGATTTATTTTGGCTATTCCAGAAGATATGGTCAGTTCACCACTGCAGCAGGCATTGGAGATGGCAGCTCCTCACATCTTGACAGATGAGGAAGCAGAGAGGTCAGACTGGAATTCTGAGCATTGATCACCCTCAAGCCTCACTCTTAGAGATCACCTTCTGCTGGCAGGGCCACAGTCCCAAAGGTTCTATAACCTCCTCCAGTGCCATCTGCTGGGCACCAAATGTTCAAACACATGAGCCTGTGGGGGACATTTCATTTTCAAACTGTAATAGTCACTCCTTTGTTTCTCCCCCAGCTTTCCCAATGACATTTCTTGTTTGAAGGCTTAAGACTGTCTTGGGTTTGTACTCCCTGGTACTACAATGACAATGGTACGCCTGCTACACTGGCTGTATGTGTGCAGTCTGTTTCCTTTCTTGGGATGGAAAGGAAACACCTCAGTAGACCTCACTGAGGGTGAACTGCTGATTAGATATTAATTCACTGCTTCCAGGTAGCATATGGATAACTGGCACCCGGGAATTTAGCTGATCACAGCTAATTAGTCCTCAAACATCCGACTACCACATGAACTGTTCACTTTTTGGCCACCTTCTAAGGAGTTCAGCTGAAAAGTAGTTAACTGAAGATGAGATTAGATTTTTGCATTTAGTAAAAGGAAATTGTGAAATGGGTCAAAAAGATGAGGAAAGAACCTGATACAAAAATGATAAATGACTGCCTGCAAATGCCTTAAAGGGATACTTGAATGATCACAAATGTATACCTGTGGTTTCTAAGTAAGCCTCAAGTTCATCACATGGTAACTGATCAATTTCCCAATGCTTCTTCATTCTTTATAAAGAAAATCTAATCCACTATAAGACCACACTACCAACTTCTTCCTAGAGGCCCATTAGGGAATATGCTAATGCCCAGCAGACAAGAAGAAAGGACAAAAAAGACAATAAAAGAATTCCTCCTTTCAGCCATGTCAGTAACCTGGTCAGAAACACCCATGACTACTGCTAAACGAAAAGACTATACATTATTCTAGAACATCCAGACGACGCAGACAAGTCTCTCTCTCTCTCTCTCTCTCTCTCTCTCTCTCTCTCTCTCTCTCT
>CAJQZJ010001826.1:876506-933214 GCA_907164525.1 Lophiomys imhausi | reverse complement strand
TCTCTCTCTCTCTCTCTCTCTCTCTCTCTCTCTCTCTCTCTCTCTCTCTGTGAGTGTGTGTGTGCAGAACAGAGAGAGTAAGTGAGTTGATTCTATTTCCTCTACCAATATGGGTTCAGGAGATAAACTGAAGGCATCAGGCTTTGGTGGCAGGCACCTCACCTGTTGAGCCATCTCAAGGCCCTATACTTGATTTTCTGTTGTTTTTTTGTTTACATGGGTTCTGGGGTTATTTAACTCAGGCACCAGGCTTTGCACGGCAAGCACATTGTGCTTACTTACTCATAGAGCGTGAGCTACCACTTTAACCCTCAACAAAAATGTAAATATTGTTATTGCTGTTAATGATCCAAACAGTTCACACAGAACGCATAGGCTATTTATATCCTACTGTTCCATCTATAATTCTGGTACTATACTCTGGAAGAGCAAAGAGAATGAGACTCTCTGTGTTAAAACATTGTAAAAAGCTTAGTATCTCAATGAACAGACAATGTAATTTATTGTTTTAATTTCTTACTCTCAGATGCTAACTTGCTCCCTATAATTCACTATGACAGACATACTGGGGTAATAAATAGAAAATAAAGTTAAGAATCAGAACATTAATAATTATTTCCTGAGAAAATTCCCAAAAAGAGAAATTAATGGATCAGAGACTATGCAAAAAAACATTTCATACAAAAATCTATTCTAGCAATGGGTACATACTTTCAATATGCTGTAATTTGCCAACTAATTCAATTTCCTTAAAACAACAACAAAATACCTTTGCCAAAAGCATGGAAGACATTATATTTAATTTTTAAAAAATCCAAATAGTAAGTGAAGAAGTGTCAGCTTTACTGTGAGGATAACAACTTAATAGAGTTGTTAAATGATGGGACAAGAAAGGTTCAAATGACCATCTTTCAATTTAAAGTATTAGACAAAGCTTACCCCTTCCACCCTCCAAAAAAGGAAAGATGGTACCATCTGAAAATTCAGTGAGTCCTTATTCTCTGAGCACTGGGCTGAGAGTCTGGCTTCTAGACTAACCAGAGGCAGAGCGACTCCTCTGAACATGGGGCTGTGGAGTTAGCTGCATTTAGCCCACAGACCTGTCCTATGGACTTCTGAGCTATAGACTGAGTCAAAGGACATTACAGAACATAACAGACCCATGTACACTTCCTCACGTCTAGCCTCTTTATCAGATAATTGCCCAAGTTTCACAAGTAGTTCCTCCTATCTCTAACCAACTCCTGGTATAAGACTGTGTGTATGTGGAATTAATAATGAAACAAGTGACCCACCACTGTCTTATATGCTCCTGGCTTCAATGACTATTATCCGGGTATACAGGCACCCAAGCCAGAGAAAATTTCAGCACTAAAAATGGTCACCATACCACAGCCACCAGGGAAAGTAAAATGCCTATCAAAGAGGGTGACCCTCTTTAACGGGTGAGTTAAAAAAAAAACTAATGAATACAGAACTCAAGAATGAGATTTGAGTGGAAAGCAATATTGAGAAATTACAAACTGGGTTTTGAAGACATCATTTACATCCTGAATCCAATGGCATCAAGAATGGAGATCAAAGCCTAACCTTTATGAATATGCCAGTCAGTAAATTCCTTTTTACATTCTCCAGATGACAGCTTGTGCAACAATTGAAAGAGTTCTTACAAAGACAGTTCTCATATCTCTTACTTAAGCGGCACAGAGAGGAAGATCCAATGCTTAGACTTCCTGATCATGTTCCTGGACCAGCTTACAGGGCCACAATTTCAACTCATTATGTCATGGGTGCCCTTAGCTCAACAACAGGAGCAACGATCCCTGGCCCATGAAAGCTGTCAAATTCCATTACAACTAGGTGAGCCATCAGGATACTATTTATAGAAGATGGCATGATTAACAAGCCAAAAGAACTATCTTAGCCCTCCTCTAAATACACAATTACAGAGTATTTACTCCTGCCTTCTATTGTGGAAACATTTTCTCTCACCTTCACGTTCCCAAGGACGGCCCCCCTCCTAACATTCAAGCATCATGTGATGGGGCTGGAAGCCTTTGTACAATGACATGACCAATCTTCTTCCATCTCAAAGGTATTTGATCTAAACCATATTCTATGAAACTGAAAAACTAGACATGACCAGAATTCTTGTTTTCAATTACTATCACCCACACAATTTCCCTTTAAGTGATAAGAGCCAACTTAGGGAGAATTCAGGTTTCTAAGACAGAGATTAAAAATGCTCATGTTTATGTCTTTAATATATATATATGTATATATATATATATCCTATAAGGGTATCCTCTGTGTGTGTGTGTGTGTGTGTTTACACACACTTATTAAGCTATTTATTTTCACAAATGCTGATATGGCACACAGATACTTAAATCAAAACAGAGTATAACATATGATGGAAAGCAACAAGCAACATAGTACTACAGGCTTTGCAAAGTAAGGTATTTCTTGCTGGGATTTGTGGTACATGCTTTTAATCCCAGACCGAGACAGGTAGATAGATCTCTGTAAATTCAGGGCTAGCCAGGACTATGAGACCCTGTCTCAAACAACAACAAAAAAAAAGAGGCTAATCTGTTCTTGCCTATTTCCTGCCCTGCCCAAATCACCACCACCTAAGGGTCAATGCAATGCTGTCCATTTTAGTTGCCCTGACAGGCCCTGATATAGGAAAAATCCAGCGTGAGAAAACACCAAACCAAAGCAGTAAAACCAAAACTCTTCCAGTCATCAACACACTTGACAACCTCAGGGCACCTGCTCTCAGCTACTGCTCCAGCACCATGCCTGCTTGCCACTGTGCTCCCTCTGAAACTGTAAGCAAGCCTCCAATTAAATGTTGTTTTATAAGTTGCCTTGCATGGTGTCTACTTACAGAAATAAAACTGTACCTAAGATAGTGAGTGCTCACGATGCACAAGGCACTAGTCTGTCACTTTACTGTACTAACTCATGATGAATCAGGAATACTTAGCTCTTGCCCTAGCAATTATACCTAACAAATCATAGTTATTTATACCAAATGATGAAACAATGTCAACAACAAAGGGAATTGAATCCTACAGATACAGAACCTAATTCCATTTCTTGTTTTATTTTTTTTTGTTTTGTTTTGTTTTGGTTTTGGTTTTTCGAGACAGGGTTTCTCTGTGTAACAGCCTGGCTGTCCTGGACTCACTTTGTAGACCAGGCTGGCCTCGAACTCACAGAGATCCGCCTGCCTCTGCCTCCCGAGTGCTGGGATTAAAGGCATGCGCCACCAACGCCCGGCTTCCTAATTCCATTTCTTAAGAACTCTTAAGGTGAGATTTCTTTGAGACCGCTTTCCCCCAACATTCTACCACCAAATCCAGACATACTTGCCAAGAAGCAAAAACAGATTCCACCTCCACAGGAAAAACAAAGGGGGTGGGAATGGTTGTCTTATTGTTCCAAGTATTCCCCACCTTATCAGTTTCTCAAATAATGGGCTACAAATAGTTTCTCAACCAGTAGTAATATGGCTCCATCTCTCTTCACTTCATAAGCTAATTTTCACCTCTTACAGTAAAATCCAGAATTCTACCTGTCTCTTCTGATCCATACCTCATTCCTCTGGAGGAGGGAAGGGTGTCACATTATTCACAGAAATCCCTCCTGCCTCTTCTCTTACCAAAAGTGCAAGCCCAAAGGTTAATTGACACCACAGTCACAGACCACTCTAGTAGGACCTGATAGCAACCATCAGGGGCTGGCTAGCCTCCCCAGCTAATAATGTGTGAAAGCATCTTATTTAAAGGAATTTGGGACCAAGAGCCTTGTTTTGAATACTGTATGTGCTTATTTTAATAGGGATTCAACTACTTAAAACATGAAAGACAAGTAACAGTTTTACAGTTCTTCAGATACTTATGTTACTAACAAAAACTCACTGATGTTGGGTGTGGTGGTGCACATCTTTAATCCCAGGAGGCAGAGCCAGGCAGATCTCTGTGAATTCAAGGCCAGTCTGGTTTACATTGTGAGTTCCAGAACAACCAGGACCATAGAAAGATCTTGTCTCAAAAAAGAAAAAAGAAATAAGAAAGAAAGAAAAACAGAAAAGAAAGAAGAAATTTCACTGATGACAGAGTGGCTCTTGACTTATCTTAAAGCATATACCCTGTCAAAGACAATAAGAGATGATGTTACAACTCTGCCTCTTCCAACCCCTAGAAACAATGAGCAGTGCAACAAATAGCAGCAAGCAAAGGCCAAGAGCTAAAGTCCTGAACAAAGCTTCCACATCCAGACATACTTGCCCAGAAGCAAAGAGCAGATTCCACCTCCACTGGCTGGCAGACTGGCCCACACATTCTGCTTAGCCATGTGAAACAGCCGGCTGTTGCTCTCCCCACCCCCAGGCCCAGTTAGGATATCTGGGGTAGCAAGAGAATAGCAACACTGATGACTTTTCTAGGAGATGTTGTATAAAAATAGAGCTTCCAATTTTAGGACTAATGTTGAAAAGAAAAATAGCCAGAATTAGAAAAGTCCAAGTATTACAAGTTTAAGTGTTGGTAGCTGGGGATGGGGTCACACTATCACAAGGCTCCTCGGTGAGCTGGCAAAAGAGTAAAACAGTAAGGCTGTTTAACAGCATATCCAGCAGTGACAGAATTATGAAGTCAACTGTGTGGGGGGACGGAGGGCAGGGCTGATACAAATGAATCTCAGCAGTAACTTACAAGACAAAAACATTAATAAACATTTTGGGGGGGGGGTTTGGAGCTAGTCAAAGAAGAAATGTTTGAAACCCTAAATATGACCCATTTTTCAGAAAGTAAGTCAGAGTAATGGGGCACAGGGGTGGGTGGGGGGTGTTCCTAAACTAATATAAAGTTCAATCTTCAATTTCAGTATTTCCAGGTTTTAACATCCATTCTTCACCAACACACCTATGTAGACCAGGACAGCCAGGGCTACTACATAGAGAAACACTATCTCAAAGAAAAAAAAAAGTTTAAGAACCAAAAAGGAAAATAGTTCATTATTCTCTTCAACCTCAAATAAGTTTTTCTGACTGAATTTTTAAGGATATATGACATCTTACTATAACAGATGCATTATTATGTCTACTACATGTGCAGGGATGAATGCATTCTTTATGATTTACTTCTATGGAACACAAACACTCATGGCTCGTGACAGTTAAACATAACCTGCCCAGCTCTCAGGAGACAGAAGCAGGAAGATCTCTGTGAGTTCAAGGCCAGCCTGGTATACATGGCAAGTTCCAGGACAATCAGAGCTATGTAGTGAGACACTGACTCAAAAATTTTAAAAAGTGGGGCTGGAGAGATGGCTCAGCAGTTAAGAGCACTGACTGTTCTTCCAAATGACCCAGGTTCAAATCCCAGCACCCACATGGCAGTTCACAGCTGTCTGTAATTGCCGGGAGTGGTGGCGCACGCAAGACAGAGGCAGGCAGATCTCTGTGAATTCAAGGCCAGCCTGGTCTACAAAGTGAGTCCAGTAGGGCTACACAGAGAAACCCTGCCTCAAAAAACCAAATAATAATAATAATAATAATAAATAAAAAAGTATGTAGAAAAGAAAAGATGTTGCTGTCTTAGCGACAGCATCTTAGACTCCAAGCCCAAGAAGGAAAGTATGTGTAGTACATGATAGGGCCAGCTGACACCCAAGAAAAGGTTCCTAAAGAATCCAACAAGGACTCTGAGGGATCGGGAGATCTTAGGGGAGAAGTAGTGGGGAAGAGAGAGCAAGAGAATGCCTTCATAGGAAGTGTATTCACATGTATGGCAGAAAGGCACAAAGGAGGACTGCTTGGGAGGAGATAGAGAACAAGAGAAGGGAGTGAGGAGAAAGGGCAGGTAAGAAGGAGATAAATAAGAACAAGATGTAAAATAGTATATATATACTAAAATAGTATATATATACATATATATTATATATATACACACACACATATATATATATACACACACACACACGAAAATGCCATCATGAAACCCATTACTTCACATGCTACTTTAAAATAAAAAAGGATATCAACTGCAGAAAAAAATGAAGATAAGTACCGACTACATATTTGGTATGATGCACAATCCTGCATGCATGTTAGTCTAGGTACTCTCCCAACCTGTCCACAAATACTCCCCTAAGGCCCACTATTTAAGCACTGTTTGTGAACATTTACACAGAACTACACAATGATATAACACTAACACTAATACTATTATTCTCACCACTTCACAGATGAGAAGACTGAGGCATGAATTCTAAGTGGCTGAAGGACTCCTGTTTTACTGAAGCTCAGAAATAAGATAAGTATGGTGGCACCTACCTTTCAACCAGCAGAGGCAAGTGGATCTCTGTGAGTTCAAGACCAGTATGGTATACATAGCAAGTTATGTATACCTAAGCTATGCAGTGAGAGCAGCCTGTCTTAAAAAAAAAAAAAAAAAGACTTTCAAACAAGAGTGGTGTTTTATTTGAAATACCAAATGGGGCTAATAGCTTTCAAACTTTAACTGAAAACTGAAGGGAGAAATGGATTCTGGGGCTGGAGAGATGGCTCAGGGATAAAGAGCACTGGCTGCTCTTTTAGAGGACCTAAGTCTGAATGCCAGCACTCACATGGTTCACAACTATACATAACTCTAATTCCAGAGGATCCTATATCCTCTTCTGGCCTCCCTGGGCACAAGGAGCACCAAGCACTCATACACGTAAAATAAATATTTGAAGAAATAGATTCTACATCCTGACCTACCACACATATATAAACATATGTGCAACACAAAGACGCTTTCATGATGCACTACTGGCTGGTTCTTGCTTTTATGATGTGCTGTGATTGATGCTATTTCCTTTTCTAGTTTGTTTTCAATTGTTGGTTATGATCCTACAAGGAGAAATGACCCTTGGTTTGGAAAATACCAAAACCAGGCCTTTTCTCTATAATATAGTGTGTTAGACATAGTAAGCATTTTCCAGTTATCATACCATTTAATCTTCACAGCTACCCATGAAGAAGGGTGTTTCTGCTATCTCTATCTTATAGGTGAGGAAATAAGCTCAGAAATAAATCAATTTGCCAGGTATGGTGGCAACAATCTTGTGATCCTAGCACTTGGGAAACTAAGGCAGGATTTAAAATTCCAGGCTACAGAGAGACTTTCTTAGGAAGGAAGGAAGGGAGGGAGGGAGAGAGGGAGGGAGGGAGGGATGATAACTACCTTATACAAGTCCCTATTGGGTGACAAGAACAGGGAAGGTAATCTTACATTCCATTTGTTCCCTAGTTTCCAAGCTCCCTTTCACTTAGGTGGGTTAACATGTGTACTTGTGGCCAATAGGCCATGGGCAGCAATGATGCAAGGAGATTCAGGCAAGATGAGATTCTTCAGTCATGGCTGCCATCACCTGCCGGGGTGAATCAAGGAAATAACCAAGACAGCACAGACAGTGCAGTATGAGACAGTGGAATCTGATCCTCCGGGTCTCTGTAGGACTGTACAGAGCACAGAATTCTTCACCTACCGACCCTTGTGGGACACATGCAATAAATTGGTCTGATTATGCCAAATTCCCCCAGTAATGCTGCAGTGACTCTGAGTGCAGCACCCCCACAAGGGCTTCGCCTACTTCAATGTCCTGCTGCACAGGAGTGATCACATAAAAACACAGCGTAGACATTCAGTGTCCCTACTTAAAATCATTTAATAGGATTGGGGGATATGGCTCAATGGTGTACAGTCCTCACCTTGCATGTGCAAGCCACTGAGTACAATCCCTGGTACTCCCTTCCCCAAAATAGAGATCCTTTTCACCTAAAAACTCGAATCCAAACTCATCAAAGCACACAAGACTCTTCTGGGTCTGATCTCAGCTTCTGTCATCATCCTCCCCTTTTTATGCCAGATGCCTCAGGCATATTAATGTACTAAAGTATTTCCCAAGATGCCATCTTGTCTCTGAAGCTTTACTTTACTATTAGCATTGCAGGGACTGTTTCCCACTTCCTGAGTCTCTTGGTCTTGTTTCTTCAGCCCTACTTCAGATTTTCTTCCCACAGGATTCCAAGCTGCTGACCTGCTGGCATGTGCATTGCTATCACAGTCTTGGAGCACTGATTTTGCAAACTGTCTGTTACTGTGTTGGTGTTTCTACTATGCTATAAGTTCCTAGGTGAACAAGATTCAGCGTATTTGAATCTTTTAGAAAGAATACCTGGCAACATATAAGCACCATTCTCTTCCTGAAATACCAAGTATTCAACCACTATAGGATTCGTCTACCAGAAAAAAGCAGACCACATAATTCCCTTGAGTACAAGGCCAAGATTTTCTAGCTTACAAATTAGTTTTGTTTCAGAAGTCCCCTATGAACAATACACATTCCATCTGGAAAAGTCAGTTCCTTGCTCATATATTTCTATATGGAAAACTACAAAATCTGTTTCGTCTTAAGGAGAAATTATCTTGTATCTGTTTGGAAACCTTAAGTACTGCTAGAGTGTTGTTCTGTTAATCTGCTGTGGCAATCAAAAGCTCTTCTATTTATACAGATTTTGACAAGTACTATGTGCCAGGAACTTGTGTGAAGCCAAGTATTGTATGCAAATAGAAAATATGCAAATCAGAAGGGAGGAGCTTAGGATGAGTTACTTTTAAGGAAAAAAAAACCATTTCCTTGCAAATAGGGAAAAGGCAACTGGAAAGGTTCTCACCTGTTGCACAACTCTATTAACTATTTCTGCTGGGTCACGTCATGACTGAAAGCTGATAAGTTAAGCAACTCCAGTTTCTTGGCTAAGGAGAGTTCAAAGTCACAGTTAAGTCTCCAATTAATGTTTTTGTCTAATTTGAAATCACCACCAAAGTTCAAGTTTCCAAAGCCTTGAAAACAGATATTTTTAATTTGTTAGTTTGTGTGTGTGCACCTTGTAGTGGTCAGAGGACAACTTTTGGAGTTGTTTCTCTCCTTCTACCACATGCTGGCAAGTGCTTTTATCCATGGAACCATTTCAGCAGCCCTAGGCTTTATCTCAGAATTAAAAAATTCTGGATGAACTGAGAAAACTATAGTAAATGGTCCTGGAAACCAAGGCATATTGATCCAATGGCAATTTCCCAAGAACAGAAGAAAATGAACAACTGTCTCTAGCCTTGCAAAGGCTTGCTGTAGAGCAAGGGCAACCATTATAACTCCCTTCCATTCCCTTTTCGATTTATCCACTCACCAGCTGTCACCTATAAAAATATGACTAACTTCCCTAGTAAGGAATATAGACTATTGCAGGCATACAATCGCTACCCTCAATAAGGTGGTCCTGTAATTTTTACATCCAAGAAGAAAGACACATTGCCTGATTTGGAATATAAGTAAATTAAAATCTATCTGCTCAAAGGGCACTTGCTTAGAGTAGATCTTAGTAGAAATGGAGATTTTTAATCCCTCAAAGAACTAAGCAAAGGCCTTTCCTAGGGAGCCCAAACAAAAGTCACAACCTTTCAGGAGACAAGACAGTATGAATGACAAATTAAAATTTATATGAAAAATTTGGACACAGAACACTAGCTCTCCCCACAGCTGGGAAACATCTGAGTTTCTCATTATGAAATCATGCAAGAGCCCTGGGACACAGCTCAGTGGTAGTGTCCTTGTGTGACAGCTTGGCTATTAAGTGCATACCACAGCTAATCTTGCTTGTCAATTTTAACATACCTGGAAGAGGGAATCTCAATTGAGGAACTGCAGCTGTCAAATTGACCTGTGGTATTTTCTTTATTGCTAATTGCTGTGGGAGGACCCAGCTCACTGGGGGTGATGCCACTCCTGGGCAATTTGCCTGGTCTAGATTTTAAAAAAGGCAATGAAGCCAGGCCGTAAACATCATTTCTCCAGGGGTTCTTACCTTGGTTTCCCTAGATATCAGACTATAAAGTGTAAGAATAAATAAGCCCTTTCCTCCCCAAGTTGGTTTTGGTAGGGCTTTATCAGAACAACAGAAAGCAAACTTTCTATTGGTAGTAGCACTTGCTGCCAAGCCTGAGCTTGCCAGAACTCATATAGTGGAAGGAGACAACTGACTTCCACATACTCACCATACACATACACACAGGGAAGGAAGGAAAGAAGGAAGAAAGGAAGGAAGGAAGGAAGGAAGGAAGGAAGGAAGGAAGGAAGGAAATGTGATTAAAAAAGAAAAAAAGATCACTTGCAAAATACAGACCAACCACTAAAGGCAGATAATAAAAGATGAAAGTGTTAAAGTATGAGGAAAAAGTAGAGGAACAATGGGTAATTAAGACTTTAAAACAAAAATCAAAACCAAGAAACACAGACTACATCCGAATGAAGCTTCTACTGTTCCACAGGAATGTGAGTTTTCTGTGAGGGTTTAACTGGGGTTGGGGGATAGCACCCCCACAACAGTCTATCATTTCTATTACTGTTTACCTGCCTCTCAAGATCTGTGTGGAATTATGAGACTGAATAAGGTAAGACTTTTGATACTGTTAAAATCTACCAAGTGAGGAAATCTACAAGTGAGGAAAAATGACTATGTTCATGTTTTCATTGTTTGAATCTAAATAAAGGTACCACGTTCTAACTGTTATTTTAGGGCACAAGTCACAGTTTTACTTTAAAGCAGACACCACCAACAAGTAATGTACAGGTTACCTCTTAGATGAGCCACAGCCTAGACTGCTAAAACCTTGAATTTGGGTGCCAGGTCCATGGTCAGGTCTTTTATCCTTCCCTTAGGTCCTAAACTCACACTTTAGGGTGTCCCAAGATCAAAGGGTGACTGACTAACTATGAATCCAGACAGTGGAGGACCTGCTACATACAAGTGAGGAAAAATGACTGTGTTCACTTTTTCACTGTGTGAATCTAAATAAAGGTACCACGTTCTAAAATCTACACAATGAATCCTTGGGATGTGGGCTCCCGGGAATCATCAGTAGTACAGAGAGTACTGAGTACTCTAGTGCACTCATTCTATCAACAAACGTAAATAGAACCAAGACCCTAGAGAGGGCTCAGCAATGCTTGTCACCAAGCCTCATGACCAGAGCTCAAGCCTTGCAATGCCCATGGTGGGACGGGAAAACCATCTTTTTCAAGCTGTCCTCTGACCTTATATACCCCCTAAACACACACAATAAATTATTTTTTTAATTAATTACTTTTTTAATTAACAAGAAAAAGTATAGCTAAAGCTACACTTTTGGAAAACAGTAAGTTAATCCTAAATCCTTTGCATCCCAGTTAAAGACAGAGAGCCCAGAGGGAATGTGACCTACACAGAGACACAGCAACTAGTAGAGAGTACAGATTAGCAAAAGACACTATGTACACCAGTGGTCCCCCAGAATAGACTGTACAGGAGTCTTTTAGAGACCTAGCCTCAGTTCACCAGTAAGTGAGCCTGAAGCAGGTCTGGGCTTTTCACTTTCCCCTCCAAACAGCAAGGAGCACATGGTACTTAGCAGCTGATTGTCTCAGATAATCTTGACTGGCTGACACAAATCTGTTTCTGTCCAAAGTCTCAAGAAGGTTTGTCCACTGATCTTCATGATATATGGCCAAAGATAAAAATGTCTCCTGGATCAGCTTCCCAATTCTAGACCCACTGTATCTCAGCACTTTATCCCAATGATAGACTCACACAGGCTCTATAACAACAGTTCTCAACCTATGGGTCGTGATCCCTTCCACAAGGGTCATATAACAGATATCTTGTATATGAGATATTTACATTATGTCTTGTCAGTAGCAAAACTACAGTTATGAAGTAGCAACAAAATATCTTATGGTTGTGGGTCACAATATGAGGAACTGTCTTACAGTGTTAAAGCATTAGGAAGGTTGAGAACCACTGCTCTGTAGGATTTCAGAAGGAAGATTTCTCCATATCTAATTTTTAGGCCAGCTTTGGAAACAAGCTGGAAATTTCCTTAAGAGTCACTTGTGTATTTATTTCCCAGAAACCCAGAGGGCAGGTTTTATTTTCAAGTGTTAGATAACTGCACTTAGCAATGCTTTATATACTCTATTGGAGGAAGTAAAATGATATAGCCCCTTCTTGGGAACTGCAATCCAGGTAAGCTTAGCTACATATGCCATGCAGCTAATAACTAATAATAAAGCTTTCTATATGACACGTATTATATGATGTTATTCAAATGCACTAACAATCTTTACAACTACTTTGATGGCTTTTAATCTCAGCACTTGGGAAGCAGAGGCAAGTGGATCTCTGAGTTCAAGGCCAGCCTGGTCTATATAGCAAGTTCCAGGCCAGTCAGGGCTACATAGTGAGGCCTTGTCTCAGATAGATAGATTACATAGATAAGAAACAGATGAAGGCTGAGTGGTGGGTGGATGGATGCATGTATAGATAGATGCATGTATGCATGTGGGGGGTGAATCAAGTTACAGTGTTTCTGACAGTAGGGAGAGATAGCAATGGTGTACCTATTAAGTTCAGGAATACAGCACACTCTAGGATTGTTTTTATACTATACTGGGTCTGCTTCTTACAACCCAAAACTATTCCATTTTCATCATTTGAATATCAAAAGATACCATTAAATAATGATGTACATTGTTAATTATCATCTAAAACAAAGAATAGCTAGCCTTACTACAGAATTATTTATAGTCTACAAAACTGGAGAGCAAAGCCAGGCATGGTGGATCATATCTGTAATCCAGGCACTAGGGGAATGAGACAGGGAGATTGTTCTGTACTTGAGGCTGACTAGCTTAGACTACATAGAGAGTCTCAGGCTAGCCTGAGATACAGTTTGAGATTCATTTCAGAAACAAGAAAAACATACAACTGGAGAATTAAAGTGGTATAGTAATAATAATAAAAATATAATGGCTATCTCTGGTTCCTATCCTAGTTTTTTAAACCCTTGAAATTTCCTGACATATTCTGTTATGGGGGTGGGGAGACCCTTGGATCACACCTGAGTTTACAGGGTGATTTCAGCATGAGCCCTAAGGTTCTAAGGGAGGGGACTAGTCAAGCCAGGAAAACTGAAGCACAAAATTCAATTTTAGGCCCTTTTTTCTCAGAGATGGGTAGTGGGAGACAAGAGTTCAACCACCAAGAGCCAATTACCATGGCCATATAATGAAATCTCAATTAACACACACACACACAGACACACACACACACACACAGACACACACACATACACACAGACACACACACAGACACACACACACACACACACTCACACACACACACACACCCTACCACCACCACCAAAGCACAATAAGTCAATGAGTCCCAAGAATTTCCAAGTTGGTGAGCAGTGACTACCTGGACCCCAAGAAGTTAGAATTCCTATAGAAATCTTAAAGCAGGAGCAACCAGAAGGAAAACTTTCAGGCAGAAAAGAAACTTATCCTAGGAAAAATTACAACTCTTCATTTAATTGGAGTGTGAAAATGGTGAGGAGGGATCACAACTTGACCAGATGGTTCAGTTATGTGTATCTCTGGCCTTCTAAAGGGTAAATTTAAAGTTTACCCTCAAATCAGGACCAATTGGCTGGGGGGTGGGGATAGGGGTGTTTGATGGCTCTCTTTGTCCCTCTCCCCAGTGTGGCTACACTGAATAAATCTTTTTTTTTTTCCTTTCCACTATTAATTTTGATCACTTAATCAGTTTATTAGCTTGTTGGGGCACAGAATGTGGTATGTCCAGTAATGGTGGCACACATCTAGAGAGAGGTCCTGCACTTCCAACTCATTGCTTGCTCTGGAACACCTGGGCTCAAGCCACCCTCCTGCCTCTGTGTCCTAAGAGAACTATATATGTAGACATCTGCCTTTTTTTGGAGGGTTGAGGGATGAATGAGTCAACCCAAGGCTTTATATATGCTGGGTAAGCACTCTACAAGCTGCATTCCCAGCCAGGTGTGGTGCCACCTGTCTGCAATCCAGGCACCAAAGAAGAGGAGGCAGGAGGATCTCTGTGAGTTTGAGTTTAAGGCCAGCCTGATCTACAGAGTGAGTTCCAAAACAGCCAGGGTTTTGGGGAGAGACCCTGTCTCTAAAAACCAAAATAAGAATACAAACTAGATTACAAGCCAAATTAAAATGAAAACATGTCTTGACCCTGGTTCTTTCACAAATTAATTTATTATGTGTATTGTTTACTATATGTTGCCTGTGGAGGTCAGAAGAAGGAACGGGATCCCTAGAAAAGTTACAGACAGTTGTGAGCTGCCTTGTCTGTGCTGGGAATTGAACCCTGATTATCTGCAAAAGCAACAAGTGAGCCATTAAGCCAACTCTCCAGTTCTGGTTTTTGTTGTTGTTTTGGGATATTTTGTTGTTGTTGTTGTTGTTGTTGTTGTTGTTGTTGTTGTTGTTTGAGACAGGGTTTCTCTGTGTATCTCTGGCTGTCCTGGACTCACTTTGTAGACCAGGCTAGCCTTGAACTCACAGAAATCCAACTCCCTCTACCTCCCAAGTGCTGGAATTAAAGGTGTGTGGCACCACGCCCTGCTTAGCCCTTCTTTTAAAAAAAAAAACAAAAAACAAAAACAAAAACCTGTTTTGTTATTGTTGCTTTACTTTTTTCCTTTTAAGTGTATAAGTGTTTTGCCTGAATCCAGGTATGAGCACATGTGTGCCTAGTGCCCAAAGAGGCCAAAAGAAGGTATCAGATTACCTGGAAATGGAGTTATGCATAGTTGTAAGTGCTAGGAATTGAACTTCCTGGGCCCTCCAGAAGAGCAACAAGTACCTTTAACTGCTAAGCTTGACTAGGAATAAGTATATCCAAACATTTTTATTTAATTTTTGTAAAATTTTGTTAAATTGAACTTTGTTCAATTTTTTTGAACAATGTAATTCAAAAGCACCGAAATCATATGTACAGCTATTGGTGACACTTCAGAGACTCTTGAGAAGTTCATAGCTACACTTAGATGTGTTTTATCTTTTTCCTAAACACTCCTCCCTCCTTCAATGCCAAGAATTAAGTCTATATTAAAGTCTTTGTTAAATATCTAGCTCTGCTTGATACAAACTTGTTCTGAAATTCTTTTCTGCAGCACTTGGTTTCAACTGACCAGACACCCTTCAGACTGTTAGAGGAGGCAGCACAGTGTTGTGTCTACTGAGGCTGCTGCCCCTGGCTGTTACTTTATAACAAAACTGAAATTCTAAATATCTTGCCTTGCTTGAGCTCTATGAATCATGCTAGCATAATATCGAACCTGTTAGGGGAGTGGTTGTGGGAACCCCTGAACTTGTAGTCTACAAGAAGTTCAAGAGAAATTGGGAATGCTCACAGCTAGCATCTAAGTGGTACAATCTTGTCAGACTGAGTCACTGGCATGTGGGGTCTGTGCTAGTTCCAGCCAGCATCAAAGTTGAACTTCTGGACACTCAAGTTGCTGCCAGAAAGCTGTTGGACAACATAATTAGTAACCTCAGACACAGATGCACATATTAAAACCAATTTCACCATTACTCAGAAGACACCTTACTGCCTGATGTAATCACAGAATTTATGCCTGTCACCAGTTCAAGAGTACTGTTTGCCACTTTCAACACTGGGAAATCACATCCTTTGGAATCCACAAGTACCTGACAGAATAAAAATCTTTTAGAGCCGGGTGTGGTGACACACACCTTTAATCCCAGTTCTCAGGACTCAGAGGCAAATGGATCTTTGTGAGTTCAAGGCCAGCCTGGTCTATAGTGAGTCCAAGACAGCCAGGGCTATTATAGAGAGAAACCCTGTCTCAAAAAAAAAAGTACAGTTGGAGAGATGGCTCCGTAGTTAAGAGCATGTGCTGCTCTTCCACAGGGGTTCAGTTCGGCACCCACACTGGGCCAGTCACTACTTATAAGGCTAGTTCCAGGGGACTGGATGCTCTCTTCTGACCTCCATGGGTGTTCAAGCACTCATGTGCACTTTCTCTCTCTCTCTCTCTCTCTCTCTCTCTCTCTCTCTCTCTCTCACACACACACACACACACACACACACACACACACACACACACACGGGTGACACAGAATTACACAGACAAACATACATAAATGAAAATAAACCATAGAAGGCAAAAAAAAAAAAACTATTTGGACCTGCCAAACAAAACACAAATGTTGTAGAAATACAAAGTTTAAAATGATTTTCCTTTGGCTGTTATTTCACATTTGCAGCAGTTCCCAAGAGAAACTCAGTCAGGAATTATCTCAAGAGTTCACAAGTGACCATTGCCGTAACACTAACCAGCACCCGGTGTCTTCATTATATACTCTATCCAGGAGCCCAAGCACATTGCATTTCTCACCTCACCAGCTTCTGATTTATGAAACAAGTCTTAAATAACAAAAATCTTTTTAAAAATATATCAAGTCCAAAATGACAAAAAGAAAAAAAAAATGGGAGAAATCTTCCAGCACCCATAAACAGCCCATCATGAATGTCTAGTTAACTATGAAGACTAGTTAGTATATTCATGCCATTCCCTGCATTCCTACACTCTTCTCTGCTGCAGAAATATATATTCTCATGGAGATCAGGTCCCCATCCCCTCATGGTGAGTGATGTTCCCTGGAGCTAGGCAATCAGCCTCCTAACCCCTCCCTCCTAGTGAATCTTATTCCCTAGAGTTGGGCATTTTTTTTTTCCTTACCTACCTCAGTTAGAGTCATTATTAGCCTTTCCCAGCTAAAACACTGAGGACAAGCCTCTTCCCCACTATACCCTTTCCACAATACTGATATTCCCACTTACAACTCTGGCCACATAAAGGAATGCTACTCCCCCCACCTCAACTGAACTACTGGATGCCTCTGGAAACGCCTTTAGATGTCTTTGTCAGTTAGGAAGCCCAGAGAATTCTTCCCATGAGCATGAGCTTTTCAGCAACAGTTTTGAGTAAATGACTAGATAAGTGAGTAGTTATTTTAAATAAAAATTGATTTACAAGTTGGGTGTGGTGGTCCATGCTTTAATCCCAGCACTCTGGAGGCAGAGGCAGGTAGATCTCTGTGAGTTTGAGGCCAACCTGGTCTATAAAGTGAATCCAGGACAGCCTTGGCTACACAAAGAAGCCCTGTCTTGAAAAACCAAAAATTAAAAAAAAATTGATTTACAAAGACACAAGAACCATAAAAATATTCTTAAAAATGGATAGAGTATTCACTATATAACTCATCACTCCTGAAAACACCACCAGAACTAGAAAAAACTGTCTCCTTAAAGGGCCCAAGAGTGTTATCTTATCCCTGATCCTGCCTCCTAGTTCCATACTGCTAGTCTCAGCATCTTCTCTGAGGTGGTACCCTGATTGTCTCCTCTTGTTTAAACAATTCCAGTGGATATAAAGCAAGTGTGAGGGGGATGGAGGGCTGTTTGGTTTTTGTGACAGAATTTCATGTAGACCAGGGTGGCCTCAAAAGCTCTACGTAGCTGAGGATGACCCCAAACTCCTAAGCCTCCTATCTCCATCTCAGTTGAGAACTGAGAGTACAGAATACATGTGAGAAATGAAGGCAGATGTAGATGTTTTCATTTTGTTTGAAGTAGAGTCATGCCATACTGCTCTGCCTGCCCTGGCACTGGCTATGTCATCCAAGCTAGACTCAAACTTGCAGCAATCGCACCTGAGTACAGGGGTTACAACTCTGTGACACTATGCCTGGCTAAAGCAATTGTTTAATCGAAGCCAAATTTGCTTAATATAAAAAATGATGGTTTTTGTAACCACTGTGGTTACTTATACAGAACTGCTCTGTCAATAGACATCCTTGGGCTTGCCTGTTCAGATCCTACAGCACGTCACTGGGGAAACAACTATATACAATTCAGCATTTTGCACAGCTACTATTAAATCATGCCCACTAGTTAGCTAATACCTGAGAAGCAAGGCACGGTGATATTATATAATTCTGACATCACTTAGGAAGATGAGAGGGGAGATCTTGAGTTAGTCTAGCTACATTTTCTGAAAGAACTCATGGTGCGGAAGTCTCCACTCCTACTTGAATGTAATTTAGTCCCTTCAGAAAACACTCTGGAGGCAACTTTAGCTTTCCCTATAAAGATCCACAACCTCCACTACACTAGAGTCTCTCGTTCCATTATCAAATCACTGCTTCACATGTGCCACATTATAAGGGATTCACAAAGAATTAAGAGTTGGTAAAATGGAACATTGGGGGGAAAAAGAGCAAAATGCCCTCCTGTCAGTAGTATGCTTAGGAGGGTTCCTCAAACCTTGGCTTAGAAAAAAGGGGTGGGGGCATGGTGATGGCCAAGTGGTGCATGCTTTTTAATCCCAGTACTCAGGAGGCAGAGGCAGGCAGATCCCTGTGTGTTCCAGGCCAAGCCAGAACTATACCAGTTATCTAAGGTTTTGCAGGGGTCTGACTTTTTCCTGCTTTCTACACAGTAAATGCTGTGAGCACTAAAATGGGAGAGATCCCAGCAACAGCCTGCTCCTGGACTGACTGGCAAAAGAGGGACAATGGCTACAAGACGCCAAATACTCCCTGAAAATGAAGTCCCTACCTCTGCAGAGAGTTATCAGAGATCTGTCAGTCATCAGGCTGGTCAAAATCTAAAGGTCTCAGTGACAGCATTATTTCTAGTGACTAGATCCTGAGGTGGAATGCTTCAGCAATGTACAGCAGGGGTGGGGGAAACATGATAATGCTTACACTGCTGTACAATCTAGGTTCTTGCACTATATCTCAGTCCCAAACCCAACAATTCAACTCACAACTCAAAGTCTTGGACAAGGGCAAACTCTCATGTTGGCAGAAGTCATTGTCCACATACTCCAATGTACGGTGTTTAAATAAGGTCTCATTTGCATATATCTTAAAGACTACAAATTTCCCCTCTTTTACCAAAACATAACTCCAAAGAATCAGTTTGCATCACTTTCTGGTATTATTCCCAATTCAAATCTCCTTTTTGTCCCCCCAAAACAAAACCTTCCACTGCACAGAAAAACAGATACAAGAACTAGTAGAAGGGCTGGAAAGATGGCTCAACGGTTAAAAGCACTGGCTGCTCTTCCAAAGGAACCAGGTTCAAATGCCAGCACCCACATGGCAGTTGAAACTATCTGTAATGCCCGGGTACAGTGATGCACACCTGTAATCCCAACACTCAGGAGGCAGAGACAGATGGATCTCTATGTGTGTGTGGCCAGCCTGGTCTACACAGTGAGTTCTAGGATAGCCAGGGCTACACAGAGAAACTTTGTCTCAGAAAAACCTAAAGGGAAAAAAAAAAAAACTAGATTTAAACTAAAGGATGCTAACTCAATCAACCTGGTCTGTTGTGGAAAGAGCGATCCTGGTACACTGGTTTGAACATCTATAAACAGACACAAAGAGTAATTGTAAGTTATCAAGAGTTAGGGAAACAGGAGTTACCACATAATTACCATTGTTTCAATCTGAGTTACTACTTCTTCACCTCAAAACAACTGGCAGCCAGTGTACAATTAACTCTCCTCACTATACAACACACATCAAGACAGTAGTAAAATCAAATTAACGTTAAGCCAGCTAACTCAATGCAAAACAACCTGCCTACAATTTCAAAGGTTAAGTGGCACCAGCTGGTATTAAAGTAACTTTTATTCACCTGATTTAATTGTTGTCTCGGAGGCTTCTGCCTCCATGTGCTAATATAGGCTTAGTCCTGGAAGCTTCTAGCCTCTGAACAATCTAATCCAAGCCTAGAATGTTGGCTCACTCTTTCTAGTTCTTTCTGAACGCTGGCTGGCTGGTTCAACTCATCTATTCTGGCTCAGACTCCTCTCCAAACTGAGCGATTCAACTTAGCTTCTCTCAGACTCTGACTGAATTGCTCTGCTTGGATTCAAACTAACTCTAGCAATCTGTTCTAATCTTCTGACTTCTTCTCATTCTCTACCTCATTCTGTCTTTACCTGTGTCTAACTTGTTCTCTCTTCAACCTGTCTCTATAAAACTTTCCCAGTAAAACTGCCTCTGAATTCCACGAACCGACCTGGGCCTCTCCTCTCACTGACTCAACCGAACTGATTGAAGAGAACTAACTAGAACTCAGAGATCTGCATGCCTCTGTCTCCTGAGTGCTGGGATTAAAGGCATGTACCACACCATTCCTGGACCTAAGCTTTTCTTTACCTGAAACTTGCTCTATACCAGGCTGGCCTTGAACTCAAAGATCTGCTTGCCTCTGTCATCTGGGATTAAAAGGATGTCTGTATTCCAGTCAAAGTAGCCATGTTGCTGGATTAAAATTCCTCTACAACCTAATTTTTAGGGTTTTTACCTTTCAATAGTGTGTGTCCAAAATTCCCGCAAACCTTAAGGAACAAGCTGATTGGTAGCTGAGGTCAAAAGGCTAACTCAGCTCCAAGACACCAAATTGACTTTGATTTAGATTCATTTCCCAAATACAATTAGTGGTCACTGTAGGTGTTAAGGGGTTCTGTGTTCAAGTCCCTCCTCTCTCACCATTACCCTCGTCAACCATCTCTATTCCCTTTCAAAAGTTAGACTTCAAACTGGCTGATGAAATGTCAGCCTAGATGGCATTTTTGTACTTGAATTGTAATAACCATTGAAATGACGAGAAATAGTGAACAGCATAACACCAGATAGAGCACTGTTGGCCCA
The DNA here is from genome assembly GCA_907164525.1 of Lophiomys imhausi. Classification (NCBI taxonomy): domain Eukaryota; kingdom Metazoa; phylum Chordata; class Mammalia; order Rodentia; family Muridae; genus Lophiomys; species Lophiomys imhausi. Next base: position 912,535 of record CAJQZJ010001826.1, on the reverse strand, counting down.
AAAGTAGCACATGAAGTCAAACCAAGCTACTTATACGAACATGCGTGGATCAGTCTCTCCTTTGCCAGGTCCTAAGAGTTCACATTAGTCATTTACTTGCAAATAAGAAGCTGCATGCCTCCTTTACCCAGGACAACGCAGAAAGCTCTACCCAAATTAGTTCTCAAGAGCCACCCACAGGTTATACTAGAGTACTAACCAATAACCCAAGTGACAAGTTCACCATTTCTGATTTATGTTTATCAAACACTAAAAGGTTTCATTTAACAGTTTAACACTGGGTTTACTACACACAAGTCAAGCAACATTTATGTCTTTCAACTGTCCAGCTCAAAATACTGGATTCGCTCAAAAGATACTCGTCACTTTTGTGAGGTTGAGAAGGGGGAAAACAAAAACCAAAAAACTGTTCTTTCCATTTTAGCCTGCTGTGATGCAGCTCAAGAGGGCCAAATCAAAGCAATGTCTTGACTAAGCCTCTCAATTGGACAATCTGTCCAAGATAAGGTTGAACTGGAGATGAATGAGCCCAACTGAAGGCAAAAGTAGGTTACATCCCTGAGTTACATGCCAACCCAAAGATGGTGACACAGTGGAAATGGGCCCCACAATAGTCTTTATCCAAGGTAATCCACAGAGTGAACTTTCAGCACCAGCCTACCTCTCAGTGGAATATCATTACTCACCAGGAGGCCAAGACAAGAGGAGAACTATTGCAACACAAATGCAGCAATTGAAGCTTAGATGGTCATTTGTAGATCAACATATTATTAACACATACTCAATCCTTCAACCTTAAGTTCACACAGAGATGGAAGATATAGATACTAGCACACGTTCAGAGTATTTATTATGCAATTTTAAATAGCAGCATATATGGCAAAATATGTTATGGGAATAGGTGTGCCCTCAAGTGAACATCCTGCTTATTTCTAAACACAAAGCCCAAGTGACCACTGCTGCACTTCCTCTACTATTCTCAGCTGGGTGAGCTGCTTTTGTGTAATTATAATAGTCCAATAGAACCTGCAAAAATAATAGTTAAGCTCTAGGAAGGGGCCAGGAATGGTGGCACATGCTTTAGTCCCAGCACTTGGGAGGCAGAGGCAGGCGGATCTCTATGAGTTCGAGGCCAGCCTGGTCTACAGAGCGAGTTCGGGACAGCCAGGGCTACTCAGAGAAACCCTGTCTTGAAAAACAAAAAACAAACACACCTCTAGGATGGGCAATAGAATTAACCAAAAAAGAGTCTTTCTATTTCTTCCTCCTCCTTACTGATATTTTGTCTACCTAATATGAACCCCAACTCTACTTTTCTGACCCTATTTCATTCAACCTTTTACTCACTAGGCTTACACCCTACCCACACTCTCTTCTCCCCAGTCCCTAGACTTGCCAAGCTCATTCCAGTGAGACTCTGCACAAGCTGTTCCCTAAACTTCCAACAGTCCTCCCTTCATCTCTGCATGGCTGCCCCTTCTCATGTAAAGTTCTGTTTAAGTGTCACCTCAGGAAGGTCTCCCTTCACTCCATTCCAGTCACACTTTTTTTTTCCTTTTGGTTTTTCAAGACAGGGTTTCTCTGTGTATCCTTAGCTGTCCTGGAACTCGCTTTGTAGACCAGACTGGCCTCGAACTCATGGAGATCCACCTGCCTCTGCCTCCCAAGTGCTGGGATTAAATGCGTGCGTCACCACACCCTGCCTCAGTCACACTCTCTATCCCAGCACTCATTTGCTTCAGCATTTAGTCAAAACCAGATTTGCTTATTTATTATCTCTGTCCTGACCTCTCACTCTGATAAACTCCTTGAGAGGACCTTTTGCTTGTGATCACCTTTGTACACTCACTGTCTGAACCACTGGCTAGTACTTCATATCAATCTGTATTGGATGAATGAATATTGGACTTTTTATTCAATAGTAAACTTGGTTCCAAATGAATGAAAGTGAGATTAGCTTTATTATATTTCTTTAAACCATCTAAACAACATTATTTGTACAATCAAGGCATAAGTATTCTGCTGTTTCAGGCCTGAAGGCCCTGATAAATCTGATGGGCCTCTCTTCCCAGCATAAGAACATGTTATGATAATCCTAGTGGTACTGGACATCAAATTCAGTTAAAGAGCAAAATGTGTGCACTTTCTAGTCAAAGGATCCCTACAATTTAGCAATTTTTTTTAAAGCATAGAGTTTCTTAAAAGAAAGTTCCATAATCAACAGATTTCTTTTTTTAAATGTATCAACACCAAAACAAGAATCATTAACACTTCACTCTGAAATCCCTGACTAGAAGAGGCACTACTTACTCAGTGGTGGGTTTTTGTTTGTTTGTTTTTAAACAACTTGAAGGAATCTTTCCAAATAATCGTTCTTTCTCCAGACATTTCCATACCAATTATGGACTTGAATTCTGCTAAAAGCATAACTACACATCACTTATAAGACCACTTAGACACAAAGAATCAGCTAAACAGGATAAAAAAAATCAGTCTAAGTTGATTGTAAGACACACGAATCAAGAAAAAGATAAAAGAGCTATTGTCCAATTGCAGAAACAAAAAAAAGTAATATGGGGTTTTCTGTTCTCAGAAGTGCATCATGAAGTGTGGGTGGAGAAAAACACAGAAATCCAGAATTAGCCTAACATCAAATCATTTTTGGATAGAGTTGACAACATGTAAATTCCTCACACATAAAGTATTTAGACTGAGAGACCCTGATTCCTGGGGCTGTGATGCCATTTATAATTCCTTGCAAGAGCTCTGGAATTCCAGTATTTACAAAAGAAAATGTTCATTATAATCGGGAGCCAGGCAGTGCTGTGAGGTACTCCCCAATGTAACACAGACCATAACTGAAGTACTACTAAGCTGGGGACTTGGAGCTGGGGTAGAGACTGAACACAAAATTCAAGAGGCACTAAGTGCTACAGGGGGGAAGAGGGTGATCACGACTGCCACTCAACCACAGAGATTTAAAGTAGAAACAGGGGTGTGTATGGGGGAAGATAAGAGGTGGGGATGGAAAAAACAATACATTTGTCACCCGTCCCACTTCCTAAACAGGATATAGGCAAAGCCTCCAGCCCCATTACCTCAGGCACAGATGGTTATCATTTGTAGCAAAGGTGCACAGAAAGGCCTTCGGGTCTGAGCCCCTCAATTCCAGGGCTGTTAACGATTACAGGGAAGGATGGGGGTGGGGAGAAAAATCAGGGAGGGAGCTGAAGATTCACCCACCACCTCCCCGTGGGGCTCCTACCTCTCGGCTCTTACCCTAGACTTTCAGCTCAGAGTCTGCAGCCCCTCACCGGGCATTTACGGCCCCATGTCCCCAGGACCGGGATTGAGGGGTGCTGGCGATGGACAGGCAGGGACAGTAGGTAAGTTTTCTGAGCCTTGCGCTTGACACGCCACAGGCTCCCCTCTGAGCCTCTTCTTCAAGAGGGACCAGTCCAGACAAGGCGCTGATTTGCACTCCTCCCCTTCCACCACCACCCCCTTTCTCGAAAGAACCGAACCCCCGCCCCTTCATCTCTCAAAGCTCCCCCCTTTTCCTTAACCCCCTCCCCCTCCAAACTCACAGCTGCTCCAGAGGTTCCTCCAGTCAAACCCTTTCTGGAAACGACGGCGGCCCGGCGGGTCCAAACCACCTACCATCCCCGCTTGCGTTTCCAGGTTTCCTACCCCCGCCGCCGCCGCCTTTTCTGCCACCGCGGCCGCCGCCTCCTCCTCATCTGCGGCCCACCGGTGGCGGCCGCCCTGAAGCCCCGCCCCCCTCCATCGCCTCCTGCATCATCACTTCCGGTAACCCCGCCAGCCGCTGCTTCCAGGAGGGAGATAATGGAAGAGGGGCGGGGACGGGAACTAGAAGGGTGACGTCAGGACGTATGCGAGGACGTCCGAAGCCGTCTCCAAGTAAGGGCAAGGAGGGGAGAGGCGGAGGGTGGGCTAGGAGGAGAGGGGCTAGTCCATTTTCTGACTGGAAATGGGGGAGAGGGATCACGAAAGGGTGAAAGGGAAAGCAGGAGGAGAAGGAGGTTAGCTCAGTTCTTGAGTGCGGCGGGGAGTGGGCTAGAGCTGGAAGTTTGAGGAGGTTTGAGACGACCTCTGACCTGGGCCTCATGCTCCCACAGCGGTCCGTCCGGTGGTTTGACCCGGCCTGGCCTACCGGACCTGCTGGATGGAGCCCGGTGTGGCTAGGCAGAGGTCCTGGCACCACCTCCTCCCCGCCGGCTCCTATGGGTGGCGGAAGGCAGGACTGACGCAGGCTGAGTATAAGGATGGAGACGCCGGCTCCCGTCGCGGGGGACTAGGGAAAGAGTTGGCTTCCTTGAGGCAGGGATGAGGTACCGGTGTGGGTTTGCTAGGAGACGCGCCTGTGTGACCCCAGCCTCGTGAGGGCGGCTTGGTGTCATCGCTGCTGACCTCGGGATACTTGCCTAAGGGGAAGTGGCACGTGGGCGAGGTCTGACATAGGACCCTTCAGACTTTTCGAATGTAAATGGACGGCGACAGGGGCAGTTCTAGGAAGCTGAAGATATACCAGCCTTAAGGGCCACCCAAACGAACCCGGATGTAGGAATCAGCCTTTAGGTGACAATAAAGGCTACTTTCATTACCAAGTTGAGCAAATGACAAAAAGAAAGCTTTGTTTCTGAACTTTTCATTAATTAGCAAATGATTGCAGAAGATAGTAGCTGCCTCAAAGACTACTCAGTGAGAAGTCCCCTGGGGATTAAGGAGAAAAGAGAATGGGACAAAAAGGAACTGTCTAGGTGGAGAAAAGTGCCAAAGGTATAACGTTTTTTAAAAAAGGCAGAAGAGACTCTAGGCTTTCTTGGAGTTGCAGAAATAGCAAAGGTTTGGCCTTTGTATTACTTCCTGAAATGTAGTGAATGACCAGACCTTATTTACATTTTTAACAGTTGCTGCTGGATAGAGATGGAAACTAAAGGACTGTTGCTAAGAGTTGACAGGTGTTGAAAAAATATATGGAAAATAAGAGAATTGATTCGTAACATATTTGCGAGCTTGAGCATACAGGACTGACTGCTGAATTGGATATGGAATGTGGGAAAGGGTGGAACCAAAGATGCCTCTCTAGAGAAGACAATTTGGGGAGGAATATCCTAAGCTCTATTGAATGGATGTCAAAAGCCATTTTGCAGCCCGAATGAAGATGTCCAGAAATGAGGTAGACAAATTGGAAGAAAAGTCATGGGTGGAGATAATAAATGTAGGGTTTATTCCCATATCTTGGAATAGGTAGTAGATGAGAAAAGTTCCCATATTCCTTAGGTTCACCTCACATTTAGAGACCACCCAGAAGGGTAGAAGCCAATAGGAAGCTCAATAAGAATAACACCTCAAAAGTGAGGAGCCCCCTGTTAATATCCTTAAATAATAGGACCCACCCTCACAGTCAGCGAGAATGCCTTAAAGGCTGGCTCAGATCTCTTCCTGCTCTCTCAGCTGTGGGTGCTTTTGGATTTGTACACAAGTAATCTGTGCATTATCTGGTTTCCTTGACAAATGTTGGTTTACATGTTTGTCTTCCCAAAGGATTGTTTCTTCTTTGTGTCTTACTGGCTCCTGATACAGAGATTTGCCCAAGGGGTCCAATGGTTTTGATGTATCTGGGTAGGAACAACTTATATCAGCCTTGGAATTCTTTTTTTTTTTTTCTCCTTTCTCTATGTAGCTCTGGTTGTAGACCAGGCTGGCCTCAAACTCAAGAGATCCTCCTGCCTCTACCTTCGCCTCCAGAATGATGGGATTAAAGAAATTACCACACCCAGCTCAGCCTTGGAATTCTTTTTTTTTTTGGTTTTTCGAGACAGGGTTTCTCTGAATATCTCTGGCTGTCCTGGACTCGCTTTGTAGACCAGGCTGGCCTCGAACTCACAAAGATCCGCCTGCCTCTGCCTCCCAAGTGCTGGGATTAAAGGCGTGTGCCACCACCGCCCGGCTTAGCCTTGGAATTCTTACAAAGGGAGTTTTGTCCCTTCTGCTTCGATGCCACTACCATTATTGTGAATCTCAATGGAAAGGGTATCAGAAAGCCTGGATTTTGTTCTTACACTAACAGGGTGGCCCTGGAAAAGGTCCTATTCTTCGAGCTGATAGGGTTGGCCTAGATTAAAAGTTGCAAACTAGCAAGACAGATAATGCCTGCAAGCATATTGTTCAGCTGCAACATGATTTAATTTGTTCTTTTTAAAAATCTGCTTGCCAGATTTTAAAAATTGAACATCAGAATCCAGATTTTTGGCTTCATTTGGAAAATCAGACAGTCTTTCAACACCAGTCTGAGGTTCCTAGAATCCTTACACAGCAGCAGCTGAAGAGTTGCTTGCCAGAAGCATCTCTCTCCTCACTCCCACTCCTAAAATGACATTTGATTTGTAATTGACCTTGAGAACCATGCTAGCCATATGTAGCTACCAGTCACATGTGACTATAAGTTTAAATAACCGTTCCTTAGATATATATTCCAGATGTTCAGTACCTGCATGTGGCTCAGCTGTTGGGTAGAACAGACAGAAGAGTTCTACCATAGACAGTTCTTTTGTTCAGTGTTGGATTGAAGCACTGAAAGAATTTAAGAACTCTGGGTGCCAGTCATTGCTCACAAGTAAACCCAGACATTGTTTCTGCTCTTAGGACAGTCTAGTAAGGAGCTCTTGGGCCCTACAAATAAAGTTGCTCATTTGGTAACTAGAGAGTCCTTGGAGAATGTTCTGAAAACATGCTCCCTGATGCAAAATGCTGTTGTCCTTCAAGTGGTTGGATGTAGAGTCAGATGCAAGAGATCTCTAGCTGTGTCTAGTGTTGTCACCAAAACCTTTTTGTTTGTTTTTGTTTTTGGAGACAGGGTTTCTCTGTGTAGCCTTGGCTGTCTTAGAATTTGCTCTGTAGAAGGCTTGCCTTGAACTCAAGGTGCTGGGATTAATGGTGTGGTGGGATACCAAACCCAGCATCCACCCAAGACTTTTTGCAATGTCTAATCCAGTTTCTTAGAAGAATGTCACAAAGCAGGAGTTTAAGTTCATGTTTGTGCTGACTTCTCTGCTTGCTGTGAGGGTTGAAGATCCTGGCAGGAGAATCATTCCTCAGTCTCTAACATTGCCTTGTTCCCAGCTCCTCCCATATCATATATCTGTCACACAGCTGGCTTTGGGTAGCTGGTTTTGAACACCTCTGGCTAACCCCTGCCTTTGTTTTGTTTTTTTTTTTTTAATATACTAGCACATGCCTATAATCTCAACATTCAGGATGCTGAAGCAAGAGTATCATCACAGTTTTAAGAGTAGGCCTGTCTACCAGTTGAGTTCCAGGCCAGTCAGGATTCTAGAATAAAACCTTGTCTCGATAAACAACACTCTGGTGAGGAATAATATGCCCATTTATTTGTAATTGATTTGTAACTATAAATTTATTTCCATTTAGAATTTCTGTCTTAATTGACTGGTTGGTTGATATATCTCTCTTGCAGTGTTGAATCAGTCTCATATATACATATAATCTTGATATGCGCTCCACGTGCTGTCATGATACACTGATGGTTCCCAACATAAAAATAATTTGAACTTTTCAATGATGTGAAAATGATACATTCTCTAAAAACCGTACTTTGAATTTTAATAGTCCCAATGTTGGTCAGCACCTGCCAGGCCCAACTCCCAGTCAGCCATGAAGCTGAAGAACCAAGACTTGTTGGGTGTAGTAGCATATACCTTTAATCCCAGAGGCAGGAGGATTTCTGTGAGTTCTATTCGAAGTTTGAGGACAGCCAGAGCTACATAGTGAGACCCTATCTCAAAAAACAAATAAGCAAACACATAGAACCAAGACTACAGTGTACTGTGTTGTTAGGCTGTGACGTTGAATGAATTAGCTGTGTTAAATGCATTTTCTACTTAAGATGTTTTTAGTTTAAGAGACTGTCATGACCTAGCACTATCTGCAAGTCAAGGAACATCTGTGTTTAGGATGCATGTTTGCCTTCTAATGCTTTGCTTTGGATAGTTACTTTAGAAATCTTTCTGGTATTGGTATTTTGGATTTCCCCTTTGTTCTGATGACTTCCCATGTTTCAGAATCTAACCTAATTTCGTTTTCCCTTTGATAAAAGTGTCATCTACCTCTTTCACTGGATCCATTTCTTATACACCATATTCTTGGGGTTTTGTTTTGTTTTGTTTTTTGGCATAAAAAATGCTGTTTCAGAGAATCGTTGTGGTATGAAGTACACTGAATGAGCGTATCCTGAGAATTGCACAACTCTGTGGTATTACTTCCCTCTTCAGATTCTAATAGTCAAAAATTAAATCTAGGAAACAGTCCATTGTGTGTGTGTGTGTGTGTGTGTGTGTGTGTGTGTGTGTGTGTGTGTGTGTGTAGAATGGAAGCTAAGGGACCAGGGCCCTGTGGGGCACAGTTTCACTTGAAGAGTGTTCAGTTGTTGTGACAATAAAATCATTCATTGTACCAGCCAATGTTTGACAAATGCAGGGACTGTAATAACTTTAGGAAAAAAACAGCACTGATAGTAAAGAGTTAGAGATAAAGGAAGAGACATAGGAAGGAAAGTTTAGCTGTGCCTTCAGTGTTGGCACCTGTGTTACATTTCCAGTAAGAAGCAGGCATTGTGGTCTGAAGATAAGCAGTGTCTCCAGCAGGGTTATTTACTCATACTGAAGAACAATGGCCCTTTACTGTACAGGGGTTATTAATGATCAGAGGGAAATAGCTTTAGGAAAATCCATTACTACCACAGAGTAGCAAACTCAACAACAGGCTACACACTTTTCCATTCTCTGCAGACAAAGCTTACCATAGATAAAGGCCTCACTATTCTCAATTCCTTCTATTCAGGTGACTTGTACTTTTACTTCCTAGTGCTAAGTATTTTAATAAAATATCTTATAAATAATCCTTAAAACTCTGAAAAATGTTCTGTGGTTACATATTACATTTTAAGAAGCTAAGGCACAAGTAAAGCTTAGTGGTACAAACCTATAATCCCAGCTGCTCTTGAGGATCAAAAGTTCAAGGCCCTTCTTGGGTTATAGAGCAAGTTCAAAGCCATTTTGGGCAACTTGGTGAGACCCTATCTCAAAATGAAAAGTAGAAGGACACCTGAGGGATATAGTTGAGTGTTGAAGTATCTTCTTTGTATGTGCAATAGCTATTGCTGCCAAAGAAGAAACTCTTCTACAATCTAAGAAACTGAGGCACAGCAGAGCCCAGTGAACATGATTATTTGGACATTATCAAAAGCATTTCAGGACTGGGAATGGTAGCACACACCTTTGATCCCAGCACTTGGGAGGCAGGCAGAGGAAGGGGGATCTCTGCGAGTTTGAGGCCAGCCTGATCTACATAGGCAGTTCTGGGACAGCCAGAGCTACATAATAGAAAGATCCTGTCTCAAACAAAACAAAACAAACAAAAAGAAACCAGCATTTCAAATCCCCAAATGTCAAGTGCTTTAAATTATAGTTTTCTGGGTTGGTTTTAAAATTAGATCATTGGGTACAATGTACCTTAGTCCCCAATAATGATTAATTTTCTAGAGAAAAAACAAACAAACAAACAAAAAAAAAACCCAGCAGTTTTCTATTTCATTGATTCTAAGCTACCCAAACATACGGCCTTTCAGGCTAGTGGACAAACCATGACTGGCTGAAAAGAAGTGAGGGTTTTATTATAGATGTGCATCTTAAAGAACTTTTGAACCATAAGCCTCCCTAAAACAGCACAGAGTTGCTTTCAGTGCCCTGGAATCTTTTGTTAAAATTCACTTATTAGGCAGGTGATCCAAGCACTAGGGAGGCAGAGGCAGGCAGATCTCTGAGTTCAAGGCTAGCCTGGTCTACAAAGTGAGTTCCAGGACAGCCAGGCCTGCACAGAGAAACTCTGTCTCAAAAAACAAAAGATTCACTTATTAGTATGTGATGGGGGTGGGATACATGCATGCCATAGCACAGTTGTGGACATTGAAAGACAACTTTGTGGAGTCAGCTCTCTCCATTCACCTTGATGTTTGTTCTAGGGATCCGACTTGGGTTGTCAGGCTTGTACAGCCAGTGCCTTTACCTGCCGATCCATCTCTTAGTCCAAGTTCTTAGACATTAATTGGGAACTCTCCTCCAAATCTCAGGATGAGAATGACTATTATTGATGACCATTCTGTGTGTGTAAATTTACTCTTCTACCAAGTGTTTTTCATGCCCCAATTGTGTATCAGGCCTAGAAGTATAAGGAATGAGACTCCATCTGGTCCTCTTGCCTTACCACCTCTCCTGGTACATTCACAAACAGTGAAAGAAGGGTTGAGATGGCTCAGCAGTTAAGAGCACTTGCTGCTCTTCCAAAGGATCCAGGTTCAAATCCCAGCACCCACATGGCAGTTCACAGTTGTCTGTAATTGCTGGGTGTGGTTGGTGCACGCCTTTAATTCCAGCACTAGGGAGGCAGAGGCAGGCGGATCTCTGTGAGTTCAAGGCTAGCCTGGTGTACAAAGTGAGTCCAGGACAGCCAGGGCTTGTTACACAGAGAAATCCTCTCTGGAAAAAAACAAACCAAAAAAAAAAAAAAAGAAAGAAAGAAAAAAAGAAAGGTCCAGTTATACAGACAATTAGCCAACAAGATACATCAGTATATAAAGGCTCCTGCCCCCCCCCCCACACCTGACAACCTGAGTTCCATGGTAGGAAAGAACTGATTCTCATAAGTTGTCCTCTGACCTGCAGTTGCACACATTGGCACATGTATCCCCATACATGCATATACACACATTAAATAAATTAAATGTAATAAAATCAACCTTTAAAAGAAAAAAAAACTAGAGTATGATAGATGGGGTGAGGTAGAGATACTAGGGATGCACATAGGGACACTGCCATAGTCCCTGCATCAGAAAGATGCACTGGTGGGAGGCTAAGGGATAGGCAGAGAGAGCAGCCCTGGATGAAGAAAGGATACTCTGGCTGTGTGATTTGGTGGCTTCACGAGGCAAGAAGGGGAGCCATATCTAAAGAGGTAGAGCACCAATACTAATTTTTGTCTGAGTGAATTTCACAGCCTTCCCCATCCACACCCCTTGAGAAGGAAATGTTGAACTATAGTGAGCTGAAATGAGAGGAAAAATGAAATCCTAGCATCAGGTCTTTCTTTACAGGAATGGAATGGATTTCCCCCTTTCCCTTTCTGTCCCTTCTGTTTGTGCTTCTGAAGTTTTTATTCAGGAGAAAGCAAAGCTGGAATTTTAACATTCTTGAGACCAGACTCATACTTCTACAAACTTCATAAATCCCTAAATGGCACTGGAGAGGTGGCTCAGGGGTTAAAAGCAGCTATTGCTCTTGCAGAGGACCCAGGTTTGGTAACCAGAACTCACGTGGTGACTCACGACATCTGATGCTCCATTTACGGGGATCCAATTCCTCTTCAGACCTTCAACCTCCTCCTGCTCCTTTGCTCACTTTGTGCACATACATCATACACTCAGGTGCCCCCCCCCACACACACTTTTTCTTTCTTCCTTTTTTTTTTTCCAAGACAGGGTTTCTCTGTGTAGCTCTTGCTGTCCTGGACACACTTTGTAGACCAGGCCAGTCTCAAACTCACAGAAATCTGCCTCCCGAGTGCTGGGATTAAAGGCGTCCCCCACCACACCTGACAATATTTATTTCTTAAACTTTTTTGTTGTTGTTTTGTTTGTTTATTTTGAGACAGGATTTCTCTGTATATCTCTAGCTGTCTTGGAACTCACTCTGTAGACCAGGCTGACCTTGAGCTGACAGAGATCCACCTGCCTCTGCCCCCCCAAGTGCTGGGATTTAAGGTGTACACCACCATGCCCTGCAATTACAGACAGCTGTGAACTGCCATGTGGGTGCTGGTATTTGAACCCAGGTCCTTTGGACAAGCAGCCAGTACTCTTAACTGCTGAGCCATCTCTCTCCAAACCCTTTTGGTTTTTCAAGACAGGGTTTCTCTGTGTAGCTCTGGCTATCATGGACTCACTTTGTATACCAGGCTGGCCTTGAACTCACAGAGATCCACTTGCCTCTGCCTCCCTAGTGCTGGGATTAAAGGTATGTGCCATCAAGTCCGGCAATTACAGACAGCTGTGAACTGCCATGTGGTGCTGGGATTTGAACCCCGGTCCTTTGGAAGAACAGCCAGTGGTCTTAACCACTGAGCCATCTCTCCAGCCCCATTTTTTAAACTCTTAAATGTTCATGCTGCAGTGATCTTTCCAAAGATGGTAGGAAAGTACTCCAGAGGTGAGAAAAACAGTGAAATTGATGAGGTTCCAAATGCTAGCAAATCTGTCTGCTGGCCTCCTATAAAACTAGATTGGGATGTACAAGGACGTGAGCATACTTGACAGAATTTGTTCTTGGGGCCTCCCCAGATCCTCTACAGCCAATGGCAAGGTGAGTGCATGTTTTCAGGGCTTTTGTTTTATCTTTATTTCTTGCTTGATCAATGCTCATTATTAATCCCTATTACTGGCTCCAAAATTAAAACAGGAAAACTAGTGGTCAGACAAGAAAATAATCACTCAACTTTTGAGGTTCTTCATCTTGACTCTTCTCTTAGTTAGGTGACATCAGGCAAATCTCATATTTCATCCTCTATGAGAGTGTTGGAATCATAACTAGTTATGATAAAGTTTGATTCCAGCACCTTTTCAACTATGTAAAGCAGACCATGTTGCTCCCACTTTCTTCACATATGCTAGTGTCTTCCTTTTGCTTTTGAAAGTCTTCCCAGGGCTACTCTCCCATCAGTACTGGATTGTGTTGACCTGTGACCTCTCTGACCAGTCCTCACTTGCATTCACATGTAACTTTGCTCTTGGCTTGCCCCAGAATTTTGCTCCTGATGCCCCCTTCTGTGTACCACCCTCCCTTTAACTTCCCAGTTTTAATCCCCTTCATGCCATTCAGAGCTCCAGTCAAATATCTCCCATTTCTGTTTGTTTCATTCAGAACATACAATTATGTGAAATTCTTTGGTTTTCTTGTATATTGTCTGCCTCTGACAGTACAAAGTAAAATATCCCCAGATATTAGACATAGTAGACATGTCCAATAAATGCTGAGTGGGTCAATATATGATCCTTGGCAGAGGAGACTGAAGGCCTGCAGGGTTGTAAGTGTGATGAGTTTCTGTGTGTCTCTTCTGTGACATCAGCTCCCCTTGGAGTCAGAGGGATTACCACAAAGAACTGAATGAGCTCTTCCAACCAGGTGCACAGCCTCCTTTTAAGGGACCTGGTATAAAAAATGCTTTTTGAAGAAGTAACAGGGACAGGTAGAAATTTTATAAAACATACCAAGGTGCAAAATACTCACTTGCATGGTTCTTTGTATGAGAAGATAATAGAATTCTGTGGAATTGTTTAGCTTTGTTCTAATGACTAAGCCCTTTAAAACATGCAACAGGGGCTGAAGAGATGACTCAGCGATTAAGAGGGTTAAGAGCACTGTTTGCTCTTCCAGAGGTCCGGAGTTCAATTCCCAGCAACCACATGGTGTCTCACAACCATCTATACTGGAATCTGATGACCTCTTCTGGCATGAAATGGTACATGCAGATAGAGCTCTCAACTATGTAAAATAAATAAACCTTTTTAAAAAAAAAAGCATGCAACAGATATTTAAAAACATTGAGATCGAGCAACTTATTTAGTTACTAACATCTTGGGCTCTGACTCCAGATTGTAGGGTTTGAATACTGGCCCTTCTAGCTGTGTGACTTTGGACACATTTTTTTGTTTTGTTTCGAGACAGGATTTTTCTGAGTATCCCCAGCTGTCCTAGAACTCACTCTGTAGACCAGGTTGACCTTGAACTCATAGAGATCCACCTGCCTCTGCCTCCCGAGTGCTGGGAATAAAGGCTGCGCCATCATGCCTTCCATAACTTCTTAATCTCTCTTTATAATCAGGTTCCTCTCTAAAATGAGAATGGAAGTAGCATCTGCCTATAGAGTTGCTGTGATGTTTACAGAGTTATTTGTAAAATACATTGAAACCAAACCTTTTAAATTATTCAATATATATTTATTGATAACTATATTCACTTATAAACATGTTAACTACTAACCCTATGAATGACTACAACCCCTATTAACTAACCACTAAACCTATTGATAACTATAACAACTATTTTCATAACCTTTTAAAAAGATACAATCTTTGGGGCAGGTCCTCAGTCATCAGGAACACCTCAGGAGCAGACCCTTTAACCCACTTAGTCTTTCTTCCAGCACATCTTGGACATAGATCCATCAGGGTAAATTCGCTATGGTGGCTTCACCTTAAATAAGGTGCGAGGCTTGCTTCTCTCTGAGAGACCTCAGCCATCTGTAAGCCACCTTATTCCCTTTGTATCGCAACTCTGCCGCTCTGCCTCAGTCTTTGAAGCTGGCCACAGTTTCATTCAGGCCACTGTTTGGATGGGTCAAACCCCTCTAGGCAAAAACTGAGCCACTGGGTTTAGTCCTTGGCTTTTCACTGTTTTGCTGAGGCTTTCTCTGCTCACCAGCTTTTTTCTGCCTTAGGGAGATCTGGCTATCAGTCCACCAGCACTTTCTCCATCAGATGATATAAACTACTTGTCATTTCTAGCATGAGGACTCTCTAGCATGGAGCTCTATAGCATACTCCCCCACCCCAGGCTCCATCCACTTGTCCTTAAATAGGATCTCTCCTTGTTTCACCTGGTTTCAGCTTAATCTGAGCTCCGCCCACTTAGCAGCTGAAAACAATGCCAGGCCATAAACCTTGTTTTTAGTCCATAGAGTCTCTCCTTGTTTCATCTGGCTTCAAACTTGTTTTTAGTCCATAAGCTGATAAGCTTAAATACCCACAGCCAAGTTGATCTTCATGCCCCCAAGTAAGAGACCGTATCAGAAACCTCTAGATATTTACTAAATCTAATTTATATTAATCTAACTCCCCTTACAGTACATTGCAAAGTGTGAAGCCCATGGTAAATGCAAAGCAAATGTAGCTATTGTTACTGTTACTGTACTGAATAAGACAAAGTTCCTGCTCTCCAGAAGTTAGGCAAAAAAAAAAAAAAAAAAAATCTAGAAAGAAAAAGACTTAAAATAACTGCAAAAGATAGGTGGCTTGTGCGAGACCATGGTGAGAGAGTCCCCTGGGTAGATTTGGTAGTGTATGGATATCTCTTTTATGAGGAGAGATGACTAGTAGAAAAGAGGCATTCTGAGTGGAAGGGTCAGCCAAGACAAACATAGGCTTGACAATGAAACAGAGTCTTGCTATCTTTGGCTGACTTGGAACTAACTTTGTAGTCCAGGCTGGCCCCAGGCTGAATGTCGGGGTTACAGGTATGAGCATCATGCCCTGGTTAGACATTTTCTGAATATATTTACTCGTAGACAACCCTACATCACACAAAAATCTGTATCATGAGTTTGATGGGTCATTCCAGTGTATATTAAGGTAATGACAACTAATTAACAAGAGTCTTATGTATCTAAAATCACCTCCACAATCAAATTTTGAGATATTCGGGACCTCTCCCAACTGAGGACTAGAGGCCAAAACACACTCGCAGCAAAATGTGCCAGACTTCTATAAAATACTTCATCTCACTACACTGCTTATGCAGGCAGTACCACTTTAAAAAAGAAACCACCTTCCAATCACAAGTCTTTCTGTTGCACCTGTATTTTCTTTCTTCATCCTGAGATTTGGAAGTTAAAGGGATGAAAAGGAACAAATATTTCAAATAGTGTTTATTGAGAATAAATGTCATAGAACCTTTAAACAAACTTTAAAGAAATTCTTTAAGAATAGACTTCATGACCATTGTAGATTAAAGTTCTGACTTCTAAACAGTGACTATTTCTTTTGTTGCCTGAGAGGGACTGCCAGCAGACCTCACTACTATAGCAGATCAACCTTTGACCAACTGTGAATAAGGAGAAAGGCGCCTGGATTGCATTAATCCTGAGAAGAATGTTGGTTTGAAGCCATTAAATCCTTGAATAAGAAAACCTTCAGGAAATGGCAACTTTAATAGATGAATTGTTTTCTAAGACCAAAGAGACAAATCCAAAAAGAAAGGCACTTTTAAAAAATGTTTGTGAGTGACTAATTCAGTTTGTGAATCTCAAGTTTTCTGTAGCATGATATATTCTCATATTTTCAGGAAATATATGTTGAATTCCTAGTATATAACCTTTCTAGGTGCTGATAATTCAGAAGTAAATAAGATAGATGTAGTAACTGTCCGCATAAAGATTAGAGTCTATTGGAGGAAATCAAGTCTCATAAAAAACAGCTATCAAGATTCAATTGTTTTCTAACCCAGTGTGTATAGTTAAGGAGAGACTAGGGAGTGTGAAGGATTTTCTGAGCCGTCCATGTTTTCACAGAGAGCTAAAGGATGGATAGAGAGATTTATCAAGTTAAAAAAATAAATCTCAATATACAAAGGTATAAGGGCATATTCAATAATCTGCCCCTTCTTCTTGGACCTTCCTGTGCTATGTCTATATCTCATTTTTCTCAAGCCCATGCACTCCTACATAGGAGAGGAAGAAGGATACAGAGAAGGAAAAGTAGGAATTCCCTGGGGCTAATCTCCAAAACCCATTAAGACAGGATCATTTATCAGCTTGTAGTCTCTTCCCCTACATAACAGAGTTTTCAGTTAACCTTCAAATAACCAAAAAGAAGGGCGGAGAAACACCCTCCCCCACCCTCTGGGCATGGGACGTCGCTCTCTTAAAGTGACTTCCTGCTGATTTGGGTCGTAGTAGACCTGTTTGGGGCCCCAACCCAAATGGGAAAAATGATTAAAAATGTTAGTACAATCCTTTTATGTTCAGTCCTTCTGTTCTCAGCTGTTTAGATGACCTAAGGGGTTTGTAGGCAGAAGCTGATCTTGCAGGCTACACTGAGGTTCCGGCCGGGGCATTGTGTAGAGCTGAACGGTCCCAGCGACACTGGATTGCAGTGGTGGTTGCAGGCCCCCGATGGAGACAGCTATTGAGGAAGTCTGCCAGGCAGAATCAACTGGGTCACTCATCCTCCTTGGTGCCTAATTCTGCTCTCTGCTGAGGTTTCCGCTGTCCGCCGTCCCCAGGCTCCCCTAATGGACACTTCGATCCTCCTGGAACGATAAGAACAGAGCCCTGCCCCAATCCCAACCCTAGGATAATTGCCCTCTTTTTTTTTTTTCTGGGGGGGGGATGGGGGGGGGCTAGGTAGTACTTCTCCTGAAGCAAATTTGGCCTTCTGACAACATACAAAGCGTTATCTTTCAATCCGGGTTAAAGAAGAAATCATTCTGTCACCTTGGAGCTATACCAGCTCTAGTGTATATATTTTGAGATCCCAAAGGACAATCTGCCTGCATCGAGAAGGCCTTTTGTAAGTAGCCTCCAAACCTAGGTCCCTCCAAATCCCATGTGTGTGTCTCTGAACTCTAGGTAGGTTATTTGGCTAAAGTGGTATTGACCATTGTTTATTGTGCAAAAATAAGATTGTATTGGATTACATCGGTATTGATCTTTGTATATTGATACAAAATTAAGATTATAGTTGGCCACAATGGTATTGACCCTTGCATAGGGACGTAATATTAAGATTATATTGGGCTACATAGGCATTGATCTTGGTATATTGATACATAATTAAGAGTATATTTAACCACAATTGAATAGATCTTTGTATATTGATACAAATTTAAAGATAATGCTTCCCAATGGTATCATACCTAGAGATACTTAAAAATAAAATGTGAAGCTCTGACCGCTTTATACCAACCGTCTAAAACGGTCTAGGATAGTTAAAACATACTCCTAGTCATGCAAACATGTCTCTTTGTTAGCTACTATGACAGTCTATCACAGATATTCTCTAAACTACCCAGTAATCAAGTTGCTAAGAGACAAGCAACATTTGCTTATCTAAATACAAGAGATGGTTAGGGCATCTTCAAAAACCCCTAGAGATCTGCAGAATATGGCATTCAAAGATGTTATCTTAAATCAAGATTTTTTTTTTGATATCGAGACATATCAGCGCCTGACAGCACCCCCTATTCTACTCCAAGTAGAAGATAAGCATCGAAGAACCTCCACTGTAAGATGGTTGAATTAGTGGCAAGCCTTTCTCTTGGCATGAAAAAACCCCTTGCACCAACTGCAGACAGACTGCTGTCCAAAAAGGACAAAACTTGGTAGCAGGGAAGTCGACAGCCTAACTCTGCCAAGACAGGGTAGGTAAGTCCTTCATAATCCCTGCTCTACAACAAATGTCTGTCAGAGAAACAGGACCCAAAGGCTGAAGATTGATGCTGGAATGTATGGAGAGAAAATGGGAACTGTCCAGGCAGTTACTGGTATGTTCTTTCTTAGTTTTGGAAGCTGCAGGCTCTGCACTTCCTATATAAGCAAATATATTTATCCCTCTCAGGTCTCTGAGGTGGTTGAAGAATAGACAGATAGAATCTTATAGTTAAATTTTGAACTGTTTAGGAATCAAGAGGGTGTTATAGATCTAAGAAGATACTCTTAAAAGTGTGTTGCAAGATAGTATGAATGTTGAGTCACATATAGACCTTTAAACTCATGGAGTTGGGTAGATAGTAGAATGTTAAAGTCAGGGGCCAAATAGGTATAAACTGAACATTGGGAAGGAATACTGGGCCAATTTAATCTCATAAATGTGGCATATTTATATCTATTGTTTTGTATAATACTTACTGTTATAAGAGAAGGAACCAGCTGTTGGACTGAAAGGGGAAACCTCTGGAGGGAAGAGGGTGGAAGGGCGGGTTAGGAAGGGGGAATAGGGAGGGGTTTGTTACTGAGATGTAACTTGAAGAAAAAAAAAATAAAGTATTTATAAAAAATAAAAAATAAAAAAAATAAATCTCAGCACTTAGGCGAAGGTAGATGGATCTTTGTGAATCTGATGCCAACCTGGTCTACCTAGGGCCTTTTTTTCTTGGTATTTTCTCTCAAGAGCCCAAAGTGAGATCTTGTCTTAAAAAAAAAAAATAGTGAAGAAAATATGGGTGTGTACCCCATAGTTTTCCCCAAAGAACTGAAAGACCAGTAAGAAAATAACAAAAGATGCATTTTTCTCCCTTGACTTTTCTTCCAAGATCTAGAATAGGCTGGCTATATCTGTTCCTGTACTCAGTAGTGAAGACAGCTCTTGACTTTTCTCTCTGGCAGTCTTTGCGACTTGGATTTTCTGGGTCACCCAGTGTTGGAGAATCATCACCTATCTTCCTTTCTAGACTAGTTTTCAAAACACACACTAATTAAAGTATTTTCAAAATAGTCTTATTGTCAATTGTTAGCACTCATTACATTGAGTAACCTAATTGCAGGCTGGTGTGTCATGTTATGGCTTCTGATCAGATTAGTAAAAGAGAACCAGTTACAGCCAAGCTTTGAGAAATTTGCTTGAGTTTTAATATATTTGACATTCGTTGTCCTCTGCCAGTATCTGAAAGTCAAGGAAGTTTCATCTGACTTTCATGACAGGGAAGTGAAGCAATCATTAGTTGATGCTACCACCCCTCACAGGAACTGATTCACATGTTTTCAGATGAAACCATGGAGTTTTAGGGAGAGCTAGAGACTCAGAAACCTGTTTCCTTACCAAGAAAAGTGTCATCATCTCATCTGGGATTTTCTTACCTACCTGGGTTTTTCTCACTTGGTTTTTATGAATGCCTTTTAAGCATTGTTTCTGTGAAGGGTGTTGTGTGTAATGGATCCTTTCAACTTTTGGGTGGGGATGTGGTGCTTTCAAGCTTTTCATCAACCTGTTAACCTTTGGTTCACTCCTTATTGCTCAAGAAAAGTTACCAGGGTCAAGGGTAAATAAGAGGGCAATCGTCTTCAAAGAAGCAATGCTCTCTAAAGGAGGCTCCTTGAAGGTGCTTGGAACTTCTACGAATGTGTCTAGATATGCATCCCTCCTGCTCCCATCATTCTGTAGCTGCTGGGAGTCACATAAACTAAGGACCATCCTCAAGCATTCCAGCCTGGGAAAGGAGTTAGGAGTGGATTGTGTTCCTAAGTGGCAGTCTTCAGCCTCCTTCCCGATCCTTATAAGCCTGTTTGAAAAAACAAAACTCAGCACTAATGGACGAGCCCATATGCCTGGCTCTGTTGCTTACTCATCAGATCTGTCTTCCCAACCTGTCCTTTTGTCTAAAGCAGTGTAGTAGTCATTATTCTAAATCTAAGAATCCAAAGACTCATCACCCCCCCACCCTTGGTGCTTTCTCTCAAGTTCTACAACGTACAAATATAAAGAAATAGGCTGAAGTTTTGAATAAGTTATAAAATGTCCATCAACAGAATAGATAAGTGCTTTGGGATCTCTTGGTAGAGTACAGTGATCTGCAGCAATGATGTCAGAACTAGAGCTCAGTGTGACAATGTGAATGAGTCTTGCAAATTGAATGGACAAAAAAAAAATACAACTTACAGAACCTATATGAAGTTCTGTATTGTATAATAAATGTAAAGGATTCATGACAATGATAAATAGCAGTCAGAATGGTGATACCTTCAACAAAAGAGGAAGAGATGCTGCACATGATGGTACATGCCTTAAATGTTAGCACCCTGGAAGCAGAGGGAAGCGGTTCTTTATGATTTCAAGGCCACCTTGGTCTACATAGAGATTTCCAGGCCAGCAAGGCAAAATAGTGAGATACTGTCTCAAAAATTAAAAATTAAAAAAAGAGGATTTCCTTGCAAGGTTTCAAAGCTTATTGTATGTAGCTATTTTTCTCTGTCCTTTTATATCTGAGATATTTCATAAAACTAAAAGCAACAAAAATTTACAGAAAATATACTACTTGAAGTTATATTATATACTTAGGTCAGTTCTCATTTGGCCAGGCCCACTGGTAGTACTTCGTAGAAGAAGCCACAGGGTTCGGAAGCTCTTCAGTCATGAGAAAAATCTTCAGTTGTACCATTTTTATTGGTCAAGATGGTAGTTTTTTGAATTGTTTTCTAAACTAAGAGAAATTGCGACCTTATAGCCTCTGGGTAAAGCTGAGCCTTGAAACTGATTCTATTTGACTTATATGGTAACCAGAGTTTCAAAAATGATAACTATCACTTTAGGATTTCATGTTATAAAAGCATGAAATGCCACTGTCTTTAAAGATGACCCTAAGCTAGCTGGAGCTCATGATCTTCCTACTTCAGCCTTCTGAGTGCTGAGAACAGGCCTGTACTACCTTGCCTGGTCCTCTTACCTAGTAGTCTTAAACTATCAGAAAAGCTGGCATCTCTATGCCCTCATTTTAGGATGTCTACTGCTGGTCACTGCTGTGTAACAAAAGCTATCTTTACTTGGTTAGTGGAGATAAGAGAAAGAGGAATTAAAAGCCAGTCTGGTTTATGAGACTTTCTCCTCTAAAAATGAAAACAAGTTCTGGGCCAGCCAGGGCCAAATGGTAAGACCCTGTCTCAACAAAACAAGCTAAAATAATGCCTTCTAGGCATTCAGGTCAGCCATGTAAATTTACCAGAACAGAAACTAAAATCATCATGTCTGAAGTATTCTGGTCAGTCTGGTTTTAAAAAATAATAAATGTGAATTTGGTCTTGCCATGTTTGTAAAAGTGGGCTCATAGCAAATAGCAAATTAATTAGACAATCCTCAACTCCCAGATAAGGCAGTTTTAATCCTAGGTCTGTAATCCTGGAAGACTGTAAATCTGTAATCCCTAGGACTCAGGAGCCTAAGGCAGGGTGGACCATAAATTTGGTCCTGGGCTCCAGGCCAGACAGGACTAGCTTGTAAGTCTTTGTCTCAAAAATCAAGAAGATAATAGCTGGGCAGTAGTGGTGCAAGTCTTTAATGCCAGCACTCAGGAGGCAGAGGTAGGCAGATCTCTGTGAGTTCAAGACCCACCGGGTCTACAGAGCTAGTTACAAGCTAGCCAAGGCTACACACACACACACACACACACAAACTCTGACTTGAAAACAAACAAACAAAAAGTCAAGAAGATAAAAGGAATCATTGATGTTTCTATATGCCATTCTGATAATGCTATCCACAAATCTATTGAACTGAGCAGTTTGGTTTTTTGTTTGTTTTGCTTATCGTTTGGTTTTGGTTTTTTTGAGACATGGTTTCTCTGTGTAGCCCTGGCTATCCGGGAACTCACTCTGTAGACCAGGCTAACCCCAAATTCACAGATCTGCCTGCCTCTGCCTCCCAAATGCTGGGATAAAAGGCATGTGCCACCACACCCAGTCATTACAATTTCCAGCTACCGTGTGGATGCTGGGATTTGAACCTGGGTCCTTTGGAAGAGCAGCCCGTGCTCTTAACCATTGAGCCATCTCTCCAGCACTGAGCAGTTATTTCTAAACTAATTAAAAATCTTGATTCAAAAACTCTATATCTGCCTGGCTACCTACTGTCAAACTGCATTTTTATGTAGATTTTCCCCCTTCTACTCTGGTGAGACTGAAGATGACAATAGCAACACGACAAGAAGTCCTTGGCCTCTACCGAAGCATTTTCAGGCTTGCACGGAAATGGCAGGCAGCATCAGGGCAGATGGAAGACACCATCAAAGAAAAACAGTACATACTAAATGAAGCCAGAACACTGTTCCAGAAAAACAAGAATGTAAGTAGGCCCCTTCTGGAAATGGCAAGGAATAGAGAATCTTCTTGTGGCATTTGTTCATTTCCTTCCTACCTTAACTGAAGAAGATCCATCCAACTCGCAGAGCCAGGAAGGGCCCACCCAGCATGCAGCTTGACTTTCTGGTATTGGCTAAGCTGGCAACCTTAGCCAATACCAGAAAGTCAAGCCCAGCCCGAGCCTCCTTCTTTTGGATCAACTAGGTTTCAGTCCAGCAAGTAAATGGTGGTATGAAGAAAAATGCTTTTTCTCAATTCATAAAGTAATCAAGGCCTTCTGATTATAAACCCATTTTATAATATGGAAAAAGACACAGGGCTCCTCCCATAACTTAGCTACAAACTCTTTGGCCAACAGAACGGCACTGCAGAAAACAGAGCTTCTGCTAGCTAGCTTACTGAACACCTAGACACCAGGCAGCCAGTTTCATTCATCCTGACAAACCTAATCCAGCACTGACTGGCTTTCCCTTGGGAAAACTGTCTGACACTGAGGATGGAAGGTCATTATTGGTACCTGGCTCCTCTGTCCACTTCTGCGTGATATCTTCCAATTTAGTCTCACTGCCTTTCTCTCCTCTTTCTGTATCTTTCTGCGTGTGTTTTCTCTCCTCCACCTTCCACCACTTGCATGTCAGCTAAAGGGCAACCTTTGTGCTGAGGCCACTTTTGAATACCTAGACTTGGTTATTTTTTGTTTTTCTTTTGTTTTTTTTGAAACAGGGTCTATTTAGCCCTGGCTATCCTGGAACTTGTTATATAGACCAGGCTGGCCTCCAACTGACATAGATCCTCCTGCCTCTAGGATTAAAGGTGTATGCCACCACGCTTGGCCCAGCCTTTGTTCCTGACCCCCCACCTGAATGATCTCACCTCAACCTAATCAGGTGTTTATAAGCCTGACCCCAGCTGCTCCCCATTTTGTTCCTTGTAGCTCCTTGTCAGCTGCTGCCAGTCTGAAACTCTTTGTTCTTAGTCCTCATTCAAGTATCCCACCATGTGCCAAACACTAGACTAGACATTTGGGGGTATGTGTGTATGTATACAAAATAAAGTCTCAGAGATACTTCAGTTAGATGAACAGAGGTAAAATTAAAATCAAGACAAAGGCTACCAAAGAAACCCTCATAATCTGAAGTACTTTCTCTCCTAGGAATTCCTGAAGTCTCCATGCTTTGTTTTTTGATATATTTTTATTGCGTTTTAAAACAATTTTTAAATTTATTTATTTATTACTTCAGGTTACATCTCCATCATAGTGTCCTCTTTCCACCCCTCCCAGTCCCGCCCTCCCACTCTCTACCCCCTATCCCTTCCATCCCACTCCTCTGGAATGGAGTTACATTTTTTTTGAGACAGGGTTTCTCTATGTATCCTTGACTGTTTTGGACTTACTTTGTAGACCAGGCTGGCCTTGAACTCACAGAGATCCGCCTGCCTCTGCCTCCCAAGTCCTGGGATTAAAGGCGTGTGCCACCACGCCTGGCAATTACACATATTTTTAAGTACAGGAACTCTCTGTGTAGCCATGGCTGTCCTGTGACTCACAGAGAGCCACCAGCCCATTTTAGGTGATGAGATTAAAGGTGTGTGCCACCATACCCAACCTTTAAATTTTCCATACATGTACACAATGGTTTTATAATATTTACCCCTAAACTTTTTCCAGATTCACCCTATCTACCCCAATTTCATGTCTTTTTTTTTTTAAATAAACCACCAAGTCCAATTTGTGCTACCAATGTACTCATGGGTGTGGAGCTGTCCACCTAAGCATGTGTGACCTACCAGGGGCCATGCCCTTAAAGAGAACTGACTCACATTCCCCAAGTAGCCATCAGCTGTCAATAGCTCCTTAGGTAGGGGTGGGACCTTATGAGTGCCTCTCTCATTTATTCTGGAATGTTGATTGTCTTGATCTGGTGTGGGTCTTATGCAGGCTAACACAGCTGCAGTGAATTTATGAATGCAACAGTCCTGTCACATCCAGAAGACACTGTTTTTAAACTCAAAATCCTCTTGGCTCTACCTCTAAGTGCTGAGATTACAGGCATGTGCCACCTATCTGGCTTCCTCTGTGCCTTTTTTGTATCTTCATGTATCAGAGCTGTTCTGCTTAGCTGATATCTTTGATAGCTGCAGTCATAGATATGACCCCATGGGTCTGGCCTGGTGCTGAGGATACTGTGGCATATACCCAGTAAACCTGTGCAGATGAACTTGTCTGAGGACTACTCAGGACTAGGTTTTCATTTATTCCGGAATCATTCTTGAGCCTCGACCTGGATTGGCTAAGGATGAGACAGAAGGTGGTGTGTCCATGTCACAAAATCATGCAGTAGCCTGTGAGGCTGAATTTGGAGAACTCTAGATCAAGCTTGTTTAGATAATAGCTGGAGTTCTGGAAGTCCCAGCTCCCTAAGCAACATCTGTCAGGGAGCTTTTTCTTCCCCCTAGTTCCTCATGTGGACATAAACAGTTTATTATAACCTGGTTTCACTAAGAGTTTAAATAATCCAAAGGTATTTTATTAATGGCTCTGAATTCCAGCAGGCCAATGGCAACGTGAGAATCTATTCTCAGTGTGGACAGCAACACTAACTTCTGAGGCTGCAGAGGTCAGGGAGTTGAGCCTCTGCCCTAAGGGACTCAGCACTGTTCTCTGTGCTGCTGTTCCTGGAACTCCAAGAAGCATCAAGGAACAAGAACTCCTTCGGAATTTCCAAGCCACATGGGCCCAGACTTCACCTTGCATGTCATCTGAGCCTGATACACTTTTGGCACTACTCTGAAGCACTCTTTTACATGCATAGAAGATCTGTGTACTGATTTATTTTACATCCTCTGAATGAAAGTTTTTCCCCTTCCTAATTTGGCTTTCTGGTTTTTTGGCTTTGTGGCTTTTTTTTTCTTTTTTACCAGAATAAACATTTACTCTTACTTGAAAATACATTTTCACAATTTGACTGATTTTGGATTTCAAAACTCCTTTTGCCCCTTATTAATGAGCAAGACAATTTATAGTTCAAAATATGAGGTAAATCATTCTCCAGTATCTTATTTTTGATAAAAAGCCAGGTTCCTTTAGAGCAGTGGTTCTTAACCTGTGGGTCACTATGCTATCCCTTTCACAGGGGTCATCTAAGACCATAGGAAAACACATATTTGTGTTATGATTCATAACAGTAGCAACATTAGTTATGAAGTAGCAAGGAAAATAATTTTATGGTTGGGCTCACTATAAAATGTGGAATTGTATTAAAGGGTTGCAGCATTGGAAGGTTGAGAACCACTGCTCTAGAGAGTCAGTGTGGGGAGGATATGAAGTAGCTCTCGTTTGGTGTTGGTAGGGATGTGAGGTTGTTGATGGGAACATAAATTGTTGTAAACTCTAGATGTTAACCTGGAAATATTGTGAGAAACATACATGAACCCATATAGCCTCTTTCTCGCAGCATTCTTACTCTAAGAATTCATCTCTGCCACCAGGCATGGTGGTGTACACCTTTAATCCCAGCACTCAGGAGGCAGAGGCACGTGGATATCTGTGAGTTCGAGGACAGCTTGGTCTACAAAGTGTGTCCAGGACAGCCAGGGCTGTTACACAGAGAAATCCTGTCTCAAAAAACAAAAATGTTCATAATTCATCTCTTAGATATATTGACATGTGAGCAAAAAAATATTGTATTAAGATCTGTAGCAGTATCATTTGTAATGGTAAAAGGCTGAAAATCAGCAAAATGCTCATCAATACCAAAGTGGTTAGATTATAATAAAGCCTTATGTTGACGTTTTGATAATTCGCAGGAAGAGTAGCTGCTGATATCTGAGTACCAAAAGAGCTTCTGTAGAGGAATTTTAACTTAGAACATGGCTACTCTGGCAAGGGATCACATCCAAAGACCTTCTAGGTCTGTGTGATCTGGCTGGAATACAGACATGCCTTTAATCCAAGAAGACAGTGGCAAGCAGATCTCTGAGTTCAAGGCCTGCCTGATATAGAGCAAGTTTCAGGTAAAGAAAAGCTTAGGTCCAGGAATGGTGGTACACCTCTCTAATTCCAGCACTCAGGTGACAGAGACATGCAGATCTCTGAGTTCTAGTCAGTTCAGTTCAAGCTGTTCAGTTGAGTCAGGAGTTGAGGAGCAGTTCAGTTGAGTTAAGTTTGTGGCAGGTCAGTTTGTGGAGTTCAGAGGCAGTTTTACCAGGAAAGTTTTACAGAGACAGGTTGAAGAGAGCAAACTGGACACAGGTAAAGACAGAATGAGCCAGAGAATGAGAAGGAGCCAGAAGACTAGAACAGATTGCTAAAGTTAGTTTGAATCCAAGCAGAGCAATTCAGTCAGAATCTGAGAAAAGCCAGGTTGAATCACTCAGCTTGGAGAGGAGCCTGAGCCAGAACAGCTGAATTGAACCAGCCAACCAGCATTCAGAAAGAACAAGAAAGGGTGAGCTTATTCAGCAGTAAGTCTCAGAGACTGAAAACATTCTAGGCCTGGATTAGATGGTAGAGAGAGAGGCTAGAAGCTTCCAGGACGAGGCCTAGGTTAGGAGACAGAGGCGGTAAACTCAGAGATGACAATTACATCAGGTGAATAAAAGTTACTTTTATGAGCTCCAAATTATGTTAATGAAAAAGCAAGACTTATAAAGATATCTATATTTAAAAAAGCTTGGGTCTGTGACGTGGCTCACTGGGTAAAGGTATTTAGTGCACAAGCCTGATGCACTGAGTTCAATCCCTAGAACCTACAGAAAGACAGGAGAAAACTAGCTCCACAAAGTTGTCATCCCATGCCATGCATACATACACATACCATGTGTTCCATGGCACGTGCACATTCCCCTCACTATACACAGAAAATAATAAGATGAGAAAATTTTTAAAAGGCTAATTCTCTGTATTTGGGTTTATATATTCATAGACTAACTTTGGAGGGATACATAAGAAGGTTAACTGGAAGATAAGAGTAGAAAAGACTTTTATTTACCAATATTGAGTTTCCTGGCTAGTGAACTGAAAAGCTTAAGAAAGTCTGTCGTATAATTTATATACTATTAGAAAGATACTAAATGCCTCATTTATTTTCCCTTAAATAGCTCAAGGACCCAGACCTGATTAAACAATGTATAGATGAATGCACAGCCAGGATTGAGATTGGACTGCATTACCGGATTCCTTATCCAAGGCCTGTAAGTATGGCTCCAGTAAACAGGTGTTAGGCGCTTGTCAACTCAGTTATTTCTAAGAATGTATACTATGAGAGATTATATGGGCTGAGTTGCTGAGAGCATTGGAGGAACCATGTTGGAAGTAAGTTATCCTTGTATGCCACCAACCCATCACAACAAATCACTACGTCAGTGAACATCTGGTCTGTTCTTGTGTAGCTTCCCACAAGCTGGAAAGGGTAACTAGTTCATATTTATAAAAGATTTTCTTTGGGAATTCATTCTTTTCTATTGAAATGCTTTTATTTTTTTAGTATAAAAGGTAAGCTTTCTTTTTTTTTTTTTTTTTTGGTTTTTCGAGACAGGGTTTCTCTGTGTATCCTT
Source organism: Lophiomys imhausi (assembly GCA_907164525.1). Classification (NCBI taxonomy): domain Eukaryota; kingdom Metazoa; phylum Chordata; class Mammalia; order Rodentia; family Muridae; genus Lophiomys; species Lophiomys imhausi. Next base: position 884,266 of record CAJQZJ010001826.1, on the reverse strand, counting down.
GGCTGTCCTGGACTCACTTTGTAGACCAGGCTGGCCTCGAACTCACAAAGATCCGCCTGCCTCTGCCTCCCAAGTGCTGGGATTAAAGGCGTGCGCCACCACCGCCCGGCTAAGGTAAGCTTTCTAAATACTAAAAAAGTAAAGTTCAAATATTAAAAGATTACAGAAAGTAAAATTATCAAACATTCTCACCTTATGGAAGAGACCACTGTAATTTTAAAATGACCAGTTTTTGACTCTTTGATTTTCAGAAAGTGATTTTGATAGTTTATCAGTTCAACTTAATTATCTGGTAATATTAGTTCTACACACACATACACACATGTTCTTTCATATATGGAATTCTGGGTATATTGTTTTTATTACCTACTTATTTTAGTTCATCTCTTCTGAGCATCTTTGTATACAGCTCTGCCTCAGTCCTAAATTTGCATTGTGTGCTATGGTAAGAGTGTGCCATCATTGGAGAAATCAGGGCTCCTCAGGGAAATAGAACCAGCAGGAAGGAAGTTGGAAGTTATGGATGGATGGATGGATGTCTGGATGGATGGACAAACAGACAGATCACTCAGTTATGGAGCTGAAGACCCAGGAGAAAGCCAATGGCATAATTCAGTCTGAGCCCAAGGTCCTAAGAATCAAGGGGGCTGATGATAGAAATATAGGGTGGAGGCAGGTGGAAGATAAGGTGTCTCAGCTCATATAAGGTGACCAACAAGCAAAAGAAGTGAATTTATCCTTTGCCTTTTTTCATATCAAGTCCCACAAGGTTGGAGGATGGCCCTCTACACTGGGGAGGGCAGTCTATTGAATTTACTAGTTCATAATTACTTTACTAATACATAGTACATAATTTACTAATTCATACTGCTCTTATCTGAAAATATCCTCACACGTATACTCAGATTTTTTTTTTTTTGGTGTTTTAAGACAGGATTTCTTTGTGTAGCCCTGACTATCCTGGAACTCACTCTGTAGACCAAGCTGGCCTTGAACTCACAGAGACCTGTCTCTGCCTCCCAAGTTCTGGGATTAAAGGCATGTTCCACCAAGCTTGGCCATATTCTCAGAAATTATTCCTAATGGGAGTCAGTCAGATTTACTCATAAAATTAGCCATCACAGCCATAATGTAAGCATCTTTCGGCCTCAGTAGGCATTTGAGTGGGCACCAATGCCCATCACACACTGAAAATCTTTGTATGCAAGCAACTTTTCTCTTCTTCCTTTGTTGGATGCCCATTTTGCTGAATGGATCTGCAGTTCTTTTTCTGTGTCCAGGCACAGTGGCATAGATGAGTACAAGCTATAAATCAGATTCTGGCTTCAGATCCAGTTCTACCACATAGTGTGTGACCCTGAATAAGTCAGTGCTTAATTTCTTTGAACCTCCATTTTTTTTTCATCTATAAAAATTATAATTCCAGGCTGGGTGTGGTGGCTCACTCCTTTAATCCCAGCACTCCAGAGGCAGGGGCAGGTGGATTTCTGTGAGTTCGAGGCCATCCTGGTCTACAGAGTGAGTTCCAGGACAGCCAGGGCTGTTACACAGAGAAACCTTGTCTCGAAAAACCTTAAAAAAGAAAAAAAAAAAAATATATATATATATATATTCCTTAGGAGGCTATCATGAGGATAAATCAATTAATGCAGATATATAAACATTAATGACTCTGGTAAATTTAACACTTAGAAATAGTAAATCTTTAATGAATATAATATGGACTAATAATCATTATTTTTCATGTCATTATCTCACTCAGATTCATCTGCCTCCAATGGGTCTCACCCCACTACGAGGCCGGGGGCTTCAAACCCAGGAGAAACTGAGAAAACTTTCCAAACCTGTATATCTGAAGTCTTATGATGAAGTTTCCTAACAGAGAAGACTGTTTCCTTTTGAGAATGTGAGCCAACTCAGTTTTGAATGCAAACCAGGCAATATACCTTTCTTGATTAGCAAAAAAAAAAAAACCCAAAAACCAAAACAAAACAAAAACAAAAAAAACACTTCTTCCAGACCTCCAAAATTTTGGTCCTCATCTATAACATGTGACTGCAGGCATCCCTAGGGATTTTTGGGGTCTTGCTGCTGCTTGAGCTGATGACATTGGCCCTAGAGGTCATGGACTTTAAATCTTCCATGAAGTCATCCTTGGGAGCAATCTAAGGCCTATTAGGAAGGCTGAAGGTAATTCCTGGGACTGCCCTTCAGCCACATCAACTGATACAAAGGGATTAGCTAGTTGCTGCAAGTTCACATGGCTCCAAAACTGTGCTGCTCCCAAAGTACTTTCTATGGAAATTTTTCCACAAATTCTTTTCATTTGCTTAAAAGTAGTTTCTGTACAGACTTTTTTGTGGTCTCCTGACTCTTGCAATTTCCAGATATACTCCCTTATAAAGGACAGCTTTGGACTGATCAGTCTTTTTGTTTGTTGGTTTGGTTTGGTTTTGTGTGTGTATGGAAGTGGTTGTTTTGAGACAAGGTTTTCCTACATAGCACTTGCTGGCCTAGAACTCTCTATGTAGACCAGACTAGCCTTGAGTTTATGTTGATCTTCCTGCTTCATCTTCTCAAGTGCTGGAATTACAAACATGAGTCACCAAACCCATCTGATCATGTGGTCTTTTTAATGGAAATATGGTATGACACCCTTCTCCCTATTGATAAGTGGAAGTACATGCCTTAACTAAATGTATATGTTTACCTTATTTTTTTGTTTTTGTTTTTTGAGACAGGCTTTCTCTGTATATCTTTGGCAGTCCTAGAGTCACTTTGTAGACCAGGCTGGCCTCAAACTCACAGAGATCCGCCTGCCTCTGCCTCCCAAGTGCTCGGATTAAAGGCATGTGCCACCACTCCCTGCCTATGTTTACCTTATTTTAAAGTCTGTGATTACTTAAGATGCACTTAGGATCTAAGCAGCTTCTCTGACATTTATAGTGCACTCATTTTTATTCTGCTTTAGCTAAATTAAAAGTACAAGGTCCAAGCTGGCTTCCAAGTTATATCCAAACAGAAATGGGACAAAGTGAGCATGTGTGGAATCAGGTGGAAGTTCACAGCAAGCTGTTTGCACACCAGCAGAGAATGGGCCTCACTAATAAAGATAGATCCCTACCTATATGGGCCTCTTTGTGTTCTTTCCCAAAATGGGCTTATGACCCTCAGAAACAGCAGAAGGGCTGTGCCTCCTGTGAGGAGCAATATCATTCTCATGTTCAAGTAAAGTACATCAGGGTGGGCAATAGTAGGAAGAAAAAAATTTTATACTCTGTCAATCAGTGATGTAATAAATAGTATATGCACATTCAATACAAATGCAGCAATAGGCCTGGTAAGGAGAGAAATGTCACCGTGTTAGCAGCTGTACTGGCCATTCTGTGAGGACATTTCCCAGACTAGTTTGGACTGGGAGAATGGAATCTGCTGTCTTTTTTGTTCCTCCTCTTCCAGCAAGTCCCAGTGTAGAAGATTGGAGGATGGAGGATGATTTAATGTTTAAGTATCTCAAAGCCGGGCATGGTGGCGCACGCCTTTAATCCCAGCACTCGGGAGGCAGAGGCAGGCGGATCTCTGTGAATTCGAAGCCACTCTAGTCTACAAAGTGAGTCCAGAACAGTCAGGGCTGATATCCAGAGAAGCCATCTCGAAAAACAAAAAATAAATAAATCACCTATATATACATATATGTATGTATATATATATATATATATATATATATATATGTGAGAGAGATTCATTCTATCAGTGCTGTTCCTTTAGAGAACCATGACAGATATACCAGGTTTGCCTGATGTCATCTGCTGAGCTATTTATTCACAGAGCTCACTGCTTCTCATTGAGTTGAACTCTGACCATCTTTGCCGAGGACTCTACCCTTTAACCCACCATGCTTTCTGACAAACATATTCCCTTTCCCAGGAGGAAACATCATTACCACATGGACTCAACTGAAAGTGACTTCACATTTAGGGCAATCTTTGTTTTCAAAGTGGAGGAAATATTTTAAATTTCAAAAGTGTAATCCATCATACAGAAACATTCTGTCCCTTGACCCTTGAGGAATTAGGCAGTCCTTGCCTCTCTAGGCTTTTCAGTGCTGAATGAAGCTGGAGTCAGATAGCTGTAATTAAAATCCATTTGTTCTCTTAGCAGCCCCTTATACCAGCTTTTCTACAGCCTGAAATATGACTGACCTACTATCCCAAGAGTTATGGGGTTTGGATCCTGACCATCTTTCTAGATCACATGATTTATCATCTTATTTGAAATGACACAGTCATCCTAGCTATCAGTGCATTCTGATTTATCTACGTATTGGGACAAAAAAAGTTGTTTCTTTCTTAAAAAAAAAAAAAACCTTTAGCCACCTACTTTGAGTAGAAGTGTACTTCCTCATTGTCTCTACCACCATGCATTTACTCTTTTTGGACACTTGGATAGCTTGCTCTCAGAATTTGGTTGACACCATGAAGAAATTGAAAGGTATTTTTTTGAATACCTTTATTTTGTTGTGAGGCTCGCCACATTCAGGAAAAGTCATGGGTCCTGAATCAAGGCATTTGTTCTATTGAAGAGGCAGAAAAGCCACACCGTACATGTTAAGACTCTCAAACAACCTGTTTCTGCTCCACTCTGAATACCTTGAATAAAGCCACTTAGAGCCTAAGAGCTACATGAGAGAATCAGGGAAGAATACCACAGGAACTTGATGTTTTTGTCTCTCTCTGGATGTTCTGGGAGAAACAAGGGATGGAAATTCTGTGGACACAGCCATGTGGCTGGAACTACAATCTCTTCCAAGAGCCAGCATCAGAACAGCCAGGTCCCTGGCTAGCAGGCAGCATATGGCAGTTAAACATCCATGGATTCAAGGGCAAGAGAACTTCCACCTAGCTGTGCAATGTGAGAGAGCTGTGCGGTCCTATTAGGCAGTCCATTTCATCTCTCTAAGCCACCCACCGGGTAGTGGTGGCTGGCGGGAGAGGAGGGGATGGGGGAACAGAGGGGGTGATGGATGGGATGACACAGGATGACAGAACATCATTTTCAGCACATGGAATTGAACAAGTTAGCCAAAGGCTTGGGCACAAACTCTGTGCATAGTAGGCAGACAACAAATGAGCTCCTCTCATCTCTCCAGGAAAGATGAGAGAAGATAGCCCAATCATGTTAGAGAAGCCATTGGAAACAGGTTGGGAATGTAGCTCAGTGGAGTGCTTGAGGCCAATGGACTCAACCCTTGACACTAAGCAGCAGATGAACTTCTACCACTGACTGACTGGAACATAATCACCACCAGTAAAGTAATGCGATGATGACCCTTACCACCTAAGGTTGTAAGAGGTATATTTAAAATATACTAAGTGAAGACTGGAGAGAGCTCAGTGGTTAAGAGTACTTTTCAGTCCTGCAGAGGACATGGGTTCAGTTCCCAGCACCCACATAGCAGCTCACAACTATTTGTAACTCCATTTTCAGGGATCTAATACTGTCTTCTGACCTCCTTGGGTTCCTGTACTCATATACTCACACTCACACTCAGATACATACACACAAAAACGTTTTAAGCCCTCGATCTCTTAGGGGGCTTTTATGGCTGCTGCACAAGTCTGTCAGTCAGGGAAAGAAGTGGCTGGAATTCTGTAACGCTTACAGCAAAACCCAAGGGAAAAAAAATAATCCAAGAGAGCTTAAGCCAAATGACCACGGTTCTAGATGGAGAGGCACACTGCCTGTGTTCCAATTTAGTATCTATCTGATTTGGAAGTATTACCTACCTTCTTGTGGTTTCTGCAGCCATGAAACAATGACAATAATAATAATAATAATCTACGTTATAGGGCTGCTGTGAAATGTCCAGTTCTGTTGATATAATTATTATACTATTGTCACCTTTATACTATATAACTCAAGAAAGAAAGACTATGTTGTAATAGAGAATGAAATATCATTTACTCTTGGTTTTGAGACACCTGCTATCAGTTATCCAGCTGACACAGTGATGCTACACCTCGGTTTATCCAATGCTTCTGGGGCATGTGTGTTGGAAGCTCAATGGACAGGACATAGTTAGTAGAGTGACCAGTGGTAGAGAGGATGCCTCTCCGGGCACTTGTCTTATACACTGGACACACATAAATGTCCTGATGCAGGAATAATGCACTGTCCCCCGGTTTTAGCCAAATGATGGGCAATGGGTCATAGAGCATTTTGGGGAGAGATTCTCCAATCTCCATTGTATTCCTGTCCCAACGGGCACCCTCAAGGAAAAGTCCTTTGATGTAGGCCCCATCTTCTGGCTTTTTCTCCATAGCCATTTCTTGTGTGGTTACCTGAAAGAGTAGAAAGCTATGAGTTTTATAATCTGCTAGTTTCCTTACACATGGTACTTATAAGAACCACTTGGTGCCAGGTCAGCCTCTCCCAAGAACCTGGGCTTCTGTGATAAGTCTTATCAGATATGAGCCACGTCTGGTTCCTAGGCAGCTTCCTGCTCTTATATATGGTGGATAGGAATAAAATAGGAATCAGGAGGCCACACTGACTGTAGCTTAGTGACCTTACACAATTTCTTCTCCCTTTTGGGAGCTGAATCTAGGAAATGAAGGATTAGATTCTGAATCAAAGGCAGGCTGATAAAACAGTTCTGGGCTGAGAGGGGAAGTGGAATAATTAATTTACTTTAAAAAAAGTCAGTTTCTGTGTTTTAAAGACTTGTCCCAACTAAAGAACCAGCTCATAGAATGCCTCAAAATGCAAGGGCTGGCTCAGGTGAGCTGGCGCGTTGGTTCGTTTTAAATGCCAACCATCCTCAGTGAGGAGTTGTCTACATTGGGTTGGCCTGCAGGCATGTCTGTGAGGGACTGCCTTGTACTAAGATGGGAAGGCCGCTGAATGTGTGCAGCAACTTTGCATGAACTAGGCGCTATACTATACAAGAAGAGAAGGAGCTGAGTATTAGCCAAAGGCAAGGATCAATCCATGTGTTTCTCTCTGCTGGACTGTAGATGTGATGCCTTAATCCAGCAGTGCTCAACTTGTAGGTAGAGACTTCTTTGGGAGTCAAACGACTCTTTCATAGGGGTTGCCTAATACCATCAGAAAACACAAGTATTTATCTTACAATTCATAACATTAGCAAAATTACAGTTAAGTAACAAGGAAAATAATTCTATGATGGGGGGGGGTGGTCACCACAACACAAGAAATTGTATTAAAGGGCTGCAGTGTTAAGAAGGTTGAGAGCCACTGCCTTAAGTTCCTGACCTGACTTCCTTACAGTGATGGACTATAGCTTGCACTTGTGAGCCAATGAACCCTTTCTCCACTAAGCTGCTTTCGTTTGGGGGTTTTTTGTCCTAGCAACAGCAGTGAAACTAGGACAGCTTCAGGATGGCATGGGTGAGAGGAGAGGTGATAACCTTGGATTCCTCCCTGGAAAGCAGAGGACTAGTTTCAAGGACTGTAGGGAGTAGTGGAGATTATGACGGGCCATAGGGTTGCAAGATCCATTTAACATCATTCTAATTCTAATCATTTCCATTTCTAAGAATTAGCTGAAGCAGTGTTCCAAGTGAAGATGCAGAACAGACAGGGGATGGGGGTAATGCTTTCATTTTTCATGCCATGATGGTGACAGAATTTTCCTCTGGAAAGATTAATTTTTAAAAAATTTATATTTATTATTGTGGGATGGGTGTGTGTGTGTGTGTGTGTGTGTGTGTGTGTGTGTGTGTGTGTGTGTGTGTGTG